>JAAWXA010000003.1:62019805-62173673 GCA_038090715.1 Florisuga fusca | reverse complement strand
GAAGGAAGGAAGGAAGGAAGGAAGGAAGGAAGGAAGGAAGGAATTCATATAACTGCTGTTACAGACAAAGCCTTCTGTCTTCACCATCATGAGACAAATTTTTTCTTTCATCTTGTCACTGTTCCTCAAAATCTCTCTTATGAACTCCCTTTGCTCTGTATAGCATCTTCTGTACATAGCATATGTACATACCCTGCTTCCTCCCTTCACTGTATCTGCAACCTTTTCCAGACCTCTCCCCGTAATGCTTTTACAAGCTCTTTCTGGGATTACTGAGTTTGTCAGCATCATGCAGTTGAGGCTGGTCACCTCCAAGGTCTTTGGTGAGCTTTCTGTTCTTGCTCTCAAGAGTCTGTATCTGTGCTGGTCAATGAAATATGCCTGTGGCTGTCCTATGAAGGCAAGACCAGCTGGACCAGCGTGACCTACAGGTAGACCTCTTGGCCTCCAAAAGAGTATTAATTTGCAAATTCCCCTGTTAAACACCTAGGGCAAGTAAAGACAGTCAAGTTGCAGTGCTCTAGGGGTGCTCCCTGGTGTGTTTAATTTATTATGACCCTGGTGTGTTTAATTTATTATGACCCTAGGCTTTCCTTACTGCTTTGCATCATAAAGATATTCAGCTTGTCCATGCCCTTCCTCAGCTCCCTTTTGCCTTCAAGTATCAGTTTTGCAGTCTCTTCTTTCAGCCTCCTCTGATCTTCATGCTTCTGTCTCCAAACAGTTTTTTCTTTCTGCCAACATCCCTGTTTTCCTTTCTGCATCCTCTCCATGTACTATTCTCCTGTGTCCATTTTCCAGGCTGCTACTTCTCCCTTATTTGCCATTTCTTCAAGGATGTTTATGGCACTGCTCTAAGGGCAGCCTCTAGATTTTAGTCCTGCCAGCTGCACAGCTCTGCAAGTGGCCACAGGTGCAAGAATTTGTGAGCAGCTTGGAAGGAACCTGGAAAAGGGCTTGCTCCAAAGGTTTGGAAGAGGCTTGCACACTACAGGCTTTTCCATTCAACAGCTCTGTCTTGGTTTATTGCAAATTCAAGGTTCTTTCTGATGGTCTCTAGCAGCAGTAAGCCTTGCCTTGGGCATAATCTGCTTTTAAACTTTCAACTACATGTAGCTGGCCTGACAGCACTCCCACAGAGATGGTGATGCCCCTGGTAGATGTGCATCATGCCAATGCTTCAGCACCACGTGTGAACCCCTGTCACTGGTGGTTTCCCAATGAACTCCATCACACAGCCTTGCAATCCAGGCATGACCTTCACACAGACCTTCTGTGCTCTACATAGCAATAAGGCACTGACCCTTCAGAGCAATTTAGCATCAAACTAATAAACCAGACCGTGTAACCAGAGTTATAAGGGCTTCCTTGCAAAGGAAAATTTTACATTTCATCTGTTACAGCTGAAATAGAGTTACAGCCCCAGGCAGTCTGCAGCAGCTCACCAGGATCCACACAGCATGGTGTCAGTCCTGAGCAGCGTGTCTCACAGTCCTGTTCTCCTAGGCTCCCCCATGCCAGCTGCAACACTGTGATTCAGAACAGTTTCTTCAAGGAGTCCATTTAAAATCCCACAGCACACAAACAGGGCCTTCTCTTAGAGATGCATTATTCCAACTGAAAACGTTGAACAAGACACAGTATCTGAAAATAGCTGCTAAGAAAGTATGGGTTTACTTAACAGAGTTTAAATTCTCTTCAGTGAAAAAGAAGGCACAATGAAAAAGAAGGCTCATGCTTCCATTTTGTTATCTACCATGATTCCAATACTCAGCAGTAACTTTATAAATTAGAAGTGTGGGTTACTGACAAAATAATTACAGCCTAATGAAAATAACTGAAAAATTAAATGTACTGCATTTGGACAAAGTTCTGAGGTAGAAACCAACAAAAATTAGCACTGCCCCAATTTGGGGGGTTTATACACTGGTATGAATTAAAAGGACAGTCTGTAACACTTGCCTCTTCATCCCAGTCGAAATCTATTGTTCAGAAGCCTGTGGGGTAGTGGGGCTTGGAATTAGACTGGTCTTGAGGAAACCTCCAAGATGCTTCGTTGGTTTTACTTATTACGGTATTTGCTGTCATTTGGGATGGAATGATTGACTTCTGTGATTTCTATGCTGATTCTTCTGACGTTAGTGTCCCTGCACATCTACCTTGTCTAATGAAAAGTTTATGGCTAATTCCTTATAGTTATTTCAGTCACTTCAAGTAAATCATTGTTATGGATGGGGTATAAACTGCTGACCCACTCATGATACCCTCAAGGAACTCTCTAGAGAAGAACTCTCTAAACCAAAACGACATCTTAATGAAGAAATGTCACTGACTATTTTTCCTGAAGGTTTATGGCAATGGGAAAGAAAGTTGTAAAGTTATAGGTCCCAGAACAAACTAAAGGAGACACCTCTAGGGCTGAGGGTTGACTGGCAGAGGCTTGACATTCAGAACAAAGAAATGGCTGAATGATATTTGATTCAGAAAAACAGAGCTTCATTAGTCTCAAGAAATAAACAGAATGTCTCAGCATTAAAACCTCATGGTAGGATCATATTTCTCTTAGCAGAAACAACCTTTAGCAGACCTGAGTTTGTCTAAACATTTGTGTCATAAGGGGTTCATTCTGATTAGCACTATTGTCTAAACACACTTCATTCATAACACCTCAAATTCAGTTTTCCTTTCATAAGCCACTATTTCACAGAAGAGCAGGTGAAGCACCCAACCTCTGTGCAGAAGAAACCAGAATCTCAGGTAACCCTGGGAATGAACCCAGGAGCTCCAGCCAGAGCTATAGTCTGTGTTTTGTACTTGGAATTTCTGGCAGGCTGATCTTGCATATGTGATCCCTGGAAAAATCTTCCCTTAAGAGTGACTGAGTTCCTACAATGGGCTTCATTTTGAGGGCAGTCAGCAAAAGATTGAACTGTCCATATGGGAATTTCCTGGCACATGTCTTTGGAGGATTTAACAGTAATTCATTCAGTTACGTCCCAGAGTAGAGAACCTGCACTGATTTTTTTTCCTCTTCTCATCCATTTAATTGATCCAAATGTAGCTTCATAAGTATATAATATTCTTCAGATTACATTTCACTTTCTTTGTTCACCTTATAGTCCTCTTGACAGAGTCCAAGCTCTCTCAGTTCTCAGTCATCATTAAACAAAAGGACCATCTTTTTTTTTTTTTTTTTTTTAGCGTGCATTTATTTTCCAGACTCAGAGAATTATTGGATAAATTATTGCTAACAGATATGACTGCACAGCCCATCCCTGGAGCACCTTCCAGAGCATGGCTTCTCAGAAGGTTCCTGTTAACAACCTGAAGCTCAGGACCAGGTCTGGAACTCATCACCACTCCAATCCACTTTTAAATGTTGTTCTTTTTTTCTCTGTAACTTGTTTTTAATAAGGCACAGTTACAAAATTACTCAGTTTATGTTTGTGGGGGCTGCCAAAGATTTGAGCAAATCAGGAGGGGGAAGTTGATTTTACCCCAAGGCAATCTCTCCATAACCCCAAACCAGCTCATGCTGACAGCCCACTCCAGGGAGATTCCTGTTTTCTCAAATGAAATTAAGAAAAAGCCTATGGAGTGAAATGGAGGGCAGCGTGGTCCTCCCATGCCCATCCTTTCCTCTCAGGCAGCTGAGCAGAGGAGAGTGGCAGATATCCCTCCATCAGCAAGGGATAGTGTTTGCAGAGGAAAGATAATGTGGGGATTCCCTCCTCTGGTATAAATACCTCCTCCTCTAGCTTCATTTACTCTTCTCTAATATTTCTGAAGAAATAGTTTAGAACAGTAAAAATATGCTACTGGATCTTAGCCAAAGTTCTCCAACCTTTTCTTAATGACACAGTAGGTCAAAGTGCTGATAGGAAAGACATGGAACATTTGGCAATGATTGATCATCCCCAGATAAACCTTCCCATGTAATTGGTTTCCCTGTCTAAGAGAACTGCTATGGATATTTCATTTCAACAAAAAACCCAGTAAAAGGATTCCTAGGCCTGCTGCTTAGATGTGGCAAAAGTGTCCCACTGCAATCACTCTCTGGGGGCCTCCCTGCCAGGAGGATCTCACCTGTGGCTAAGCCACCTTCAGTGACCTCATGTCTCTTCCTGGATTGTATTACTGCTCAGGAAACCCCTAAGCAAACATCTGTCCTTGTTGGCTCCTCAGTGTCAATTCACTGAGATTACATTCACAAAGGAAACAAAAAAAATCACAAGAACAGTAAATACTGGAAAAAACAAGCTAAACTACCCAGAGTGGCCTCAAGCATCTCCAGCAGTAATGGGGCAGTTCTGGGATGGTGCAGGTAAAGTGCTCCACGGAGCAACTGACAGAAAGCAGAGAGAGGGAATGCTGAGCAACATGATTGAGCAGCACAGCCATTGCATAGTTTTATTTTAATGTAAAGATCCATGTTTATTTTAACAATTCATGATTCCTGCCATGGCAGTAACTATGGGGTGTTTTCTCTAACAGCTGCAGCAAAAATCTGGGAGCTGAAGCAGAAAAAGGAGCTCCTCAAGTGTACATGCAGATGTCTCATAACACAAACTTTAAAAGATGCAGTAGCAGAAAGAAACAGGTTTTTGTGATGGAATGGGACAGCATTATACACCCACTATATCTACTAGAATGCACATATACTGTGTGATGGTATGAGATTAGATAAGAACTAAGGAATCATGGTCCAAGACTGGCCTCACATGGAAAAGGACAGGTTCAGCTCACTGCTTACTCACAGGATACTTGTCTAAGATTTTATTTCCCTGCATGTAAAATAGAGATAATCACTTTATCAGAAATGTTTCATGTTCATAAATACATTAAAGACTGCAAAGTATTCCAATTTTTGGTAGGAGCAATATAAAAACATGTAAGATAAACTGAAGCCCATTTTGGACAGGTTTAACATCTGGATCTTTTTTTATTTATTGCTGTGTTATCCTTTCTCTGTTTTTTGCTTCCCACCCTGCATGTATAAAATATTGTCCACTAGTATCTTGTTATTCTAATTTTTGCAGACTATTTTGTCTCTCCTCCGACTTCTCTGAGCACTGTATTTTACCACTGCAGGGATTACTGTACTAATAAAAAAGCTTGCCATTCTTGGTGGAGTCCTTGAGTAGATATCTGTTTCTAATTGTTTTCTTATTGTTGGCTTTGAACTTCACATCTTTTGTGCTGATGTGTGCCTTGAAAGTCCTTCTCAGGGAATATAGTATTACTAATGTGAGATGTTGATCAGTCCCCATGGCAGGATGTTTATATGCAGAGGAATGTTTTGATCTGTGGCTATAGCCTGAGCCTGGATCTTGCCCAGGTTAATTTGGATGCTGTTATGTTTGATTCTGACAGACTGCCTTCACTGTGTCTTGCATTTACTCCATAGGTTTCTTTTCTTTGATTTATCAATGGCCAGAGAATCATATTTCCCCACACTTCTACAGATTGTATGGTAAGTGCTATGTTGTCAGCAGTTCCTTTCCAATATGTAGAGAATTTCAAATTTATGAGTAGGACTGTTACCCTTGCTCTGTTAAATTAATAGCAGATGCCCCTGAATTTGGTGTGTTTATATAGTATTTGTTACTTTTGATTAAATACAGCGCAGCCTTTGTGACGTACAGTACTTTTACATATGAGTGTTACCAAGCAACATCACATGATTTTTATATCTGTGATAGTCACATGGGACTGTGAGGTGCTGGCTCAAAAACTAACTTGCTCTACTGCAAAATGAAAAAAAAAAAAAAAAGAGAAATTGTTCCAGATTTGCCATTCTGGCTTGAATTCCATGGTTACTCTGGTCTGATCCAGTCTCCAGCAGCAGCTGAGAGCTGCAGAGGAAAACTGAAAAAAATAAACTAACACAATCTGAGAGATATTTAGGCAATTTACAACATGATTTACAAGATCAGAGCACTCTTTGCTGGCTTACAGGGATGGCCTGAGGCAGGCAACTGTCATTACCTTTATTAAACTTTTAGGACAGCAGATTGAAAGGAGTTCAAGTGGGATGTATGGCTGTTTGTGGGGATTGGCACAGCCCTGGAAGGGGATATGACATTCCTCTCCTTGGCAGAGGAGACAAGGGATGACTGGGAGAGGCCCACTTGGGTGGCATCCAGCTCCTAAACTGGAAGTTGTCAAGGCAGCTGGTGGAGGCTGATCCTGCCCTAGCTTGGCATGGACCTGTCACTGAGGTCATGCTGATGTTAGGGACACAATTCTTCCAGCTAGCATTAATTAGCACCTTTGTGATAAAGGGAAAGTGTCCCAGCTGACAGACAGAGGACTTCAGTGTATCATGAGAATTGCTAACTACTGCTTGACTCAAAAAAAAGACCAGATAAAAGCTGTTCATAAGATGACTTGTGTTGCTCATCCTGGACGTGCAAAAGAAGAAAGGATGAGATCCAGAATAGCACTTTGGTACTTTATCCTCAAGCAAGGTGCATAGACTGTAATGAATGATCAGAAAAACATGTCCTATGACCCTGGGACCTGACCCTCATCTGAGTGCCTTAATGGCAAGCTAATTTCTCATGGGCTCTTGGCCATGGAGATGGCCAGCTAGAGTGATTACAGCTCAGCAAGTTGATCTTTCTTGAGAAGAGCTCCCAGTTCATTCCCCTCTCAAGAACAGGAGGATCCAGAACACCCATACCTCTGATGTCCCTGCCACAGTTCCTCAGATCACAGAATCACAGAATGTTTAGGTTGGAAGAGACCTTCAAGATCATCCTGTCCAACCTTTGACTAACACCACAGTCAACCATGTCCTTAAGGACCAGGTCCAAATGCCTTGTAAATGCCTCCAGGGATGGTGATTCTTCCACTGTCCTGGTCAGGCCACTCCAATGCCTGACAACTTTCTCAGTGAAAAAATATTTCCTAACATCCAGCTTAAACCTCCCCTGGTGCAGCTTCTATCCATTTCCTCTGGTCCATTCACTGTTTACTAAGGAGAAGAGGCTGTTTCCCTCCTTCTTCCAACCTCCCTTGAGGCAGCTGAAGAGTGCAATAAGGTCTCCTCTTCTCCAGACTAAACAACCCCAGCTCCTTCAGCCACTCCTCACAGGACTTGTGCTCCAGGCCCTTCATGAGCTTTGTTGCCCTTCTCTGGACAAGCTCCAGCACTTCTATGTCCCTCTTATAGTGAGGTGCCCAGAACTGAACACAGTATTCAAGATGTGGCCTCACCAGAGCTGAGTACAGAGGGAAAAATACATGCCCCCATCTCTCACAAAATCTACCCCATATATGCTAGACCAGCAAAAATATCATGCTTGCTGGGGGCACTGATATTTCATATAAGATCTTTGGGCGGGATACACCCAAAGCAGGACACATTGACTTAGTCCAGAAAGGGATCTGATTGTGGGTTTGAACAGTTGAATAATTTTGTCAAAGAAACCAGTTCTGTGGTTACATTAATTTCTGGCACTATTTGGAGCATTTGTGCCTGGTAAGATCAGCTACACATTTGTCATAAGCACCTCAGCAACCCAAAGAGAGAGTCTGCCTCAGGACATTTAAGAAGAGTCTGAACCATCAGGGACTCAGCATGGTTCTCTGAGCCGTAGCTCCCATGAGCTGCTCAGAAATGATACAGCGCCAAACAGGGTGCAGAGATCCTCTTCAGTCAGCATTTCTGGAGCAGCTACAAGAATCAGGCTCTCAAAAAATCCCTCTGAAGATGAAGACATGGTCCCACAAGGCCTCTCATCACGATTTCCATCACAAAGATAGGAAACTTCACCCTTCACATCAGCAGTGGAGCAGCTCTTTCTGAACATGAATTAGAAGTGGTGGTTTTACCCCACAATACTTGAAACACCTCTAAGATATCTGTATGCTGGTGCTGATAGTATTTTTACAAAAAAGCCTCTGCTTCTGTGAAGATAAGCCAGGCTCTGCAGTAACACCTTCTGCACCTTCTTCTTGCTGCATCTTCTAACACCATAAAACCATCTCCAGCTCTCTCAGCCTCCAAAACAGGAACTATCAAGCAGAGTTTTCTGTTCTATCAAGATTTTCCAGTCTGCTAGAGTAGAGGGTTGTCTCCTAGGAAGACAAACACAATCAAACAGTTTTTTAGTTCTCAGTGGTTTTCTAGGTATTTTTCCTATTATTCTTTCCTAAAATGTGTTTTTATATCTGTTTCAGGCAATGTACAGTACAGAGTACTAATCTTATAAACCAGGCCACTAAAAAATTGTAAAGAGTATGAGATGAGTTATTGCATTATCCACTGGCACCCTCAACACTTTGTACTAGGAAGGTGACATCATTGGTTGAAAGAAAAATCGGTTCTCCAGATGTGTGAATGATAGCAAAGTTTTATCCTTCTCTTACTGATGTTCTTCAGGTGTATCACTTTGCCTGTTGCAAATAGGCACAGGTAATAAAACACACGTGACCATGTATGTTTATAGTTTGGACATTCTAAGGATTTTTTTACTGCATTTTAGAAAAACTAATAGAAATTGTTGGCGCATACCTGAGACACTGGAAAAGATTGGTGTGGTAAGGCAGACATTTTGAGAAACGGGGTTTGAAAGTATGTGTGTTTTATAGGCAAGTTTCAGTGAGGAATCTGATTAGTTTGTGATTTAGCTTATGCTTTTAAAGGTGAATTAATTCAAAGTATTTTGACAGTTGCTTGTGTCCCCCAGGTCTTGTTAGGACTGAATATGGTCTTACTTGCTGGAATACTCCTAAAGTAATAAGTGATATATTACAACTGTAAGTGAAAGAATGCTGGATGATATAAACAAAGAATTATTAGGAAAACTGGACCAGTGTTACTTGTCTAAGAAATTATTTTTTGGCAAGCATTTCATAAGCATTAATTTTAATGTCTACAGCTTCTTTTTTCTTCCTAGTGATACAGTTTTATGACGGTACCTTCAGCAATAATCCCTATTGGTTGTCACCCACAATTGCTTGGCTCCAGACTCTAATCTCTCCAATTTAAGCCAGTCCCTGGATGTGGGAGGAACATGGGAAGTAGCCAGAGTGCTTTCTGAAAAGATGTACAAAGAAAACAGCCATGGCTTTTTGCCTCTGAAACAGAACTGAATTATAAGAGAATGCTATTTCACTCTAACCCCTGGAAGTGAGGTCCAGTGGACCTCACTTGAGCCATGTGGCTCAGCAGTCAGCTTAGAGAGCTTTTAATGCTCCCTTGGGATTCAGTCAGGAGGAACAGTCACAAGCCTAAAAAAACTGGGAAGGTGAGACACCCTCCAAAGGTGTCTGTTCCTATCCCATGACTGCAAAGGGAGATCATACAATGAACTTTAGATCCAGTTAGCTCTCAGACTTCTAGTTTTACTTCAAATTAATTCCACCCAAAAGTTATTTGCCCTGCACATACATGCACTGGGCACAGATAGCAGTGTGCCTCTTCTGCAATAAAAATAGTTTATTGGACTTCTTGAACTTTGACAAATTTTGGGCCCCCAATTAAAGAAGGTTATTGCAAAACCGCATAGGGTCCATGAGAGTGCTATCAAGATGGTCAAGGAAGCTTGAGCTCATGGCCTACTCAGAAAGGTTCAGGATTTTGTGCTTGCTTTGCCTGGTAGAGTGCAGGCTGAAAGCAGATCTAATAGCAGCCTACAACTACTTGAAGAGGCAGTTGCAAAGAGGATGGACAAACTCTTTTTAGTAGTGGTAGATGTCTGAAAAGAGATAAGGCCACAGATTGTATCTCAGCACGTTCAGGCTGAGCATTAGGAAAAACGTGGAGCCCTCCACCTGGAGGGCAGTGCAGAATGGGAACCAGCTACCAAGAGGCTGGGAATTCCCACATTTGGAAGTTTACCAGACTTTGCTAAACAAAGCAGCAGTTGACTTGATGTAGTGTTGTTGAAAGCACCACTTTGAGAGGGAGTCTGGAGTGGAGACCTCCTGGGGTCCCCTCCCACCAGTATGCCTACAAACTTGCAAAATTAACTACACAACCTGTGTGCAATGGATCTGACACCATTAGGTCTTCTTTCAGTCTGAGGGCTCAGGGTCAAGGCTGCAGGGAGTCAGTGCTCTGCTTGCACCTGGCACTGTCTAGCCTCTCTTCATCCTTTATTTAACCCTCTTTGGGTTGCAAGGATAATTGCTTCAATCAGTATTGAGACTAGCATTCATTCCTGACCTCCTGTGAGCATCTTTGGCAGTGTAGGAAAGGTGTGTATAAGTTTATGGGTGAGCTCATAGCAAGACTTTGCTGTAATCTCCTGGCAGTTGCTGGACCTGCTGCCAGGGAAACTGTCCCCATTGCCTCACAAAGGAAACCTTTGAGATGTCATGCCAGGTTGTGACTTCAGCTTTTCACTGGAGAGGGCTCACGACTTTGGAATTGAACCATGCACAAAAACCACTTGCCATACATACTACATAATTTTGTTATACCTACCAAAGCATCTTCAGCTCGCACTGGTTATCCAGGGAGCCTTGAGCCTGAAGAAAATTATTACAATAATTTTATATTTCTCATTATTTTCTAGCCATATCTGCTAGTAAGTAAGCATGCTGTCATCTGGAAGCTTGTGGGATTTATGAATGTACATTATCTCCATTATCATCAGTGAGACTAGTGACCATAAATCCCTTCACACGATTAATATACCACAGTGTGCTAGCCACAGTTCAGCATGCACAGCAGAACAGTGAAAGAAGATTAGAAGCATTGCTTTCCACTCATCACTGGAAAATCACTATAAATAATTACCCTTAAGCAACAACAAAAAAGCAGATGATTAAGTATTTGCCTGGAGACACATATACAGCTTGAACATTTTGCTTAATTATCTCAGAAATGTAATAAATCAAGTGTATTGTCTCAGCTACAGCTGTTATGAGATTTTCCTTTCTTACAATAAAGCTTTTACAAGTTCAAATTATTTTCTCTAATAAGTTTTAATACTTTTGAAGAAAACATGACAAGAGAAGTAAAAATGAGCATTTTAAATTGATTGTATCTGCTCTACGCAGAGGCCTGGAATCCTGACTACATTCCAGTTAAATATTTAACTTCTGCCTGCTTAAAATTAGGCTAACGATAGACTCAGTGAATAGATCTGTCTTCCTTCCCCATCCTGAGATGTTGTAGTGCCCAGTGCCATGGCCATCTCACAAGCAGCTGCATTTCCCCTGACTCCAAAACTGGTTCATGTGCACCTCACATACAACTTGTCAGAAACAGAGGAAGGATGAAACAGACCCTTGTTTTGACAGGCAGCACAGATAGCAACAGACGCAGTTTAAAATATCCTCAGATTTGCTGTTTCAAGGCCTTATTTTCTGTTGCTTTGCCCACCTTTTTTCACCCAGCTTGAATCTTTCTATCCTTAGTTGATTTCCTTTGGAAACTTCCAGCCAAAACATGTCAGAAAAGAGGTTAAGGAACTTTTTCCTTCTCATATTAAAACGTTTTAAATTGGAGTATTTGTACCTTCCTATCCTGAAGCAGGCCCTTGATGTTTGGAGAGGGTGTTACCCTGTGCTGAGACTAAAAAACTCCTACAGTCGATGGAGCCTTGTCCCTCTGAAAAATTCTGCTCACTTTGGCAACATTTAGCATCTAAATTCCACCCAAAGGTTCAAATTTGCTGTAAGCATAAGTAGAGCTGCCGAGGTTAAGCAGGACATCACCTGTGAGCACCCACTCTGCCACAGGTGCCACTCAAATACAGGAGGGGAAAAGAGGCTGTTTCTACCACAGCTGGAGTGCAACCCAGCTGCACAGCTCCATACTGTAGTCCCAGTGAAAAACTCAGGGAGAAACCTGGGGCTCTTCTCCTCCAGTATCTGGGCTTGTCCCAGGGGGAGGTCAGCAACAGATTCCTACCCCCTCCCTCTAGGACATATGGCTGCTAAATTGTGCAAGAGACTGTGACACGAGAGAATTTCTGCCCCTCTTCGTTTTGGGAAAATATATAAAATTAAGCAGGAGATGGAATCATAGAATCACAGATTCTTTTTTTTTTTTTTTTTTTTACAATGTAAATCACTACTGTAATACTCTACAAGCAGGGTCATTGTTAATGAATGTTGAGATTCAGTTTTAGTGGGGAAATGAGATGGAAGAGTCTGTGTGAGGCATTAGCTTCAAATTCAAACCTCATCCCTCACACTGTACTCAGAGCCTTACACTGGCTTACTGCCTGCCACTTTCTCTGAGGACTTTAAGAAATTCTGCAGGGGGTTTTCTCTCCTTCTACTCCCTACTAATACTCCACTTAGTGTAAAAATACTGAACTATTTGCTGGATTTGCCAGGACTCTGAACATGAGGCTGTCTCTCATGCACTGATTGCTTAATAGTCTGATATAATAATAAGTTAACTCTCAGAACAGCATAACTTTGTTCAGTATCAAGGGTCTAAAATACTTTATTTTAAAATGTTGGAGCAATTGTTGAGATTCTAGCTTCAAAGGCAGCAGAAAAAGGACATTTCAGTCACATCTAGCTAAAGGCTGATGAGCAGTCTCTCCTGAGTGGTTTGTACATGGAGGCTGCATGTCCTTTCAAGACCTATATTAGTTGAACCTACTCTTGAACATAATTTAGCAGCACTTGTCTAGGCATCCCCTACAGACCAGGGTAGAGCACTCTGAAGACCCTAAATCCCTCTTACTGACTGCAAAGGGCTAGATGGACTCATAGCCCATAAAACAGAAATAAGACCCAGAGTGAATCAGATGGAAAGGCCAACTGCAAAGTCAAAACAGAGTATGGGATAGCTCTCCCAAGAGGCAGGCTCTCAGGGGCAACTCTCAGGTCCCCAAAAAGTCCACATACCGCAGTGAATCTTTTTGACCTCTGGCTATGGGTCCCAACTGGCTGGAGGTAGGAGACCTTCTGTAGCCACTGGGACATCACTGCTCACAGTAAGGAGGGAGGACTCAGCTTGTGTTGTACCTGGGACACTGTCATCCTGGGCTGGAAGGCTGGCATGGAGAGGGTTAGGCTGGCCTGCAAGCTCTCGTGCCACAGGTGCTGACATGGGGAGCAGGTGCCATTTCCACCACAGGGGCTGGATTCAGCCAGCAAAAGGGGAGAGAGTATGAAGCAGTTATCTTTAGATTCAAAGCTAACGGAGGCAGTGACAGAGATATGAGTCATGCTGACAGGAACAGATGTTTTATCAATGTTACTTCAGCATCACCACCAGGTTCCCCATCAGGCACTGTGCTTCACCAGGACTGAGTCTCACCTGTCAAGAGGGTTGCTTGCTGCAATGCCCAACTACTAGAGAGCTCCATCATAAAATAATACGGCCATGCTTGTGCCTTGCTTCCAATAACCAAACCATCTCAGTCATCATTAGCTGAGGTGCACAGTATTTAGCTGCTCCCTGGAGATGTACCTCAAATACCACTTAAGTCCAACTGTAGATGCCTGGCTGCTCTACTATTGAGTTAACCTTAAATCTTTAGGTAGCCTTTAGACACTAAGGCAGCTGGGCAGTAATGATTTAATAAGCCTTTTGATATATTAATAGAAGTGCTTCCAACGATTGCATATGCTTGTTATTTTGTTGAGACTAAACTAGATTTTCAGGTCCAGAGTAAGGGATTTGTTTAAACTAAAGAGCTCTGGTCTTTCCGGTTTCTAATTGTTTCTTTCTAACATACAAGCCAAGTGAGAATTAAATGAGCCCATTGTGGAGAGAAGAGGAAAAAAGTGGAAATACAATTTATTTACACAGTGAATGCTTCACACAAGGTTCATAAAAACAAAGCATATTATGAAAAGTGAATTAAAACCCAATTATTTCCAGGTTCAGGGACTATGGTGAGCTAATTAAGCAATGTTTTTTCAAATCCAGTCTCTGAAGTCTCCAGAGAAGGTGGGATAGCTGAAGGACACTCTTTCAGACCACCTGCTAACTATTTCATTCCCCTTCACAGCACAGCTTTGCAGCCTGTGCAGCACAAAGAGGAGGAAGAACAACCTTCTCCAAAGCTCTTTGAGAGCCTCCCAGGCAAGGTGAGCTGCTTTGCACTGATCTGGCATGTCTAGTCCACAAAATGAGGCCAGAGCTGCTCAGCTTGATGTCACAGGCTTTTCTCTCTCTGACAGGTGATGGCAGGTACCCTTCACCTCCTGGGTCAGGGGCTAATGGAAGAAGGAGGATCTGTTGGCCTCTTGGTGTCTGATGTGCATCAGTCTGGCAAGAGTGAAGCCCGATAACCAAAGACTGCATTACAGTTATCTGTAGCAGATTAAATCCTGTCACAGAATCACAGAATCTTAGGAGTTGGAAGGAAACTTGAAAGATACAACCTGTAAAGTTCTGCTGAATAATTTTTTGGTGCTTTACAAAAAACATGGTTAAAAATTCCTGCTGACTTCCAACAATGCTTACCACAGAGACAAAATCCTCTGAGAGCAGATTCCCAGGCAAACCTGAGTCCAGAACTTCAGCAGCAGCAAATTTTGACCTCCACATTACTTTACGTGAAACTGTCCCTATCTGTACATAACAGTGTTAATTTCTTGCTAATATGTGTATATCTAGCCTCATGGTTTTCCTAATGTACATGTCAGGTCCTGAACTATTTAGATTTGTTTCCTTGAGACTTCTTCACCATCAGTTCCAAGCACATGGCAGGAAAAGCCCAGGGCTTAAAAAATAGTACCTTAGTCCTCTTCCATCGTTTTTTCCAAGTATTCTATTATAACATCTTTCCTTTTAGTTTGATCAAACAACTTAAATCCTAGCTTCATAAATTCTTCTAAATAATAGGTCTGATTTCATCCATCAGCCTTTTGCATGAAGGGTTGAACTGTATTTCATTATTTTGGCCAAGTTCACACCTCATTTCCAAACCCCACCACAAAAAATAAATTATCTAAACCAACTGAAGTTGGGCCTGCTACAGGATGACTTCAGATGGAGGGAAAAATTCAGAATTTGGATGATTTTTAAATGACCTTTGGCAATACTTCAGGAAAAAAATATCAATACAATGAAGTAGATTCTGTGTTTCACAAATGTAATTTTGAGACCTTCAATGTGCAAAACAGGGTTTTGATCAGGATACTACATTATGGAGATGTAGCTTTAGCCTGAAAACACTGGAAAGCCACAGTTTTCCTGTACACATAATGAATTCAGCAGCAAGAGGGGAGTTTGTGAACTGAGAGCATCCTAAGGTCTTTTGAATCAAGACCAACCACACTGGCCCTCTCACAATCAGAAACACTTACAAAGGTCAAAAGACTCTGACTTTTGTCTCTGCTCCTTCCCCAGGCTACTGTCAAGACTAATACAATCGTTGTTTCAAAGCTCTGTAATTCTTATTTGTACTTTAGAAGCAAGCAACATTCCTTAGGTGATAGGGACAATATAACAGTAATTTTCAAACTTCACATAACACATAGAAACATATTGGTATTTTTATGAATCCCAGGCCAAGTATGTTTCCAAACAGAGAATGATTTTATATTCCAATGGGTACACTATTTATTCTGTAGTGTGTCAAAAGTAATTGCTCTCTGAGCTCCAAAGGATTCTAACACACTCCCTCAAACCACATGCAAAATGGAATCTCAGAAATTATTTTGAAATTAACTGTTTCGAGAAAAATTAGTCTCCAGCTACACAAGCTCTTCACATTGCAAATCCAGCCTCTTTGCCTCATTCAAATACAATTACATTTATTTCCTTCCATGCAGACTTCTAGGGAAGGAGCTGGTGTGTCTGTGGTGGGATATACTCAAGTCAATAAATGTTAATATGAGAAATATTTTTATGAAAAGCTTTTGTTGGCTTGTTGCACTGTGGATTAAAAATTGGCAGTTATACCCGTTTCCTCTTTCAGAAACTGAGCTATTTTCTCAATTTAGATCTGATTTTACAGGAACCATTACAGCTTTTTCTATCATAACGTGGAATCTAACAGTGCAGTGTATCTGCATCATAACAGTGGAAAATAATCTCTGCTGCCTATGCTTTAGTATATAGCTCTGTTTTTGTAATATGCCAGGGGGTTGGGGGGGGAACCACACTTGTGCTTTCTTGTATCTATTCCAGCAATGCCCAGGAAACTAAGAGAAATGTAGAGATTAAAACCCGGCCTACTTATTTCCCTTATGTATTACATAGAGGATGTACATGTAAAAACCTTGGAGGGCCTGCACCTACACAACTCAGTGAGCACTGCCTATGTCACTAAGTCCCCTTCTTAGGAAGTGTCACTCTGTCTAGGAGGTAAACAAATGTACTCTGGTGATAAGAGTGAAGATTTCAAGCTAAAATTTTTACTTACCACCTGACCTAATTATTGATCCACAAAAAGGCTACTCCAGTCTCACAGCATGCAGAATCTCCTTCAACTAAAACAATTAGTGAAGCACGTGGGCTCTCCAAGCTTGCAAATGTGTATCCTAGAGAGTTAAATCCAAGAACAGTAAATCAACAAGGCTGTAGTAAGATTGCAAAGCCAACGAAACAATCAAAGTCTGAAAAAGGCTGAGCAAACTGCAAAACTTGACCAACTGTCATGATCTTTGAAATATCTCCATGTGAAATGTCTCACACTTGCTTGGCTTTGCATTTTTGGGGAGAGTCATTACATTTCAAACTGAGACTAACAAGTGACAGTCCCTCCCATACTCCTGTCAGCAAGGAATAAATTGGATTAGTCTCAGCCAACCTATGGCATTCTGAAGATGTAAATTTATGCCAGTGCGAAGTAATATAACTCTCCAACTTAAACAGAATACTGCCCAAAGGAAGCCAGCAAGAGCCATACCAAACTCGAGTTGGTCGTAATAGGCAGCTGCAGAACGTGGGAAGCCAAGAGATTTACCCAAACCCTGGTGACCATTAAAAGCCTTATAACTAAGAAGGGCAAAGTTGTACTGAACCTATAAATGACACATAACATCACATGCTAGGTCTTGGAAGAAAAATACTGGGGAGTAAAGCATGATTTTGAGCCCCCATTTTGAATGCGACTGCAACTTTCTGTGGTGTGATGACCAGGCTGCAAGACAGGAGAAATTGTCACAGCCTCACTTTGTTTTTCAGCTGCTATAGGCCTGCAGCAGAGAAACAGCCATCCCAGTTACTAGTAGCTGTTATTGTGAATTGGGAAAAGATCTAGAGCCCGGAAAAACTGACCCATGCTCTCACCTTTCACAGAAGTCACAACTGAGTAACAGGGGAGGAATAAGGTGATCTACTCCTGCTGTTCACAGTGGATTAAGGACCTTGTTTTTCAAGTTCCAAATCCATCTCATAATACACAATTCCTGCCATCCATAATAAGGAGTAAGGTTAAAATAGATGCTACTGAGGCCAACAGTTTCTCCATATTCACAGTAGCATAACAAAAAGTACAGATATGCATCCACTTGTGTGTTACATTACAAAGAAACTTTTTTTTTTTACTATTGCTACCTACAGCTGTGTCCATGGCAAATGGCCAGGTTTTTCACTCCTTTATGGGTGAGCTTTATAGGAAATAAATTCTGAATTCTGACTGAATAATCTATGGGCGCAGTCCTGGAGGATGCAACAGCTGGGAGGTATTATCTGCTGCTGGCTGTGGACCACATGCTTGTCTATGTACACAAACACAATTTCCTCCTCACGTTAGTACCTGAGAAGAAGCTGAGTTATATAGAAATGAATCAAGCCTTCCTAAATCTGCATGAAATCCGCAATATTCACATGCCTAGATAACATTCAAGGGATATTTTGAATAAAGGCAAAAAGATACTTGACAGAGCATAAATGAGCAGCATCTGATATTTTGATCCCATTCTCACATGTTGCAGTCAGCCTTTTGATGGCAGAATGTTCCATAAAGATAATGCAGGGAGATCTAACACATTTGCTTTTGGTCAGCATTACCTATTAAGAAGCTTTCAAGATTATTACAGTGATAGTTCTCTGCCTGTGTGAGCCAGCATGACAGCTATTACAATCTCTGGAATAGCTTGTACCCAGCCTTTCACATTAGAGCAATTTCCTGTGAGCCAGAGAAAATGCTGCCCAGGACATCAACAGCATCCTTAGACTCTGCGAACAAAAAGCTCCATGGAATGAGCTGCTCAATAAAAAGAGCCTCTGATTCTGTTTTACAAACACTAAGCTGAAAAATACATTTACTGCCACATCAATATCACCAGGTAGGAGGCTGTGTCTACAGCACTACATTAAATACCCCAGGCTTTTCTAACCTTTCTTCTCCATCTGTCCTAATGTTCCTCTGAACAGTGCATATTTTGAAATAAGAAGCTTATAGTAAAATGGATGTGGGTTAGTGATCTCTTCACAACACTTTTCTTTTGCTGCTCTTCATCAGCCGGCATCTTCCCCAACTTCCCAATGGTACTTTAAAATGTTGATGCTGTGCTACCAGGGATAGTAAGCAAAAGCCCAAATCAGTATGAGTATCTGACAATTAATAACATAAAATGTGTCTGATTAAAAAAGATATCATCGATTTAGGTGTATGAGAGAGAAATAGAATAATAGAGCCAAAGAAGAGAAGGATGTTTGGAGAGGTCTGAAGGCATGGAGAGAGAGAGAGAAAGAAAAAAAACATTTATCTGTGGATTCTCAGAATAAAGTGCAAACAGTAGCAGCCATATCCCATCTGAGAACAGTAGAGGAATAGCCAGCACTTAGCAGAGACCCATGGTACATTTTTCACCTGTTGCTCTGAATAAAATCATACATGAAAGACTGACATTAAAGTGCTGGGTGGTGACACTTGACAAAAAAACTTTCAGTAAGCCAGTTCTAGCACTGCTATGTTTGAGCTCTCTAGGTAGGATTCAGCTCACAGACCACCATGGCTAAATTCAGACAGCCTACAGGTACACTAGGTACCTCTGCTCCCTTTGTTGTCAGTGGAGATGTAATCAAATTCATCAAGAGACCCAGGGAGTGATTCAGCTCACCACTAAACAGATGAGGACCTACAAGGTTACATGGTTCTATTGACCAGGGGCTTGACACTTGTCTACAGAAAAGCATCTTGCTATGTTCTTAAATATCCCACCTCCAGCAGCTATCCCAGGAGACAAGGGTCTTTCACAGGTCCCCTGTAACATCTGACAGCACCATCCAACATTCTTGGATATCCCAGAGCACCTAAATCAGAAATAGGCACCTAATCTGATCTACTGGATTCCACTCTGGAGCTCCACGGCATTAAAGGGTCAGATGCAGAATCCTGCAGACAGAAAGGTAAATCAAGTTTTTAAAAAATGGAAAAACAAGTGTCTTCTTACTCTGTGGTTAGGTACGCTCCAGCTCATGTTTCTACATATTTATCTTCATGTTTTCCAAACATTCCATTGAGCTTAATTGTAAGAATCCCATTAAAAACAACTCCACCTATATCAAAGCCTTGCATATAACATATGGAAGAGTTTTGTTCCAGAATTACCATGAAAAGCAGAAAAATACAAAATCTACTCCTACCTTTCATTATACAAGTTCTCAATCAATGCTGCTGGGCTTCACAGTGGTGCTAGAGAAATGTTTTCAGGGAGCACACTCAGTAGTAGTAAGCACCAGATTCAACAGCGATAGTGACAAGTTTCTTCTGTTCTGCTCTAGACTAGAAAAACAGTGACTATTAGCACCTACTTAATGTCATTTAAAAGCCTATGCTTAAACCTATATTCTATCAAAATATAACCTATATTCTATCAAAAATCTTAAGTTAATTTCAAAGATCCCTGGAATGGATCCCAAGAACACAAATGTGCCAAAACTAATAGGTGGGATAGGATGCTGAATTTAAATTCAGCATAATTAAATCATTGCAAATTTTTATTGCAGCTTTATAGTATTTTTTTGCACTTGACATACAATGGATCCTATTCTGAAAATCATCCTCTCAGTCAGCAGGTAACCAGAGCTCCCTGCATTTCTCACAAGTAAGTTAAAGAGCAACTATGAACAATGTGGCTATGGGAGGGAGGAGGAGGTGGGGGGGTTTGGCTTTTAGCACCTGGTTACATTTAAAGGAGGAAGAACACTGAAAAAAAGAGACGAAGGCATAAGTGGAATAAAATGAAAAAAACCCTTGCATATGGGCCAGTCGCTGGAGTTGGGAATTCCTATGTGGTTATAGTGCAGTGCTTACCTTATGAACAATATCTGTGCAAATTCACTTGGCTGACGTGGGCCCATTACAGGGTATCAGAAGTGAAGAGGATTGAGAGAGAACCTCAGTAATTCAACTGTCAGTCTGTATTTGAGTGGCAGGGGAAATCCAGAATAATTCAGCAGAGCAACAGCTGTAGCACCTGCACAGAGGATGGAAAGTCAGCAGTACCTGATGAAATGCCAGCCACATGTGAGTTGCTTCATTAATTTTAAGGCCAGAAATAAAATTTACAGTCCAGTATCATTCAGAATTTCACCAAACAACTTCCACCATGAGCAATAATTTACAAAGGTACAGAATTCAGTTTATGTGGCCATCGAAAGGCTGTTGGGAATCACCAAAACAGAGATAGTAACTGAAGCCGTATGTGCAAATTAGGACACATAGGATTAGCTCAAACATAGAAAAGAATGGGCTCAAGATACAGACCAGAGGAGATTGACAGAAAGAATAAATAAACATTAAAATAATTTAGCAATCTCTTAATCATGGATCTAATATAGCAAGGTTAGTAACAAAAAGAGAGCTGTTAGTATTTGTGTATTTATAGCTGTGGAGAAAAGCACCCTTTTGGTGAAATAAAGAAGTGCATCAGGAAGAGCAAATTATGTTATTTACTAGGGAGCCCTAAAGAGATAATGCATTGTTTACAAAATTACATGCTTATGTTGATATTTCTCTAGCAGAAAAGAGCAGGGGTTCATCTGGTTCAGCTGCCTGCTTCTGGCATCAGTAGCAGCGAACACACGGCACGTAATGCACTCAGACTGCTCTGCAAAGCTGTATCACAGGGAGAATATCTCAGCCCCAGCCTGAGCTGGCAGAACCATTTTTCTCCCAAGCAGGAGTCAAGTTCAATTTATCCAGAGCTTTTTATTCCACTTGATGTCTTACATTTTATTTAAGTCTAGCCTGAAACCTTTTGAAATATGTCTTCTCAATTTCTGCGTGGGTGCAGGGATGGTTTAAGTTTGCCTCTGGGACAGAGCAGGACAAAGAAGATGGATTTTAGATCAGAAATTAATGATGAGGATTATGATCCCATTGTTTGTCACCCAGCACAGTCTATGTTTCACTGGATAACACAGAAAACCATCTCCCATCATGGGATTAGGTAAACCCATCACTCTTAAGACAGTGTTTGTGGTCTTCTATTTCAGCTCTGCATAAGGCTGGACCTTTTTAATTGTGGGTAGCACCTGTCTTTTTAACACAGGTTGCTACTGTACATGTCAGGAAGGTCATTTAATATTTCACAAGGAGATGCTCAAAACACTTGCTATTGTTTTCTGCTGAAAACTGCTCCTGGAAATGGGGCATTTCTATGAAATATGTCTCTTTCCCTAGAAGTCTTTCTACAGAAAAATGGCTGCAGGTTTTCTTTAGACAAAGGCAAATGCTCCATTGTGATCATGTGACAAAGTTTTTTTCCTCCAAGTGAGTTGTTCTGATGCATTTCAATTTGAATATTTACTGCAATAAAACACTGAGTTAATTATGGGTTATGCAGTACACAACATTTAAAGTTAAATAAGCTGCACTGTGTTTAATATTGGATGGAAATATTAAAAGCAAGCCAAAATGAATTAAAGTGGTGCTATTGAAACAAAATATCTTTAGAATCCCTGTACAGAAATTTTAGGAAATGTTCATTTCAGGGCAAATGTTGAAGCCCTGTTCTTTGAAAAAGACTTTAGAAATGGTAGCTCCTGCTGTGGAAATCTGTACAAGTATGAGATGATATTCGCAGTCACAGGAGCAGAAAAAGTAATCACCAGTTCATCCTAGGGCTTTAGAGCACTAGTTATGTGCTGGGCTAGGCTCTCTACAAAATAAAATAAAACAAAACAAAACATAAAGACATTAGAGTCTATTAGTACAAAAAAACCCTCAATGTATGGAGAAAGGGTACACAAAAAACAATTAGACAATCTCATTCAGCATAATGGAAGTACTGCCTTCACTCACCATCACCCTAACAATTGTCATAACTCTTCATAACACACAGGGTTTGCACCTTCTTGTAACAATGTAAGGGTATTGATTTCCATTCAATCTAAAGTTTTCAGGATAAAGAACTCAGAAAGCACTAAATGTCTTCTCTGCAAACTATGCAGTTTTTATCTCTTCTATTAGCACTGCCTGACCTGGCCTATGTGTCCTGCTACGTGACACAATGGCAATGTACAACTGCTGAGCCCTTTTCACACAAGCCAGGACTGTGCTTATTACCTACAGAAAAAGCAACATCTAGAATTTATGTTTGAGAGTAAAGGCTAAATGGACCCTTGTATTAAAGGTCTTTCTCAGCCAGGTCTGTAGGCTCTTTTTGGATATCATGCTGAACTGCAGCCTGGTTTTGAGCCTCAACTCCAAAATGCTTTCTGCCACTAATACATAGCTATTTCAACCATTAGTCCCATCACAGTGGCTTCAGACAGGAGCATTACTGGTCCTTGGCAGAAAACCAGGATTCAAAAACCAATGTTCTGTCCCTCCAGTGTTTCTGTCCCACAGTTACCTGTTTGATATGTGCCATGGGGTATAGCAACAGACTCCAAGAAAACTGCTAAGCTACATCTCAGCCAAGATGTGAGAAAAATGGTCTTTTGTATTTGAATCAAATGAAAGAGAATATTACTGAGCTATTCATGAAATGCCCAGTGACTGGACAAAGGGCAATGGGCACAGGCTGGAACACAGGAAGTTCCATTTAAACATAATAAAAAACTTTTTCGCTATGGCTGCCCTGGGAGGTTGTGGAGTCCCCTCCTCTGGAGATACCCAAAACCCACCTGGATGCAGTCCTGTGTAATGTGCTCTAGGGGATCCTGCTTTAGTGGGAGAGTTGGACTAGATGAACTCTAGAGGTCCCTTCCAACTCTGATAATTCTGTGATTCTGTGAGAAGGAACTTAAAGATCCTCTTGTTTTTCATGTTTTGCAAGAGTGTATGTTCCTTGCACAGAGATAACATTTGAGGGTCAAATTTCCTTCCTCAGGCTTATACAGATGTAGAAGCTAGGATATATGGGAGGGAAGGTGTCCTCCCAGCAGAGAGGTGACTTGCTGGAAAGGTCAGTATGTGACGCAGGTAATCAAGCACAGGAGAGCACTGCCCTGGCTAGCATGTCCTGTGACTATCTGCAGAACAAGAGGAGATACAGATGGCCACAGTCAGCAACAATAGCCAACAGCAGCCTGGGCTGCATCAACAGGGGTAGAGCCAGAGGTCAAGGGGACTCATCATCCCCCTCCACTCAGTGCATGTGTTGATGGGCTAAGAACAGAATATTTTCATGGTTGCCCTTAATCTGTGTCATGTCATGTCTTTAAGCCTCCCTAATGTGGTGGTCAGCATAGTCAGAAATACAACATTAGCGAATTTTTATATTAGAATTTTCATTTCCCTCTCACCAGGTGTGGTGTTAACCAGGAGTAAGCCTCAACAGATCACTGCATCTCCAAAAGGACAAAGCAGGGGTAGATATAAAAGCACCAAAACTTCAGGCAAAAAACCAAGAAATGTTTAAATTAATTCAATACCTCAAACAGATGATTATTCTTAATGAAGAAAGTAGCGTTAGTCATGTATCTAAAGCTTGCAACGAACTCAAGGAATGTTGTTCTCTCTTGTGTTGTCAGAACGAAGGTTTCCCCTAACAGCATTTGGTCTTACTCAGTTTTGTTTGAAATATTCCACCATTCAATTGGACCAACCAAAGTCATCTTCCAGTTGGGAACCTGTACTTCACAGAAGATACCTGCAGTGCACATGGACATCAGTCCTCTGATGCCCCACACAGCCTTCTGAGCCTCCATCAGACACACGTGTCCATCCTGGGCAGCCTGCATGCAGTCTGCTGGTATCTCATGCTGAGCCTCTGCCTGGCAGTCACTCGAGGCCAATGAGTCTGACAGAGCATGATCACAGGGTCACAGGATAGCTCAGGCTAGGAGGGACCTCAGGAGGTCTCTCATCCAACCTCCTGCTCACAGCAGGAAAAATTGTTACAGGCTGAACCTCTCTTCTTTCAGCTGATGTCTGTTGTCTCATCCTTCGCCCTGTGGTGTCTCCTCAGTGGTCTCCCCATGGGCACTGGGGACTTCAGTAAGGTGCATCCTTCCCCAGCTCTCTCTGCTCCAGACTGAACAAGCCAAATTTCTCCAGCCTCTTCTCACAGGGCCAGTGCTCCAGCCTCACCATCTCAGGGCCCACACCTGGACTCCATCTGGTCTGTTGGTGTCCATCCTGTATTGGGTGGGTCATGGTCTAATCAGTACTGAGTGGAGGGGGATGATGAGTCCCCTTGACCTCTGGCTCTACCCCTCTTCATGCAGCCCAGGCTGCTGTTGGCCATGGTTGCTGCCAGGACACACTGATGGGGACTCATTCTCAGGGCCTTTCCCACAATCCTGCTCCCTAGGTGGTTGGTCCCAGCCTGTATTCTTGCAAGGGGCTCTTCCAACCATAGGGCAGGACTTGGCACTAGTTCTTGCTGAACTTCATGAAGTTTCTGTCAGCCCACTCCTCAAGCCTGGTCAGGACCCTCTGTATTGCCCCACTGCTCGTGCCAGTGAATAAACATGTCCCCCAACCTGTCATCTGAGAACTTGATGAAGGTACTCACCATCAGTACCTGAGTCCAAATGGAAGGTCCATACATCACATTGCCTGTTCATAGCACAATAAGGTCCACCTGCCTCTGGTGAAAGAATAGGGGTGGTACCTGTGTTCTCAGGCTATGCATCCCATGTGGTTTTTATTTGGGTGCCTGTCCTGTGTTACATCTAAAATCTTCTTTCACACTAGAGTATGGCTGTACTCCCACATGTTTCTTCCATATCTGTCTTGTCCCCATTGTGTTTATTCTAATGTTCTCACTGTGTGATATTTTCTGCCAGGATTTATTTTCTGCCAGGTTTTATTTTCTGCCATATGTCACAGTGAAGTGAGAGCTGTGCTTCCCCCATGTGGTTCCCAATGGCACACTTCCACCACATGTTTGTGCTCAAGGAGAAGTTCACATGCTGGATGTGTCAGAGGCAGCTGCCCCTCCAGAGAGACACAGGAAACTCCTGAGATCCATACAGCTGGAATCAGGATGTAAATGAGACCCATCCCCAGGACCTCCCTCTCTCACCAAACTGTCCATGCCAGTGAAGAGAGTCTCAGCAGTACGTGAGATGTGTGCTGGGACATGAGATCTGCCAGTCATGCCCAATGGGACCATTTCCAGCCTCTGATTTGGAGTAGCAGAGCTGTTGCAAGCACACACAACAGCCACCAGACTGAGCAAGAGACTGCTTGCAAGGGGAGGATCAGGGCAGGACTCACTTCCTCCAACTTCAACTGTATGAAAATTAAGGCCTTTCATCTAAGCTGGACATTAGGATCCCACTATGCTACTGGAGAGAGGAGACTAGAGAAGGAGCCTGAATTTAACATTCGTGTCCTATTTCAGGATAGGAAGAATCATCTTCTGGAAGTGTCTGTGGTCATTAGAGGAGACCAAATGTGCTTCGATTCTCCCTGAACTGGCTACCTTTGGATGAGGACACTCCTGGCATTCTTCAGCCTGGGCAGGGGCAGTATATCTTCAATGAATGAGGGTTTTTTACTGTCTCTGTAAAGTTCAGAGCTCTGATAGGAGCAAAAGAAACTCCATCTCAATGGCACTGCTACCTTTCAACCACCTTAATCTCCCTTAGTCCTCAAGCAGGCTATTTAGTTTGAAGACTTTTTGGGGCTGGTACCTGGCTCCTATCTGCTGGTAAAGCAGCTGGCACACGGTTAGTCCTGTACAAATAATCAACAATAATGCTAGAAACAGATGTTTGCAACCTGTTTTCAGATGGAAACGGCTCAGTTTAATTTAATGGAATACAAATAATGTGTTACATGCAATTATCTCCATATGAGTGTTGGATTCATTAATTAAAAGGGGACTTGGGGAATTTATTACACACTACGTCAACCTGGCTTCACAGGTAGAGGTTTTCCATACAAATGACTATGGGTGTCAGTCCTGGCCTTACTGACATCTGTTGTGAAAGTGTCACTGAATGCAGTGGGAGGCAGATTTGGTTCTCTTCTCACAGAAATGACTGTGAAAATTCCCTTCTTTTAATATGAATGTAACTGCAGATATATTATTAGGCCAGTGGGGAATTCTCCGGATATTGGTAATTTTCTTTGTGATTTTCTTTAAAGCTCAAGTATAAGTACTTGAACACTGATGCTGTTTCTCTCACTTCATAGACGGATTATACAGCTCCTGAGCTACTATGCTGATCATTGTGGGTATTTCTCAAGCAGCAGACATCAAAGGTGTGAGAAAGGTGGTAGTCATTCTGCCCATCCTGTATTTCATCACAGATTTTAAAATGCTGACTAATATGTTAGCTGGTGAACTGGAAATTATTCCCCTTTTGGTCATCCATCTGGACCAAACAGGCACTCCGGAGACAATGTTAGCAGATTGTTTAACCTACTGGAATTGAGTAAAAAAATATGAAGTATGTTATTTCAACATTATAGAAGATATCTGAAGAGATATATATTTCTATGTACTCTAGAATATATAAATTATAGAAATTCAACATAACTGATTTTTTATTTCATCTGAAATCAGCTCTTACACCTCCATTATCCCCAGCAGCCTTCTACAGAGGTAGATACCAGACCTGTGTGTCCTTCATCACCCCAAGCCATGGTCAACCTTCTTTGGTAATTCATTCCTCAGGATATTATTGCAGCCTTGTAAGTTAACTTGGCTTTAAGGACCCAGACCTCACTTCACCAACCACTTCCATTTATAAGTGCACTAATTTCAGTGAAGCTATTACTGATTAACAGCAGTGTTAAGTCAGAGAGAAATCAGAGCTAGCTCCAAGTCTCTGCTGTGAATACCTACAGATTCAGAGCTACAGATAAAAGAATATATGCAGAAACAGTGCTTCTCAAGTGTCTTCAAATTTACTATTTCTGGTGATGAAACCTGTTCTCTGACCTGCCAGGTTAAACTTGCTTAGTGGAAAGATCTGAATCTTAATACTGGTCATGGCAAGTTCTGGTCAGAACCTAGGCTTCTCACAGAATAGAAATATTTTGAAGAATGCAGATTTGTTAATGAAATCTCATTCATTTAGCACCACATTCTGTGCTAGGATCAAATGTTTTCAATATAGAGGAAAATGCTCCAAGACAGACATTAATACTGAAAACAGTTGCACCACTTGATATTACAGAGCTTTTCCTTTTTTCTCACATGATTTACAGGCAAAAAATTAAAATGTTTCAAAGCAACATATAATTAATTTAATGTTTTATATAATGCTATATATAATAGGGTATGATCAGAATTTCTGCAGTTCCAAGATCAGAACTAAGACAAATACCACAGCAAGAAAAAGCCCCGTGGGTGGGAATTCTCCATTTTGACCAGCTCTATTAATAGCCATGAAGTTCTCACTAAGCTTGGGCTATAGGTCATAAAACTAGTATTATCACCATATGGACTTGGAAAGAAAAATGAAGCCTGAATACTAGCAAGTATTAATTAATTGGAAAGCTCATTACACTGGAATATCATGTCAGAGAAACTTATGGAACGTTTTTCTTCGCTTGAAATTCTGGATATATGGTTGGACAAAAGCACTGAGAAAACTCTGCTACAGACAAGAAGACAATCTGATTCACCATAGCAAAACATTTCCATCTTATCTAAGTTCTGCAGAGCCTTTTTGGAGTTCCTTTTTTTCGGTTTTCAAAACTACTTAACTGGCACCCCAGTGCAGCCTCTCATCTTTCGGAGGAAATGACTCTGCACACTGCATGAGCAGTACTTTCAGTTCTGAGGTTTGAACTCACTTATTACTCACTTCCAGTTATTGGAAATGTGAAGTCTTTAGTGAGCTGAAGAGCGCTGCTTGACACTTTGCTCTCTGCAGCACGTTTCCTCACACACTCTTCCAGATACACGAAGTCTGTGCCAAATTCCCCAGTCCTACCATGCACTGCAAAGGTGGTGCTTGTCCTGAGAAGAATGGCACAACTGCTGCTCTGGATTTGTGGTTTCTATTCACACCTCTTAAGCAGTAATCTGTGTCCACCCCAGTAACAAGTATTTTCACCATAAAATATAAGGGTGACTGTTCTTTTTGTTGTTGTTGCTGTTCCATCCAGTTCATTTTTTTTCCAGTTCCTATGGTGAAAATCATGTAATACCCATACCAAATTCCTTGCTAAAGGAATACATTCCACTCTCAATTTTTCATAAATTCAGTACGATCATACTGTGGTGCAAGAAATGAAAACTTGTTTTCCTTAAAACAAGAAAGCATTAGAGGCCCCAAATCACCTAATTTTATGTGCTTGCTTACAAGATTCCAATCCCTGCAAGCTATGGTCTGGCCACTGGTTCCACAGCTTTTTTACCTCCTTGTTGGATTCAAGAGTAATAGTATCAGCAATGTTGTTAATGAGGTCTGCTCAATAAACAATATATTAGGATGATTCTGGGTAGCACACAAGTTTCACATCTTAGATATCCTCAGCCATGCTAGCTCAAAGAAACAAGTCCAGCTATCCTCACTCTGTCACACTGCCTCTCCTATGCTTCCCCTGAGGAATAAATCTGAAATCAGACCAGGCAGGTCTCTAAGGCACACTGCAGCCTGCACCTACTTCTAAATGAGGTCTCCAGGTGACACCTCATGTCTACAGCACAGTAAAAATTAATAAGATAAGACTAGAAACTGCTGTGCACAGGGAAAAGGATAACAAAAAAACAAACCCAAACCAACCAAACAAACACACACAAAAAAAACCCCCAAAACAAACCCAAGAACAACAAACTTTCTCAGGAGACAGTATTAGACACTGAGGAGAACTTGCACTGAAGCAGAGAACAGTTCCCAGCCCCTCTGCCTGCCCCTCCCAGGGCAGAGCACATTTCTCTGCTCCATCTCCTCCAAAAAGAATCACACTCATGCATCTTGATGTAACTTCTTTAGACATTCAAAATTAAACCACAACCTGGAAAATTTTCTTCAGCTGACAGGAACAGAAAAAGCATACTACATTTTAGTTATGTCAAAGAATTCACTCCGAGAAGGTGCTATGTTGTTGAGAAATCAGCACAGCATAGAGAAGAAAGCAAGGCAAAAGAATATTTGTCTGAATTCAAGCACAAATCATTGGCATCACCCAGCCAAGATCCTCTCCAGATATACCTACAATATCAATATTTTCACTCCTTTTCTGAAACTGTGATGCACTAGTTATAGCAGAAGAGCTCCATACCCAAAGTAAATTCATTAAGGAAACAAATAATTGTATTTCTTACTATATCCTGCTTACATCACTGGCAATGGCATGAGCAGTAATGTTATATTTATGAAATACTGACAGATTTTTTAATTGCAAGTACTGGTGAAATATAAATACACTTGCATTTAAGAATGGGTCCTGCATTAATGTGAGGAAACATTATTAATTTATCTGTCCAGCATCAGCATTAATTCCAGGAAAATGAAGGCTTTCAACTGCAATATTACAACAGTTATAGCTGCAGCTATTGCCTTCATTATATGTCATTTTGCACAGGCCAGGTTAGTTTCATACCAGCTGAGATGCTTGCTTCAACAGCTATAATTTTACAGAAATCACAGTACTGAAAATTTCCCTGTGTGGGCTGGTATAAGAAGCCTGTTATCATAGGCAGCTCAGCAGTTTTCCTGACGTTCTTCAATAGCTGCTAAGAATACAGCATTTAAAGCCATTCCTTTGGTTCCCTGCTTGGGAAGGCAGGGAGGTGATGACAATGATCTAGAAAGCTACAAGAAGTCTCTCTCAACTCTCCTGTAATTGGAAACCAAAGCAGCATAGACAACAGTAAAGAAAAAGTAAGAAAAAGCCCAGTATTTATGGTAATGTCCAAGAACATGTAAAAATTACTACAAAGATGGCCAGATGAATAAAGATGAACTGTAAGGGAGAGAGATGCCAGCAGGATGCTGGGCTGAGGGCCTGGAGATGTGGATTTCCTCTGGGACAGCTTGGGAGAGCTCAACAGAAGTCACTTCAGTCCCCTGTGTCATGGATCTCTTCTTTTTCAATGGATTTAAAGACCCATTTCTCTAAAGCACTTTCAATATAAGAAGAAACAAAATTATGTAATAAATAGACATTTGTAAGTAATTACTCATCCACAGCAAATGCCTGATTCAGCCTTCAGGGGTTTCTTGAGACAATACCAGCAGTTGCTGCCAAACTGACCATGACCGTGGGTAAAGATAACTTTTCTTCATCAAAAAAATGGCTTCATCAGCCATGTTAGTCTGTTTTCTGGAAAACTCCAGTTATTAATTTCTGTACATCCAGATCCACCATCCCTCACCAGTAGATACGAGCAAGCAGAGTGATGAAGGCTTTGCCCTCTGTAGCTCTTCCGGCTCTGCACAGTGCCACGCTCTTCTTCAGGGAATATGCTGAACTCCTGAGTGCAATGTTTACCTGCTGGGTTCGATTTTATAAGTTACATGCTCACAATGTGGAGTTGTCATTCACTTCTGTCCCTTCTTGTCCCCCCTTGACCCCATCTCTGCACGTCAGTCAGACAGTACAGCTCTCCCAGCACCGTTTCCAGTCAGGCTCCTTCTACAAGGCAAGGAGAGGCAGGTATCTGACTGAACACCTCAGCAAAACACCAGCAAAAAACCCTCAAATTATGGGGCAAGAAGGAGCTGGAAAAAAGGAAAAAGAAATAAGACAGCAATTACAGTGCATGCCATGAGGAACATAGTACAAGGGTCCAGAACAGGAGAAGCCAGCTGGAAATGGAGATTAGGAGCATAGTAAGTATGGAGAAATTTAGTCTAGAAGAGGCAAGCTTCATCAATTCAAAATGAAATTCAAACTCTACCAGAGGAAGAAAACTCCTCCAGACAGCAGCCCCACTGATTTCAATGGGTTTCGGAGAGTGGGTACAGCTGCAGGCCCTGAGCCCCACTTGTAGGATTTATTATCACCTCAAGTAGTCTGTAAGGAACAGACTGTGCCATCTCATAGCTCTGCTCCACAAAGATCAAAGTCTCTAGAAAGAATCCACCTACAGGGCTTCAGATTTTTGTAAGGAAAGTCTAACCCATTTACTGCTCCAGGAGTCACATGAAAGCTCACTTTGTCAGGCAGGGTAGGTGAAAGGAACAAGCAGGATTTTATTGTCTCGTAACAGCCAATATGGGAAGATTAAATACTAAGACTTAGTGTAGCTTTGTTTTTAACGATAAACAGCAGGGCTTTTTCACAAGACTTGTGTGCTTTGAACTGTGAAAACTGCAGATAACCATGCAGTGCAATGAAAAACACCACACAGAAAAGGACTGTTAGAAGAAAAAGCACTTTGAGCAAAGGAAAGGCTGGAATGACTTGGTAAGTAACATCACAGCCTTGTACCTCTGGATAGAGAATTCAGCAGAAGGAAAGTACCAGAGAGGAAAACAAGCACAGCTTTTAACCACACCAAATGGACCATTGGGTAAAACACACTCTGTGTCTCTGGATAGATTTAGCAGATTTACTCGATACAGAGAAAAGAATCTCACCCAAATCTTCTTAATACTAGGAAGTCAAGATAATGATTTTGGGATCCTTTCAAACCCTACAATGCTCATCAACTGCTGACTTGCCCATGGAAATATGAGATATCATGTCCATGAATCGGCACGGATTTTGTACCAGTAATATAGATTACTGACACATTATATCCACAAACATTGTTTACCCTGATGACAGTGACATCTGCTTGTCACCTTTTCTAGTGGAGAATGAAGACACATTCCATCCAGCCCTCTGTTCTGCAAACCAGGTACCCCTTCTAATGAAACAACTGTTTTTACCATGGGAGACAGCTGGAGGAGAACTGTACCAAGGTCATTAGGCAATAAAAACTGCAAGATGACATCACAGAAATTTCAGATAGAGTTACTTAATTAATTCTGGTTAAAACCAGGCCTTTTCCAAGAAAGAAGGGTAGTGGCTGAGGATTCTCCTGTATGATGGTAGACTGTCCTTGTTCATTAACATAGAACCATAGAATCATTGAATGGTTTGGGTTGGAAGGGACCTTGAAGACCACCTAGTTTCAACCCCCCTGCCACAGACAGGAACACCTTCCACTAGACCAGGTTGCTCAAAGCCCCATCTAACCTGGCCTTGAACACTTGCAGGCTGGGGGCATCCACAGCTTCTCTGGGCAGCCTGTGCCTTTGCCTCACCACCCTCACAGTGAAGAATTTCTTCCCAATATCTAATCTAAATTTCTTTCAGTTTGAAGCCATTCCCCTTCATCATGTCTCTATATGCAATGGCAGAAAGTCCCTCCCCAGCTTTCCTTGTCCCATTCAGGTACTAGAAGGGTGCTATAAATTCTCCTCAGAGCCTCCTCTTCTCTCAGCCTGTCTTCATAACATCTCCTAAACCAAAAGCTCATCTTATTTGGCAGTGAAGGCATAGCCTAAAACTCCAGTAACTAAAACGTCAGTAAATACAGTTAGTTACAGTGCTGAAAGAAGCCTGGTCTTCACTGTGTGATAAAGAACAGCTTTCCAAATCTTCAGTGCATGCACAGAAATTAATGCTTTGGCTATCTTGGTAAAGTGAAAGCTGCAAAAATTCCTTCCAGTGTGGCTGCTAGAACAGTATGTTTCCATTATAAGCACCTGAGATAAAAACAAAAACCTGCTGTGGCTTGGTGGGGTGGACTGAGCTCTCACCTGGGCATGATGCTCTTGGTGAAGTTCCTCTCAGATGAATTCAGCTCCTTCAGTTGCCAAGGGCAAAGACACAGCAGCTTTTAAGGCACAATTCCTCTGGCACACTGCAGATGAGATTAGAAAAAATGTGCCTGTTTGCTGCCTTCAAAAGCAGGTGTGAGATGGTGATAAATAAAGCAGATTAAACACCTATATTTATTTTATATTTGATCACATAAATTCCACCCTTTGCATCAAAAACTGGCACTGCCTGTGCTTGTAGGTCTGATGGCCCAAAAGCTTATGTTTTTCAACTAGAAATTCATATTCTACTATATAAAACATACATTAGAGAAGCTGATATCTGCTACATAGCAGCTCATTTAAAATACTTTAATTCATACTGGGAATAAAAGTGTGTGTTCTGATACTTCCTTTGGTCTGAGTGACATGCTTCTAATTTTTTATGCTGCCAGTACTAAGTGATGCCCAAGATTTCTAGAAAATATGTATCACACTTTTCTAACTCATAGAAAATGTGGAGGGAAATCCATATTAGGCTTCCTCTGGACATAGAAAATAAAGCTGATTATAGAAAAGGATGCTCTGATTGGAGTGTCTGCTCCAGAAAAAATCACTTGTGTATTGATTACAGTTCTCATAAGAAATGCCTTAACCATTAAACTTGGCATCTAGAAAGGGCAGGTTTCACTAAGACTGTTATGTACTATATGGGTTAAGAGAATGAATTTAAATAGACAGACATCAATGACCATTGAGGGGAGTTCAGAACAATTCTCTAGTGTGCTAACGAAAAATAAGGCTCACCTGATTAGTAAATCAGCCTGGCTTAAAGAGAAAGTAAATCAGGGATAATGGTAGCAGTGGAAATAATATGTGGGTTTTAATAATGACATATTAAAAACCAGAAATGTAAGAAAATTAGAGGAAAGCAAAGCCACAAAAACACTTCTGTGAGCTTATGAATAACATGCTGGGTTCTAAGTATCTCAGCTATAACACAAACTTGAAAAGTAATTAAATTCCTGTACCACATTTAAATGTGAGTCTTGGGCATTTACAAAATGTAGGCAAAAGTGCTCAATTTTTTTTCAATTTTCACAGGGGAAAGAAAATGTATTGATATCAAATGATGACAAAATACTTTCATGTCAAGAGCAACAAGTAACAATGTCAATCAGCAGTTACTAAAGCTAAGCATATATTTAAGCATATCTGTTCCAACTGCACATGAGAGGGTTTTTTCACAGGATTATATATTCAGGTGATAAAAAGAAGTGTTGATGTAATAAGAGCAGGCTTATGTAAACAAATTGACTTAAGCCTACATGACATTTTAACAAAATATAACCACTAAATATCAACATGGCATGTATTATGTGAACTAAAGGCTTTCAAACTGCTAAAAGCATAATCGTTCAATTCACCAAGGATGGCATTTTAGATAGATTTATCATCTTTTTCTAATGCCTACAGAAGTTTCATAATGGTGTTCTTTCACATTTCCTTCCAACTTTTTTCATTATGCTGAAAAAAACACACATGTAATAATGATCCCTTAAGTGGAAGTAAGTTGAAGTTAAATGTGTGTGCAATTAACCATAGGTTCCCTGGGGGTTACAGTGGAATTCTCCTTTATACACATTTGAAAAATGGGATTGGTTCCTTTTCCAAAAATGATGCTCTAGATCAGAGATACACGAATTCAGCAAAATCCTATGACTTGTGGTTTGAAAAGCTCAGACTAGACGATGGCCCCTTCTGGCTGCAATTTACATACTGTTGATGTCAGAGCAATTGCCTGAGTAAGCCCAAACTGTTCATGTGGGTCAACAAGCAGAAGCACAGAGATAAGGGAAGAGTTATCAACATCAAAATGAATTTTGGCTCTGGCTTCAGGGAAGGCAAGGTTGCTAGACTGTCGACGCTGACTGCCAGGTTTGTTGCACTGCCATTAGTTCCAACAAAAAAAGGTGCAGATGCATCAGAGAGTTTCATGCATCTGCATGAAGTCCCTGGTGTCCACAGGGCTCTTTGACAGGTCAGAGACACTTCCATAGAGAAATGGATTGGACTAGACCACAGAAATTACTATCAATATTAGTTCTACCTTCCTTTACTTTGCACCAGAACTATGGGTCTGCCTTGCAATTTTATATATGCAGAAAAGTATAATGCACTGTTACACAGATAGAGCATCAAAGGGGCTTGAACAAAGTCAGTCCCAAAAGGGTACATCCTCACCCGTGGGGCAGGTAATGACATTACAGGGAGGATTTTTGTAGAACGAACTCACTTCTGCTTGTGCACAGGAAAGATACAGGGACAAAGCTGTGCTGGAGGACAGTCAGACTGCACAAAATTTACTCTTGTGCCCAAAACCAACTCATTCGTGGAGTTTATTTGAAATTCTAAATGGGATACAAGAAATGCACAAGTGCAGTGCTGAACAGAATTTGAAGTATATCTTTGCTCCACTAAAAAAAAATCTCAGAAGTATGTAATCTTGCAACAGGCTGCATGTTGCTGTGAAAATTAAGACGTCATCTCCTGGTGGCAGAACACACCTCTGGCTAAATTTGATGTAACTGAGAGCCCCTTCACTGCAGTGAGAGCTGCATATATGGAACAAAGCACAGGGCTTTGACTCCTGAAGAGAAATTAAATATCTCTTGCAGCTTAAGGAAACAACAGTTTCATGAGTATTGCTTGATGTTCAGAAAGGGGGCCTACCTTTCCTTCTGCATATGGAGCACAAAGAGTGAATCCATATTGATAGTGCAATTATTCCAATGTGGACTAGAAGGAGAAAGCATTGAGACCCATGCATGAGAAGGGGGAATTAGCCTGTTTTAGAGGATGCACAGTGACTGTGTATAAGGCAAGCGAAATCTAAGAAAATTAATTAATAATAATTATTACTTTCAAGACACTGTGCTAGCAATGGCATCAGTTCTTACAGTTAGAGGTCATTTGAATTCTTCTCCTATAGTAGGGGAATTCCACCTCTAATTGGACTTTTATTTGCTTCACAGGCTTCATTGGGACAGGTAATACTATCTACAAATAAACAATTAGGTTCTATTTCTTCTGCATTTTACATTGTTACTGAGCCTTAGCCTCAAAAATCTTCTGAAAAGTATTGTTACTGCAGTTACTGCAGTAAAACCAAGGTGAGCAGATACTTTTGGATTCTCATGCTTAGGTTTAGGTAAAAAACCCAGAGGTGAACATAACAACCATGTAATAATGCTTATATACCAATTTTTCACTGAATTTGTTGTGGATGCGATCCCGATAATCCCAGGAGAGGTGAGGTTAGAAAAGACCTCTGTAGAACACCTGGTCCAAACCTGTGCTCAAAGCAGGGTCACCTACAGCAGGTTGCCCAGGTCCATGTTCAGTCAGGCTCTCAGCCAAGCTGCTTTCCAGCCATCTGGCCACCCGGTTAATATTTTGACTGCTGCTAAGACATAGATATAGTTCCACTTAACTCATTGACACCTGCTGTGCCTTTCGGTTTTGGCTGTATTGTCAGTCTATAGAGGATTCATAATAACCACAACCTCATGTAAATGCCCCTGTTACTGTGGGAAAAGCAAGTTTAGCCTAAATATTCAGACAACAGTAATGGTCACAAAATAAAAAGGATAGCTTTTCTTTAATGAAGAAGTAATGTATTGAATGACAGTGAAGTTTATTTTAAATTAACATTAGATTAAGTGTGAAATCAAGACATCTTTATCAGCTTGCATAACAAATGATACAATATTGCAGCAGATTTGCTTAATAAATATGTATTATTACTGTTTTTACTGTGATAGTACCTCATGCAAGCACAGTGGAGGAGATCAGCAAAGAGAGGACAAGACAAATGAAGAACAGAAGGATAAACAAAACACAGAGGTGATGTTACTCATACAGTCTCACAGCCGCAAAGCTGGAAACTTAATCCAAATCTCTTGAAGTCCAGTCCATTCATATCTTTCAAGCCACACATTTAAAAAGCCCCAATGGAACAATTTTCTTCAGATTTTGTCAGTTTATTGAAATGAAAACATTTCCAAAGCTGCCTAAGCTTCAGTTCTGTTCCACTGGAGATCAGCTAGAAATCTGTTTACATTCCCAACAGTTCATTTGTCTTGGTCCAAAGGAAGATTCTGATTTAGGATCCCAGGAAAATGGGGTCCATAATCCTACCTCAGTCTCCTGCATTTTGAAGTAGGAGCCTTCCTGACTCAACCCACCTCATACATTTCCTGAAGTGCAATTATCTTGTGTGGAAAATGAAATTAAAAATTAGACCAAGTAAAATCCAAGACCTGTCTTACAATGGGTTAATTCTCTCCTTGGAGGTGCCCACCTCTCTCTAGAAGGGAGTGAGAGTCTTGATGAATAGCTTAAACCAGATCATACCTTTCAGATGGCTACATAATAGTGGAGATGAACCCAACAGTATGTGTACAATATAAAGGTGTATTATTCTCCTAATAATCAGCACCAATTAATATCATTATGAACAGGATTTTCAGGCTCATATCATCTGGAAAGCAGTGTACAAAAATCCTCAAAATGACATTAAAAAAAGAAGAAAGAAGAGGAACAGACTTCATTGTTTTCTCATGTCCATTTAAAGCAATTAAAAAGAATCCTTTGATCGTTTCTCTTTCAGATTACCTACCCTGCAATTTTGAAGAGATCTTTTCCCAGATCAAGGAGATGAATTACCTTAAATTAATGCAGTATAAATGTCACAGGAGCAGTTAAATAACGCATAATTTTTCACTTAAGTTTAATAAGTTACTGTAATTAGAGATTACTTTATTTTAATAGCGCTTTGCTCATATATGGTACGGAAGTCTGATCTTGAAGAAACAAATTAAATATCAGTTCCCAGAAGCCTCACCTCTGTTGTCATACACACAATTTGCAGACGTATCAGTCAAATGTCAAAGTCCAAGACCTCTAGAGGTCCTAGACCCTTATAGACCTTCAGGAAGATTTAGATTTTATGTTTGTAAATCATGTCTGAAAACCTGGTTGTTTGGTTTGTTGGGTTTTTTTAGCTCTTTTGTGGTATAGTTCCCTGGATTGCACAACTGACAGGTTTTGGAAGTAGAAGAAGAGAGTGCAGAGAAGAAGCCACGAATTTCCAATACCACGTTTTGACCAGTCAGAAGCTACAGGATTTATGAAATAAATTACTGTCAGACCAGGAGCAATTTTGGTTCTCTAAAACTGAACTAATCCAGTCAGAGAAGTACACTGATGTCAGGCCTCCAGGAGAAAAAGCATTACCAGTTGGAGCATTTCCTCTGGTAGAAGAGGATGCAAGGGCATGAATCTGTATCTTCTCCTTGCACTAACAATTCAACTCAGCTTTCATCCCAAGGGAAACATGAAGTGAAAAGAGAAACTAAATGTGAATATCCTTGGAAACCAGCATAATCAAAGGTAGAATTGTTCCCTGTTGTAAACAGAACGAAAATAAGCACGTCCCTGCCAGCAGGGATGCAAAAAAATGTCTGCTGGGATTTGGTAGGATAAGAGTTAGGACGTGTATGGTGGGTAGACAGGAAAATCATACTGAGAAATGTACAGGGTTAGATAGCACAGCCTGAGCCATGCTGCTGCATACCCTCCGTGCAGTCTTCTGAATGTCAAAAGGCACTATGAGGAATCAGAAACAAACAAGCAGCCTTTCTGGCCTGTTAAGATAGAGCATAAAGAAAGGTCAGGATGAGCAGAGCTGAAGCTGGGTTCTCCAGTGCTGCCACAATGCCCGACCTCCAGCCGTGCTCCTGGGAGATGGCACTCTCTGCTGCAGCCGAGACACTGGCATCTGCCTTGGAAGGGATGGCTCATGGAGAAAAGCCTGGGAAGTGCTCAGCATTGTTTAAGACAATATGAAGATTCTACCGTCACAAAAGGGTAGAATCATACCATAGAAGAGATTAAAAGGTGAAAATAATATACTGTAAATCATCAAGTTGATTCTTAAATGCATGATTTGCTGTGCACCATCTGTAACTGCCACATGCACAATAAAGATTGACACAGTGGAACAGATCAGTCCAATTTAATTAATTACCTGATGCTTCAGAGGAAATGGAATGATGAAATCTCAGTCTTCCTATACCCTGTAACTGGCCTATGCATTGAAGCATAAAGAGTACTAAATTTTTTTTAACCCATCCAATTTAATTTGCTTATGGATGGTCTCATTCCCCATATTAATATAATTGCTCTCTTCTACCCTCTTGGCTCCAAAAAATTTTACAGAAATGAACAAAATTTACTGTGTTTTAAAATGTCACTTCAGTTGAAAGCCACCACTGTTTGCCCTCCCTCGGTGACAAAGAAAACTCAGCAAAGGGATATTAAAATACACGTGAAGGCTACTTGGATCTTCGGCAAATTACAGGTAGGTACTTTATATTTCTACTTACTGCAGTTCAGCCTCAGGAAGAACCCCCTATTAATCTTCCAATGGTATATAAACTGTCCAATTGTGGGCACCGCGTAAGCATGCTTTTCTAAATATTTTAAGTGTCTAGTAGGTTTAAATGCCTCAGTCTAGAAATATCTAGTTTTAAGGTGTCTTACAGATGTCTCTCTTTGGGAAAGCGATGAACTCTCCCCTCTGTAAATCAGGTGTTGTGTGCACTAAACACAAAAAAGAGGCTTAGCATCACTGACAATTACAAATAATAATTATTATTATCATTCTGTCCAGCGAACTCTTTCCTAGGTGTTGCTTGCTTACATCAGATCTGAAAATATTCCTTAAAACAAACAGTGTTGTATGCTTCAGCATAACCCAGGATCCTCTGGAAACGTCTTCCCAGGAAAGCCTGATGCTCAGCTGGGCTCCTCTGAAGCAGCTTATCTGTTTGCTGAGACCATCTAGGAATATGGATCAGGAATTGAAAATTTGATTCATAGCCTATTCAAATAAATAGTAATTCCAACTTATTCTTCAGGATACTTAGTGAACAGCTTTTAGCTATTGGCCTGGTTTGTACCTAAATCATTTACTTAACAGAATTGTTGCACGCTGAATCCTGCTGCTGCCTGCATCCCCTCCTGCAGGCACTGCTTGCTGGGCATCATCTGCATATAACAGGAATAGAAATAATGTCCTGAGCACTTTAAATACAAACTAACCTGCCACTAGAAATCTGGCATCCCCTTTGCTTTTGTCAGATTTCTTGATCTCGTATTAAAAGATGAGTTGTTGATGCCATTGACAGCTTCACTATTAGTAAGTGACAGCATGTGTCAGAAAATCAAAAGAAAGCACAGCAAGAATATGAAAAGGTCGAAAGCAACAGAAACAACATTACTGTTGCCATGGCACAGATCTGCATCTAGCGAGGCCAGCAGGGCAGTAGCAGTGACAGCAAGTACTCAGGCAGCTTTCCTGTCCCGGATAATTCTAATAAAGCATCCGGAAAGAGACAAAGATCATCCTGGATAGTGCTGCCATCACAGCTTGAGCAGAAGTCAAAGCTGATGAGGAAGAAATGCTCGAGTCCCCCCACCCCGAGCAGCACTGTTGTTTATCTCAAGGGTTGCCTCCCATTAGCAGTCAGACATCCTGGCAGTGGCTCTGATAAGCCACTGAATAACATTTTATCACTTACCAATTCTTGACAGGTTCATGGAGCAGACTGAAAGAATATGCCATTAATCACATCAAAAAGAAACACACCTGGAGTTTGCAACTCCAAAGTCCATGGGAGGAGCTGGCATCCACTCCTTCAAAAGCAACTCTTAATTTCTTTGTTTTGGTGTTTCAAAACCTTTGTCCAGCTGCTGGTGGTTTCTAGGCAGTGAGGTGGATATACGAAAGCAAGTCCAAAGCAAAGCAGCTTCTTTTCCATATTTCAAGCTTTTCAAACCTCTTCAATTCAAAAATTTCTGAAAGTTTTGCCTTCTTCAAAAAACAGATACAACAGAAAGCACACACACACACACACACAAAGGCTGATTTAATGTCTGTGAGAAATTAAATACGAATAAAAAGTCATATGAAGGATCATACCCTATAAGTACTTATTATTTTCTATTATTCTCACCTTTTGTCTATTTTTGGTTACCTTGTCTCAAAAGTATTTCTTTCAGGTAGGGCCATAGCACAGTCATCCATCTGCAATGACTGCAACAGCTAAACAAGAAAGGCTTACAGAAACACATAACCATTGTACACTTGTGACTGAGCCTCCCTTTACCCAAGACCGTGACAGAACACCAACCTTCCTGCAAACAAAGCCATAGTCAGGGTGACTCTCTTTGAAGAACTGAGTATCCCCATCCAATCAAAGTACTTGGCTCCAACACAATAACATTGTTTTTTAAATTCATTTCCTTGAGACAAACATGTATCACTGTTTTATGTATTCTAATTATAATTTAAAAAATAGAAAGTGTTTACCAGAACAAATAGAGCAGCTGACTGGCACAACCCACAAAGGCCCATAAAACATGCATCTGTGACACAGAGAAGGTCCTAAAGCAAACATCCTTCATCTCTTCTCTGGAAATCCTGTTCCAGCTCCCAGTGCTCTGCAAGACTCATCAGAAACTCAAATGAGGCTTCTGGTATACATTGTATTGCCAAGTCATAAGCCTGCTTAGGGACCACAGGAGTTCTGATTCTCAGGGAGAAGGAAGGAAACTTGAGTGGAAATTGAGGCTCGTCACATACGCTGTCATTCACAGAAGCATCATATGAAAATGCACACAGGGCAGGTAGGACAGGCAGCTCAGTGCGTTTCCTCCATAACTCTGTACAGTGTTTTTCATAGGCTTTGTGACTAAATGAATCAGAATCTTATTTCAGTTATGTTCTCAGATGGCTTCTATGGAGGAAGAGCTGGCTTTTAGATCCCAAGCCAAACTTAGAGAGTTGTTTGGATTCAAATCCTTGCCCTCAAGGATTCCGTTCAAGAAAGATTTTCAACCTGCTTGCCATGATGCCACTATCAGGACTTTAAAAATACCCCTGATGGTTGGAGGCATCACATGTTAAACACTTCAGAGAATCATCTAAATGTGACTCCAGTGTTTGACTGAATATTAGCAAGTTCCTAACCCACAGAGGGATGAAATGTACTTTTCAATATTAAATGCAAAGAAAACACATAAATTGGTAGTCTTTTTGAACACTGGGCATTGTATTCCAAACAAACATGGAAATGAACTATATATTTTATGGAAACCTAGACTGAAACTAGGGATAAGGGATCGTATTGAACCAAGAATCATATTTATGCACAGTATCTATGTGCAGTATTTATGCACAGAATCATATTTAGCACAGTAAGATTAACCTGCCAATTCTATGATTCTATGAGACTCAGACTAGACAAAAGGTCAACAAAACACATTAAGCTGCCACAGGTGTAGGCTGTTCAATCATAAATTTTCATTTAAGGGTTTCTGTAAAAGCATAAGATGCTTTTAATCCCATGTAAGACCTCATAACCAACATTAAAAATTCAACATTTTGTTTATTAAGAAATACAAATTTATTTCCAGTAAAGTGAAAAACAGGAGCTCAAATAGTTTGAAGAACTTTTGGCATTTTCAAATGACTGCAAAAACCCATGAAAAACATAATTCTGTTTTCCCAAATAACAATTTCACCCATATTGTCCATGTATGCCAACCTTCTCCAAGAGAGTCAGTCGTTCCACACAAGGAACAGCACTTTTGCACCATGAAGGAAACCTGGCTGCCTTCTCCTCCAGCAAGTCCATCAGAGTCCCTGGGATACCAGCCTGGCTGCCTTGTTTGCCAGCACTCACAGACCTTTGGGCAAGTGCTTCCTGCTGGTGGTTTTGCTGTCCTCAGAGCTGCGACTGGGACTCCTGATAGTGCTAGAACTGCCTGGTTAGAGGTGCAAGGGTTTGACTGCCACTGCATGGGAAGGGCAGAGAAAATAAGAATCAGGCAGTCTGCTTCCCCCACCAGTTCAGGTGGCATCATCCTACCACTTCAAGCAGCGAAGCAGCTTGCCATGCCTGGTGTCCTGAGCCAAAATGAAGGTTGTACTCAACTCTTAAACCATTCAAAGCCACAAAAAAATTAACTCAACCAATTGGTCATGCCACAGCTTTCACTGCATATCATGTTGGCTTTTAAGAAAGAATAATCAGCAACAATTCATCCATTTAAAGGAACATTATGATTATTTACATATTTTGCTATCTTTTTTCCTTGAAATGTTTCATTGTTGCACCTCTTACTTCTCAAATATTGTATTAATCTTCACACACCAGAACAAGTAAAAAAGTGTGATTAACGTTATAATTATGCTCTTTTAAATCCCTTCTACATTCTCATAAGTAACCAAGTGAAAGCATGGTCTAAATGCATGTTGTTGCACAAAGATTCCCAGGGTGTATATACAAGTGATTTCTTCTCAACACTGAGAACACTTGAACTGATTTTCTGCATGGTTCTTTAAGTTATTGGTTTCTGTTTGGTATTTAGGTCACAATTTGGACATCCAAGAGAGAATTTGTGTATTAAATCTGCAAGATCACACAGAGCGAGGAGGGACTGCACATAGCCGGAAAATAACATTAGGATCCAAAATGACAGTGAAAATATGGAAAAATTAGGAAACAGCTCAAGATAAGTGATTTCAGGGTGTTATACTCTACCTAGAATAATCAACAGCATAAATACAGGAAGAGAAACAGTGAGGTGGATGGGATCACCACCTCAGGCCAAGGAGCAGCTGAGTGAAAAAAATCACATTGCTGTACAAAAGATCAAAATCACACTAGAAAATCTAAGTAAGGATGTATCTTGCAGTTCACAAGAATTGTAACTTGCAGTATATCCAGAATTTTGGTGAGATTTTGATTGCAGTTTCAGGTGAAGAAAATAGTCATCACTGGGGACCAATAAAATAAGCTGGAATAAACTTCATATGTGTGGGCGTAGTGAGGCACTGGAAGAGGACAGCTGAGAAGACTGCAAATTCTCTATAATCAGAGCTTTTTAGAAAATGTTGGATAGTTAACTGTCACTAATTATATGGGCATAAATTAATCCAGCCTGAGGGAAGAAAGATGAGCCAAACAGACTCTTGAGGTCCTTTTTTCATTTCTCTGAAGTGCTAGGTTTTTATGACAATCCACATTCAGGTAGAGAAAGTTGTTCAACATTTTAGTCAGACTGGCTGCATAATGTGAGAAAGAAAATTAATTAAACAGGCTTAGTTTTTCTGAGCAAACAAAATGGCACAGGGTTCACTCATTATTGTCAGGGTCCCAGCCTAAGCAATCTGTAACCTGCCCCTCTGAGAGGTGAGTAGGAAAGTTTTCCAGATTTCACAGGGACAGACAGCCCCACTTAGCTCCTTCTCTAACCCTGGTACTTTTGCTGAGAAATAGAATGAAGGAGACTCTTTATTTTTCAACCTGATTACTCTTTAACAGTTTTTACTGTTTCAGTTGAAGTAGGACTAGCTCAGACTGCTCAGCCCTGGGTCATCACTTGCTTCCAGCTTCCTTCTTCCGTAGGGAAACAAATGCCACACAGTGTTCACAGTTTAATTTCCTTCTCCCTTGGCAAATAAAAGCCATCATTCTTTTCTCCCTTAACTCTTTCATTAATAGATTGCTAGATATCAGTATCTATCCCCTCTGTATCAGACAAGCTGTTACTACACTGTCTGATTGCTCTCTCAGGGGATTATGGTACCGCTGCAAGCAGAGGGCAACAGGAGGCAATTGACTGCTGACTAGCACACAGATTTCAAGCCACTAAGGAAAGACATTCCAGAAATGGCAGACATTCATCTGCCTTGGGATAGATCAAGGACTAGGTATCCCAGAACCTCTTCTCCCAGAAACTCAAAATCCCACCCAACAATACATTATATGGAAGAGCAAGCAAGCCAGCAACAAGCAGATGAGCCAGCTCTCGGATTCAGTTATGACTCAATTTAAAATCATTAATGCCAAATACATACAACATCAGCACATCCTTGGGAAAAGCAAAGGCCCATAAATCTGGGGAAAAGAATTCCAGGCAGTGACATGTATTCACTGATACCATCATGGCTTGGCTTCACTGATACCAGAGGAGAGAAAACCATAAATATCTTGCTCAGGATATCATCTCAATCAGTGTGTAAGAGGTGGATTCTCTTTGCAGACTTCAGCCATTGTTCTTGCAGATTACAAGATTTTAACACCTACAGGCAACTGCATATTTTCTGGCCAGAAATCCTTCCTCAGTGATCCTATTCACTTCAGCCAGCACACTCTGGTTCATTCTGTGCAGTGTAATCAACAACTTCATCCCTTCTGAAGAGCTCCATGGCACCAGACTTTGACTCCTCAGAGCCTTCACAATGCTTTCATTTTTATGAAGAGCCCACTTAGTAGAAAAGTCCACAACAGAAAATCTTACCCAGTCTCTTAGGCTACCCATCTCATTAGTCTCTTGCATGGAAAAATTGTAGCTCTGATTTTAAGCTCAACTTCTGCAACAGTACCCAGTTACTATATATTAAACACTTCTTTAGCTATTCCCATTCCAATACCTGTCAAACAAATCCTTCTCCCACTGATAAAATGGTTCTAGAATAACACATAACTATTCAAGCTTAATGGTGTGAATCCAAAGTGTCTCTATAGGATTTCACTGACTTTCCCCAACAACTAATTTGATTCATATAGTTTCCAGCAAACAGATGCCCCTTCTGTGGGTATGACTGGTCTTGGTCAGTGACTTGTTATGGGAGCAGCCATTAGCACAGTTAGGCCACTATTTACAGTTCTAGTAATTTCACAGACCTTAAGATAGATGTACGTGTGGACACACTATGCAGCAGGGCATGTCATGTAGTGAATATACATCCAGACACTAGAGATGTGACTGAGGGGCTACTAGGAAAGCTGGCAGGAGGCTGCAGGCTTCTGGTGACTTCTCCTGCAGGCTGGATCCAACCTACAGACTGCCTGGGGACCTCTGCTTCCTCTTGAACTCTTCACTGGGCACTTCCTGGGCACCAGTCCTTTTTCTGCAATGGTTTCCAACGTGATTTCCCAAGGAAAGTGCCTTTTCCCTCACAGTCTCTGGGAAACTCCTCAAGAGCATTTATATACTGCTGGCTCACAGTATACGTGATGACATCACTTGTTGTCACATCAACAAAAGGCTTGAATCCTAGCAGTTTAGTTAAGCCATGACTTTAAAAGTGTCTCCAGGTTTTGATGTTTTGTGGCCTTCCCTTTCCTTCAATACAGTCAGTGTCAAAACTAGAGGAATAGCAAATACAGAAACTAGAATTAAACTAAAAAAAATAGTTGCAGATCTCAGAACCAGATAAACTGACTCAAAAACCCCCTAGCATTTTTATATAAAATTATGAAAAGTAAGTGTATTCCAAAGCTACTTTCAGCAGAAGACTTTCTCCACATTTCTGTCCTAGGCATTTTCAACAGAACTGAACTGAGGGAAGCTCAGGATAGAATTAAGCTGTGCTTGGGTAACAGGAGATATAATAAATAGCAGACATAGTAGCAGAAGCAATAATGTTTTTATATTGCCGTCTGGAAAAGCTTATTAGTATTTTTTCCATTTTGCAATTTTCCCCACAGCAGCATTAAAGAATGACACATACTCTACCTGTAGGGTTTATGAGAAAGGCACCACATGCTTTCTACATGAGAAGATATTCAGTCTTTGCACCATCAAATCAGCAGTTTCCTGACTCCATATAGCTTGTTTACCCAGCAAATATATATTCTGGACAGGGTACTAGCCAAATGCTGGTCACTGGGCTGTTAGTGCCCATTGTTTCCTGCCAACAAAACTGAAGCATGTGCTTTTTTAATGAAATTGCACAGAAAGACATGTTAGAGCTGAGCTTTCTATTAAAAAAAAATAAATAAATGAGATCTATATGAAATCACAGCTCTTTATTCAAGCATTATCACAATCAACTTGATAATGTTTCAGTTTTTCTATTACTGCCAGCTGTGGATGCAGAGTAAGTCTAAACTTCATGAAATATGGTCTTTTTGTTTAATATTTCATATGTAAATTATGTCCAAAAGGCATTAAAGAAGCAAGCTCACAGCTACAGGGAAAAACAGCAGAGTCTGGGAAAAATAAAAAAGACCAGCAAAGATCTGGAGACTAAAAAGCAAATAGATGCAAGTATTCTTGATTCTATGATTCTTGGAGGCAACCACTACAGAGGATCACAATCAAGGACAGTGGCTGAGGAAGAGCCTCTGCATATAAGCAAGGGAAAAGGTTCATGTAAGCTTAGCAGTATCCCTAAACCTATGGTCTGACCTAATATAGAATCATAGAATCATAGAATTGGCTGGGTTGGAAGGGACCTCAGAGATCATCAAGTCCAACCCTTGATCCACTACCGCTGCGGTTACCAGCCCATGGCACTGAGTGCCACATCCAGTCTCTTTTTAAATATCTCCAGGGATGGAGAATCCACCACTTCCCTGGCCAGCCCATTCCAGTGTCTGATCACCCTCTCCGTAAAGAAATTCTTTCTAATATCCAACCTAAACTTCCCCTGGCACAACTTAAGACCTTGTCTTGCTGAGAGGTGCCTGGGAAAAGAGACCAACCCCCACCTGGCTACAACCTCCTTTCAGGTAGTTGTAGAGAGTGATGAGGCCTCCCCTGAGCCTCCTCTTCTCCAGGCTGAACACCCCCAGCTCCCTCAGCCCTTCCTCACAGGACTTGTGCTGGAGTCCCTTCACAGCCTCCTTGCTTTTCTCTGGACCTGCTCCAGCACCTCAATCTCCTTCCTGAACTGAGGGGCCCAGAACTGGACACAGTACTCGAGGTGTGGCCTCACCAGTGCTGAGTACAGGGGAAGAATCCCTTCCCTGGACCTGCTGGCCACACTGTTCCTGATCCAGGCCAGGATGCCATTGGCCTTCTTGGCCACCTGGGCACACTGCTGGCTCATGTTCAGCTTCTTGTCGATCCAAACCCCCAGGTCCCTCTCTGTCTGGCTGCTCTCCAGCCACTCTGTGCCCAGCCTGTAGCGCTATACTAAACAGCTCCTGAATGGTATTTCACTGGGAGTGAGGGCTGCTCTGAAGCTCTCAACAGATCAAGGTGGCCAGACATACTTGAGGAGAAGGGCCAAATTAAAGGGAAACAACTTTGCAAATAATCCTTCTATTATAAACTTGGAAAGGCAGATGAACCCTGTATGCCTTCTTGCAGCAAAAAATGAAATTCATTATGCAGCTGTGAACCCAGAACTGCATTTTTAGTCTAATGCTAACTGTGGGTTCTGTACTTTGCCATATGCTTGAACTAATTACATGAAATATTAACAGAACAAACCAGCCTAAATTTACTATGACTGTCACTAGAAATGCATGATAAATAGGTAATAGGTAAACAGGTATTTCAAAAACAGAAGAGCAACACTAAATTAGATATATTCAGCTGTCGTGCAGTGTTACATATCATTTAAGCAAAGGAAAATTTCTTAGCTAATCTTTATGATATAGATAGATATTAGCACATTAAGCATATTGTTTATCATTAAAAAAACGGCATAAAAAATTTTATCATTAAAACAGCATATTGTTTGTCATTAACTGTTGCACATTCATATAGAAGTTGTTCCTGTCTTCCTTTTAACACAGAAAAATTAGAGAAATTTACCAGAGACATTTAAATACACCTGCCATTAAAATCTCAAAAGAAGAAATTAAAATTCTGAATTTAGAAGAAAGGAGATGAGAAATATGAAAGTCCTCCAATATCTCACCCAGACAATGACATACCCCTTGCAGTAACAACACAGATGCTACAGGGCTTTAGCTTTACATAAATTTAGATTTCTGGATCTTAAAATTATTACCTGAGTAATCGTAACATAATTACTTAAACTAGATTACTTGATTAGAATGTCATGTTAATGTAAGAATTTTGTCATTTAGATTTTGCTCTTAACTACTTTCCCTGTTTCCCTGGTAATCATCAGTAATGACAATAATAAAGGCCCATATGTTTCTTTCTGCTGATCGAGGGTGTGTGGTAGAGTTAATGTAACATGAGCTTCATGGCACACTCTGCCAGGCAGAGATCCCTCCCCAGAATTACGTGTGAGCAGCCGTGTGAGCAGCCGTGGCCCCAAAAGCAGGGTACCCAGCACCTGGAACTCTGCTGGCTGAGGTGGGGGGTACCATCTCCAGGGATCAGCAGGGAGCAGGAGGGGGACACAACACGAGCTTTGCCATGTGACTGCTTTATCATAACCACAGATATCTGCTTTTGTTAAGGTGAAAGAGGCTAATGCTGCCTGATGGGGCATTAATGTGCAATATGCAGGAATCTCACACTGCAGATGTCCCAGCCAGCACAAAACTCAGTTTCTGAAAGCTGGCAGCTCCGTGAATGGAGGTCACTCATGTCTGTAAGCCACCTCTGGTCTGGAAGCACATCTGCCAGTGGTGTAACTGTGCCCATGCAGTTCTCTCAGATAAGCACTGTCCAAGCCAGCACTAAATTACTTGGATTGCCAATTGTGGCTGCACAAAGACTTCATACCAGGACAGCCAACCCAGTGGATGAACTTCAGGTGCAGATGGGTTCCCAGGGTATGAATAATCAGTCCATAGCACTGGCCTGCAGCTGTGGCTCCTGTAGTGCTCCACACTGATTTCTCATGGTCACAGCAAAGAGCACAGAACAAAGAAGATCTGGTGTCATGTAGTCAGAAGTTCTTTGCAACAGTCTTTGCTGTCTGTAAAGGTAAAGGATGTTTTCATGGCTGTATTTTATCACTTTTGCAGCTACTCAAACAGGTATCTTTCTGCTCTTATTGTGTACTCACAGACAACAGTGGGCCCTGCATATATCACCACAAGCTACTCCCCTACACTTGCTTACTTGTTCCCATTTAATTGGAACACTTTTGGAAGGACAGAGGAGCACCTACCTCTACCCTCTTGCTTTGATCCTTGCAATGTGAGAAAAGACAAGGTGGGTGCCTTTCCCTTCCAAAGGCTAATAATCTTCATGTATCAATCCTGAACACTGGTTGTGCTGTACACTGTAATTTTTCTCGTAGCAATGTAAATTTCATCTCTACTCTTTAGCAGAAAAAATCCTGGCTGTTTTCACGGGAGCGTATACACGTGTTATGCTGACCTGTATGCTTAAACAAGCACTCAGTATGTCCCCTGTCAATATGTGCAAAGGTAACCTGAAACCAAAAATACTTTCATGGCATTGCCCTCATGCTTATATTTTTCTCAAAGGGTACGATTAAAAATTGTGTCCATGAGAGACAGAGAGAAAATACAGAAAATAAAGAAAACTGAGGAAAAGAGCAGCTACAATGCTACACTGACTAAATTGCTTCTGGCATTTCAAACACTTTATTAGGTTCAGTCTGAACATGGAAAAATCACTGGCATACACATTTTAAAACTAACCACTATTTTTCATGAACTTCATTCATGTAGAGAGACCCTTAATTTAAAAAAACTTGGCTCACTAGAGGTGCTCACCATTACTGTTTCACATTGACCTGAATGTGCTATGGATGCTCTACCATTTTGAAAGCCAGTCCCATACTGGCCACACAACATCTGTATTTGCACCTGAATATGTGTTCCTTGATGAGTAGCACAAAATCAGATTGGTTTGTTTCCAGTGATCAAAGCCAAAAGGCAAAGAAAGTCACTGGAGTTCAAAGAACTCATGAGTTGCATTGACATCTCTACTGTTGTTCTGGGAGAGACTTTCTCTTCCAAAGAGAAGCCTGGCCTCATTAACACTGACATTAATCCTTGACAGTGGAAAGGAAGGACTGATTCCTTAATTTAAAGCAGATCTATTGATTGCATTCATAAACAAGAAGGAAGAAGGTTCTGCATGACCTTTATCCTCCCTCTTCATTTTACAAAAGCAAAATAAAACATTTCTGTTAACCTTATCTGTGCAAGGTTTGTGGGTTGGGATACTGTCCTGTAACCACCCAACCTGTCTCCCTGACACAGAATCCACAATTGATTGCTCATGGTCTTGATGGATTGACGTTGGTTTTCTCTTTCCAAGTGAAACTTCATATGCTGCCTGGAACAGAGTCCAACAGCTTGTTTAACTGTGCAAGGAATAACTTTGGGGTGGAGGCTACATTCCTTGCCAACACCAACTGACTTGTGGAAAGCTTTCTGACTTAGGAAGAACTGAATGCTTCAACACCCATGACAGCTTTTGCTCTTCTTTCTTACAAGATGTTTCATCTACTGTTGGGCAGGTATTTTAAATGGGGTGGGAGATCTTACTGGGGAAGGGGACAAGGCCTCCTTATGAAAACAACCTGAAAGTCTCTTTCTAAGAATCTTTTCTGAATGTTGCAGATGACAAATTTCTATTTTTGGCATGACAGAAAGACAGCAAGTCCAGCATTAGCAGAGGTTTGATATTTCACATCACAGCTGACCTCCTTTCACAATATATACTCAAAGCATATTTGTTGTTTCTGGAAGAATTATGTCTGACAGGAGAAAAGAGCTGTCTCTTCAAAATTCAGAGGAGTTATTCATCAGAATAGATGTCAAAAGCTTTAATCATGATCACTCGACCAAAGCCTTCTTCTGACAAAAAACATTTTCTTTAATGATGCAGATAAGGACAACCGAGTTGACTGATAGTTGTTGTTCAGTTTCATGTTGTTAATATTTACCTTCATGGGCAAAATCACTCAGCATTCTTAGCACTTTGTAGTTTTTGGGTAATGAAAATTACAGACATTTTAATTTAAAGGGTTTTTTTTCAATATCTCTTCATCTGAAGGGGAATAAAATTGTAGCAATACTTTGAAGTGGTCTAGTGAAAAGCAAAAGTGCTGGCCCTTTGCTACAGTATGACCAGAAAGCCTTGTTCAGAGTTACATCACTGTATTCACTTTTGCTCTTCTATTCTTGCTTAAGTTTTTAAAGAAGGGGTCCAGTATGCTGTAAGTCAGATCTGTAGGAAAGTAAGCTAGAAGAGAGGGTCACAGAGTAGGTCAGATATTCTCATAAAAGCATATTAATTTCCAGGGCACTCCTTTAGCTGCCCATGCCTTGTGATTCTTCTGTAGAAACCACTGATGCATATGGCATTAGCAATGCTTTCATTGCCTTGTTTCTTTGAGCACAAAGCATTTATTTAAGGCAACAAAAGGCAAAACTTAAAAGCACTTTTTCACAGAAATACCAGACTATAAAGGATGTCAAGGGTCACTGGGTCTTACTTTGGAGTAAATGTTCCATAAAGGCCTTCATGAAGTGAAGAAGTTTCACCTTTAAATTTTTTAGTTATTTTGTCTCCACTGTTCTTATTCCAGACCCTCCTTCTCATGATGGCAAAGAATGTTCTTCTCATTTCCCACTTAAATGTATTCTTGCAGCAGGTAGACATCATAAGAGTTAAGAGAGGATTTATTGAACCTTGGTAGTGAGGTAGGCTAAGGTTTTCCTTTCTCCTGAAGAACACAGGAGGAAAACAGCAAAAAACTCACCATCTACATCCAAAGCCTTTCACAGCATACAGAAATTGATGTCTCTCATCACATTACCCGCATCTAAATTTTCCCATCAAGATACAAGTCACCCTCCCAGTCACCCAACTTAACCAGTGACCCCTACAGAGCCAGTTAGCTATTACCTGACCAAAAGTTTCCTGTAATACTTTCTTTCAGCCTTACTTCCCACAGCCCCACAAGAAGTGGCCTCCTTCACCTTTCCAGCCTCCCCCTGATCCACCACAAGACCTTCCCCTGAGGTCTCCTGGTGCCCAACCTTTCCTGATCTGCTGTGGAATCTACTCTACAATTACTGCAAAAGGGAATTACTGCCTGAAGGACCCTATTGCCAGCAAAATAACATCTTGCCGGTGTGACAGAGTTTTCAAGGCAAGGAGGTCTTATGCCAAAATTGTCAATATTGTTTAAGTAATCCTGTTTCTTCTCCAACTTTTATATATAAACTCTTTCATTTCCTCCTTTCCTTTCTACCACCACTATATCAGTTTAATTATAGAGAGCAATAGCATCCACTTGCTAACTTCAGTTTGCTAGAAGAAACCAAGCTCTCTTTACTTCTCCAAGAGAAGATCCTCTCTATTCCCCTCATCATGCAAACAACCTTCCCTGTATCTGGCCCTCTACAATTAATTCTTCCTTGAGCAGTCCCAGCAAGAGCAGAATAACACTCCAGGGGAGCACTTGTTGATGACTTTATATCCCAAGGAAACATCTTGACTTGCTCATCAGGGGAACACATTTGTGTATTTCACAGCTGTAACACAGTTATTGCTCATTATTGGTCCCATGATTGCTCCTAATTACATCCAGATTTTAACAACTCTGCTTTTTTTTCTGGTCAGGTCTGTATTAGTGATGAAGTCCTACGTTACTGTAGGCGATGCTTTTCTATTACTTCCTAACTACTTGGTCTGGTGCTTTGTATTGCCTTTTATTGTTTGTGGGTTTTTTTCATTTATGTTATTGCACTCTTGAAGACTATCTTTTCCTTACCATCTGACATATAAAGGTCTCTTTGAAGTCAGTGCCTTCCTGCTCACCTTTTCATAGCCTCCAGCTCCTCTGGTGGCCATCCTCATGATCCTGCAGACCACAGGTCTCCCCATTTTGTACACAGAGGCTACTGCAGACTGGGAGGTGAGAGAAATAAACTGATATCTTGCATTTCTGATTTAACTTCTATTATCTGTTCTCTCTTAAGAAAGAAAGGTGATTGCATTAACATAGGCCATCCCTGTACTTTGAAGTGCAAAAATAAAAGACATTCTTCTGCTGTCCTAGAAAACAGCCCCAGTGAGATATTGTTTAGGCATCAGAGTAAAATTTGTCTTTGGGCAAGAATGCCTTCAGAATTGCAGCTACTTCACAGAAATCCCCTTCAGTTCTATCTAAACTACAACTTGTGCAACTACAGGCTTTGGGATAATAGGTTTATTTACATTAATCCTAATAATAAAAATAGTAAGTGTTTTTTCAACTTACTTTCCCTCTGAAATCACTGAAAGTCCCTTACTGATATCAGCTCTGAGGAATCCCTGATGCTTGTTAGTCAGATTTAAAGTAGGGGAATTTATCTAGAATTACCCCAATGTAACGCCTCAAAAACTTGTAGCATAAATATTTGCAAGATCAGTACCCTACATTGAATCCCAAGGATGAGTTTATAATTCTTAAAGTTATTTTGTAATTCTCTCATGGTATTCAGTTATGTTGATGAATAAAAGAATGGGAAAACTTAGTCCTGTTCAGACTTCGGAACAGGTAACATTATGGTTAACTTCTACTGGTCAGAATTATCCATAGCTGTGTTATCAACAGTAGCCCACAGGCTTCATGTGTTTTGCTAATTTTATCCTTGATCTCAAAACACCAAACTGTTTAAGATCATGCCAAAATGTGCAAAGTATGCTTAAGCTTCAAGAGAAACTATTTTCAAGGGTTACTCTTGAAAACTTAAAATGTTACCTACTACAAAAGCATTTCCACAAGAGTGCTGACAGTAATTATAGAACATGAAGCCATAAAGTAAATATTTAAATTTAATAATTTTATGAGAATGTTAATAATATTTTAATTTAAAAACAAAACACTAGAGAAAACATTAGAATAGTCCAGTTCATTATCACCTCTACTCATAGGAAAACATTTTTAAAATACATTGGTCTTCAGACCGCAAAAAGGTGCCAGCACTAGATAAGGTTTTCCATATAGTAAATGGAGAGGTCAACATATATTCAAAGAGGGATTATAGGCAGGTAAGTGAGAGGTTTGTTTTATGATTAGGAAACCCAGGCACCACTCTGCATAATTCAGCCTTTTCAAAGACCAAGCAAGGAGAGAGCAGAAGTCAGTCATACAAAAGGCCTGGCACAGCAGCAGACATTTGCCTCTCTCAGGCCTTCTCCCCAGCTGCAGCTTCCACTCACAATTTAGACTCCAACACCCTCAGTTGGGGTCAGACACTGATGGGGGAGAGGAATCAATGAAGGGAGCAAGCGAAGGAAAGTATGACAGCAAATCAAGAGGTTGGGTGTTTCGGTTTTTTAACAAACAGAAAAAGAAATGACAGAATAACCAAAGGCCAAAAATATGTGTAAAACCCCCAACCTTGAATTCACAATCCCACATTGCACTCAAATGGTTTTAAGATCAGATCAGAGAAAAATCCTTTTGGGGGACAATCTCCACACCTCCTGAGTGGTGGGGTCATCCTAAAAAGTGTGTGAGTCTTAGCACCCATGAAGGCACTTCTCTGTGGGACACCCCTTTTTTTCCTCTCAAAGGAAGTGGAAACTCCATGGGGAAAAGCTGGAGGGAAGAACTATAATCCTTTACCACTCCATTCTCTGAAATCAAGGTGCCTATAGTTGTGTCTTGATTATGAGTGAAAGACAGACCCTAAAGAATTCAGAATGCATGAACAGCTTTAATTCAATTTATTTTGCATCCAGTGTTCAGTACTGTATATTATGTCCAGTATAATACAGTATATTATGTGTTCAGTCTGTAAACTGAATGAAAGAGTTTTAAATAAAATAAAAGACAAGTATCCAATTTTCTTTACTAAATGTACAAGTGCTTGCTTTTACACCTTAAACCTTTTCCCACTTTTGTATTTTATCTTATTCCTAAGAAGGTAGAAAGAAAAAAAACAAACCACTAATGCTGATGAGTAAAACACCTCTATGAAGCCTCAAGGAAAACTCAAGGAAAACACAATCAATACCAGGCAGGGATTCAGCACCCCACAAATAGGGCTGGAGCAAAATTCTTCACAAAAAAGTTAGTCTCTCATTCTACACTTTTCTGGAATAAAACTGATGTAACACAGTGAATTATTCAACCTTCACAATTTAATATAAACACAAATCTAGTCTTTCTGATGCATATGAAGCTACTTCATTACTACTAAAGAAAAGACTAATTAAGCTAATTTGCAGTGGGTTTAAAATACATTATTTCTTCAAACTAGATACTATATCCTACAAATGAAAACTTGAATTATTTCAAAACAGCCCGTAACAATCTTGAAAGCAACTTAATTTTTCAACAAATTTCACAGATAACATTGTAATTGTCACTTAATGTGCTTAAAGTAAGCACAGTCTGGATATAATCAACCTTCTTTAGAGTCCCTTAGAGTCACTGGCCAGAGAAGATTTAATCTCAGCAGCCACAGCTAAGGAATATAAACTGTCTCCTGTTGATTGGCAAAATGTACACAGAGATTCACAGCAGTTTATAATTAGAGAGATTAGAATCTCATATCCATGGATACAACAGAGTGTGTAAAAGGGAAAAAGGGAGATCTCCCTTGGCAGGAAAGGAACCAGAAAACTAGAGTGAATCCTGAAGCTGAATACTCAGTACGAAACCACATACCACAGGGAGGATCGATAATTCTAGCAACAGCAAATTTTTCCAAGCAGCCCCATCTATTTCACTGCTTGGAGATGCCTGAAAGGTCCCAGAAAACACTGGTAGAAGGCAACTTTCGTTTTTCATTCATAGGTGACAAAGCCAGTTACCTGGAACTACTCAGAATTACATTTTAATCTACAGTTCCTTGGTTTCAATGGTATTAATTTCTTTTGTGATAGAGTTGGAGTTGTTCAGAGAAATTAAGGTTCCAGGGAGACAGTGTCCTTATAGTGTCCTTCCAGTAACTGATGGAGGCCTACAGAGCTGCATGGGGATTTTTACCAGGGCATGTAGAGACAGGATGAGGAGGGGTCCTTCAAACTCTAAGAAATTTAGATTAGATAGTGGGAAGAAATTCTTCAGTATGAGGGTGCTGAGACACTGGCAGAGGTTTCTCAGGGAAGCTGTGGATGTCCCCATCCCTGGAAGTGTTCAAGGCCAGGGTGGATGGGGCTTTGAGCAACCTGATCTAGTGGAAGGTGTCCCTGCCCATGGCAGGGGGTTGGAACTAGATGAACTTTCAGGTCCCTTCCAACCCAAACCATTCTATGATTCTATAAGACTCTGATCTGAATTTTCAATTTGATGTACTTTCTGGAAACGTGCTCTCAAAATTTAAACACATTCTCAAATGAGTTAAGATTGAGCTATGCCTGTTATACCTGCTCATGAATCAATCCACAGTCCCACTTCAGATTTGAAACCAACTCCTTCCTTCAGCTGCTAAACAAAGGGGGTGAAGCAGATGGTAGACTGCGTGAGAGAAATATAAAAATAGTAAGATGCAGGAGTGCTCACACTGGGATTATGGATGAAGCTGATGTCTCCAAATACAAGAATAGAACAAATACAATTCAGAAAACTCTAGTCTAGCACTTTCAAAGCTCCCCAGTTGGATGGGTGGGACCCCAAATTCTCCTGGCACCCTGTGTTTTGGTACATGCTCAGAGTAGCACAGTTCAAGCTTTCAGAATCTTCCTAAAATGCATTTTGGTCTAGATATGATGTCCCTCCTGCTGTCATTATCTACTTCAATTTAAACCCCAGCGGAGATCTGCAACTCTTACAAAGTGAGATAACTCCTGCCTCCAGTTCTAAACAAGACGCTTAAAATAAGCAATGCTTTTATGTAGATGTGAAAACAGTAAAGCATCTGACAATGTAAAGCTAGAGAACATCCACCAGAAAATCTTGTAAAGCCCATGGAAAGCAACTTGCTGATCTCAGTGATTTGGATCAGACTTTTATTGCATTACTTATAGCTTTGGAATCCACAGGTGTAAAGAAGCCCTGCACACAAGTAATTTAAAAAGGAAACAGTAAGGGAACACCCTGTGATTTCTCATTCCAATTACAAATTTTGAGGCTAAGGCAAATAGTCAAAATAAATATGTTATTACAGCTGCTCATAATAGCCTGAAATATATAAAGCTTGAGTTATAAGAGATTTTCTACTTTAGAGCTGCATCATAACTTCCGCCCCCACATGCATTTGCTCAGAGAGCCTGCTAAAATGATTTGCCAAGAACAGGAGTGTGTTGCCATCCACAAAGAGTCAAATGAGACTGGAGCAAGCTTCACCCATTTTTTAAAAAATTCATGTCCTCATATTGCCATCAATTTCTCTTCATCCTCTGCCTTTACAAGACATTTTTTCAGTTTCTGAACGAACCATGAGGTCATGAATAACAGGAAGAGTAATAATTTAGGCAAGAATCACTGAAGTCAGAGAGGAAGAACACCAAGTGAGCAATGAAATCTGCCTCTTTATAACTGCATAGTTAGTAGTCTCTTATTTACAATTTAGGAACATTTTATTGCCTGGTAGTCATCAATGTTGCAGGTCTCAGTGTTCCTCCTGCTTCCTTTCAGAAGTGATTCTGCAACCTAACAGTTCTCATTCCCACAAAGCATTTGTTCATTTCACATGAGCATTTAGGATGACCTTTGTTATATGTATCTCAGCTGTTGATTACTTCAGAGAAGTTCTGACTATTCTGTACTATATAGCTGACCCTAAGAAAAAGAAAAACTATAGCCCTTCCCTCTCTGCAAGGTTAATAAGACACTGGGGCTGTGCAGTAAATTCTCCAGCATTTCTTACCAACGTTCCAGTGTGAAGCTACACTACTAATGGGACCTTTCCTTTTTATAGTGAGAACCTATTCATCCATCATGAAGAGCATCCCAACTCTTCTAAGTATTTCTGATTTAATGGTTCTTCTGGTTACTGAGACAATGTAATGGGATTTCTGATGCATAAAGGCAAGACTACAGCAAGCTGCACAGCCCAAACTTAAAGTCAGATTCCTTTAGGAGAGGAGATATTCCTGTACTTGTCAGCTAAATAAGGGAAACAGGAAAGGTTTCCTTTTGTGTTTTGGCAAAGAAGAGACAGAGAAGCAAGTGGGAACAAAGCCAGACTCAGTAAACAGCTTAGAAAATGCAGCTCCAAAACAGCCATGTAAGCAGCAAAGATACATCTCCTTGGGGCTGAGATTAAATACAGCACTTTCTGTATCTCTCATGGGCATACAATTCTGAAGAATTTAATCAAAAGCAATATAATTTATAAGCAGATACCACATTAATACAATTAAGTATGGCAATTATTGTTCCTACAAATTGATATTATGACATTACATTTTAATAAAGCCATATGACAGGTACCCTCTATTTATCTCTTACACCCCCTTCTGTCTATACTGTGAAGGCAGATTTTTTTCCAAAATTACTTCAAAAAATTGGAGGGGAGAAGGGTTTCTGTTTATTTCTTTCACTGCAGTTCAAACATCAATCCTCACTGTCACCCACTTGAGACAATCTGGGAAACCACTCTGCTCAAAAGCAATCTGCTTTCACTCTTTGTAAAAAAGGTACAACTATGCTTGTTTTGCCTCACAAATCATACATTTTGCAAGTGATAAACTGGGGCCTCAGACATCAAATAAATTTGATTTCTGCATTATGTTTATATCCACACAGCATATATTTTATTCTCTTATTTTTCTCATTTAAATTATTTCACCTGTGATTTGGAACGTATCAGGATATGTTCATATTGTTTCCAGTAATGTTATTTTTCCCAGTATTCCTCCAGTTGAAGGCAAGAATTACAAGCCTAAAATTTCAAATGCTCCTGGTAATTTTGTACGCTGTATTTTTGCAGCCATCTGGATGATGTTTGTGAAAGACCATCACAAGTCAAAAAGCAGCTTTTTCCTAAAATTCCTAAAACAACATTTGTTATTCTCTGAATGGGATTTTAAAAGGGCAGTAGGCTGAAATCTTACATATCTACATTACTTCTTTATTGGAGACTAAGGCAGGACCACATCCTGGGGTAGCTAGACCAACAGATGTGGGATTCTCACACCTAGAAGTTGTAGAAATGCTTTGGCAAATTCAAGATTTCTAACTCTTCTTTTTAAAAGACCACTGATTAAACCTGTTCATTCTAGTGTTTTTCTTAGCTTGACCTGCTGTAAATGAGAAAAGAATCAAAGCCAGATATTTTCACAAACAACAGTTCTTGTGATGATAGCTGCAAAATTTTGTCAGAGTTCAGGTAAATAGAAAGAGGAAGACAAATAACTGGAACTGAAATATGGTAAGAAATAAAAACATTATAAATTTTTGAAAACTGTAACAGTAAGAAATACATCAGAGACCCTAGACAGACAACAGATGATGAACAGAAAGCCTCAGAAAAAAAAAAGCCATAGCAGAAAACATAAGGATATTCTGGAATAGAGTATTTTGTAAGTGCTATTACAGAGGGCAGGGATGATGATACCTATCAGAACACTTTTTTGTTGTAAGCATGTGGAAGATTTGTCTCAACAGAAGTAGTTACAGAGTGCAAAAAAGAAAGAGCAGTAACTACTGGATGGGACAAGATGATAGGAACTCATGATTCCTAAAGGTACTCTCAAAGATAAAAAAACGAAACCACTAAACCCCTTAAAACTGCCTCATGATCAGTAAAGTGATAAGTGTTTACAAAGGTTTTAAAAACAGATTGGAGAAACTATAAGCAAATAACCTCAACATCCACACTGAGGAAATTGTTAGCAGCTCCTCTGAGAATTAACAGGTACAAAGTGGGGATGATTAACAAGGCCTTCACAGAGGTCAAGCCTCACAAATGTGCTGGAATTCTCTGGTTATATTTTTAATACACTATGGTAAAAGAAGATGCATTTGATATAACCTAGTTTCATTTCCAAAACACATCTGGCAGGGCTTACTGTGAGAAACTCTTAAAGAAGCAAATTAAAATGGACAAGAGGAAAGGTCCTCATAGAGCTAAATGGTTAGAAAACAAAATGTAAGAATACTTACTCATTTTTCATGTTGTGGAAGGTCAGTATGAACCTCTGCTTGAGGCCATGCTGTTCCCCATATCTACAAAGAGATAGATTTATTCCATAAGGGTGGTCAGCATTTCTTAACAATACCAAGCTGTGCAAGATAATAAAAATGCCAGATGACTGCAGAAATGCAGAAGGGTCTTACCACTAAGTTACTGAGACGTAAAATGGCAGATCAAGTTAAGAGCAGGTAAATGTAAAATGATACAGAGGAGGAAAATCATAATTGCATGTTTATGGTCATGGGGTCTGAGCTGGCAATTGCCATTTAGGAATGAGGCCATGGGGTAATTACATGAAACAACTGAATAAACTTCCAAGAAATCAATTTCTTTATACTATTATTTTAAAACTACTGGAAGACAAAAAAAGAAATTATCACTGGTCACAGTCCAAGAAAATACATCTTCAGTACTACAGGAAGCTCTTTCTACTCCATAGCAAAATGGCAGGAAAAAGCAATCCTAAATGCTGCTTCTTTCTTACATTCTTACCTAAGCATCTGCTGTTGACCCCTCTTAGAGTCAGCATGGCTACATGGGCCTACTATGATCTAACAAGTATTACTTTTATTCTTTCATATTTTACAGTTTGTCCGTCTGAGAAAATTACTTCTTCATACTTTATAAGATAATATGTCCAATCCAGTGAGCAGTGTAACAGGAACACTTCCACTCCTGGTGAATGGTGAAATACTGATTTCAGTCTTATCACAAATCCTTTTAACCTAGCAGAGCTTTTTGCATATATACAAGCTTGAACAAATAAAACAGTACAAGTTACAAAGGAAGATGCATGACACTACTTGTTTTTATGCTGGTTCACATTTGCTTCTGAGAGTACAGTTTCTCACTGCATTGTTGGGGTTTTTTTTCTACTGTCTAATTCCTAAGAGATGTTTTTCCTATGGTTAATATAGCTCATGTCATTTCCCAGAGGTTGTGTCACTGTAATTTCCAGTCCCTGTGCGTGGTAAAGACATCTATGAAAATTATAAACACACACCCTGCAACTGTGATCTTAAGTTAAAAAAAATTCCCTTTTCAATAAATGGGAATGGCCCTTCTTGAAAAAAAAGCCAGAGCCCTGTAGATGCAACTGAAGGAAGAACTCCAGTTTCTTTAGAAAATAATGAAGTAAGAGCAAGTGGTTTTTAGCACGCTATGTACCAGAGCTGCAATCTGATCATTATATCCTCTCAGTCAGTTCCCTGAAACACAGTACATTTTTTTATTTCACAAATAATCAGGTGGTATCATTCTGACCAGTGTAATTTCTCCTAAATATAGTCAGAATGTTTCATAATGAGCTGTATTCTTTCAAATGCAAATTTAACTTGACATGTTGGGATTCCACAATTAAAACTTAAGCAAAAGGAGCAAGAATATGAGGCAACCAAACATATCTCCTCTTTATCAACACATAAGCATTTAAAAATATGATTCCTATAGATTCGTTGTAAAGGCTGCCAGGACCCTAGGTAGACAAGATGCTCCCAACAGCATACCTCAACGTTTCAAAAGCGGCCTACAAAGAGAGGACCACAAGAGCACCACAGAGGTGCTGCAAAGGACAGTACCTGCAGGTGAAATTAACAGCAATTGACTTTCTTCGGGGAGAAGGGAATCTGCTGGTAGGTTAAGAGAGTCTTCCAGCTTGCAGTTCTCTAAGAGGTTCAGGAAACTCTTCATGTGAGATGTGCTGAAGAACCAGTGGGTTCTTCATACTTATTAGAGGTTGTCTGTGAGAAACACTATTGCTTGAAAGTTGCACTGGAGGGGGAGCTGGTTTATGTCCTCACAGTCATTCTAGGAAGAACTTAAGTTTCATGATAGAAGAAACTTGGGAGTACCAGTGTTAAGTATATAAAAAATTTAAAAGACTAGCTAGTTTTCTTGATTTCATTATCTTCTGTTTCTGCTGTTAGACGTGTCTGTCAGTCCTCTTGCAAATGCTGCCTCATGGAAGGAATGCTTTTTGCTGTCTGATAAGACAGGGCCAAAAGACCTAAGCACAGCACACACTGGTTGCAACTACATGCAGTAAAACCTGAATGACCAAGCTGCTGAATCTGAATGTGCAGAGTACTGGCAAAGGCCATCCAAATGTGCTGTGACCACTCTGCGCTCCCATTAGGTTGGTCACTCACTTGGGCCATGTGGCAGCTCTGGTATCCCCTGGTGATCCCAGCAGCAGGGATGTGCCCTATGTATACACTGGACGAAGGGTGTATAGAATGGTTGAAGGACAAGTCTGGGTGGTTTAAATCTGGAATTCAAAATAAACAGCTCATGATGTTGTCAAGTACGCTCCCAGAAAAAGGCACTATGGATGCTCAGGGTACAGGACCAGGGAAGCACATAACCAACCTGCTTAGTAGAAAACAGGCCTCCTATTCATCATTTACCCCTGTACTTGGCCTTGGTATACTTGGCCACTTCAAGTACCATGTGCAGTTCTGGGTGCCACAGTATAGGAAGGACATGGAGGTGTTGGAGAGGGTGTAGAGGAGGGCAATGAGGCTGATTAGGGGTCTGGAGAACAGGTCTTATGAGGAGAGGCTGAGGGAGCTCGGCCTGTAGCAATAGGATAAGAGGAAATGAGTTCAAGCTGTGCCAGGGGAGGTTCAGATTGGATATTAGGAAAAATTTCTTCACTAAAAGAGCAGTGAAGCACTGGAACAAGCTGCCTAGGGAGGTGGTGGAGTCACCATCCCTGGAGGTATTAAAAAAATAGGTAGACGTGGCACTTCGGGAGATGGTTTAGTGGTTACTATGGCGTAGGACTGACAGCTGAACATGGTAATGTTCTCCCAACCTTGATGATTCTATGAGTCTATTTTAGTCTTTTTACTTTCTGACAGATTTGTTAAAAAGAAACAAATACTGATTTTCAGCAATCTTACATCTCTCATAAGGAACTGAAACGTGAGGCTGAAGTAATAGGTCTTACTCAGAGAAATTAAGAGCAGATTCTACACAACCTGAAATCCCTTGCATAGTTCTTTGTTCTTTACTTTCAACCTTTTTCCTCATTACAAATTGCATTTCAGTCTCTAGGGGGTTGTCAGGTGATTTGTATTTTTAATATATGTACGTGGCAACATTTATTTCATAAAAATATATGCCACACTGGCAACAAATTGACAGTACCTAAACTAATTACAAATTAATTATACCTTTCCACACTGTCAGCAAATAAATCGCTATCAACATCCCTAGCCTCAGATAATTACTCCCTCTACCCCCAAACTTAATTTAGGTCTAAAACTAACCTCTTGCACAAAACATCTGAATGACTGTCAAGCCTGTACCACGAAAGAGTCACCAAAATAAATCTGTAGTGAAGCAACAGATGAAGTAAAAAAGCATTGGAACTGGTTGCCCAGGGAGGTGGTGGAGTCGCTGTCCCTGGGGGTTTTCAAGAACTGGGTAGATGTGGTGCTTTGGGAGATAATTTAGTGGCTAGGGTGGTGTAGGACCTACAGTTGGACTTGATTATCTTGAAGCTCCTTTCCAACCATGATGATTGTGTGATTCCATGAACAAATGAAGTGACTATGCAACTACAGAACTCTCTACCAAGGATCCACATTTCAAAACCAGCATCAAATATCTTTCAATGAAAGTACTGTAGCTGAGTTCAGCCTTCTCACACGTTTATATAGTTGGAATAAACGACCACTTCAGTGCTATACAGATTACTACTTTCTTGGGCTATTTCTATGACACCAGTGGGAATTACAATGCCTCTAGCAATAGCCTCATTCTCAACTAAAATGATGGAAAATTGCTTGTGATGGTCATAGAATGCATTTCCTTCCTTTACTGCCTTTTTTTGGATCTTTCTCAAACTTTGAAATGCCCACACAGAATCATAGAAAGTTGGGGGTTGGAAGGGACCTTGAAAGATCGAGTCCAACCCCCCTGCCAGAGCAGGGTCACGTACAGCAGGTCACACAGGAATGCATCCAGGTGGGTTTTGAATGTCTCCAGGGAAGGAGACTCCACAACCTCCCTGGGCAGCCTGTGCCAGTGGTCTGTCATACCCACAGTGAAAAATTCTTCCTAATATTAATATGGAACTGCCTATGCTCCAGTTTATAACCATTCCGTCACCCCTGAGAAAACCTTGGTGATTCCCCTCTAGGTTAACTCAGCCAGGGAATAATTCTGTTGTTCACTGTATATAGAGTACTGATATTCCCCTCCTCTGGAGATACCCAAAACCCACCTGGATGCAGTTCTGTGTAATGTGCTCTAGAGAATCCTGCTTTAGTGGGAGAGTTGGACCAGATGATCTCTAGAGGTCCCTTCCAACTCTGATCAAACTCTGATAACTCTCTGATACCACTAATGCCTCTATGTCCTGCCTAAGTACACACTGCCTCCCACATCCCTGTAGGAGCATGTTTTACCTTTTTTGTGGAAAGCATACCAGCACTGTTCCCAGCAGCAGAGTGGCTTCCTTACCAAGTAAACAGAGCCAGTATTCTGCTGCTTGTTGGGAAGATTCTGTACAAATTATCAGCTCATTGGCAGACCACATCAATGAAAATAATTCATTCATGTCCTGCTCTAAGTGGAATTGGTTGCCAGTGACTTCTAAAACTAGACAGAACTCCAGAAAACATAATGTAAGACATAATCCTTCATACTCACAGGAAACAGGATACCCTAATGAGTATATACTATCTGTGTTACACTTCACCTGTGGCCTCTCAGACATCAGAACAGGTAGAAAGATGTCTAGCATCATCTTGAAAAATATATAAATCTTTATTCGGACATTAATGGGGTTGCAGAGGTCTGATGTATAACTCTAGCCCATGCCTCCAAGATGAATATCTGTGAAGCAGTTCAGTCATCAAGAAGAGATGACTAAAGATAATGACTAATTCTATCTACCTCATACCCATCATACCCGCCCCATTCCCTACACTTTATTAGTGACTGCATCACTGGAAAATCCATTCTCAAAGTCCTTATTATGCAAAGGTCACAGACTACGTCACCATTTGCAATACAGCATTTTTTCTAGAGGTTGTGCAAGTCAGTCACTTGCCAGACAAGGTACCATATAAAGAACCCATCATCTTTCTTGTATTCACTCCTGCCTAGGCTCAAAGGAGAATCTACCAGAAGTCAAGAATTCCATGAGCATCAAGAAGTCAGTATTAGCAGTATTGCTCACATCTCTCGTGTGACAACTCTTCTCTACAAAACTTCTGCCTACAAAGATCTAAGAAGCAGCACAGTCGAAAGTATCTAGATGGCAGCATGTCTCTACAAGTTTCTGTTTGTCTTCAGGTTGTGATTTTGTGCATGCCACTAGCTTCTCAAATAAATGTCAGTGCTGTTCCCCAAGCAGCAGAAACCCTGCTCAGAAGACAAATGGGAAAAGAACAAACAACAGGTTTTTTTATAGTTACCAGTCTTCATAAAACTCTGAGGTCAAAGGATGATGACATTCAGATCCTGAAAATGAATATGACATTTTCACAGTTACATTATCTTCTCTAAATGTCAGAACAGAGTACTTCAGTCACAATAATTTAGCAAGGACCTGGTCTTCCACTTCACATCAGTTTTATACCAATTTGACTTAACGGAACTGTAAAACAAAGGAGAAATTACAAAATATTTGTATTTTAAACTGGAATACAGCAGAGGGATTGAGCCAATGATAATTTCTGAATTTCTGTGAAGAACAGTGCCCCCAGTAAGGTATCTTGGACATTATATAGGAGTTGTAAAGATGGCCATATTTTAGGTAGAAATCAACTCATCCATTCTCTGATATTTCAGACAATACAATGTCTAGGGCTTTTCTCAGATGAAAACCAAAACTTACCCTCTCCTTCATGTTTGGTACATCTGTAAAGGACCCTGAAAATTTAAACTAGACTTGCAAGAGGACATTTACAAACTGGAAAGCAGAAAATGAAAAGAAATAAACCAGAAAGAATCAGTCCCTCAAAAATACTGATGCATACCCTTCAGCACAATCATTCCAGAAACCTTTAACTTTTTCTCAGAATACTTGGTTATCTGATAGATATGGGCACATAGACAGAGAAGCTATATGGCTAAGACCATCTGCCATATCACATTTTGGTATAAATTCAAAACCTCTTAGTGAAGATAATACTATCACTGGCTCCTCATCTTCATTTTTTCGTCTTTGGTACATCACATCATTAGATTCAGAATCTCTAAATTTAGGTTTTAGATCTCTGCTTGATTTCCCCTCATACTCTCATTATGATGTTCATACTCTCATAATTGTACTTTTCTTTTAAGTACCTTTTCAAAGCTTTGGCAAACTCATGTGTCTGCAACCTGAATGAAAGAACAAATTTTCTGGAAACTTTCACCTAAAAGTAGGTGGAAACAATTAATAAGGAATTTAATAACATGCTTATAAATGTGATGAGTTGTCTTTAAATTTACAGTCTTTAAAGTAAAGCCAGATGCATTTCTAAAGATTATTCAAATTCATGGCAACTAACAACTAGCAAAAAGATAGTGAAGAATAGTAAGAGTGATTTTTTCATAAATAACCAGCTTCTTCATTCAGCTCACATTTAAATCATGGTCACCAAAACTGGTTACAAAAGTTACATGACAGAAAAATTATTGCAAGAAATTTCAAAACTATAGTATTATGGTTAAATGTGATGATCTGGAACATGCTTGGGACATTCTGACTCCTCTCCCAAAGCCAGTGGCTTTACACCATTTAAAGAAAATCACACATTGCAAATGTATTTCCCACCTGCGATTGCTCAAATGTGCTTTCTCTGTTGATGTTAACCTCTAGCAATAGAATATAAGCACTCATATTATGTACAGGGAACAATTAAGAAGAAAATGTCCGTTTTGAGATGAGGCAATGGAGCAAGTAAGAACAGGAAGAAACTCCAACCAATTTATTCCTGATCTGATACAAAACCTCACCTGTCCAATGGCTGGAAACAGCTCAGTGGGATGCACAGTTATCAGAGTTCAGGCACACTGAGATCTCATCACCAGAAAAGAAAGCACTGCGGGTAGTAACTGTGAAGAAATTTAACACTACACCAAACAAAACCAGTATAGCTCCTCTTACAAACTGGTGATCTGGCTTTTTACATTTTCAAGGTCAATATTGCAGCTAATTACCATAAAATCATAGGCAACAAGTAGAGGAGGAACATTGTAAGATCATGGTCCAACACTTTACTCCAAGCCAGACTCAAATACTGCTCTTGAGAAATATCCTTAAGGTGTGCAGTAGTTTCAAGTGTCGATTTGAGGGCTTATCTCTCCTTAACACCTTAACGTTTTAACACTTTTCCATAGTATACCTAATTAGTCTGTGCTTCAGCTGAAGTCCAAACTTTGTTCCACTAACGCTCCCAGAAGGAATTTCTGTTCCCTCATCAGTGCACATGGAGGGCAGCATATTGACTCCTTCCTTTCTGATACATTTTATATACTCCCAAGACAAGCCATCTTACTTTTACTCATGTTCCTTTCATTTTCTTCTCACTGGCTGTGCTTTCCTGTCCCCTGACAAGTCTGGCTGCTTTCCCTGGGACTCTATCTAACCAGTCCACCTTTTTCTTGTTATGCTTCTCCAAAACTGGCATAAATAGAGCAGCGAGGCCTGCCAAACAGAAAAAGTACACCAAGTATCCTTCAGGTAACACTTGCCTTGTTCATAATAACATACTCTTATGGACTCTAATTTTTACTTTGTGATTTCTAAAATTTCAAAATCCTTTCACAGAACATATACAAGCCCAGTTTACATCCTAATAAACAGTTAAGGACATCCACAATGCAATGCCTGATGGAAGAAAGTGGCACTAATGGTTTTGGGAAATGACATTCCCTCCTACCACCACCTGGAAACTGGTGGCTTAGCAGTCGCAGAGGAGATGTGGCAAAGGCAGGTGTGGACATGTTCTTGCCTTTTTTTGAAATTAATCTAACCATATGACTTTTCATGAGGATCGTGTATAATATCTATTATCTTTTATGTTATTGTTGAAGATAAGGCCTAAAAGAAACAACCCTGTAAATAAAACCTGTATTCCCCTTACGTGTCAGTCACAAAATAGAACAAACCACTTGTCACTACGAATTACTGCTTTGTGCATGACTTCTTACTCATTAAGCAGTTCCTCTGTTCCTTTCAAAGACAAAATGGGCTCTGTCACTCTTTCTCTGTCCCAGATTCTCACTAATTCAGGCTAAGATCAATGGGAATCGCAGACCTTGTATCACTCATTCAGTAGTACACACTGATCACATCATTTCCCGAACTGAAGAAGCCAAGAGGACATCTAGAAGGACATGCATGGAAATGGAACACATTACTTCAAGAGTTTCAAGCACAAACAATGAAAAAAACAAGGATGTGACACTTCTTGAACTTGTTTAAAAAATGTCTTCAAGCTACTTTGTCTGTTAAGTAGATCCAGTTTATGAGATCAGAGGGCAAGATAAATATTTAAAAGTATTGAAACGTACATATCTCCTCAACACTGTCAAAAGTTCTGTTCCCACATCTGGACATTAGAATTATGAAATTGTCAATGCCACTGTCTTCTACTAGCAGTTATGAAAACTAGACATGGATAAGCTATTTTTAACACAGTAGATTAATTACATTAAATTAGGTCACCGTGTCATTTCATTATTATTATTTTCAATTCCTCCTTTGATGCAGCATATAACTCAAACTTCCCTTCTGGGGAGAAGCTCAGATTAGTATTTGCACTATGTCAGAGCAAGGATAAAATAAGAAAATTAAGGGGAATATCAGCTACATTTGGATTCCAAATGGAATTATAAGAATTACACAGACACTGTACTACAGATTCACAGAGTGTTAGGGGTTGGAAGGGACCTTGGCAGATCATCAAGTCCAACCCCCCTGCCAGAGCAGGACCACCTAGTGTAGGAACACATCCAGGTGGGTTTTGAATGGCTCCAGAGAAGGAGACTCCACACCCTCACTGGGCAGCCTGCTCCAGGGTTCTGTCACCCTCACAGTGAAAAAGCTTTTTCTTATGTTTACAGGGAACCTCCTGTGCTCAAACTTGCATCCATTACCCCTTGTCCTATCATTGGTCATCACTGAGAAGAGCCTGGATCCATCCTCCTGACTCTCTCCCTATAAATATTTGTAAACATTAATGAGGTCACCCCTCATTCTCCTCTTCTCCAAGCTGAAGAGACCCAGCTCCCTCAGCCTAGCCTCACTCCCTTCATCATCTTTGTGGCTCTGTGCTGGACTCTTTCAAACAGTTCCTGGTCCTTCTTGAACTGAGGGGCCCAGAACTGGACACAATATCCCAGATGTGGACTCACCAGGGCAGAGTAGAGGGGGAGGAGAACCTCTCTTGACCTAACCATCCGCCTGCTAATGCACCCCAGGATGCCACTGGCCTTCTTGGCCACAAGGGCACATTGCTGGTTCATGGTCATCTTAATCCATCACACTGTCCATTCTTCTATTCCACGTTTCCTGAGATTACTCAAGAGGATGTTAATTGGAGACTGTGTCAAAATTCAAGCCTGTTCCTCCTCCTCTTCCTCCTAATGATTAGGTGAGTGGCTGAGGTAGGATATTTACAAATTCAGTCAAACTTGGAGGGAAATCCTTGTATGAACTTAGGTCCTCCCTTCCTTCTGGCTTACTTTTTCCAATAAGAGCAATTGCATACTGCCAAAGTCTTATTATTTATTATCAGCCACCTGCAGATATTTTTGTTGTGGAAAAAAACAAACAAAAAAACCCCAACACCCCTAATTTTTAGGTATTACAGTTGATACCTTATCCTAGGGAGAGAACAGACAGCAATATCCATCAGTTTTTAAATCTTGTTTACTGTACCACTAGACTTTATGTAATGTTGTTTTTCTTCCTGCCAGTGATATGAAATGATCACAATGTAATATCCTAAATGTTTTCATACTGTGCAATTATTTATTTTCATGCCATTCTGAAATCCTAGGCAGATTGCCGACTTGTTTTCCCTCACAAAATACTTAACAGGCAAGAGACAAAAGCCTCAGAAGGATCAGAAATATAAATGTTTATATAACCTTCCACTTGAAACATCAGAAAGGAGATGCTACATCTTATTAGAAAAGCAGAAATAAGCTTATCCTGTCAATGGCTTTTTTACTAATTGTTTGCTGACAACCTTTATGAATTAATTACAGTAATAATTACAAAAAGAAATCACAATTTTAAAAAAAATTATCTGTGAAAGTAAAAGCCAAGATAACTGAACTAATTCATACCATCTTTGTAAAACCTGGCAAAAGGCCAACATGTAATTTCAGTTAATGTTATTAATTTAGTTGAATGCTGGTAGAACTACACTTATGTTAATTCAATTTACAGCGATTTGCAAATAAATTTTCAGCATAGGCCAAATTTTTAATTTGGATGTAGAGGAACCAGTAATATCATCACAATCTCAGTTTGGTTTTTTTTTCAAGTATGTGAATCTGTCAAAAGATAATGTTCAGTAAATTCTCTTAAGAAACAGACAAGCCTGCCATTAGAGTATATAAAAACATATGACTTCAGAAGAATGGGGATAGTGTTTTTAATACAGCAGCATGAAAAATGCACCTTCAGCAACTCTGTTAAAGAAAGATGCCCTATACATGCCCTCTGTGGTCAGATTATTTTACCATTTGGGTTGAATTAATTTGACTTTGAAAATTCAATTGCCAGATTAGAATAAAATATAGCCTTTTTTTCCTAGGGACAGAGATTCCATGCACTTTGGCAATTCTACACAGTTTTTCAAGTTTCATTTGAAATAAACAATTGCACTTTGGTCTTCTCTCAGTTGTGATCGAAAGCATTAATAAATCCCATACCAAATACATGGCTAAAGTGTGTAGACAGAATGCAAGAGAACTAGGATATGTTGGAGAGAAAGCTCTTTGAGACCCATTATTAGGTAGCAGACTGTTTTGGTCAGGATTCATCTCAGTGAAAGTCTGTAATGTAGGTGTCTTAAACTCAGCTGGTCTCTCTGTCACGATTTAACACTGGCCCAGCAATTAAACCGAATAACAGATGCTCTCTATTAATCCCCCTCCCTGATAAGGAAAGGAGAGTGAATAAGAGAGAGAGATTTATGGGTTGGAAACTAAACTGCACAGCTTTGATGAAACAGTAATGATAAATAGGAAAAAATTACTAAATATATACAAATATACAGGAAAATTGATACCACTTTCCTCCCTCCTTCCCCCCAGTAACTCTCACGTCACCACCGAGGCTGCAGGGCAGCCCTGGGAAAGTCCAGGCTGGACCCCTGGGGTCAGGAGCAGTCGGGAGCTGGAGGCAGGAACACACAGATTCAGGCTGTTCAGGACCACAGGCAGATGAATGGACAGAATCCTCCCAGGATGCCGAAGCAAACAGGGAACAGGCGAAGAAGGGGAAGCACGAAGGGGTTTGACCCTTGTGATCCCTCAAATTTATACTGAGTATGGCGTGTATGGGATGGAATACTCTGTTTGGTCAATTTTGGCCATCTACCTTGTCCGTTCCTCCCCAAAGGAGGGTTTCAGGTGTGACTTTTTTACTTCTTTTCTCCTTCTGAAGGGCAAACAGTTCCTCAGAGCTGAGCAGTGTCCTTGGTTCTGCACAGCAGTCTCTAGCAGTAACTATAAGCATCGAGTGTTATCAGACCCTGAAGCAGACACTGTCTTGACAAACTTGCTGTTAATTTCAGCAAGTGCAGCTACTTACAAGAGACTTGTAAGACTTGAGCTGAAATCAAAAGTACAAGACAGAAAATTACCTTTATCCTGGCCCAAACCAGGACACACTCTAAGTTCCCTTGATGGCCAATGTAGAAAAAGAGACACTTGTGAATGTGATTCTTCTGTTTTGCTTTAACCACCTCCTTGAGAATACAAAGGCTGGCATTCTAAAAGTGCCTGCTCCTCCTCACTAATTACAAGAGCATAGTCAGAGAAATCATGTTCAGGTTGCAAAGATCTAGGAATCCAAGCACATATAAACTGACCCTTGAGGTAACATAACTAATGCCTCTTATGGTTGCAGACATGATATTTTTTCATCACAAGTAGCAGAGAGATGGTATTCTCCACTTCCCTTTGTCCCATGTCATTCTTGACAGCTTAGTCACAAGGTTAGGCAAGGCAGCCTGGCAGGGGGGGTGTTAACAAGGGCTGAAGGGCACTCGTAGGGTGTCTGCAGGGAACCAGCCCCATCAGCATGGTCATTTCTGCTCAGAATCCCTCTGGCCCAAGCTTTCTTTAGAGGGTGTCAGCTGCATGACAGGAGGGAGAAGGTTAAGTTAGCCATACAAAACATGCTTTCACACCTTTTCTTGTGATGTCTTTGGGAATCTTCCAGGAAGAATCCAGTGAAGCCATATTGCTGTTTTGCCATCTTCACTTCTTCCCGGCCTGAGACAACTGTTATAATGTAGAGCAACGTAGCTTAACAGTATTCTGTGTAAGTTCTGGAACTCCTTTTGAAGTTAATAAAACTATTACTAAAAGTACAGGAAACATGGGAAAAACAATGCTTTCATTAGCTTCAAGTATTACTAAAACTTACAGGCTTTTACCAGTCCTAAGAAGAGCTTCTACTGCTACATCAACACAAAACAAAACCCAAGATAAATAAAACCAAGTAAAATTCTCAGAACAGTATTTTGGGCAGGGATGTATAAATTCTTTATCAACCTCCCACTCCTTAGGTCCTTTCTTCCCAAATTCTTCCCAAACTTACACTTTCACAAATATCATAACTCTCCTGCATGCTCAAACAATATCCTTTCAAGTCCACATCCAGAAGCTGCTGAACCACTCTGTCTTACTTAATGATTGCAAACTCCATACAGAACCCTATCTGATCTGGATGGGGTTTTTTTTAATAACCTGACAGAAAAGGAAAAGAAAAAAAGAAAAATAAAATAAATAATAAAAAAATACAACATACACTGCTGTACCAAACCAATCTGTAGGCTCTTTCCTGGACTCATTACCAACTCCAGGATAACAATTTGATTTGGGTTCCTAAACATGTATTCATGACTTTTGGACCTATGACTTCCTTGGAAAAACTGAAAACAACTGACCAGGAATGAACTGATCAGCTTTGCCTGGAATGTGAGTGAGCTCCCTTTTGTGAATACATGGAAACACACAGAGGAATTTCTAGTATTTTAAATCTATCTGAGTATTTTCCATTGGTTTAACTGAAGTCTGCTTGAAAAGTTTGGATTTGTTTTTCTCTTTGTTCCAGCCACTGCTCTACCACTCCAATCTGGCTGTGTATGTTGTTCAGTTTAGAGGAACAGGTTTCACATTTTCCATTTAGAACTCCAGTGATTCCTGGAATACATGTGTTTTACAAGGAAGAGCTTCCACATATTATTTCAGACTCACAAGTGTGACTGAAAAAATGGAGAAAGCAGCATGAAGAGAAAATCCTGCAAAGCCCCTTCCCTCAGAAAAGACAAACGCTGGAAAATGCTTGAGGTTTTTGTCTCCTATTAATATATATCATATATTTTCATTACATGTTCTCTGAAATGGTACAAACTTGAGACACAAACAAGCTCTTGTCTGAATTAAATAAGGTGCCAGAAATGCCTATGTTAGGAAATGTAAGCTTGTGCTTTAACTGTTCTTCATGATTCCCCATCGCATTCCATCAGTAAGTCGTCAGCCTGTATTGGAAGGATTACATCTTCATGTGAAAGAATACTTCTCCCACTATCAACTCAATGTCATCTTTACCCAAGTTAACAGCCACAACAAAAAGCTCAAAACGTATTTTAGTGATGTTATCAAATAGATGGTGTGTAACTACTTAGTCACTGGTATTGTAAATGCATTTAAGCTATGTAGAAAAAAACAAATCACACACCTGAAGATAAGTATGTGTCTAAACATTTTATTGTATGTATACTTAATCATCTCGTGCCATGGTTGAATTTAGTTCTCATAAATGTGAGGCACTATACCATGGCATTACTGTATAATATTAACTTTGTACTAGACCACAATTAGATTCTTGGGGTCAGAATCTATTAGCATGGGAAAAAAAAAAAAAGCAAAAATATACTAGTGCATACCAAGAAGCAGCTTGAGAAAAGCAGCCTTATCTCCTAGTGCAGCTGTAGATGGATGTTTAGAACTAACATATAATAACAGGTCAGTGTGGAATGATGCTCCTTAGCAGACTATCTTGCTGTGAGCACTGAGAGACCACCAGAGCTGTAATAGATCATGTGTGCATTATCCTTTGTAACAGTCCTTCTGCTGTAATTCATGGACCACAAAATTAACTGATCATATTTTAATGCATTCATAATTGTCTAAGAAGAAATTTTTATTCTTAAATTACAGATTGTTTTGAAAAGTACTTCTTGCTTAATTTAAACCTGTCATTTTATCATTTTATCAAGTGATTTCTGCTTCTTATATTACTCAAAAATAATGAACAACCATGCCTGTACATGTTCTTATAGAACACTCTGTCCTACATGCTGTTCTTCAGTGACATCCATCCCAACAGTTACAGCTCATGTAAGCCTTTTCCTGTGGAAATCTCTGTGTATGTCTAATCATTCACAGAGATTTTTATCTCTACCATCAAATGCAGAGAACAAAAGTGCATGAGCCTGTAACTGATTTGGATAGATATACTTACATGGGATTATCAACCTCAATTTTATACTCAGTATTTTATGAAAGTACTAAAAATAGCTTTTCACAAATAGAAGCTATTAGCCACATATTTCAATTATTATTCCAGAAAAAATCAGGAAGATGGGTAAGTACATGAAAGATGAAGCAGCCAGCTACGCCAGCCAAGGTAAGCAAAAAGACTTTCTGTTCATTATTTTTTTTTTATTTTGAAAGGAAGCAAAACTCAAATTACAGAATTCGTTTTTGATTCAACAAAAGCTCTGGGTGTATTAATTTGCATACGCTGTACACATAGCAGCAACACCTTCCATTTTCTCAAACAGACATGGGGCTGCTGGAGCAAGTCCATAGGAGGGGAAAAAAGATGATCAGAGGGCTGCAGCACCTCTCCTGTGAAGACAGGCTAAGAGAGTTAGGGTTGTTCAGCCTGGAGAAGAGCAGCTCTGGGGAGACCTCATAGAGGCCTTCCGGAACCTGAAGGGAACATACAGGAAAGCTGGGGAGGGACTTCTTACAAGGGAGTGTAGTGAAAGGACAAAGGATAATGACTTTTGACTGAAAGAGAGTAGACTTCGGTTAGACACTGAAAAGAAATTCTTCTCTATGAGGGTGGTGAGACACTGGCACACATTGCATATGTGGATGCCTCATCCCTGGAAGTGTTCAAGGCCAAGCTGGAGGGGGCTTTGAGCAGCATGGTCAAGTAGGAGGCATCCCTGGCCACTGCAGGGGGGTTGGAACTAGATGATCTTTAAGGTCCCTTCAAACTCAAACCAGTCTATGATTCTATGAAATAGCAGATGTGCATGCAACGGAGTGAGCAATGCAAAGATCATTCATGGAAACATTATGTACAAATAGCATAAAATCATAGCTTTCCCTGGGAGCACAAACAGTCTGTTTCTTGGATTTTTAGTATTATATTTTGGGTAGATAGTGATAGATTAAAACATTCACAGAGCAGAGAATGGGGCCCATTTTCTTAACAGTCTCTTTAAATTCAAATTCTCCATTTGTTACTGACTCCATTCCTTTTCTTTATGCACGAATAACACAAAAACTTTAAGACATAGAGTACTTTCTAGTAAAATGCCTAAAAGTCTTTCTTAGAAGGGGCAGAATTAATTTCGTAGTAATTACAATGACAGGGATTGGAATGAGTGTGGCATGGGGTCGTAATTTTGCTCGCTTTAAACAACATCACTTTTATCAGTAAAGCCACAGAAGTCAGAAAATTTCTTATGAGTATTACAGCTGCTAATAGCTGTCTAACTCATTTGTTTACAGTTTGGGGCAAAACAGTACAAAACAACCAAAACAGATAAGAGCAACTAACGGCCAAGTAACTAGCTCAAGATCACACAAGGAGTTAGCAGAGGATTATGGTACCAATCTGTCATTTCATCAGTATCCATATCCAAGCTCAAAACCATCACACAAAGATTTATTAACCAAAAGAATAATCCATACTCTCCCTTCATCAATCCCCATTTTCAAGGCATTATGAAGAATTCTAACTAGTAAATCTTCTAAATGTCAATTCTTAAGAAATCAACTGTTTTCTATATGCTGGTTAGAAAACCGAAGAAGCTATAGTGGTTTTGTTGTCCAGAGAGGTCCATCAAGGGACACCAAAGCTGTGCAGCTCACTGGGATGTTAACAGGCTTATACAGACACATGTGGGAAATTGTATTTTCAGCTGTCTGCTGTGAGGGGGATCTCATTGTATATTTGCATCTTGAACTGCTCAAACTTCATGCACAGGCACTGAAAGAATATTGCTGATCTTTTCACTTTCATCTCATACAGGTGATTCCACAAAGCATTCTAATAAATTTGGTTCTTAACAAAAGAAGATAATTTGTTGGTTGTACTCTTTATTATATGACCACATCACTACATTTATCTCTGCATCTATCATGGCATACAGGGCACAGCTGTTGGCTGGGAAAGATCCCAGAGAGAACCAAGAGAAGAAATGTCTTTTCTGGCCATTTCAGGTAAGGTGTTCTGACTACCTATAGCCTTTGCTTATGAAGTCTCAATGTAGGTCACAATCTGTATCTCTTTTCAGCATGTTTTCCATATATAATCTTTACCTAGGCAAGAAGACACCTTGCCTGTTTCCAGAGTGGTTATGCTTGCCTAAGCTTTTGCCTATAACACCCTATTTGTGATTGGCAAATTATTTTTCTCTTTATCTCTGAACAATAAACATACCACAGCAAAAGATGTGGTTGCAATATGCATGTAACTACCTTGGATCCAGTTAGTTCAGTCAGTGACACACAAAAAGATGCCACTGTAAGCCTCAGAGTGCACCATGAAACTTAGCAGGGAGTCTGGTTGCCCAGGTTACCACATCTTCACTCCCTTGCAAGTAAGCTCTGCAAAACCTACCTGGAGTTGTTCTTTCCATGCATGAGCAGAAATATGACAGTCAAAACCCACATGGAGTCTTTGCAGCACAGTGTGTTATAGTGCTTTCTGCAATATTGTATTCCACAGACTATGGAACCACTATTAATATAGTCTATCATCTCCCGTTGTTTCTGAAAGCAGTGGCACAGAGACCTATTCTGGTTTTTTTCCTGGAGAGTTTACAGTAATTCTGGACTACACAAGCGTGTATGCAGTTGAAACATTTGCTTCCCAAAAGCATTGCTTAGCATTTGACAGTACTGGGTTCACATGTTACTCAAGTATTGCTATTCCTTAGGCTCTAATAAAGTCTCCTGAGAGCTCCAAGTACCTTTAGTATTTAAAGCTGTGTTTTAAAATCTCCTAAGCAATAAAGGATTTGCTTGAAGTCACATCATGTAACAGGGTAGAAACAAATACCAAGCCCACTCACCAGCATGCTCCTCTCAGCTATGTGTTTAGACCCTAAAAAATCTAGACTTCCACCCTGCCGAATTTATGCTCCAATGACACGGATTAGAAAGAATATTTCATGAAGAGGTATTTCAGCTAGAATTTCTGCAGTGAAACCAAATTTCTTAAAGATTTTTAAAACAAAAGAGAAAGTCAAGTTTGCCTACAAACAGAATTTCATCTTCAATGAGTCTAAGAGTGGCTGATCTAAAACATGCATTTTGGAAAGATGTCAACATCTTTTAAACATCTGGATACACACAAATGTAATTGAAAGACCCCCAAACAAATCTCAGTGCCTACACAGAGCCCTCAGTAAGACCCCGCAGAATATCACAGTCTCTTTTTGGTACTCAGTTCTGCAGTAGGGCCAAAATGTGTGTCCTTCTACAGATATATTGAAAGCTGAAGTCAGAAAAAAATTTTTTGCTTGTTTAACAACTCTTTATTTGCAGATATCCCTATTTATACTGTGTGGTCAAGGTGTATCATAGACTTAACAACAGTTGTTTAAACCTGGGAGTCAGCCTTGGTACTGACTGGACCTTAAGAGATGGAGCTGCCACAGCCTCACCTCTGTCAGGCTCCCAGATTTGGCAACCAAACACAATGGACAAGGCTAACTCACAATACAACTTCTGGCTGCTATTTCCCTACACACTAAAAAAGACAGACTTTAAACAAAAAGTACTGTGTTATGGTCACAGTGAAACACTCATAAGAGGAATAACATTTTAAATTAAACCTTTTTATACCTATGAATTTTAATTCATATACCTATGAATTTTAATATTTTTACTATTTATATACCTAAAGACAGATGCAGCATATGTGTTACACTGTGCTTCAGACAGAGAAAAAGATTTTGTAGAGAAAAGAAAGTATTGTGAGTTTGGCACCAGTGCCACAGAAGTACCTAGGACCAAACTGTTCACCATTGTATTTACAGTTTGTTGGTTTTAACCAGCAGGATGAATGAGAAAAAAAGTATCTGGCATACTTTGCAATTCATATCATCATCAGAAAATGAGAGAAATAATAGTTGAATATTACTGAATATAAGCCCTCAATGACTGCTACTATGAGGACACAAATATGAGCTAGAAACTGTGGGTGAGGAGTTGAGATTAAGTACATTTCCTTCTGGTATTAGTGTCTCTCCGTTAGACTTCCAGAATATTTTAAGATTAGTTGCCTAGCTCCCGTGAACCTTATAAACAGAATAATGCAGCTGTTAATACTACAAAAGCACCAATGAAATCAAATTTCCTATACACCTGCACAACCCTTACCTAAAAACTTTTCTGAATTGTTGCATTTGGCCCTGTCTGCAGCAACACAATGCTGCCACCTTCCTTTTCTAAACACATGTGCAGCCACGAACATAACATTTAGAGGAAGACTGTATTTCTGCTTACCATGTAATCACATGGTAATAATACTGAAACAATCCAACAGTGATTACATATCATCATTACGTATCATCCAGGTCCAACCTCCCTGCCATGGGCAGGGACACCTCCCACTAGATCAGGTTGCTCAGAGCCCTGTCCAGCCTGACCTTAAAAACTTCCAGGGGTGGGAAACTTCCACCACCTCTCTGGGCAATCTGTTCCAGGGTCTCACCATCCTCATGGTGAAGAACTTCTTTCTCCATCTAATTTAAACCTACCCTCCTCTAGTTTGTATCCGTTCCCCCTAGTCCTATCACTAACTGACATCCTAAAAAGTCCCCCACCAGCTTACTTGTAGGCCCCCTTCAGATACTTCATATGATCCAGTCCAACCTTTACCCTAGTGCTACTAACCCACCTCTACCAGCGTCCTGCTAAACCAAGTTGCTAAGCACTGTATCTGTATGATTTTCAGACACATCACAAGATGCTGACTCCACCACTTCCCTGGGCAGCCCATTGCAGTGCTTGATGACCCATTCTGCAAAGAAGTTTCTTCTAATATCTGAGCTAAATCTTCCCTGAAGCAACTTGAAACCATTTTTTGTGAGACCTTCAGTACAACCTCCCTTCAGGCAGTTGTAGAAAGCAATAAGCTCTCCCTTCAGTCTCCTCTTTTTCAGATTAAACAACTCTAGTTCTGTCAGCCACCCCTCATAAGACTTGTCCTTCAGACCGTCCACTAGCTTGGTTGCCTTTCTTTGGACTCATTCCACCGACTCCATGTCCCTGTAAGTGGAGGGCCCAGAACCGCACACAGTACCCGAGGTGTGGCCTCTCCGGCGCCACGGGGAGGGGGATGATCACTTCACTACTCTTGCTGACCACTCTATTGCTGATACAGAAACATAGTCAAAATCATTTGACTATATACATCTACAGTATTCACAACAAAGACAACGGTCTGTTTAGTAATTTCTTCCTCAATCAGTGTACTGTATATCGCAGGCACAGCTACTGCAGCGCCGGAGATGCCGCTTGTGCCAGCACCAGCCCGGAGGAGGGAGACCCCCTGGGTTAATCCATGCTGCCATCTTGTGGCTTCCCAGCTTAGAAACACTCGCACATTGAAACACTTCCACACTGCCTGCGGTTTAAGTACTACCGAGTAAAATTGTTAAAAATTAGTAATGTTCTCTGAATAGCAAATGGCGAGGACAGATGTTCCTTCTTTTCTGGAAAATTACTGTTGGTTCCTCAGGAATAATAAACCAAGGTGCCGGTTTGGTCTTCAGGCTTTCAGACAGGAATGAGAGCAAAAATAAAGGGGTGCAGCATATGTTTATTTATACTTCCATGTATAGGCTGACAGAATTACAAACAAAAAGTATGCATGATATATAACATAACATGTATGTTTATCTCTTATAATTGTTTGTAAAGGCACAGAGAACACAATCTGTAGATATATTTTAATTCATTTTTACATTCAAAAGCAAACAAAATTATAACATGAACATTTGTTGTTATTGTTCACTTACTTACTAAATTGAGCTAAAGTTGAAATAAAAGCAAGTATGAGCTACCATCTCACCAAAGAGCTCATTAGGCCTAATTAGGCTTCTCATCAAAGAGCCAGATAGGCTACTTTTGAGACAATCCTATGCACTGCTGTCTTAAAATTGCATTCAGACCTTTTAACAGGGCAATCCTTCTTACTATTTCATTTCTCTGACACATTCACAAGGGCTCTGCCATGACTAACTCTGTATTTTGAACTTCAGCTCTTATTCACTATGTTCCTAATTCATGTTTACAAGACTTAATTTTTAAGTGGGAATTAACATAAAATACAGAAAGACAATATTTTTTATACATAAGCCCTTCCACACATTTGAAACAGAGGAAGCCATTTCCAAAGCTAAGTATAAACTTGAGAAAATTCCCAAGATTGTAACTCGGTTGCAAAAACTTCTTGGACAGAAAAGACTGGTGGTATTTATGGAGCAGAAGGGGCTTTAGCTCTTAAGGGACAGAGATACAGGGTTCATTTGCTGCCTGTAGAGCACAGGTTATCTGCAGATTCAACAATGATTATGTGCCATGGAACCAGAGTCTAACTTGAGTCTGTATGTTTTATTATAAACAAGAAATATGAATTTCAGATCCCAGCCCCGTCTTTTGACAGTATTGTGCAGGACTCCTTTTTCTGATTATTCCTGAAAAACCCACTGCTGGTAAAGGGAAGTTAAACTGTACATGTGAGTTCAGTCTGGTTCGTACAGATTTTCAGTCTCAAAACCTGAGTGTACAACAAACTCTCCATAGGCCAAACCACACCAAAAGGAACCAAACTGGGCATGGGGCACAGCTGTAAAATTTGAAAACAGATCTCTGCAAGGATTCTACAAAAAGTGGAGTCTAAACAGGTTCTGGTTCACAAGGACTTCTGAGGGAAATTATTTACAAGCTAATTCCAAAAAGTAGCTTCCAAAAGTAGCTTCCAAAAAGGTCTGCCCCACACAACCAAATCATGCGCATTCAATAATAGCTACTATAGAAACTTGCTTGACATGGATATTTTATCAAAAAGTTGTTTAGGACCTAACTTCATAGAACTGGATGATTTTTGAACTTCACTGCTCCTTTCTTCTTGCTTTCTTCCCTGTAACTCCTGAAATTCTTCTGCCATTTCAGCAGACAGGACTGTTGTCTTCTCCTTTGGCTCTTCTCTCAAGTCACTGTTTGCCAGAACCATTCCACTGAAGTAATCCCTATTCAGAAAATTTGGACTTGAGTTTGTGTGACCTGTTGAACTCTGCCTAGTTACCTGAGATAAAATCCCAGCCTAACAAAGAAATTTGCCTCCTGAGAAGCTGGCCTAGTTCATGATTGGGCAACCGATTTAGAACAGGTTGCCCAGAGACATGGCAGAGGCCCCATCCCTGGAAGCTTTCAAGGCCAGGCTGGACAGGGCTCTGAGCAATCTGATCCTGTGGGTGGTGTCCCTGCCCACGGCAGGAGGCTTGGGAACTAGATGATCTTAAAATGTTCCTTCCAGCCCTGAAAATTCCATGATTCTAAGTATCAGTGTATTTTTAATTTTAAAATTTAAGTGTGCTTTACTAGAGGTGACTCAAACGAAATCTTCAGAGTTTCATGCCACATTTATAATAGGCAAAACAGGAGTGGTCCTATCGCAGACAAGATCTTATCTTCAAAGCAGGAGCTCAGCTCCCCGGCAGGGCGGGGGCGGGATCAGGCGAGGCAGGAGCGGCAACACCCACCCCCCGGCTGCCCAGCTGCGCCTCAGGGCGACAAAATGGCGGCCAAGGCTGCAGGACAAGGCTGCAGGACAAGGCTGCAGGACAAGGCTGCAGGACAAGGCTGCAGGACAAGGCTGCAGCAATCACCTCCCCCCGCACCGTCGTGATTGGCTGCGATGGGAAGAAGAGCTAACGAAGCGCTCGCTGATTGGTTGTGATTGTTTTGGCGCGAAACGGGCTGCGCGGGGCAGTCCCCGCCTTTCCTTCTACCTGAGGGGAGTCTCCCGGCCCGGCCCGTCCCGGCCCGTCCCGTCCCGTCCCGACCAGTCCCGACCAGTCCCGGCCAGTCCCGACCATTCCCACCAGTCCCGTCCCGTCCCATCCCGTCCCGGCAGCAGAGGTGAGGATAGTCCAGGAAAGCACTCAGCTACAGAGCAGGCTTTATAAAAAGGAGCTGGGGTGCATTGCAAACGTGGAACAGGGGTGAACGTGCAGTATTGAGATACTGCAGAAAAAATAAATTCTTACATGGAGGGCATATGGTGAGGAAGGAGGTTTGAAGGCTAGCAGTGGTAAAGTAAAGGGTGGAGCGTGGCTGGATAGCTCAAACAAGCCACTGTTTCGCTGCGTTTAAAAGATGTACTTTCAAAGGAAAAAAAAAAAAAGTACGTTTTTTGTGAGTCTTGTGTCTTCTTCACTTTTCTCTTTCCCGAGTAACATAACTAACCTGTGGTGGTTGCTCAAGTGATGCAATGTGTATGGGCTACAAAAGTTGTCTTTTAAAATTTTTTATTTTTAAGCCTGACGCCATCATGAGTGGTAAGAAAGAGTTCTTGGTGGATGACAGCTATGAAGCAGTTAACAGAAGGAAAATGAAAGCTATAAGGTATGTGAATTTTGAGCTTACTCTGGTGGCTTTATTATTTTAAGTTCTGACAGTATAATCAGGCAGTAGGTTGAGGATGTATAGAATACAATGTTCTTCAGTGTGGCGAGTCCATTTTTATGTGTTGTTTATGTGTGTAAAATAAACAGTCCGTGGAAGGTTAAAATTAGGGGTATACTCAGGGAAAAAGAAATTTAAAATGCATTCTGGCATGTTCTCAATATCTAGGCTGCCAATAGCCAGTATTGATCTGTATTTATATTTTACAAGTAAATAAATTTCTGTTGATCTATTCGATGTATTTTTAGTTAAATAACTTCAGAGTTTATGTGATGATAGTTAATTATCTAGAAATCTGTTAATGCTGGTTCTGCTTACCTTAAGTGCTGGTTCTGTATACCTAAAACCTCTACATCACTTCTATGGATGATGAATTCAGTATCATAGAACTTGAAAATTAAAAGAGGGTAACAAAATGGTACTGTGCATGGTATGTGTTTAATTACTTGCACCTTCTTCTACATAATGTCATGGTAATAAGCGGGCAAGCTTAGTTCTAAGAAAGCTGAAAGTCAAAATCAGTGTTTAGTTGATAACATTATCTTAAAACTTTGCTTTTCTTCTGAAGGCAGTGTCTGAAGATATTAGAAGAAGATTTTACAGAATCAAATCGGAGAAATACAGACTTTTGTCACATGTCAAAAGCTATGAGAGTGAAAGGTAAGGCTTTTGGATCATGGCTTTTATTCCAGAAAATTTATGGTGTGCAGTATTCTGTGTTAATGTATATTTTACATTGTTTGTGTAAGACAAGAGATGGGCTCTCAGATTGCAATGCATTTTTTAATTACTGTATTTCCAGTACTCAGCAACAATGACCTCTCTTACCCTCCAGCTGTTTTTCTTGCCAAAGCTAATGAAAAGTTTTGTTTAAATCTCTAATTTGGGATTTTCTGCTTCATTTTTTTCCCCTGAGTTTTGGTGGGGTTTTTTTTTCATTTTTTTCCCCTGGGTTTCCCACGGTTAACACTCAACTGTGTTGAGTACATGGTGCTTATGGATGCTTTATGAAAAAAAAATGTTCTATAGGTACACATTTTGAATGTGGGGTTTTTTGGGGTTTTTTGCCTTTTCCTTCATACTTTCATCCTGTCCTGAATGCAGCAGCAACCTGATGTAGCTAATCATGCAGATAATTTCATAATCGATATATACAAGTAAGTTAGAATTCCCAGCAAACTTACATATCTATTTATATGGACTTCTGTTCTGAGTTTTCTAATTCTGTCATTACAAAAATTGGTGTCCAAATTTGTTGGCTTCTTGAATACTGTGTGTGAGCCAGCAGTGTGCCCAAGGTGGACAGGGCAGCCAGCAGTGTCTGGTGTGTATCAGAAACGCTGTGGCCAGCAGGAGCAGGGCAGTGATTGTCCCCGTGTGAAGCCACACTTGGAATCCTGTGTTCAGTTCTGGGTCCCTTGCTACAAAAAGGACTGCTTGAGGTGCTGGGCCAGGTCCAAAGAAGGGTAACCAAGCTGGTGAAAGGTTATAAAGCATAAGTTGTGTGAGGAGCAGCTGAGGTAACAGGAAGTGTTTGGAGGAGGCTGAGGGGAGACCTTATTGCTCTCTACTACTGTTTGAAAAGAGGCTGCAGCAAGGTGGATGTTAGCATCTCTTCCCAAGTAACAAGCAATAGATAAAGAAGAAATAGCCTCAAGTTGTCCCAGGGGAGGTTTAGATTGTGTATTAGGAAAAATCAATTTGCCAAAGGGTTGTGAGGCAATGAAACAGGCTGCCCAGGGAAGTGATCAAGTCAGATCCCTCCAGATACTCAAAAGATGTGTGGGTGTCGTGCTTAGGGACATGGTTTAGTGGTAGACCTGGCAGTGTTCTAGGCAGATGGTTGGACTTGTCCTTAAAAATGTTTTCCAACGTAAGTTTTTTGACATAAAAGACTTGTGAATCATGTATATCTGTTTGTTTCATTGATTAAAATGCCTTCCACATATCAGCATTTGCAGTCCATTGTTCCCTATACTTGCTTCTACAGCGTTGCATGATGATGTGAATGATGAAGACACTGATCTATTTGGTTTCTCTTCTACTGAGGTAAGTCGATATAAAGCTTTCTCTTCAATACTTACTGTATGAAATAGTGATATTACAGGAGCTTTTGCATTTTCATTGAAAATTATTAAAGTGAGTCAGGTCCCTCGTGAGATAAAGGCCTGTACTTGATAACCACCTGCTCCCTAGCAAGTCTTTCCTGGCATTTCTGGTTAGGGAGTGTAGCTATTTAGAGTGCCTCTGGTGTCCAAATATTACTCATTCGTGTCCCAGGTTGCTGGTTCTGTCGCACCCTCTTCTCTGCACACTTCACTTTCTAGCATAGTGCATAACTTATAATTTTGTTTCTGCATTTTTTAATAAAATGCTCTGGTAGTGAATCTTTTCTGTTATGGCATTCTGATGCCATTTTTTCACAGGTACCTATATTTTGGACATTACATGCTTTTTAAAAAAATAAGTTATGGAAAAGAGTGTGGCTATTTTGTTTTTTCTGTTAAGAAATTTAGATTTAGTCTTTATTCCAAAATAGAAATAAGTCTCTGGAATCAAGCAATGTTATTAGATTTTATTTTAAAATATATTGTAGTCAGGCTTACTAATGCAGTAAGTGGTAGTATTGTTTGACAGCTGAATATGAGGCAGCAGTGTGCCCAGGTGGCCAAGGCAGCCAACAGGATCATAGCTCATATCAGAAATAGTGTGGCCAGCAAGACTAGGGGTGTGACTGCCTCCTGTACTCAGTGTTGGTGAGGCTGCACCTCAAATCCTGTGTTCACTTTTGGTCCCCTCGCTACACAAAGGATATGGAGGTGTGGGGCATGCCCAAAGAAGGGCAGCAAAGCTGTTGATGGGTCTGGAGAACAAATCTTAAGAGGAACATCTGAGAGAACTGGTGTTTTTTCTGGAGAAAAGGTCTCAGAGGAGACCATGCCACACTACAGCTACCTGAAGGGAGATTGTAGTGAGGTGGGTGTTGGCCTCGTTTTCCCAAGTTACAACCAACAAGAAGAAATGGCCTCAAGTTACACCAAGGGAGGTTTAGATTAGATATTAGGAAAAATGTATTCACCAGAGTGTTGTGAGACAGTAGAACAGTGTCCAGGGAAGTGGTCAAGGATCTTCATCCCTGGAGATAATTAAAAGGCAAGTAGATGTGGTGCTTAGGGACATGGTTTAGTGTGCTAGGTTAATGGTTGGGCTTGAAGATTTTAAAGCTGCCTTCCAACCAAAGTAATTCCATTGTTCTATCTGTTAGAAGTTGCATAGTAAGTGGGGAAAATACTAACAGCAAATGGGAAATCATTTATCTTCCTAGGAACACTTAATTTGACACAAACATAGACTGATGGCAGCAGAGCTTTGGCTTGGAAGATGTTTTCTTAGATATTTGGTTGCTCAGTTCAACAACACCTACTTTTAAGTTTGGACCTATTGAAATGAGGGTGGGGAGTGGATACTGAAGATGAAAGCAGGCTTACAGGATATTTTTACTGAGACTAGGATTTTGCTGTGTTTGAACTTTACTTTTTCCTTCTGAATTTAGGTGAAGACTGATTTTAAACTTGGTGGCAACTCACAAAGGCTATCAAGGTAAACCTTTGTTAATTCAGATTTTTTTTTTTTTTTAATGTGTTTAGATGCCAGACCTGGGGGAGGATTTGTCTGAGCAAGCATTTCCATCTGCTTTTCTTGTAGTGATTGTTTTGTTGTGTTTGGCTTTTTAGCGTATTAAAAGTATGTCTGTGTATTGCTTTGGAAGCAACTTGCATGGCACTTCAGTACAAATAACGTTTCATTGAAAGGCAATAAGAAGCAGATTGGTTTGGCTTGAAAATGTTTGGAACTGAACGTTTTAAACACTGTGGTAACTCCCTGATAAGGGTTCGGAGGGAGAACAGAGAACTGCTGAAGTGCCAGGCTGTGTTGGGAAGGACTGTGTTGTTCAAGCACTTCCTTTGCCAACCTCCCTGCTACTCCCATTGCACATTCTGCTTGGATAACCAGTCACAGCCTAAAGCTGTGATCAGGTGGCAGCTATGTTCGGTGGTATTGTCATATCTAAATTACATTAACTTGCTTTATTTGTCTATCCAAATTACAAATTATACAAACTCAAAGGAAATACTAAAGTGTGATGTTCCCCCCACTGCTGTTGCTGTGGAGATTTACATTGATACAAACAGAACAGGCCTAGATAAATAGGTACAGGAAACTTACCTCCTGCATTGGATGCATGTAACATGCATCACTGACCTAGCCCAAAGTAAAATATAAACTGAGTATTTAATGTAAGGCTGTCTTGTTTCTGCTGCAGTGCTCTTCAAATACCCTCACAGTTCATTGGAAAGAGCAAACTGATAGCGGGAGGAACACGGTGGTGCTTCCTTCCTGTAATTAACCTGATTTATACAGACTGTTTTTGTAAGAGTCTTGACAGCTGTTTAGATCCATGTGTACTTTGCAGAAGATCAGGGATGGGTAATCACAGAACAAAATTTAAGAGCCTTCCTAACAGGTTGACAATAGGTGCTTTTAGTATCGTCTCTTGTGTGTTCTAAAGATTTTAATAGCCTCATCAATATCTGGTGAGATATGTTAAGGAAAATGGTAGGGCAACAAATGAAAAATGAATCCTGGACTGTTGGGAGCTGTGCATTTTACTCACTGTGAGGATACAGATCACTACCACCTACTGAGGTTTTGTTCAGTTTTGCTGAAATTGTCAGATGAAAAGTAGTTGCTAATGGTGAATTCTAAGCTGATACTAATAAAAAAGAAACTTGAAAAATGAACTGTCTGTAGAATCACAGTGCAAACTCTCCTGCTTTAAAAATAGGTATATATCTGTATTTAATTAGAGATTGTGCTGAGAGTATTTGTGGGAAGTTTGATATTTGTTAAAATGTGAAGGGTTTTTCCTTAAAGGTTTGTTTTGCAGGCTGTTCAGTCACAATGCTGAAGCAAAAAATACTCAGCACCGGATGTCTTCAAACGTTTGGCTAAGGAATAAACCAGCTGTAACTTCATCAGCAGACATGGTATGTTAATACGGAATTTCCTTGTATTCTCTTGTATTTTTGTGTATGCAGAGTTATTACTGTACTTCTTAAAACACAGACATTTGCAGACATAATTCTGTGCTATTATTCCATCTTTTCATGAGTTGATATGCAGCTGCAGTGTTAATAAAATAACTTCATAAATTGAATGCAGGTCAAATCCAACTTGATCATATCTGATGAGGGCTAGTGCATTCTCCTGGCTGTGAAACTATCTATTTTTAATTTAAAAAACAAAACAAAAAAAACCCTGAACGATCACAGTATCTGGGTTTGGGTTTTTTTATTTTTTTTAATTTGAGGCAGCTGCAAGGCTCATGCAGCACATCCTTGAAGTAGTCATTTAGGGCAGCCAGGTTGCTGGACAAAAGGATCTCTCTTAAAGCATTCTCTAAGTTTTGTAACCTGATCTTTAATAAACTTTATAATGATGTGTGTGACAAATTGGTCTCTTCCAGACTGTGGACAATACTTCCTTTCACTTATATCAGTGTCTGGTAACAGTCACTGTCTCAGGTGTTCAAACCCCAAGTGTAAATTTCTCTGTAGTTTGTGTTTGTTCTCCTTAACACAAGTGAGAAACAGTATGGATTTGGACATGTTTGCATATTAAGTAAGTTGGGTTTTGGCAGAGTGTACTGGTTGCTTAATAGTGACAGACTTAAACAGCACCATCCCTGACTCTTTTAGGCTTCCCCAACTGCTGATGTTCTCTTTTTGTTTTTAGCAAGATACTAGCACCTCTAACCAACACCCTTAGCACTGCTGTTAGTAATGGCAGTGACAAAATAAGACATTTCTGTGTATTTGCTTCTGTGCCAAGTGAGACACAAGTATTTTGTTGTCTTTTCTCACATCAACGTAGTACTGGGAGCTTCTTATATTTTTTAACTTTTGTTGGTTTTCCCCATACAGTTTTTTTAAATGCTTTATCTAGGGTGCAGTATTCCCTTTGTTCAATCTTGCATGTTTTCTTTCCTCTGTATTAGTTACTTCATTTTTTTTTCTTCTTGTACTATTTTTGTCAGGTTTTTCTGTGCCTGTGTGTATGCAATAAATTACATGCATTTAACAAACTAAAAAATACAGAATCCATGTTTCAGATATACTGCAGTGTAAGTGTTCTTGGTATAACTCAGGTGAGCTAAATATTTTGGGCCTTTTTGCAGCTGTAGAGCATTACACAGATTCCAGTCACCCACATAAAGTGCCTCTTTGTGAAAGAAAGGCAAATTACTCTAGCCACCTTGTCTTCTGGTCATACAAGCAGCTATATATTCACTGGCAAATCTTTCCACAGGAGAGCGAAACTATGGAAGATATTGATGAAACTTTGTGCATGGCTATTTGTAATCTCAGCCACTTATGTGATGCAGAGGAGGTGGGTGAAAATATGAAATACCAAATGCTGTCTTTGACTGGAGCTTTTTGCTGTGAATACTTGCACATTACCATGCTATTTAAAAATACTTTTACTGCCTTCATTTTTACATTGCTTTTGTCCTTCAACCGTTAGTGCCATTTCTTTGAATACACAGCTTTAAACTCCAGACTATTTCTGGAGCTTGCAGACTACAGGAGTAGTCTGTAAAGGAGTACTTAAGCCTATGCATAACTTAAAGTTGCTTAGTTGGTCCATTTATTTAGCAGAACAATATACAAGCACATCTTTAAGTACTAAGCTTGTTTTCACTTTGGTTCAGGGTAAAAATTCAGCATTTGTTTCTGGTCTAGCAACTGTGCTGCCTTTCTGGTTTTCACTTGCCTTTTCCTGGATTTCAAGGTGAGAAAGGAATTATCTGAGTAATAATTTTAACAGACTCGGTTTGCAAAATGCATAGATCAAGTAATGTATTTTTATGCACAGTATCAAACATAGGAAGAATCCTAAAATACTGGATGGTGCTACTAATAAGTTTTGCTTAGTAACCTACAAACTTAATTATAATTATTCTATTTAAACTTTTAACTCCTATTTAAGTATGCTGTGGAACAGGTGGAAGTTCTGTCTCTGCCTGTAATTTACATTTTGTATGTCATCTGAGATGCCCAGACATAGAAGTTTTTAATGGTCCAGAAGCTTAAAGTAAATTCACTCCATGAAGTGTGGTATGAAGTGTCCTTAAAACTCTAGAAGCGTTCTAGAAACTCTGTTTCTAACTTGTCATGTTGCAGTGGCTGATCTGTCAGTTAAGCAGTTGTGTTACATCCCCAACTGATATATGAATAGCATCTCGTAAAAAAACTGGCATTTCAGCAGCTCTAATATGATAATAATTCATGCATACAAGTGATCTTCCAACAGCTTTTCTGAAAGACTGAATCCTGCTGAAGTGTTGCATTACTGAGATTTTATTCAGAGCCTTCATTAAATGTAACTACAGTGACAAAATTGATGCTTAGTCAAGGGAAGACTCTTTATTTTTTGCTTTATGCTCACAATGAGTTTTAAAAAAATAATCTTAGTGTGCTAGTTATCTGTGTATGGTGGTGTATGAGAATGTCAATGGAAAAGGACAGTGAGGCAACAGGCCCAAGATCTGGGTTTCTTGCTTCACAGGCCCAAAGACTGCAGTTGAGAAATGTGAGCTGTCTAGAAGTTAGAGGAGACAAAAGGGATTAATGAGCTATAATTTTTCCTCCATTATATTATGTAGTCATGCTCTGATTTGCTTTTTTGCTTTTTCTAATACGAATTTGTTCTGAAGAAGTATGAAGTAATGTGAGAATAAAGAAATAATAATAATGAGTAATGAAATAATAAATGCATGTTTTTTCACTACTGAATGAACTAGATGCTGAACTACTTGGAACTGAAAGTGAAGCAAGAAGGAGACAAAGTTGCAGAAACTATAGATGGAATGTTTAGTGAACTTATTACTTCTCTTCTGTCAAGGTAGTAATGTGGATTCTAGGATGATGGGGAAGAGTTGTTTGTATCAAGAAGTTGTTTGTAATACAGATGAAAAAATTCCAAAATTTCAGTCTTCTTCATAGCAGCATTTCTTAATACCTGTCTTCAATTTTTTGTACAATATTTTTGCCCTTTCATAATGGCATCTTGGAGCTGGTTTGCACTGCTGGAAAACACTAGCATACACAGCTTCTGCTCTTAAGAAAACCCAAAACAACAGCAAAAACCCAACTTAGAATTGTCTTAAAGCTGTTAGTTTTCTGAAATAGCTCAGTTATGAGGTTTTTTTGATACTGCCATTAGGGGATGATAATTTTTTTTAAATTGTCAAGCTGCTATACATCCAAGGATGCTTTATTTCATAACCTTACAAAATATTTATATCTTTAGATGTAGAGGGTGGGAGGCCTCACAACTTAGGAAGAGCCTCAGAGAGGAATCTAATATCTTAATAGGCTGAACTGTAAAATCCAGCTGTTTAGTTTTCAGTTGGGTATGTGTGGGAATATCAGGAGGCTTTTTAAGTGCTTCATAGAGAAATGTTCCTTCAAACAAGTGTTTTTTCAGTGTGAACTCTCCTGTCGTTCCTCCGATTATTGAGTGGGTCTTCCATGCTTTCCACTGTTTGAGGAAAATGTTATTTCCCTGTGACACTTAACCACTTTGTGTTGTGATATGTCTGGCAAGTGTGTGTGTCATAGCTGAAGTGTGAATTTGTACTGCTAAGTGATTATTAAAAGTAATGCTTTTAATACAGGAAAAGGAAGTTGTGTGCAGAATTAGTGAAGAGCATTGACAACTGCAGTGCTGGTATTGCAAAAGTTAAGGAAGTAATTGAAGAGAAGAAAAATTGCTTGATTGGTGCCATTAGGATTGCAAAAGAAATAAAAATTGCGCCTTCTGTAAGAACCTATTGTGATCTCACTCAGGTATTTACATTATTACACTGTGAAATAATTTATTTTTCATCAATACATTCAAATTTGGATTGAAAGATTCTATGATCTGTCTTTCAGTTTGCTGACTTCAATACTGAGATTGCTGCAGTAATGCCTTCTTATCCCACCTCCACACACGTGCACCCAGTTTATATTTGCTCATGGTCACAAATTAGGGTCTAGTGACTGATATGAAACAAAGGTGTTCCTTGCTTTGAAGATTTTTCTTCTGATACAGCAATTGGAGGGTGAGGACAGGAAAACTGGCACAGTACTAATTAGGGGAAGGATAGTGTTTACAGCATTTCAGAAGTCACTCAAGTCTTTCCCAGTCCAGAGCTCTCCCATCCTTCTCACTGAACTACTCCACCTTCTCAGTAGCTGTTTGTAGTTAAGAAAAATCTGAGTCCTACTTCTGTTCATATGCTAACATTACAAAATCCCCAACCATTGGCTTAGTAATGAAAAAAGACATAATTGAGAACCAGTTATTGGCTGTTCATGAAAGAATTCTTGTGTTTTTTTTTTCTATGAAATTAAAAGTGTCTTAATCTGGCTTTATCATTTTGTAGATTACAGATGCCTGTATAATCTACTTTTTATATATCAGAACCTAAGACTGTACTTCTTAATTTCAGGTTATGTATAATTTAAAGTTGCCAATTGAGGCTGAACTCTCAAGAGTCAAGAGTTTGAAGGAAAAAATACCTCCAAGGTAAATAGCTGGAGTGGGAGGTATACTGGGAGGTAAATGGATGCACTGGTTATATTAATTACAAAAATTGTTCATGCAGCAGTTAAACAGCAGAAATCAAGTTGCTTCACTTCCATTTTACTGAGAAGCTACTAGCTGAGGTGTATATAAACTCATCACTAACAGTGCACAGTAGCCTTCATCTGAGGCAACAAAGAGAAAGCTCATACAATTTACTGCTATCTAAACGAATATATATGCATTAAAAAAACTCTTGTCAGACTTGTGCCACTTGTAAACTTCCTCTCCTTCCCTTATAAGTAGAAATAAGTTGAAGAAATAATTCCTTAATTTTTTTTACCAAAAAAATGAACCTATTTCTTTCCTCTAAACTTCAAGTTGCTCAGAGCCCCATCCCACCTGACCTTATATGTTTCCAGGAATGACACTCCTACCACCTCTCCAGACAACCTGTGCCAGTTTTTCACCACCCTTATGGGAAAAAATATCTTCCTTACATGTAATCTAAATCTTTAGTTTAAAACCATTACCCTTTGTCCTATCACATGAAGAAGTCTGTCCCCATCTCATAACTTCTCTTGAAGTATTGATACACTGTCGTAAGGTCTCCCCTGTACCTTTTCTTTTTCCAGATTGAGAAACACAGACTTGTCCAAATGTCTCCAGGGGTGGAGACTCAACCACTTCCCTGGGCAGCCTGTTAACAATGCTTGACAAATAAATTTCAGCTCCTGTCATGTGTTGATTAAAACACTGGAATATGGATAAAGGGATTTATGAAATAAAATTTTAGTAAATTTGTTGACTTGATACATAGGGCCTGTTTTAAAGATAATGTCAGTGGTGAACGAGAATTTCTGAAAGGCCTGTTTAAATGCACAATGGCAAACTGTTCAAACATAAAAGCTAAAACATGACAAAATCGTATTTGTTTCAATTGGAAGGCCTTTTATGAACTTGAATAAAACAGGGAGGAAAATAGATCTGACAAAGGATTTGTATAAAAGCTTCATATGTCATTGCCACTCCAAAATAACACCAAAGGTGAAAAAAATCACAACTAAGAGATGCCTGGGAGTTGAGACACGTTCTGTAGACAGGCTGCAGAATGGAGGGTAGATACATTCCTGAAGGGACAGTGGAGAGAAGAAAAGATGGGGTGTTCAATGTGGCTGACACTTCAGTTTTCATGTGTTCTTTATTATAACTACACAGAAAAGCTAAGGATTTGATTGAATAAAATTATATTTGCAGTCCTGTTAGTCTAACTGAGGAATACTTGAAAGTTTTTACTGGCTTTCATAGGGAAAGGCAACAGCTGTTTACTAGCATAACAATAAACAACATACATTTTAGACTTCAGTTGTGATTTTGTTCATCAGGACTGTTGGAGAATTTTTATTCTCTATGTAGAGTAGTGGAGCTAAACTGGATATAGGTGTGAAAATTCAGTAAATCAATGTTGTGTTCTGTGCATGAGAGAAAGTAAAAAGGTAGAGAGTTTTAAAGTATAAATATAAAGTTAAATGAGAAACCACATTTGCTGTTAATAGGAGTGCAAGAATGAAACTGGAGTAGGTAGTTCTCTTGTATAGCCCCTCCATTAGTATCGTGCTGAAAAATAGTGTACCTCCTGAGCTGTCAGCATGATTGAGGTATTCATGTGACCTTCTGTAATGGTTTTCTATCTTCTCTTAAGATTCTTACTAAATACCGATGAGATTGCATTTCTGTTAAAAAACCTGGGCAAGATTGAATGGGGAACAGCACAGCAGTAAGTATTTTTTAATGAAGAGGCTCAGCACAGTAACTTGCCTGTTTTTTTCTAACGGTTAAGATTTTTTTAGAGTTTAAAATTAAAAATAAAACTGTATATGCTTATGGGTTTCTAAGAGTATGATGAAATGAAGCAAAACTTCAGATGCTGGTCTTTCAGTCACCATTCCAGTTAATCCAAACAGTGTGTCAGTTCTGGCATTTCCTTTTCTCTTGTATTTCACACAACTACATTTCACCTTGTAACTCAAGTTCACAAGATTTTTTTTATGCTGTGTGTTTTTGCAGTTGTGGCTGGCATTTAATGATTCAGTCCTAGAATCACTTAGTTTGGAAAAGACCTTTAAGGTGATAAGAGTCTAGCTCTAAAGCTTAGACTGCCAAGTCCATCACTCAACCATGTCCCTAAGCACCACATCTACATTTTCATAGTACACAGAGATATTTAATTCCAGCATGTGAATATTACTTCATGTAAGTGTTAAGTATATCTTTAAAATCAACAGTAAATACTGTAATTTATAATATTTGCACTTCACAGTCTAAATACTGATTGTGTCAAGTGCCAAAAGCGGATGAACTTTAATCAGAATAAAAACTGACTTAGCTTTTACAAATTGTAATTGCCTTTTTTTCCTTGTTTTTAGTCCCCTTCATTTAATTTCCCTGCAGTCTTTGACAGAAACTTCAGCAAATGAAATGGAGTTCCTGCTTGGGTCATTTTAGTTAGCATTAGAAATGTTAAAAAAAGCTTACTGTATACTGTAATACTTGAAAACCCTGGAAATTACAATGAAGAGTAGCTATTAGAACAAAGGCATTTTACATGCCTTTTGTTTTTAACAGGAATTAACTTTTACATTATTAACATCTTTTTCACATACTTTGCATTTGAACCTGTGGTCTCTGATCATTTAAACAGGGGCAGCTCTTGTACTGAGCTGTACCCAAGAATATGTACCATTTCTGTGTAGGTTTCAGAAACCATGTGACTGTGGTTTTGGTCTTGGTATTCAAAAACAAAGCTCTTATGAAGTGCTTTCTTAACATAGTGCTATGTTCTCAATAAAACCACTGCTTTGACTGGTGTGCTTTTTTGAAAATAGATTGAATTATATTAATTTGCCTCCAAATAATTACTTTCTGAAATACAGTGAGGATTATGGACATCACGCTCTTGTCCATGATGACAAAGAGAAAATGCCAGGCTGCAATAATCAATCATCTGTAGAGGATATATTTCCAGAACGTAGCAAAGAAGGGAAAATCAAGGCTCCTGCAAATAAACATGGTGTTCTCAAAGAAGTGAAAAAGGCACAGGTGCAAGAAACCCTTCCCATGGTATATAATCAGACTATTCCTCCTGCTCTACCCAAGTCTTCACCTAGCCCTGATGTTATAATAGAAGAAATATTTGAAGATAATCTGAGAAGTAAGTTGCTCAATAGCTGATGCTGTCTTACATTAATGACCATGATGTTATTTATGTTTTATGTCATAATGTGTTTTTGTAGTTAGCTCATACAAATTTAGTGATGTTTGTATTTCAGTTTGTCTTCCTTTGAGCTAGTGTTGTTTGGTTTTTTTCCTCTTCCAGCTTAGTTTAGTGAAAAATTTCTCTTAAGTTCTCTCAAAGAGGTGTCATAACTTCTTGTGTCTGTCTGGATGATTTTCTTTGACTCTTAGTTATTGCAGCCCTTCTCAAAGTTTCTGACTTTGGCTCCTGGACAATGCTTTCCTGGCAGTTCCCTTGGCTTCCTGAATCTTCACCCAGTTTTTCCTGGACTGTATGACTAAGAGGTGTTGCTAACAGGTCCAGGAAGTGATCCTTCCCCTCTGTTAGGCTGTTGGGAGACTCAGTCTGGAGTCCTGTATCCACTCGTGGACCCTGCAGTACTGAAAGTCAGTATTATACTGCAGCAGGTCTGGCAGAGTCTACCAGGCTGGGGTCTGGGAAGGGGTCAGGGATCAGGCTGAAGGCATTAGGAACAAGTTCAAATGTGGAAATTCCATTTAGATAATATGGGATGGTATATAGATACATTCCACAGTATATATAAGATGCTTAATTTTGGAGTGTTTAATGTCCCCAATATACTTAGAAAATCCCTATGTTTAGTAATTCTGGAGGAAAATGAGGGAGAGGGTGCAGGGGTGGTGTGTGAAAGTAAATTTCTGAGTTGGGGCACAGCTGTCTAAAATAGCATATTACAGAATCCCATTGGACTTCTTGTCAGAACAAAATTCCTTCTAACTAAGTGTTTGCATCTGTTGCAGTCACGTCAGATAGCTATACCCTCACAATACACATAATTCCTCTTTACTGTGTTTGCTGTTTTACTGCATATGTACAAATACTTAACTAACCTAATTCATTAAACTTTTCTGCTAAAACAAGAAGCAGAGTATCCCACAGAATATCATGCTGATGAACAGAGGGAGAAAGTCTTCAAGCAGGCAACACCTTTTCAACACAAAGCTGGTTAGTGGTTTTCCTATCTGGTCAATGGTTCAGTTTGCTAGAAGGGTTGCATCCTCTAAACAGTGAGGGCAGACACTGGAGTTTGTTGGGAGAGTTGCATACATATGTTAACATTCTAGCTGAGAACAGGAATGTATGGGGAGATCTGTTTTTCCCTAGTTGGCATCTATTTGTTCACATGTAAGAACAGACTTGGGGCACCTGAATTGCTTTTCCTCCAGTTAAACCTAGTCTGGGAGGTGCTTTCACTGCAGATGTCAGTCTTAACACCAGCAGGTTTGCTCAGCAACAGTACTCTGTGGTCTTCTCTCCTTGCTAATGTAAAGACTGTGCTGTTATTTAAGATTTGCCATACAACCACTTACATGGAAAATGTAGTAGCAGGGGTGCCAAGCAACTTTTAGAAACTCCACACTGGCAGTGTTTCCCAGCAGCTGGAAGGTATTTTACATAATGTTATCAGTCCTTGCTGTTAACCCTGTGAGACCCCTTGAGCTAGGTCATTAGTGTATATACTGAACTTTGAGCTTTTCTCTCCCCTTTGGTTTTCTTCATTATGAGTGAGCAGATAAATGTACGAAACTGAGAGTAATTTGAGGAATTAATTACTTCAACCAGTAATTCTTTAGGCACAGTTTGTGCAGTGCTTTGAGTTTTGTGCATTGTTGAGTATAAGTGGTAATAAAAATCGGAGAGGAGAGATTGCAGTATTGGGAAAGAAAGAAATGGACCCAAGGAGTTGACCAAGGAAGAAGCAGATGTGGAAAATACTGCTTTAAAAAGATGGACACAAAATAATATTAGCAATGAAAAAAGATTAAGGAAATTGCTCTGGTTTTGTTGGATTTGTTTGTGGCCTTGTTTTTTGTTTGTTTTGGTTTGGGGTTTTTTTGTTTTTTGTTTGTGTTTTGTTTGTGGGTTTTTTGTGGGGTTTGTTTGTTTGTTTGTGTTTTCTTTGCTTTGTGTTTTTTTTCTGCCCTCAGAATCATGTAAATGTGCTCTCTCCTGACAATTCCTTGTCCAATAGCTAGTGAATTCACTGGCTGCTCTTAATGTGACTTAACAATGCAGCAGGGAATTTGAGCATTTAAGGTCTGTAACAAATTCTGTGGAAATAAATAGTTAGCAGAGAAATTCTCTAATGCTTCTACTGCAGCTAGTGTGTGCAGTGCCTCACAGCTCTTACAGTTGTGCAGTATTTAAGCCTTTCCAGACACTTGAGTATCGCTCATGCATACACTAGAGACAACAAAATCTTAAGAGGTGACATGATCATAGTTATTTGATGTTGTTGGTTTTTCAGTAATATGCTAAAATATGTATCTTGTGCTATAGTGGTGGGGGTTTTTTTGTTATTATGGGAAGCATAATTGGAGGTTTGATGTAACAGGTTTTTAATCTTCTCTTGCTAGTTGGATTAGTTATCAGATGTATAATATTTGCTGAACTTCATGTGGTTTGTTGGAATTTTTTGATTGCTTTTAGTTTAAGAAACATTCTCATTTTAAAGACATCTCTTCTGGATCATCATCTGATCCAGAACTGGCCCAGCTCCTGTTCTGTTTTTGTCTGGAATTACCAGCCTCACTTATCCAGTGAACTGGTTAAAACAAGCTAGCTGACTTCATCACATCATTGGAAATGGTGACCAGGGGTGATCCAAAAGAGTAAGTACACATAGCTGAAATCTTTCCAGTCACTCAGACTTTTTACTTAGATACCATCTTTTCCACTGGAAATGCCCAAGAGCAACCTTGAATCTGTTCTGGACACTGCATTTGTTAAACTTGCAAGAACAGTCCTGTGTACCTGCCTAGAATGTTCTGACTGCCAGATTCTTTGCACCACCTTGTTGTCTGAGCAGTTGTGCTTTAGGATGCTGCAGATCCATTTGTCTACTGTGCCCTGGCCCATCAGGCAGGTGGCACTGGATGTAGGTTATGATATCTGCTCTCTGCAAAAAGCTTTGTGGTGTAAAATATTCTTGTAGGAATTGAGTTGCTGGGCTTCTAAAAACCTTCTGACCCATCCACTACCTCTGGTGAGTAGCTTCGGAGAGCAAAACCTGCAGTTTTTTATTCTAAATTGTAAAGAGAGGTACCTGCAGTCCAAAGGATTTGATTGCAGAAATTTACTGCCTTGCAAAGGCTCATCTCTTGGCTAGTTTTAGGCCATTTCTTGATCTTCATGCATTATTACTGAATAACTATACAAAAGTGCTTATAAGCACTTAAAATGCTATAGCATTAGTTTCTCAAATTTGTGTTCCAGAAGTTTCCTATTTCTATGTTAAATAGGTGGAATACAGAGCCTGAATTAACTACTTAAATTCAACCTAGGACTTTGGAATCAGTCATACAACCTTTTGAGAGACTTAAAAGACACTTTTGTTTGCAAAGTAGCCAGAGAGGTAGTTCCAAAAACTGGGTTTAATCAGAAAGCAAACAGGGTAACAAGTTTGAAATAAGAGTGAGCAGATTTGCTAGAAGAAAAGCTATTTGAGGTAATGTAATAATGATTAATGCAACATAAATCTAATCACATACCTGATGATACCAGTTGGGAGTCACTTTGAGAGTGTTTGATAACCTGTTTTATGTCAAACTCAGGTTCAGCAGAGCTTGTGTTTGTAAGGCATGTTATAAATCCATGCCACTTCTATGTTCAGAGATGCTCACGGAAGAAAGAAGCAAAGGATTTGGAGAAGAAACTGAAAACCTTTTGTCATAATAACAGTTCATATCTCTTGCCTTCAGATGTTTTGGAAATAGGTAAATAACTAATTGCTAAAGGTCTACATTAGCTTAAAATACTGTCCTGTGAGCTCTTCCTTAGTGTAATTTTTTTTCCCTTTTACTCCATCACCTACCCCACCTTTCCCCTGTCCTTTTCTTACATTGTAACATAGTCCCTATATATTCTGCAATTTACGGTTTATGTTTTTTGAGAAACACTGTACACATTGTTCAGTGAAGTAGAGTTCTGTTAAATCAGATAAATGCAAGTGGTAGAAATAAAAAAGAGTCAAAACTTGTTTTCCAGCATTAAATATAATTTTGAACTGATAGTTCTTTTTCAGTGTACAGATTTTAATTACTAGTCGAGTTCTTTCCTTAAGTAAATCAGCTTTCTCTGTGCAGACAACACTTCATTTAAGTGGATGTAAGTGGATAGGTGATTTTTCTTTTTTTCCTTTTTTTTAAATTTCACTAACTGAATTGAAAACATTTTGGAAGTAAAAACAAAATATAACAATGCATTTCTAAATTATTTTCTAGTGCACACATTGACAATGTTACTTTTAGAAGGTGTTAAGAAAACTGGTAAAAAATACGTAAGAGCCCTCAGCTTCACAGAAATTACATCTTGATACAAACCAAACACCTCCTAGCCTAAAGAACCAGAAAAATCCCTCAGGTGCCTACTGAGACAAGATTTTTTATGTTTTTGAGTCTTTATTTTAGCAGAAGATAGGCAACAATGGAACACTATGAAGAACTGTAATAATACTTCTAGTGTGAAATAGCTACAAATACTGAATTTAGTCTTTCTGTTTTGTTTTTTTTATTTGCTCCCCTATAGGTGCTAGAACTTTAATCAAAAGTAAGGAAACTGGTATGTGGTGCCGTGCAACTGTCACTGAACTAGTTCCCCTAAATAGTGAAAGTGAGAGGAAGAGTTGTGGTCCAGTAAGATACAAAGTTGGTGATCTTGCACTGCTGGAAGTATTCCTGATTGATTTTGGGAGCTCTATTGCTCTAATTTTCCCAGGGTATGTTTGCAGAGGTTTTTGTCTACAATTGTCCTTGACTGTTGTTACCCAAGAGGATCTCAACTGAGAAACAGGTCCTCCATCAGGTTCACACGAGCAGGTAGCCAGATACCCAAATGACACTGTTCTGTGTGTACATATTTCCCCCAGGAAAAGTGGCAGTGTTTGTAAGTACACAAGTGCACAAAATCTTCATCCATTAAAATGTTTAACTTAGACTTGTATTGCAAAAGAGACCATATACTTCATGTTCTTTTATGGTTTTTTTTTTTATGTATTTTTGTTGAGATTTTCTGGATTTGTTTCAGAGACATGACACTGCCAATTATTATAATAAAGACCTTTATCTTAAGTCTGGGAGTTTAGGGGTTTATTTGGAGTTGGGGTTTTTTTGCTTTTGTTTTTAACCAGTACTGCATCTGTTCCTGTTGACAACAGATTCACTCCTGCTGAAAGACCTGAACTAACTACTGTGCAGACTATTGAAACAGATGACATCAATTTGTTTGTAAAGAAGCCTGATCAGTATATTGAGGCAGAAATTGCAACTGTTCCTCCTTTAGCAGTACGGTGTTCACTGAAGGATATTGTTCCAAAAAATGCAGTAAGTAAAAGCTATTTGTACTATTTAATGAGATTTTGTTGGTATTATTCCTAAGATTAATATTAGAGAACTTAAATACATGACGTGCAGTTATATTATTCCATCAGAAACAAAAGGAAATTTACAAGGAATAAAGAGCATATTTTATTACTCTTTTTTTAAAGTTAAATAATCTTACCTAAAAAGGGTTGCATTGCTTTCATGGAAAGGTAACAACAGTCTGTCTTAAAAAGCCTCTGGTGTAAATCTCACTGCACTTACTGTAGACATGTTCTTTTGCCAAATCTAGAAACAAATTACAGAGCTGATACTCTTATTTCATGGCTGTCTGATAATGACGCAAGTAATAACTTTCAAAAATCCTCAAAACCAAATCAATGGCTTCAGAATTTTAGGAGACCCTTTTCAGGAATTGTCTTTTGTTACCTAAGTTTGTTTTATTTTCCTGCATATTGAAAAATGCTATTTGTTCTCTTTCAGCATAGCAACAAATAAAGCAAAAACTGTCAGCCTGTATTCCCTTAGCATAAGGTTGTATCTTGCAACATCATTTGTTTCAATATTTACTTTTTATTATGCTTGCTTTATTTTTGCAACATTCACAAGGTAATGAGCTATACCTAAGGCAGCTGTGCATTTCTGATAGTATAACTGCTCATTGGGTTTGTATTTTTTTTACCAGTCTAATGTTGTCTGAAATAGCTTTAAATAGGACAGATCTGGAACAATTTTCACAGGCGTGGGTAAAATGCCTTCCTTGCATGTGCTTTCATATTTTTCACACCTAAAAAGCACAGATTTACAGTATCAAATGAAAAATGCATTAACATGACAATAAATTTAGGCTTTTTTGAAGTAGATAGAACATCAAGAAGAGTGTTGTGGAGAGGAAGAACGCATAAATTGACCAAATACTCTTTAGTGCTGTCCTGACCAAGGACTAAACAGTCTTAACAGTATTTCATCTGTTTAGATGGATTTTTACTCCCTTGCTTGCTTTTTTTAAATTTTGTTTTTGTATTTGTGTTTTTTGTGGTGTTTTTTGTTGTAATATTCTCTGTCATCTTCAGTAACTTTTTCTTCCTAACACAGAGTGTAGGTTGGGAAGAGGAAGCAAAGACAAAATTTTTAATAATGGTAAATAATAAAGTTGTTCTCATGACGGTATTTAGAGAAGAGGATGGTGTTCTCATTGTGGATTTGAAAAAACCTCCATTTAATAGCATAACCAATAGCATGCCAGTGTCTCTCACGGATGCACTAGTTTTCTTAGACCTGGCAAGGTATGTGTTTTCCTTTACTTTATGCTTTTCTGCCAGAAATTATAACAGCATTATACTTAAAAGTGAAGTTGACCCAGCAGATTGGTTTTGTGGTGTTTGATGTATTATCATGTGTGATGCATTAATCTTCAGTGTTATCTCCTGATTTCCTTTTTTTCATCCTCATAAGCACTGTGGCATGCTACTATACTCATCAGCACTCGTCAGGGCTTTATTTGGATAATTAAATTTATTTTAGAAAATGACTGTAATTTTGTACAAATTTGAATAACAGGAGGGTGAAAGGAGAAGCCCTTAGTGTCTTGTCACCGACAGAAAAATGTACAGAAATCAGCCTTTCATTTGTTTGATTTGGCTGGGAGGCAGTGACAGGTTAGTCAGCACACCTCAGCCAGCCACAGGACACAGTGGATATGGCTCAACAGACGGGAAGCAACAGGGGATAAGGGGGAACTTGATACTGGCATTAGGGCAGAGGAGAGCTGCTTTGGAGGGAGCAGTGGAAGAGGCAGGAGATACCAAAATGCTCAGGTTCTGTGTTCCAGTACAGGGCTGTGCCATGCAAATCCGTAGGAAATCATTGTTTGTTTTGCTGCACACAGAAAGAGATCTTTGTTTATATTCAAGTACAACTACTTATGGTGGTAAGAACAGTGAGACAATTTTTTACTGGATCTGTATTCCTCAGGTAATTGCTTTTCCTGTTAAGTAAGAAAAGAAGATGTAAAAGAAAATGGTTTTGTTCATGTAGTGGATTCTAGCCTTTTATTTATCCTTAGTATTTTACAATTAAAATACATGCTATTGCATCCCAAATAACAAAATCTTTAGTAACCAGCTGCAGTACATTATTCTTCATATGATACATTTGCAACCAGGGAAGCACTGGAGAGAATTGGCTGCACCATCTGCAAGGAGGACAGCTCAGGCTGTTTGTACAAACATGACTCAAGTCATTTTTACAAGATCATTTTGCATTTTTTATGGGAGATTTCACATTTGAATATAGAAGTGTTCCTTCCGATGTAATTTTGACATAATTTATTCAAAATTTTGTTTCATTTGCCTTAGGTTTAGGTCACAGCTGCCCAGTCAGTTAGAAAAAAATACAATCTTGCAATATGAACCACCCAAGATTCCCCAAGAAACAGAAGAAGTCTTTGTTGTAGCTTGCCACATTAATAGTCCAAGTGATTTCTATCTCCAGTTGGTAAGTTTAGAAATAATGTCTACCTAAATAAAACTCTTCAAAAACAATCTCTCAAAAAGTTGAGATACTTGTAGTCCACATTAAATAAGCTACAATTTCTATTGACTTCTGTCACTTGTGACTAGTTTTAGGATTCCTAGAATTAAATTAATTTCTACAGTACTGGATTAATTCTAGGAATTCTTAGAAAGTTAACACTTTTTTTTGTCAGTTTTGTTACATGGTTAGTTCCTATGTGGTTATTTAGTGGTTTACTGTTAAGAATGGTGATTGAACATGGAAATACTGAACTGTTAATTCACTCTTCAATCTACTTTGTGTTCATAACCACTTTTTAATTTGGGGGGTGAAGGCTAGGAAGTACACTGCTATAAAAAATGTCCCTTAAAGAGCAAAAATACCATTTTAAAAAAAAGGAACTCCTAGTGTTACTTATGTTTTTGTTTTTGCTAGAGAGACAGCCTGGATTGTTCAGATCTTCCAAAGAAAATTCAGGACGTATATAAACATGAGTATGGGGAAAACTTGGAAATTATCTGCCCAGTAGAAGGCCAAGCCTGTATGGCAAAACAGGAAGATGGGAATTGGTACAGAGCACAGATTATAGGTGAAGTATTGATTCTTTTCCCCCTAAGGCTAGGCTGCATGATCAGATGTGGTACTAGCTCAGAATCACACAGTGCATACGAGTTGTAACCAGCAGCCATTATTTTTACTAGACATTCCTGTACCAACATGGGTTCATAAATTTAGTAGTACTAATTAATGCTATATTCCTTTGCTATTAATGGAGTGTTTTATACATATTTTAATACAGAGAATTTGTGTATTTCATTTTCTATATATCACTGAAATTCTACTACGTATTTTTTAATTAGTGTTTCTTTTGCTCTTGCAAGTTTGAACTATCGATTTCTCTATTATTGCCAACTTATGAATATAACTAGTGTAGGTTAACAACCTCTGCGTGTAACTAGTGTGAGTTAATAATACCCCATATAATCCTAAAGGGCACAGAAGGGTATACTTGTGCTGAGCCCTGTGTCGACAGTGCAGGCAGTGTAGTATGCCTGTATGCTTACATGTCTGCTTGACATGTATTTAATGTGCCAGTGTCTCATAAAGAGATTAGATGGAAGGGAAACAAAATGCTAAGTGTCATTTCAGGAACTCGAAAGAATTGACTCTTAAATAATGTATTTTTTGAAAATTGGAGTATAGAACACTTGAAAAGGGGGTGGTTTCATCCCATGGTAATAAAAATAATAATGGTGTATTTTGCTCTCAGATGGTATATTTTGCTCTGAAATGCTTGTGCTTTAACCTATATCAGATAGTCAGTTTTTGGTTTAATAGCTTGTTTGTTTTTTGTTGTTGTTTTTTTTAAGGGCTGCCAAGTCATCAAGAAGTACTGGTAAAATATGTCGATTTTGGCAATGTTGCTAAGTTAGCTCTTACAGACATCCGCAGAGTTAAAAAAGAGTTTCTGAGCTTTCCAGAAAAGGTAAATTATTTGTCTGGATTAAATACTCAAAATTAATAGAATCCGAGAGCATGGAAGAGGAAAGAGAAGGTTGTTAATGTTCTGAAGTAAATAAAATACTAAGCAAGTTCCTTTTCACATGAGCTTATGATATGACTTCTGGGTGCACATGTAAAATTCTTAGTTGTATGTCTCCTAATTAATACCTTTCAAAAATCTGCAAGGAATTTTCTGTCATAGGTACTGCAGTACTCTGGTGTCTCTGTGTTGAGTTCTCCAGACTCCTACAATGTGTTAATCTTAGATGATTTGAGTGTGGGTTATTACATCATGATAAGTAAGACAGGTTGAAGGCTTTCTTTACCACCTCTGCAGCAGTCTGTCCTGATCTCTGCAGCCACTTCTATGTCTAACCATAGAGGGGAGGCAAAGAGAAGCTCCTAGTTCAGCAAGAATGCATCTGAATTTGAGGTTCATGCTCAAATGTTCATGTTCAGCAGGGAGAGGGGTTAAATCATGTTAAATCAAATCAAATAATGGCAACATGGAACCAGAAGTCAAGGTCATGCTGTCTTACTGTCCTGCCTGAGTGCAAAGCAAAGGCTGTGATTTGTCTGTAATGAGGTCTTGATATGCAGTGTAGGTACCTAATTAGAGTTGCTGTTCAGGCAATCAGGTGCAGGCTGGCTTCCATTGAGCCTCATAAAGGGGCAAATGAGTGGAGCAGAAAAGCCAAGGAAAGATTTGAAGAAATGACTGAAGAGAGACTTCTGCTGTGTTCAGTTGTTGGTAAGTTGCCAAGAATGCATTCATTTATATTTAAATATTACTAATTCAACTGAAATGTAGAAGCAGGTGCTTTCTTACCTTAAATAGTATTTATTTGAAAAGCTTCTGTTCATACTTGGGATTGGAATGAGCATGAACTTACTGGGGGAGACATAGCAGGTAACAGGCAAAAACTCTGCTTATGTCTTCTCTAATGGACCATGACACCTTGCACGATGTCAATATCCTGCTTTAATAAGATCAGCTTGTTTTCAGAAATACTAGCAGTCCTTGACTTTTCCTGACTTCATTGGTTGCTGGGAGTGTGCTGCTGCTGTAAAAAAATGCAAAAAATAAAAATTAAGAAAACACATGTATGCATTAATAGGATTTTTCTCAATATTATTTATTGTTATTATGCAGCTAGTTATTTTTCCACACCTGTGGAATTCTGGTTTGGAACCCATCTGGTAAATGAAATTACATGTAGGAGTTGGTTTCTGTCTACAAAAATATTTTGTAATTCTTGATGTATTTTAAGCTAATTTTATATATGTGCACTAAGCTAAGCCTCTACATACTGATGAAATTCAGAAACCATTATTTCTCAAATCAAATTTAATTTTACAAAACTCTGTTCCTTAGTACCATTTACTGTGTCTCCAAAACCATAAATAGTGCTTATATTGTTAGTGATGAACAGTAATTATGTTTGTTATTTATTCACAGAAATTATAGATAATAACATCTTATCTGTTGAACTCTTTGACTCCTCTGCTGTTTGTGAAAGAAGTTCTAGTATTAATTGCCAGCTAGTTAAAGAAGACCTAGCATCCTTCATAGATGGGTAAATACACTGTGAATAATTTTAAAGTATTTGGAAATACTGCATTTATTTTAATATAATTACTGGCTTTGCTATGTCTGGAATTTACTGCCTTGGTGATAAATTAATTACAAACATTCATCAGCTGAAGTTACTGTGTATTAACGCCTCAGTTTGGCATAGCTGAATTCTGAAACTAAATCTTGACAAACATAATTCATTGAAAAGTTGGAGATGAAATTTTGTATCTTGTAATGTGCTTAAGTTCCGTATCTTCCTAAACTGCTTATCATAAATCATAGAATCAGAATAGTCATGGTTGGAAAGGACCTCTGAGATCACCAAGTCTAACCAAAACCACACTCAACAAGCAAAAAAACACAAAACAAACAAATAAAACCAAAACCACAAACCAAACCCTCTACAATCCCAGCCACTAGAGCATGCCTTGAAGTGCCACATCTACATGTTTCTTAAGTATTTCCAGGGATGGTGAGTCAACCACCTCCCTGGCCAGGCTGTGACACTGCCTGACTACTCTTTCAGTAGAGAAATTCTTCCCGATATCTGATCTAAACCTCCCCTGCTGCAACTTCAGACCATTTTTTGTGCTCCTGTCATTACTCACTTGGGAGAAGAGGCCAGCAGCCACCTCTAGAACCTCCTTTCAGGTACTTGTAGAGAGAGGGCAGTGAGGTCTCCCTGAGCCTCCTCCAAACTAAACGTGCCCAGTTCCCTCTGCCATTCACACTCATATGATTTGTTCTCTATGCCCCTCACCAGCTGGGTGTAACTCTCCTCTGGACACATTCCAGCCCCTCAATGCCCTTCTTGTAGTGAGGGGCCAGAACTGAACACAGTACTGAGCTGCAGCCTCACCAGAGCTGAGTACAGAGGGACAATCACTTCCCTTCTCCATGGTACTCCCTGATAGAAGCCAGTTGCCATTCCTGTGTAGTAAGAAAAGAAATAACCACTTCTGTGTGTTTAACCTTCACCTAAGGTAAGTTATGTAGTTGGAGTCTGTTACTAGTTCACAAATACTCGGCTGTGGCAGTGACAGATGGTAGAGTTGGGAAGCCTGCATGGGGAAAAGAAGCTGGTAAGAAGATGCCATTGCAGCATTTAATTTCTTGTGTTTTTAAAAAGATAATCCATAGGCTGTAGTCATGAAAAACAATCACTATTCTTCCATTAATATTTTAACACTAATTAGAATAAGAAAACATTGTTAAATAGAAAGTGTTAATTCCAAAAGAGGATTCCTGAATTTGGGGTTTTGGGGGGAAGAAACAAATAAGTGGATTTTCTTCTTGGTTCAGAAATAAAACCCTAGTAACACTTTCACTTCTTCTGCAATTTTTAATAAGATTTTTGTAAAGTTAAGAAGCCTTACTTAAACATGAACAGCTGAATTGTTTTGTCACTGTCAGTAGGGTGTTTTGTTGTGGTGCAGGAGGTACCTGCTTGCAGCCTGCAAAGGAGTGGATATGTTACATTAATATAAGTTGCTGTGATGATAATTTTACTAAAAAATTGGATTTTTGGTGACTTACTCTCCTTAGTTGAACTGGGATGAAAATAGAGGAAACAAGAGCTAGAAAACTGATGGGTCAAAATAAGGGCAGGTACTTTTGTGGATGAAAGGGACTGAAATTAACTTGCTTAATTACTAACTAGCATGAATATTTAATTGCTGATTCAGGCAGTGGGACACAGAAATATTTATTGCACCTATCCCTCCCCCTTCCCAGCTTCAAGGTCACTCCTGGCATCCCTCCAGCCCCTCCTGCACTCAGGTTACATTGAGTCCCTTCAGCGAGGCAGTGAGCAGTGCAGGCAGTTGAGGTCAAGACAGCAGTTTCTCCCTGATGCTCCTTTTTTCTAGCTCTTTTCTTCCTGTGCTCTGGTGTGGGCCCTCCATGGGCCTCAGGTGCTTCAGGAGTTTCCTTGTTCTTTCACAAAATGCTTTCTATTTACAGAATACCTACACTATTTCTCTTCTGTTCCCTCCTTTCTCTCCCTGTTGTTGTCTGATCTTCGTTAAATTAGAGGTGCCACTGGATTCACACTGAAAGGCTCAGCCATGTCCTGTGGAGGGTTTCATGATGAAAGTAGCATTTAGAAACATCTTTGTCTTTTGTTGGGTTTGGAGGTTTTTTTTTGTGTTACTTGTTTAGTCTGGATAAGAGGAGGCTGAGAGAAGACTTTATAGCTCTATTCAACTACCTCAAGGGAGGTTGGAGCAAGGAGGGAAACAGCCTCTCCTCCCTCATGGGCTGTGATAGGACCAGAGGAAATGGATTTAAGCTGTGCTGGGGGAGGTTTAGGCTGGATGTTAGAAACATTTTTTTCACTGAGAGGGTTGTCAGGCATTGGAATGGCCTGACCAGGACAGTGGTAGAGTCACCATCCCTGGAGGTATTTAAAAGGCATTTGGACCTGGTCCTTAAGGACATGGTTCAGTAGTTGACTGTGGTGTTAGTCAAAGGTTGGACAGGATGATCTTGGAGGTCTCTTCCAACCTAAACGTTCTGTTATTATGCTTCACACCTCTTCACATTTAGCGATTACTCTCATGTTGAACTGTGATTACTGAGCTCTCTTTCACCATTAGGAATGTGTTTAAACTTTCTGTTCTAATTACTTTATGGTCTTTACAGATACACTGAAATTACTGTTGTAAAGCCCAAGGAAATATGGGATGTTCATCTAGATGGAGTTTTTGAAACCTCAGAAACATTAAATCCTGTTGGCATGGAATCTGTGGATGAAGGAGATGTAAAATCACTTTCTAAGAAAGAGCTGCAAGTGAGAATTAGTCATGTTGTTTCTCCTAGTAAAATTTTTATACAGTGGCTGTCATCAGAAAGTATAGTGAAAAGGTAATAAAATTCAAAGAATTTTCTTGAGTTAATGTGTTCTTATTGCAAACTGGTGAAGTATAGCTAGAGCAAATTCCAATTAGGGGTTGCATTTGGTGCTTGGTACTCTTTTAAATGCTGTTGTCTTACAGTGCTTTGTTGAGGAAAGATTGGCACCGTGTTGTGGTTTATTAAATTTTTGTGATTCCAAATTAAGTACATGATCTAACCCCTGTATTTCTAATTAGTTTAAATGTGGTAAGTATTGCAGCCTGATGAATGAAATACTATCCAGAAAGATTAAATCTTTCTGCTCTTTCCTTTATCCTCACCATTCCTCTGTTAAAAATCTTGGTAAATAATACCATAGAACTTCAAGTTATTCTGTTTCAGATATTATTATAATACACTATTAGGAAAGTTTGAAGGAAATTTCTAGCCATAGTGTATTAACCTTCCTTTGGTAGATGTTTAGGTAACATTTAGTTAGTAGTGTGTACTGTTTGAAGATAGCTAAGTGGAAATACCATCTTTTTAGTGAAAGTTGCTTATGTTCTGCATCTTATTTCTCCTTTCAATTTTTTACTTTCATGTAGCTACCTAGAGTCCCGTTGAACTAATCACGCCACTAACTGAGTAACACACTGCCAAGTTTGAGAAAAAACAATGCATCTTGCAAACAGTGGTATACGGAAGGGTCAGGGCTGCTCAGATTAATTCCTTTGCTTAAGAAAACGTGATAGTTCTACAGAATTTTAATCGGATTGTATGTATATGTTTTGCAGCTTCAGTTCCTTTATGCCTGTCATGTCATGAAGAAAAACTGCAATGCCGTGTGTCTGTTACTTAAGCAGTTATGGACTAAGTAAACTCTTTCTTCTATGGATTTTACCTCCATAAAAGTGTGTGGGTTTTTTTAATATTAGTTTACAGGAGAAGATGGCTGTCCTCTACAAAGACTCCCAGCCGCAGTCTGTGAAGTGGGAAAGTGGTATGCACTGTGCTGTTTACGCAAGTGATTTGAAGCAGTGGCGGAGAGGTCAAATAAACAAGATTGTCTCTGAAACAAGTGCAGAGGTAAAGCTGTTACCATAAAAGGGTTCATAGTTGTGTTGCTATAGTTCGTAAGCATTCATTGATGAAAATAGTGTCAGATCTTAGCTTCTCTGTCTTAATGTTTTCTCATGCAGCTGATTGCTTCTCATGGGTTGCTGGAAGTAAGATTACTGTCTTATCAGAGTTCAGATGCTTTTAGCAGAGAATCTGGTAGTGGGGGAAGGGTCCTGGGATTAACTTTCTGTATGTTTACACTACACTTTTAAACATGATGCAGATTCTCAAACTGTAGCCTGACAGTTCAGACTAGGTTCCAGAAGCTGTGTAAACCTGAGGGTCTCATTAATTCAAACTTTATGAAAGGTGGAGCCAGTTGTACTGAGTGCAGCACCACAGGAACACATGTAGTCATGCTGTCCCTTGAACCCTATACTGGTGGTGATGCCATACATACACGTAACATTTTCCACAGGAATTTTTCATACAGTAATGCTTTAAACGCTTTTGCATTCATTTGAAAAAAAAGCAAGGAAGACTACAAGAGGCATTTCTTGAAACTAACTTACTACTAACTACTTACAACTTACTACTGACTACTTACCTCAATAGTTGGAGTAGCTTTATAATCCTACAGATAATCCAGGACTGGTTTACCATTAGTTCCCCCCACCACCATCAGATTATGCCCATTGGTCTTCTTGGTAGGAAGCAGAATTGGGATATTCTGTGCTTCTGCATTGTATCATCTGCTGAGTCTAAGAGCCCTCAAACAGTTATTTAACCACATCAGAATAAAAACCAAGGGGTGAAGTGGAGCTATTGTAGCATTTCTAGGTTTACAAATGGAAATGCAACAACATTAAAGCAGGGGGAGAAAAATTTTGTTACTTGAGTAATAGCCTCTGTAAAGTTGCTAGATCCCCTTTGAGCACACTTTTGTGTTTTGTTGTCTTGGTACTCAACACTCATTTGTATTGTATGTTGAAGTACTTCAGTACAAAGGCAATTTGTTGAATCCTGGTCATGTAATGCTTGCTTGAATTCTGTTTGCCTATTCAGGCATGCTATGAATTATAATTCACTACAGATAACATTAAGAGGGTGGGGTTTTTCTGCTTCATGGTGTTTCTTGTCTGTAACAGGTAATACTTTATGATTTTGGAGCTGAAAAAACAGTGGATATCAGCTGTCTAAGAAAACTCGATGAAAATATGAAGAGAATTAAGACGTTAGGAATAGAATGTTTCTTGGCAGATATAAGGTAGCCTTTCCCTCATACTTTGTAGCAGTATTAGACATAATTACATAACTTAATCAGTGCTAATGAATGAAAATATTATCTAAGATGATGGTTTGCTTTTTGAATAAAGAAGAAATGGGGTGGCAGGTGTGATTTTTTAATTATTATTATTATATTTTTTTTATTATTTATTATTATTATTTTTTTTTCTTCCCCTAAGGGTTATGCTACACACCCGTAAAGCAGGAACTGTGCTATAGAAAAAAAACGTATTTATAGGATTAATTACAGACTACTGGACAGATTATAGAAGATTTTCTTCTTTTATGATACTATTTTTTTCATTGGTGTAGAATTTGAGATAATCAAATCTCATGAAGATACAGAGAAAGTCTCTCTTTTCTAGACTGTAAGAAACCTCATGGTTCAAGGGTTTCTGAGAAAAAAAAAAAAAAATCTCAGTAAAGGGAAAGGCTTGTGGCAAACCTCCAAAGATGACAATTTCTTGTACTAATAGGGTATTACAATTTGTTCTATGTTAGACCAACAGGTGGAAGCATGCAGTGGACAGCAACAGTGTGTGAATGTTTATCCTATTACCTAACTGGGGCACAAGTAAAAATAATAATACAGGTTTGTAACCAAAGCCAGTGGTATTTGTAAGATTGATAACAGTTTAATTTTTTTTTCTGAATATTTTCACTTTTCAAAGGTGAAACTTGTTTAGATTGTTGTTTGCTGTAGAGAAAAAGATGCTTTTTCATTTTTCTGCTTTATTTTCATTATTCACTGGAGTATTAGAGTAGTTAGGTTATCCAGTGTGGGGAGAACAGAGTCTTGGATATATTTAGTTGCTGAAGAATAATATTTATGTCTTTGGGATTACTGGATGCTGACAACTCTTATGGTTATGAGCAGTATGTGCATGTTATGGATGAAAATAATTTCAGCAGCTACTGTATTAGTTTTCAAACCTCGGAAACTGAAAGAACACATCCAGTGCTGTACATCATTAATGATTTATTTCTGCCACTGAAATTTAGACCCTGAATTACTATGAGGGTTTGATTTGTTTCAGGTCTGTTGGCAGCTTCCAGTGAGGTGTGTCTGGAATTAAAAGCACTGATGAGCAAAGTTATGTATGAGTAGGTTTAAAGCTACTGCTAGAAGAAAACAAGTATTTGGCACTTCATTCTAATAAAACAGCTAAGGGAAGAGGTGATGTTTTATTCTGTTCCTTTTTTTTTTTTTTTTTTTTTTTTTTTTTTTTACTGTGACATGGATCAAATAAATTTTGTGTTTTCTGATGCAGGCATCAACTGTTCAGTTATGTCTGATTTGCAGTCAGTACCAGTAAAGTGAAAAATACACCTGTAGGTTGGAGGAAATGCAGATTGTACTATGTTGTCCAGCTCTCATTTTTTCACAGGAAAGTGTTGGGTCCTGTGCATTGCCTGTGAAAATTTTTTGCAAAGATGAAACAGGAGATGTGATTGATATTTCAGAACACCTTATTCAGAAGGGTTTGGCGTTTAGAAGCAGAAGGTTTGGATGCTCTTCTTCTATATTCTTTCAGACTTTTATATTGTGATAAGCTAATAAGTAATACAAAAATTTGGATTGTCCTCTACAGCATATGTAGCAACAGAACTCTATCTAGTGAACTTCCCTGAGTATAACATTAATTGTATGCAGTGCACATTTCAGCTTCAAGTTGGTAGATGAGGTGTCTGGCAGTATTTTAACAAGTATTTGCCATCTCTCTCTGTCGTTGCTTTTTTGCTTCTTTTTTTAATTCAGTTGCACTTTTCAAGGTCTTTGTCAGTTAATCTGTTTATATGATTTGACTGATTCTGCTAGAACTGATAAAGGTGATGTGGCTTGCTCAGTCTCCAAGGAGCATCTTAAAGCACATTTAGAGCAAGAGAACACAGAACGGGATGATTCTAATTCAGAAACTGCATGTGCAAAACCCAGCACTGTGTCAGAAGAAGACATCACTGTTTCAGAGAGTGCACAAAAATCCGGAATGGATGGAATATATAAATTTCCTGTTATACCTAAAGCAAAAATCTTTCAGGCTGTAGTAAGCTGTGTTGGACCTGATGGAACTATTTACGTAATACCAAAATCATCTGGTAAGATTACATAAAAGAAAATACATTTATGTTTATGAATCTGGATAGTTTTGGTGTGTCATAATATAGGAGATCCTTGTTCTGTTATACGTGTTCTGCATCAGCACATAGTCCTGGAGGATTCCTGTTGGGGGAGGATATCCTGTTGGGGGGGGATAGCTGCTGGGGTCGATGGCCACCTTCGACGTGGGGGTGAGGGCTTTCGGTGCCTTACAGGTCCCCAGTGTTCCCCACAAAGGTAACTCATGTCCCCAGCAGGTAGCAGCCTGCCCTTCAACCCATCCAAATGTGATTCCCTGTCCTTCCACTCGCACAAGAAACCCAAAAACTTGGGTTGGACGCTTGGATGGACGGGTTATCTGCCTCATCTCTAGGCAGGGTTGACTAAAGCAGCAAGTGTTGTTTTCAGTAATGTTGAGATTGTAATATATTTTACTAATAATCAGAAGTTAGTCTGGTTCTCAAGTATGATTGGATTTTTTTGTTTCTTCATTGTGAGCTCAGTACCCAGTTTCCTTGGGCTCATTGTTCTGTGATAGATTCTGTATATTGATATAAGGCAAGGGGCAACAGTAATAAACGAGCATAGGCAGCTCTGTGTAAATATTAGGAATCTGTCACTGTGAGGGTGACAGAGCACTGGCACAGGCTGCCCAGGGAGGCTGTGGAATCTCCTTCCCTGGAGACATTCAAAGCCCACCTGGACATATTCCCATGTGACCTGCTCTAGGTGACCCTGCTCTGGCAGGGGGGGGTTGGACTCAATGATCTTTTTAGGTCCCTTCTAACCACTAACTTTCTATGATTCTGTGATTTTCTGTTTGTACTTTTTAAAAGAGAGATGTTTTCATCTGACAGATGCAGTGTCAGTGTTTGGTACCACAGTAACATATTGTAGTTTAGAGAGATGTTCCTGTATGAGAACATTATGTTTTAATATTTCTTTTTAATTCTACAAATAAATTTAGCTATTTGATCCTATCATAAAACTTTGAAATTCAGCGTATAGCAACCAAGACTTCATCTTGCACTTGCTGCTGTCAGTTCTACCCATAGCAGAAGAGGGTCTTCCAAGACACCTGTTTTATGTTGTTTCATTGTGTCCTACAGTTGCTTCTGGGAGTCTGTCATCTTCTTCACAAAGAGTCTTGTAATACTGCTGCCAAGCTGTCAATTGCAAAATTTATAGACCCTTCTCAAAGATTAGAACCCTGAACTGCTAGTGGCTTCAATATTGAAAACACAGTTAGTTTTTGTTTAAGTAGTAATGTGTTTGCATATACTGCATGTTTAACATACATATTGTATCAGTGGTGGAAAATACCTTTTGGAGTGGCACATGTATTTTGCGTTTATACATGTCTTCATCAGAATTTACTGGGGTTTAGTGATTAAAATAATTTGCGTTAATACATTACAGACTATTTTGTATTGATTTTTTTTTTTAAATTATTATTCCCCTTTTCCCCCTACCCAGAAATGGCACTAAACAAATTGATGGCTGAAATACAAAGTAACTTCAAATGCCTTGGTCTTCTGGATCCCTACTGCTGGAAAAAGGGAGAAGCTTGTGTTGTAAGAGGATCAGATACTGTGTGGTATCGAGGCAAAATTGTAGAACTTGGTGTTAGTACTCTCCAGGTAAATTTGATTATATCTTGTGTGTGTTTGTAAGCATATGTGCATGTATGTTTAAAAAAAAAAAAAAAAAAAAAAAAAAAGCTTCAGGTTTTTAGCTATATTTAGGTTTAGCTCTCAACCTGAAAAGTAGTGGCTGTCTTAGTTTTGGGTTCTTTCTGCCACACAGGTATACAACTACATTTTCTAATTAGCAGTTAATCTTCCCATAACTCCTAAGTGTGCTTATGGTTTTTATAATGTCGATTTGCAAGTTTCACACTATCCTAGTTCACAATTTTTTTATTTCTTTCACTTTTAAACTGCTGTAGGTAATTACACAAAACAGTAGGATCTTTTGCAAGTCAAGTTTAGGAACTGAACTTTTAATCTACCATACCAGTTTTATAATCCTCTCTTTGTTTCCCACTTAGTCAAATCACTTACTGATTATTTTTTCCTGTAGAAAAGTGAATGCTGTAAATAAATGCTTTCTCTTACTTAATGTTAACAAAAGAGGAATTATTTTGGGAAATAATTCTTCTTTCCATACAGGTACAGTACATAGACCACGGCAGCATAGAGAGGATTCCTCCTTGTCATCTGTATCCAACTACATTGTATATTGATATTCCTCCATTTTGCATACCATGTCAGCTCTACAAGACAGTACCAGTGAGTAATGGTAAATTTGAAGGTGTTTTAGTGGGTAGTTACTGCAGTTGAGACACTTGTTTTGTCATACAAAGGTTGAAACTGCTGGCCAGTATTTTTCTTGCCTACAAGGATTCAGAGAATAGCTGATGAGGAGCATTTCAGCAAGGCAGCCTCTTAGTGCAGCATTTCAGATGGCTTTATGAAGTGGCCATCCTTCAAAAGCAGCTGCCATCAGAATTTTTAAATCTTTGTGAGACAGAACATGGCAGTAGTTGGCAGGATGATACTCTGAAGTAGTAGTTCATTTTGCAATATTAGTAACCATGAGCAAGGCCTGGATTTCCTAATGCAGAATGGTCAGGAAATTGTAATTCCTCAAGTCCCACAAAAGTGTTTCTGTCATTCTGAACTTAGCTGTGCAGGAAGCAATTGGTAGTGTTAATGTAATACAAGTGAACTGGGTGAGAATTTTTTTAGTTATCAGTTGGTATCACAGAATCACAGAATTACTTGGGGCTGGAAAAGACCTGTGAAGTCATCAGTTCCAGCCTATGATCTAACACCACCACATTGGCTGCACCATGGCACTAAGTGCCACATTCTGCCTTTCCTTAAACACCTCCAGGGATGGTGACTCCACCACTTCCCTGGGCAGCCTGTTCCAGTGCCTTATCACCCTCTCTGAGGAAGTGCTTCCTGACAGCAAACCTAAACCTCCCCTGGCACAGCTTCAGGCCACAGAAACATGAGAATATGTATCATCATGTATCATCACATCTTATTGAAATTTAAATGGTGCATTTAGTAAATGTGAATTAGTGAAATCACTGGCTTATTTTTAAGGTTAATTTTAAAGAAAAACTTTATTTCTGGAGGTAATTAATCTGATAGATTAAGACAGCCTATGGGTTAGGAGGCAAACAGATATGGCTGGGAATAAAAGAAGTAGTTAAAGCATCCTGTTTGGTGCTGTATGTTATGTTATCTTCAAGTGCAAGTTTTGGTTAGTGGTGCACACATACATTATTATGTATATAGTAAAGGGGTTAGACTTGGCAAGCATCATCTCTTTCAAAACCACTTTAAAATTCAAATATAGCTCGTTGGCTTAGTCAGACAGTAAGTTTCAGTGTGCCAAATTAGTAGATAATGTTTAAACTGTTGTAGACAAATCAAACTAATGATCTGTGTGTTAAAGGAAGTTTTTCAGTGATAGGCACATGTTTTCATCTTACTGTGTTAATGATAGTAAGAGTATTTACTTGTCAGCATCTCAATGTGTTTCTTCCTTTTTGCCAAACAGATTGGAAATTTTTGGCAGCAGGATGCAATAGATTGCCTTCAGGTACTACTTAAAAATGAAGAGGTTGAAATACATGTTCAGGTAGCTTCATTTATTCATAGATGTGAACAGAGTCTTAGGAGTTTTTTTTCTCTTTTTAATTTTTTCCTCACTTCTTTTATCTTGCATTAAGAATAATAGGTGAAGGAGTATAGCAGTAAATGTATTTCTTAGACAAAATCCAATACTAAAGTTAATTCTCCTATGACTTGTACCTTCTTACAGTTTACAGACCTTAAATGTATCCTTTAGAGGTATTAATGTTTTTTGGTCCTGTTTATATTCTGTTTTGTCATTGACAATGAACCTACCTGCCAACAGCATCAAGTCTTCTAAATCAAATTTTAAGTTACTAAAATCTGGCATGGCAATGGGGTTGGAACTAGATGATCTTTTAAGGTCTCTTCCAACCCAAACCATTCTACGATTCTATGATTTTTGATTCTATGATAATTAGGTATGAAATGCTTATGTTCTTATATTAACATTATATGGAAACACATAATCTGTCTGAAAACCTGCATTTCAGATAAATAGACTTCTAATTATCATGAAGGAGAAGGATTTATTGTTGAGTGAGCAAACATGGGATAATGTTTTGGTTATAGTGAGTAGTTGGTGCTGCCATACCAGAGATGCATCAGTCTCCCATTTGTGTCCCAACTGTTAATAGCCATCTTGACTGGTTTTGTATCTTTGATGAATGACTACAGTGCATTTAGGAATGACAGGTTTGAATTTTCTGGTTACTGTTTCTAAAGCCTTCCTCTTGCTATTGCTGTTATAATTTTGTCTTGTGTAAGTAGGAATTACCAGATAATCCATGGGGCAAATTGTCCGTCAACTTGTACTTTGGTGGAATGTCACTTTCTTCCTTCATGGCATACCAGAAGTACTGTGTTGCTGAAGATTGTCAGGACATAGCAGAAATGGTGAGATTTTCATATGTGTGTGTCCTTCACTGTTATTCTGACATTAAAAAGATTACTTAGTTGCTTGTTCTGACCTTTGGTTTATTGTTTTTATTTTTCTGTACATCTTTGTGAAGCAAACAGCAGTAAGAATAAGTACACAGCTCTGTAGCATAACAAGTGTGGATATGATGTGTTGGTAAGATTCTATGGCATAGTCACAGTGAGGGTGGTGAGACACTAGCACAGGTTGCCCAGGGAAGCTGTGGATGCCCCTTCCTTTGGAAGTATTCAGAGCCAGATTGGATGGGACTTGGAGAAACCTGATCTAGTGGAAGGTGTCCCTGCTCATGCAGGAGGGTTGGAACTAGGTGACCTTTAAGGGCCCTTCCAACCCAAAACATTCTGTGATTCTATGAACAGCAAATTGCCAAGAGTTTGTTCTTGGACTCCTTTACTGAAAATAGATTTTTTGCATTTCTGCTCAAAGTCCACTTTGGTTTTGGGTTCCTCTAAAACTTAAAAGGATAGGAGCAGGGTAATATTTCTATCAATTGAAGGAGTTAGTTAATCATAGAAATATATCCCAATGATGGAGATATTAAAGTGAACTTAAATATTTCAATGTAAACCTAATGATTTCTAAGGGAGTTCCAATGGTTTCTAAGGGGGTTACCTAGATTCTTCATTCCAAGTGTCTGGGATATTCATCTGGTGTTGAAATTTTCATCAAACTTCATTGTCTTAACAAAAAGAAAAACAAACAAGGTAAGTAATTTCTCTGTATTTTATTTAATATTTTTCTTGAAATTTGAGGATCAGGCTTATTTGAATTACTGAGGCTATTTTGTTGCCTTTTTTCTCTTAATTCTGGTTAAGCCTGCAAGTGTATTTTTTATTCCAACATGAATCTCTGCTTCAGAAAAGATTTTTACAGTACAGAGTATGCTGCTGTCATTGCTGAAGTAAGTCTTGGTGTGTATGCCAGAGGGCTTGTGGTGCAGTTACCTCTAGCACACACTGAGAGATTCTTCTAAGTAACCATGGAAAACGTAATTGTAAAAAGTTTCTTGTTGCATTTTCATAAAGTCAGCATATCACACTCAACTTTCAGAAGACTAAATATGAGTCTTGAAATGAGATTGTACCATTAAGATGAAAATGAAATTTGCAAAACAAAAATACAGCCGAGTAAGAATGTTGTACACAAGATGCATCCAGACAGCCTGGAATACTTTCAGGAAGGAATGTAGCATCCAGCAGATTCATTCCAGGAAAAAGTGGCTTGGAACAATTTGTTAAGAAAATAATACCCTAAGTGGTCAGTTGTCAGCCAGAAAGGGAACAAAACGTCCAGAGCTCAAGCTGCTTTTAAGAATTTTAGATCATAATCTGAGCACACACTTGGACAGGCTGCTCATCCTAATTCACCCCTGCAAAACGCCAGTGCTGTTTTGGTTTTTTAATAGTCCATTAATTTAGGTCAGAGGAGGAATGTGCTTCAAACTGCTGTTGACATATTGACCATATTTATTCAGCTAGCACCAGTCTTCTGAAATGACAGCATAGACAAAGCTGAAAAGATTTCATGCAGAAGCATTTTTAATGTTTGTGACTTAGAGTCACCTGAACACTTGGAGTGTGATCAGGAGCTTCTTGGCCTGCCTGCAGTACTAGAGATCAGTGTCTTTTCATGCAGAGATAAGTCTTTAGACAGAAGCAGCAGTATACAAAGGGCTGATTCCTCCAAAACAAATGATCTGTGTCACTAGAAGACCTGCTAGATAGCCTAAGATTGTGGGTTTATGTTAGGAATTTTATTAGAACAGTCTGGATGAAGGACAGGGCTTTCAGCTAACTTGCCATAAGTTGAAGGCCAGCCATGTGTCTTGAAGACCAGCTGTGTGAGTCCTAAGTCCCACCATCTCTGGCAGGTGTTTTACCAAGACTAGTGGGAAATCATTGTGCAAACACCTTGATACAAAGCTCTTTCCGCTTGATTTTTGTCAATATGAGAGTAAATGTAAGATATTAGACCTTTGTCTATTTCAGGGAAATACAGAATCTGAGACTTGCCATAACTTTGGTCTTCATCTTCCTAAAGATGTCTGATTGCCTCACACTGCTGGCTGGGCTCATGTAGGCTGCCTGTAAACAAACCTTTACATGTGGTAGAGAAGGAAGTACAACACACTGCACTGCAGCCTACCATTTACTTACTTTGGATTAAATTCTTCACACTGAAAAGCACTCTTGTGTTGCCTTATTAAGTATACAATGATACACAATGTATAAATTATATGTTAAGAATCCATAATTTCTGATGGGGCTTTACAGAAGTAGTGAGGAGTGTAAGCCATTTCTAGAAAAAAAACAGACATAAGGCAGAAAGGATGGGAGACAGCTGTTTGAACTAGGTAACTCCTGAAGATGTCTTGGCAGAACATGTTTCTAATACCACTGGTTACAACTGGACCATTAGTGCCTGTGTGTGGTAGATCTAGCAGTAATCAATCTGCTGACAATAAGAGAAGTTATAAAAAATGCAGATTTTCTTTCAGAGACACAAGAGCCAACTCATGTACCCAGCTGAGCTGCCTGCATTGCTCACTTGGGAATGAGCTATAATTTAAGTTGGATCTTTAGAGACAGGTGTAATTGGGTGGCCTGTCAGTGTTCCTGATTGTTTTGCAGAAATCTGGCATTTAGTTTGTATGATTCTCACACCTCTATGATTTAAAAAATTTATCTTGAAAAATGGCACTAAAGAAAGTATATTCTTTCAGTGGAAAAGCTGTTTTTTTTTCTAGTTTGGTCTGAGGAATGTAGTGGATTTCTATACTGCATTCTATGCCAGATCACACATGGGGAAGAAAGGGTCAGAATGTATTGTTTTATTTTGCAATTATAAATCTGATTGCTTCTACTTTTCTTTTTGTCCTGGGCATAATGAAAACTGTTAATCAAATCAATGTGTAAAAATAAAATGTAGTTTGGAGAAATTGTAACTTTAGAAATGTATCGAAGTACAATAAAGAATAGGACCTGTATTCATGACACGTGAGCCAGCTGAGCTATATATCCTTATAAAGGCATAATTTAATTCACCAAGGTTTATTTTGTTATGAACCTAATGAGTTAATGGTATCTAGAATCCAAGCTGTTAATTATGTGGTTCTGGAAGAAGACACAATGAAACATGCTATGCTAGTGAGACAACAGGTATCTGTAATTAGCCAACTCTGTTAAAGGGTGATAATCCTGGTGACTAAAAAGTTAAATTACCCTTTGCCTTTTTCTTAAGGAATAACTTAATCTGGCAAGCTGCAGTGGCATTGACAATGGCATTCAGGTTAATCTGTGCTAAATAATTGCTATTATTTTAGAATTTTATTTCTAAATATTTTTCTCTTTAAGGGAAATTCCATACTTAATGCATTTTTTGAATTAGCAGTGATCAAGTTAGTAAATCAGTGTGCTAGGACTATTTCAAAGATAAATTTGTCATATTTTAGTTGTCAATTAACTAGTTCTGTTATCTTCTAGTTAAACCTTTTTAAAAAAACCCTAGTAAGTATTAAAAGGAAATGTTGCTGATTTTTTTTTTTTCATCACGGACATACTGTTTACATTATTAGATAACTCATTTGAACCATAAATCTTACAAAAGGTATTTTGCATTTTTTTACTAAATATGATGCTTGACTAAAGTCTGTCTTGCTCTAGGACCTACTTCAAAGAGACATTCTTGTTTCACCTTCATACACATTGCCTCCACTGCCTGTTCCAGGAGATATCTTTCCTGTCAGAGTGACCCATTTGGTGTCCCCTAAAGAGGTATGTTTTGTAAACATCTCCTATCTTGCAGACAGGAATGTTGCAGTTCCGTCATACTGGTGAACAGGAAATCATGGCTAACACTTTTAGAAAATACAAAAAGAATTAGGTTCTGCATCAATGTCTGAGTGAGTTGAAATACCCTCTTGGGTGGGGGCAGAGAAATAAATACTGAGCATTTCCCTAAAAAATTAATTTTAAGAATTAGAATACTGCAGTCTGGTACTTGCTATGTATAATAAGAAAACGGGTAATTTGATTTTGCAGCACAAAAAAGATTTCTCTATTCTTTATTCTTTTCTTACCACACTGCTCTGGTTAATACTACCACTACCAGAAATAACAAAGCTTTGTAACTGGTCCTGATCCACTTGAAGTAAAGACTCTTTTTGTGTCAAAGAACCTAATTGAGGATTAACTTTAGTTATACTGAATGCAATCCATATTTGCCCAGGGAAGTTGTGGATGCCCATCTCTGGAAGTGTTCAAGGCCAGGTGGATGGGGCTTTGAGCAACCTGGTCCATAGGGAGTGTCCTTACCCAATGCAGGAGGCTGGAACTAGATGATCTTCAAGATCCCTTCTAACCCAAACCATTCTATTATTTTGTTTTTAAAAAATAAAATTACTGGAATATTGTACAGTAATGGGAACATTTCCTGGCTGTTACAGTTGTATTTTATTGCCTTTAGTTGATGATTTATCATGGACTTTCGTGTAAATCCACACAATAATCTTCCAGGTAAAAGTTGGAATGTGATGTTCATTGATCAAATAAAAGATTCCTATGTGGACTTTGAATGATGAAACAGGAGATTAGGAAGCAGTGAGGAGCTGATCATGTTACAAAAATCTAACATCTTCTAAGTGGATTGATTGATTGATACTGGAATGCTTTTGGTCATTGTTTCAGTAAAGCTGTAAACTAAAGAAGTTGTTATTGTACTGAAGTGATTGCTTTGAATTCAACATCATGATCTGATATAAATTCACCCCACTGATTCACTTGAGTATATATATAGAAAAAAAGTATAGTGTGCATAAAACAGGTTTCAACTAAAAAGATGGAAGTGTTTGAGTATCTTAGAAAATGGCTTGTCTTAAATTCTGAAAGGAAGGACACGTGAAACATAGTATTTTTGTTCATTTTGTGCAAATGATTTGAACTCTTGCTTTTGAACACAGTATATAATTGTGAACAGCTCCTGTAGATTTAAGTAGCGAGTGCGTGATGGAGTTGGTCCTCAATTACATTGTGTACAAATTAGAGTATTAAAATTCATTTGCTTCCTGGCTCATGAATTACAATTCTGAGTCTAGAAAAAATAATGAGCTACTCGTTTGTTTGGACTATCAGTAAAAAAACATAATGTTCTGAAATGGCTCTGTTGGCTTTTTAAGGCATTTCAGTTAGATGCTGGCGTGTAGATCTTAATTAGCATGTTGTTTGCACTTTATTTCTTTGCCCTACAGCATTATGCTGATGATCCAGTCATACACAAGGTGAATGGAGCATATTTCCAGCAAACAAAACACCCTTTGCAAAGTTCTTCTTTAAGTAACTTGAGTATTTGGTTTGATATTATGACGTGAGGTTATTTGCCATATAGCAGGAGGGAAGAATCCAAGTAAGACCCAGCTATCAATTCTTACATGGGTATATTCTCTAGCATGTGCATTCCTTTCATCCTTGTATTTTAACATTGAGAAGTGGTGTTAATCAATTACGACTGTCTTTTGCTTTTGGGGAAAAAATTAATACTAAATTATTATCAATGGAGGAAAGAAGGTGATCAAAGATGTGCTGGAACCTTTTGAATATGGGAACAAATAATCTAATAATCTTTGGGGATTCAAATGTTCTATATCATCTGCAAAAATTGTAATAAGAGAGCTTTTTCTTTGAGTAGGTGTATATTTGCTTTGATCCTTCCAAGAACCTCATGAAGCAGTCTGCCACGGAGAGAGATGCCAACTGTGACTCAGAGCTGGGATGCCTTGAAGAAGCCCTGAAATGGTGCAATAAAAATGTGGAGTCTTTTCCTCCTCTAACACATTTCCAAACAGGTATAGTTGTATGTTTATTTTCTCTGTTGTTACATGTACTAAAAGCCTGGGATTATCTCTGAAGAGCATCACTTCGCTTTCATTCCGGATTTCTCTGTTTAGGCAAAAGTTTAGATCACTATTTTAACCAAGCAGTTTTCATCAACTCTCATCACTGTGATGCAGAGAAATCTGACTTAAATTGCATGTTAATGATTGTAAATGACTTCAGAGAGGATTGGAGGATGCGTAAAACAAAACATTAGCATGAATTAGAAAAGAAAAAACTTATTCTAGGTCACAAAGTAAAATGGATTTTCAAGTTAGTTTAGCTTCTGAGTATTGTAAGGCGTTATGGTTGGGTTTTGTCTTTTTACAGATACACCTTGCCTTGTAGAATACCAGGATGGTTTGTGGTATAGAGCAAAAGTCCTCTCCATTGAAGAATTCAACCCTCTTGCAATCCTGATTCAGTTTGTTGACTATGGTAGTTTTTCAGTTGTCCCAACAAGCAGGTAAATGCATAAGAAAAAAAATGTCTATGTATTTATACTCTTATAAAACATGTAGTATAAAATAGGTGTATATATTTTTACATTTATATTATTTTTTATTATCTATTATAACAATTTATCTAGCATTAGATTTCAGTTGTAGAGAAAGGTGGTTGGCTGGTTAAATAACTTCTGTCTGCAGGGTAGAGTATAGGGTTGGACACCTACTTCTCTTTCTCAATTTGTTCTGAGCAGCCCATTATTATATCAGATTTCTCCATCATCTTCAGATTACTCAGACTGTCTGTGAAGTAGGCTCAGGTTTATAATCTGCTTTTGCACCCAGGGAGTTTACACAAAACAGGGACTGAGCCCTCCAGGTGTGAAAATAAATCCTGTGATCCCATGCCACTGCAACATCTGGGGGTAGGATAAGGGAGTGTCTGAGTGGGACATACCCTTTGCTGCTTGTGGGGAAATTGGGAGTTCAAATACCTGTTCTGCCTGGTGCTGAGACACTCTAGAAACTGCTGCTGTCCTGACACACAGGTATCATTTAAGTGTCTCAAACACCCCAGGCTTTCATAGTCCTCTAAGCTTGTTCTGAATTTTCTCTCTTGAAGTACTTCCACTTTATGCATATATTACTTAATCACACTGTCTTGCTTTTGAGCTCACTGGGGCATCTACAGGTCCTTGTTTAAGGATGAGGAAAAAAATGTAGATTTGACCAGATTCCCCACTTCATGGACTGTTAGGGTCATGGGAGAGTGAGTTTTATTTCAGGGTTGTACTTGCTTTGCTTCCCCATTCCTTTGCTTCTGGGATAGAAAGAAGTGGGGAGGTGGTAATGTAAAACCAAGGTACCAGTTCCCAGTAGTGTGTCTAGAGCTAACTGGGCATCAAGCACTTCAGACCACAGAGGTCTTAGTCAATTTTCTGGAGGCATCAGATTTGGAGCCTGCATTGTGATGACTTCTACTTGCATTCCTGTGCTGATATCTGTGCTGGGCACCTGAGAGTCCTCCCCAGGCACTGTCACAGGGAGAGAGCATGCCTGGTGGGCTGTGTCATATTCCCCTGCATTTTGACAGTTACTGTGCTGAAGTACTTCAGAGGGCCCAGCCCTACCTGATGAATTGTTTGGTCTAACACAGGCACGTTCTTGTAAAGCAGGGACTTGATCCCAGTTTTCACACTGTAATGCTACTGCATGAACCACTAAGCTACCTTTGTGTCCACACTGAGCTTGACACAAGGGTGGATTGTTGCAGTCAAATATTTTTATTTTTTGGTTTTAGATTGCGTCGCATCCCTTATTATCTGTTGAAGTATCCTGTTCAGTCAGTACGAGCTCTGTTGTTTGGATTTAAACCTGCTCTATATGGCAGAGATGTGGAAAGAATTCCTTACTGCCCAGAATGGAGTGTGGAAGCTTTGTGGACGATGGTAGACTGTCTCGAGGGAAAACAGCTCTCTGCATCCATACTTGTGAGAAGCACTTTCTTTTTTCTTCTAGGTTTTGCACAGCCTGTAGTTCTTAGGATCACTCTGATATACTTTCTTGAGTATTTTTTGTTTTATTGTGAACCCTGATAATTTAAAATACTGAACCATTTATTTATCATGAAGGAATGTTGATTGAGGGAAAATCATACACTTCTTAATCCTGCAAACAAATGTCTGAGCATTTCCCTTATTTTAAAACCAGTTTCCTTTACTTAAAATGAGAAATGTTCTTTGTATACTCACAGTTCCATTTAGGCAGTGAGTATAACCAAGAAAATGACTTTTAGTACTGGTTATCTTGAGACTTAAATCTGCTACTGTCAAAACTCTGTCAAATGCTTTTCAGACTCTTTCACCAGAGGTCACCATTTCTTTGTATGAAGATGGCAATCTAGTTCATATGAAACTGGTAGAAATGGGACTTGCAGATCTGGATGAGTGACACGTAAGTAACATGAACTACATACTCACACCAATATAAAGGTATGATTTCAGAAGCTCTAAGCAAAGTCTGTACTCTTAACAACTCTATTAAAAAAAACAACCCTTCTGTCCACACTTCTGCTCTTTTAATAAAATCTGTTAAAAAATAGAATTTTGTGACATACACATTACTGAAGCCCACAGTATAGCTTTAAGAACTAATAGGTACTGAGGCAAAGCTCTTGGGCATTATAGCAAAGAGCTTTTGCTGCTGGTAACTGAAGAAGATAATACCCAGATGCGTGGCAATGTGCTCTGTCCACTCAAAATCTTTTTTTTTCTTCATTTTCAGCATTTGATCTCCATGTCCAATGCCAGTGCTTCTCAGGCAGATCCGTGTTCACAGATGGATGTTAATGCATCACATCAAACAGGGAATATATTAAATTAAAAGCTTTACAGTGTGTGTTGCCTCCAGAGAATACTTGGATTTTCAAATTTCTTGGCCAGCTATGCTAGGTAGTCCTTTTCCTTCCAATGTAATAAGTATTCTTGCTATTACAGACAACACTCCTAACACTGTTGAATCTTGAAATAGTGTAACTATATATTCACATCTCAATCTCTTTACCCTAGAGCTGTTAGTATTGTTCTGTCATATCTGTTTCATAAGAGTAGATGGAATTAGTGCATAGTATTAAAGAAATAGATCAAAAGCTGATGCTGAGCATACTTGTTCTAGAATCTTCTTAGAAGACTGGTAAGGAGGGTGATAGTTTTATTACTGTGTAACCCATGTTTATGTTTCAGGCGTATTTGGTTACAGACTTCCATTACCAGAGTCTGGGATAGGGAGTGAACTGTTGAGGATGGGGGAGTATTTTCCTTCATTCTGGAATGTGTTTGTATTGCTGTTTTCTGTTTTGAGTGTCCTTGCACCTCCTTCCTGCTCCTGGAGCCTCAGTGTTCATTTGGAAGTGTTGGAATAAACAGTAGCTTGCTCTGCATGCATCTGAAAGCTTGTTTTCCTTTAGTGCTGTAGCAGGTATGGTTTCCTTGGATGTCTCTATTGTGTATATCCTTTACACTAGAAGCTCAGGCTCTTTCAATCTCCCCGTTAAGAATTTTATCTAGATTATCAAGGAAAACACATGAAAAATGAAGACCCTGCAATATTTCTGAGTAACCAGTGCTAGTGCTCCATCACCCTCACAGTAGAAAAGTGCTTCCTGATGTTCTGAGGGGACCTTCAGCATTTCAGCTTGTATCCCTGTTTGTGCATATACACACAAACCATTACACATCTCTTCCCTGGAGATGAGTGAAAGTGTACAGGACGTAACCTCAGCAGTGCTGCTCAGGCATTCAGGGGGGTAGCTCAGCTGTCTGTACCAGCAGTGGAAGTATCCTTTCACAGTTCTAGTACATATTCTGGGTTATCAGACACGTGCTATGTGCTGTTGTAAATACCCCATAGATCTGACAGGTGCTGTATTAAAAATGTGTTATTTTAATTCTTAAAAACAATTGTTTTATTAACCATCATGAAAGGGGCTTAGCCTTGAAGTACATAAGAGCCACTGTTACACAGTTTCTACTTGTGAGTGATGATAATTCCCTTGACTGCAAGTTGATCTACCCTTAAGTAAAAAAAAGTCACAGGCACAGTAACTAGAGAGCTTGCTTTCACTGAGGAGAAAGCTGGGGGAAACAGAGGGGACAAGACAAAGAAAGTGCGAGGTTATGAAACACATTTTCAGCATCCACTGCAGTGGAGAGTTAGACACTACACCAGTTGGCACTTGTCTTTTAAAATTCAGTATCTAGAAGCAAAGCCAGATTAAAAATGCCTGTTAAGTGTAAGAACTGGATGAGATGACCTTTGGCAATTTCTGGTGTTTCCTTTCGCTTTTCTGTCCTAGCCTTATGAACATAGAAGAGCATTTTGCATAACAGTTGGGGGGCTGCTAATTAATGATGAATGAATAAACAGCTTAAAAATAGAAATGGGAAAAAATTGGAAACATCTCATAGAGTAACACCCACTGAGAATTTTTTTTCCAGAAAAATTATAAACAATATATATACAAAACAAGCTTAAAAGAGTTTCCCTCTCCTTCTTGTTTACAGGCATGTACATTGTCAATGTGCTAACACTTCAGCACTTGACATAACCTATAGCTTAGTGTCCATAATAATATTACCATCCTTGTCCTTTACCCTTACTCTCCCAGAGACATACTTTGTTTCTTGCTGTCCATTCATGTACACAGTCTTGACAGTTCCATCTGGATACTCCCGTCTCTTGAACTCTGATGTATGTAGTTCTCTCTGACCATTATTGAACTCTATAGTTTTGCTTCCATCCCTGCATTAAATAAACGTATATACATGTTCTTAAATGACATAGTAAGGACTATACATAGGCTTAAACCTTAAGTTCAGAAAAACATTCCATATGCAAGCCTAAGTGAAGGAAGAACTTTAAAAAAAAAATGCAGTATTGTGAAAAGCCTGTTTTGTTAAATATCATTCCAACTGGTTGTTACTAAAAAACCTGTTTCTGCAAAAACTGATGTAACTTGTTAGTACTTGAGAGCCTCTACCACACTTTCTCTGCACTTCCTATTCCTGCAACAGTCCAAGAAAAGTTCAAAGTGTGACATTTTGAGTGCTCTCAGGTGTCAGTCTGGTGTGGGTTGCCACACAAGCTAGGTTCTCACATGTCCTCTAGAACTGCACACAAATCAGAAAAATACATCACATTAGGGTAGAAAAATACACACACAGGCGTTCAGTCCTCGTGTCTCCTTCACACTATAAAAAAAGTTCAAAAATCCCAAAAGTAACTAGAGGTTCACAGCACAGAATATATTCAGATATTAACTTCTAGAAAGAGGTCTGTCACCAAACACCTGCACCTGTCATGAGCCCTAACCATGCCTTTCCCATCAACAGGCCAGGGTACCCAAAGAGGGAGAGCTTACCGCTGAATGCGAACAATAGTGCCATCTGGAAAGATACTTTCTTCTTGACCATCCGTAAATAAATTTTTGATAGTTTGATCAGGAAAAGTAATTTCTTTCTTGCCATCAGGATAATGTTTCTCTGCAATGTATTTTGAGGCAATATGCTTATTACAAAAATACAGGCATATATATGGGCAGCACTTCTCAGGGTTGGTTGGGTTGGGTTTCTTTACCTATTTGTCCATTTGAAAACTGCAAGACCTCTAAGCCATCAGAGTATGTAGTATGTGTAGTCTTAGCATCAGCGTAATAATAAATCTGCAGAAAACAGTTGAGGTTCAACATAACAAGTGAGAAATGTTATGTGTATGTACACATCTGCATAAATAAGTATTTATAGAAAAGTGCAGAATGTGGAGGATTCATACCACTGTTTGATCAGGCATAATCTGCTTCACATCCCCATTGAAGAAGGTTATAGTTATAGTCTTCCCATCAGAACCCACTTTTTTACATGTCCCATTAGGGAAGAATATGAGGTGACAGCCATTCTTCAAAATCTTTTCAACCTAATGAATACATTACAGAGAGGTCAGTATTGAGGCACTGCACCTCCTCTTTCACAACAGCTGGAGTTTCAGAGCATCAAGCTCACATTTACCTTTCCATCAGGATAAGCTGTTTCCCTCTGGGTCTCTTCACTGTCTGTAGATGCAGATCCAGGTGGCAGTGACACTTGAGCTTCATTAGGTGTGTCCTAAAATGATAATAGTAATCTGAACACAAACTCCTTGAGCTTTGCCTTTAAGGTTTGTTTTTTGCTTAGACTGACAGGTATGCTTAGGAAACAAGGAGCATCAGGGGAGCAAGACTAAGTATGAAAGAATGTTGCAACTGTAAGACACGAGTAAAACACTCTACACTGACTTCTCCAGTCTCCTTCCAGATACTCTTAAGTACAAGTAACTGTTTTGTTTTAGGCTTGTTCCTCCCCCTTAAAAATCCAATTAAGATACAGGACTTACTACCATAAAAGTCCTAGAAGAATCGTCTAGTGCCATCACTGTCTCAGAGTTGTTTCTGTCATTGCCAGGGGCTGATGCAGGTGTTCTAGTAAGCTTTCCTACTCAAAGACACGTAACAAAGTTAATTTGGGACAATCATAATTACAAATGGAATGATTTTGTACAGGACACCTACATATAAGTGCAGCAAAAATTGAAAGCAATGTATTTATGAAAAGAACCATCATAAGCCAGCTTCCTCAGGTACACCATTGCTTCATGTGTCAGCAGAAGAATCACTGCAACAGGTACAATGCTTGCACTTTGTCTCCTACTTCATTTCTGTAGACTTACAAAGGATCCCCTCCCCCCCCCAAGAAAATAATCCCCTAGGCATCATTATTATTATGCCTAATAATGAATAAAGGAAAACTAATGTAATGTTTTAACAGAAACTGATCTTAGCAGACTTTTCCCATGTCTGTCCTAGCATACTAGCAAGATTACCAAAATAAACCCATCAAGGGCCTCAGTTCTGGAACACATTCCTCTACCAGATAACAATGGTTGACTGAGCTGGCAGAGACAATAAAAAACTATCCTCCAGCTACTTTCCTTATGTGATGATTCATTAGAAAAGGGTATTGCTGCCAACAGCATTTGCTCCTAACTGAACTAGGAGTTCATTGCCCCTATGATTACGGATCCTGGTAACTGCAGGTTGTGAAGAGGCACAGCAGTTCTGATGCTGTTAAAGTAGTCATCAACAGCTGCATTTTGGAGAGCATTAGCAATGAATGCCATTTGGGATTTCAGAACACAGCTTCTGGTACACTGCAGATCACCAAACATGACCAGAAGCATTTTTCCTCTGAGCATGGCCTCACCACAGCTTTCTCCAGAATCTTACTAGGAGGTATTTATCCATATACTCCCAAGTCCTTTACAACTACATTCTGTCTAGTTTTTTTGAGGTGGTGATGCACATTTTTAATAGAAGCAAAATCAGTGTTACTTTTCTTTTAAAGAATTAACAGAATTTTGATTAGACAAACATTTATACCTTGTGACTGTGAATAACTTTTGCCATTCATCTTGCTGCACTTCTGTACTGGATGAAGTAGAGATGCAGTTTGACTTTTTGGGCCTCTGTTAGGTAGACACTAGAAGAAAGTTATTAGTGGCTTATGTTACATTTACTCATACCTGCTCATTCAGCAGCAACAAGATGTGTACACCATGTGACATGAAATTTTCTGGAAGCTTTCTGCACAAGCTATACATTTTTAAGATTTAGACAACAGAAGTACTCATGTGAGGTAGCCCACTGTCACACTCTGGACATCTTTCTCTGTCTTCTGCCTATGTACCAATGATTACAGAATGTTTATTTGGTGCAAGCAGTCCAGAATACAGCTAGTTTCAAAACTAAATACAAAAGCTTTAGACAACTGCCTGGTTAACATGGCTGATCCTTAAGATGCAAGGCTCAGGTTAGATCTGCTCTGTGATTTTTTTTCTCTTATAATTGCATCATTTTTAATGTCTAAGATGAGCTCAACAATGAATGCTGCAATATTGCTGCATGTGCAAACACTCACATTTGGAGAAAATATGTCATTATCAAAATTCTGGTCTGTCACCACCACTGGAGTTCTGAGGTTAGTAAATTAAATGCAAAATTGTAGCTATTAGATTCCAAGTTTATGATCCAAAAATCAAAAGTATTCACACAGCTGAATTTAAAACAAGCTTAATAACTTACAGATTCTGCTCTTTTTAGAGTCATCACAGAATTTTCTATTTTCCTCTTGCTTCCAGCAGCTTCTGCTTTCTTCCAAGCTTCCAGACGGAACCTCTCCATAATTCTGATTTCCTCTTTTAACTCCACATTCTCATTTACTAAAGCTTCTATTTGATCTTTCAGGCGTCGATGGGTGGTTGACCATTTTGCCTCTTTTCGCTTTAAATCCTCCTGTAACTCTGAAATCTGCTGTTTTAAAGCCTTAGAGAAATGCATGATTATAAATTAAAGTGTCTTTTTAAATATATTAAAAGACTTTAATATTCTAGTTGAAATACCAGCACACAAGATGAGCAAAAAGGAAGATCAGCTTAGTGGCTCAGAGGGTGAAAGGCAGAAGTTTTTTTCCTGAAAAAGATGCTTCTAACTTCAGACTACTAGTTCTATTAGCTCAACTTCAAACTCAAGTGTCTTTATTGCCCTCTTGGCATCCTTTACACTCCATAGACTGGCCACTACAAATACAGAAGGTAACATGAAATCTTACCCCTACACTCAAGAGGACCCTTCAAAAATCTTGGCACAGGAAAACAGGGAGGACACAATCACATAAACTGTGCAGCTGCCTAGACAGTTTAGCAAATGTAACTTCAATGTGTAACGTTATGTAAGGAAAATTTGTGGGGAAATAGTGGGTAAATCTATGTGTGATGTTTAATACAACTTGTCTGTACATGGCATGTGCCATTTATACTTACTATGATGGAACAAAGAGATCTCATTTCCTACATCTCTGATACTTAAAGGCCTACAAATAATAAAATGTACCTTTGAAAAATGAAGAAAATTACTACATTTACTGTACAACAGTGAGAGACAGAATAAAACTCAAGTACAGTTCTAGTCTGCATTGGGATGCACTACAATGAATAAAATCTTACAACTTTATATTGACAGTAATTTTACATCAAAGTTGAAGATCATTCTCCCATAGTCATGTGCAGTTCTCAGTAAAGAAATGCGACAAAAAGGTTTGCTCATCAGGGGGGTTTGCCTTAAAACCATCAAACAACATTGTCAGGACTCTGGTTAGTCTGTGTCTTCTAACAGTTTCTATCTTGAAATCACTTGCAACCCTCCAATTAATTTTCAATTTAGTTCTTGACTGTCTCTAAACAAGTATCAGTGTTCCTGTGTGAACTAGAAGAATGATGTGTATTTGTACCTGAATTTCATCACGTTCTTTTTTATCTGGAATTGCTCTAGCTTCTGTGGCATATTTTTCAAAAACTTTGCGCTCCTTTTGCAATTTTTTCAATTCCTTTTTTTTATATTCTTCTATTTCAGCGAGTTCGTGGGCTTTCTGCTGTTGAAAGTCTGCAATTTCTTTCCTACAATTATGAAGCAAAGTTGTTGGTTTAGCCCAAAACTACTTCAAATCTCCATTTCCAAAGAAGAATATCAAGACTGAATTTTGTGGTCATTGATGCCAATGTCTGTTACCCCCAGGGAAGACTTACATAGCCATACTATTTATAGATAGGTAAGGAGCAAGAATAGTCACACAGCCAGTGTTTGAAGTCCAACAATTTCTATTTTTGTATCTCCTAGTCACAAATATTATCCTGAATTTAACAAAACTTTGGCTAAAATCATTCAACATTCTTCAAGGCAATAGAACATGGTTCTCCAAAAATCACCAGGCAAAAGGATCTGCTAACACCAGATCACAAATTAAACATCAGCCAACAGCATGATGCTGTTTCCAAACAAAACAAAGTGACTTTTCTAGGGACAGGCAGGCCACATTTAAGTGATCAGTGATAATTATTCTGCTCTATATGTCACTTATAAGTCCCCTGGTTCAAAAAAAAAAATATTCTCTGTATGCACAAGCACCCACTCCAAAGGGAAAACATCAATCATGTTAGCATGAAGATCAGTTCTACAAAACCAATTTAGGACTGTCTTATCACTCAGGACAAAAGCATACATTCTCCAACATACAGCCTCTAAGGATATCATATTAAACTAGCAGATTCTTAATATTATTTCGTGTGTGCATAATAATTACATCTTGATATATACAGAGCAGCAACAAATTTATTGACGTCTCCACTGTAAATTAACCACCTATTCCAGTTATTTACCTGAGCTGTTAGTAACTGGACACTATGATAGTCTGAAAGATAATGTGTAAGGGAATGCACCACAATGTTTCCATTAAAAATTACCTGATATTTGCTAAGGCATGCTCTCTTTCTTCACGGAGTTTAGTTAGAGTTGCATTTTCTGCTCTGAATCTCTCTATTTCAGTTTCCAGTTCAGTGAGTCTCTCTCTCAGTACCTGGGATGGAACAGTGTTTCCTGAACAGATATAAGTTATCTAAGCAGTGTCCAAAAGACTGAAGTAAACAAGAACTGCATAAAAGTTAAAAAAAAAAAATACTACTTTTGAGAGAGTATTGCAAAAAATTTCTATTATTCAAATAATACAGAAGTCACATTTTAAAGCATTCTGCACTGCTAACTAAAAACCAAAGCAAAAAAAAAACATAAGCAAAAGTAGCAGCTTTCATATGAACATCTCATAAAACCTAAACAAAATCCTAAATGTTCACTGGGGCAGAGCTTGAAACCAAGATGTCATCATCTTATATAAGATGTTTAAATGAGAGTCTATGCCATGATCACTCTTTCACTGAACAGCTCCACTTTTAATGATCTCACATAAGTGCAACAATTTCAACAGGAGCTTTTAGAGACAGTCCTTCCCCACACCATAATTACATGGTTGGACAAAGCAGAAAAATGCATCCAGGTTTCCCATATTCCACATCAATTTCCTAGATACTTGAGTACTGTCAGAAAGTCCAGACAGTGCTGCCACCTTCTCATTTTTATAAAGGTAAAAAGCTAACCTAACAGCACTAACCCTACTGTGGTGTAAATGCACACAGTCACTGGAAAAGGAGGTACCACTTCATTTTCAGCATGCCTGTGATACTTCCCCTGATTTGGTGATCAAGCATCTCCAGATCAAATTAGTTTAATGAACTGGTCTGACAGAAACCCAGCCTCCATGAAAAGAAAAATTTAAAAAGAAAGAAAGAAAGATGTTTTCACTGATCATACTCATTCTCAAGATGCATGATTGTTAGATTCATAGAATTTTCAGGGTTGGAAGGGACCTCTAAGATCATCCAGTTCCTACACCTCCCACCAGATCAGGCTGCTCAGAGCCCTATCCAGCCTGGCCTTAAAAACTTCCAGGGATGGGGCTTCCACCACCTCTCAGGGCAACCTGTGCCAGTGTCTCACCACCCTCATGGTGAAGAACTTCTTCTAACTTCCAGTCTAAATCTACCCACCTCTAGTTTGAATCCATTCCCCTAGTCCTATCACTACCTGACATCCTAAATGTCCCTCACCAGGTTTCTTGTAGCCCCCTTCAGATACTGGAAGCTACAATAAGGTCTCCTCAGAGCCTTCTCCTCTCCAGACTGAATAACCCCAACTCTCTCAGTCTGTCCTCATAGGAGAGGTGCTCCAGCCCTCTGATCATCCTCGTGGCCCTTCTCTGGACATGCTTCAGTAGATCAATGTCCCTCCTGTAAAAGGGGCTCCAGAACTGGATGCAGTACTCCAGGTGGGGTCTCACGAGAGCAGAGCAGAGGGGGAGAATCACTTCCTTTGACCTGCTGGCCACTCTTCTCTTGATGCAGCCAAGGGTCTGGTTGGCTTTCTGGGCTGCAAGTGTACACTGGTGGCTCATGTTGAACTTACATGTTAGATCTAACATCAGACATGCAACCAGGAGAGGAAACAAAAGGTGAGAATAGGGCCACTCTCTGCAGCAGAAGTCTGTGCTTACACCCATTGGTGTAATGTCAGGCTCGAGCTTAAGCGTTAGAAAGAGACAGACCCACAATACACATCTTCAACATTTCCTCCCAGCTGTTGTTCTCTCACCTCCTGGCTCCTGTTCCACGTTGGATTTGACTTCACGCCCAGGATGACAGCCTGACTTCTGCTTCGGTTTCAGTGATGGAAACAGTTTCATCATCAGGTTTGATACAGGAGGTCCATTTGAATCACTGTCTACTGCAGACTCTTTGGACATTTCATCTCCCCTCTTTGAGGCAACTTTTCTCTTCATTGTTTTATCTGGGACAGCTGTGTCATTCCTACTGGCAAAGTCTTTCTCTAAAGGTATTTTAGAGTATTTTTCAGGTAAATCACTGTTAACATAATTTTCATCAAGATCACTCCATGTTCTTTCATCATCAAAATCAAACTTACTCATACAAGACATGCTTCTCTGATGGTCTGAAGTTTTTCTAATCTTTTGTTTTGATAGTGCATTGCAATCTTTGCCTGAAAAGCCAAAGTCACCAACTCCATTTTTGCTTTCTTTGCTCATGCCTGTAACAGAACTTCCATAATCAAAAAACTCTGTGTCACTTTCTCCATGGCTCATAAAGGATGTCTTAGCATCTTCATTTTCATGCTTTAATGTGGTCTCAAATTCACTCTCAGAATCTGTAGTAGTATCACCATTTCCCTCACCCTTATCTTCATTTACCATCCATTGATTACTTTTTAAAGCAGAAGCTGCTGTCATGGAAGAAGCTGAAAAGATTACACTATCTGTCTTACTTATTGGATCCTTCATTTTAAAAGATGTCCCTGAGTTTGAGACTGGAGGCATAACTGCTCTATCAGTTATATTTCCTTGTGTCATACAGTCTGCTTTTTGATTTCTCTTATTTGTAAGTTCAACAGCCAGCACCTTTATTTGTTGCTGTTTTGCCTTGATAGGGGTAGAAGACATTCTACGGCCTTTTAAAGTTTGCTGATCTTGATCTAAGATCCTTTGCACAAATGAGGAATTACTTGAAAAAGATATTTCATCTGCAGCTTGTTCTAGAAATAAAAATTCATCTAGTTCTATATTCTCTTTTTCTTTTTCTTTTTCCCAGTTTGCCAGCTTATTCTGAAATGAAACTTCAAAAGACAGTTCTGGGTCTTTTACAGGGTGACCTACAGGATGTTTAGAATTAGAAAAGCCACTGGCTATCTCATGAGACAACTGAGGCTTTCTTGTGCCAGGTAATCTGTTTCCAGTTACACGAGTGTTAGATTTCACAAATTCTACTGCTACATTCTCTTTATTTTCTAATTTGTTGTTAGTTTCTGATGGGAAAGAATCTCTCATCTGTCCACCATGATTTTTTCCTGGTTGCATTCTTGTTTCTAGTGGTAAGATACTTTTTCCATTGTGATTCCTGAGTACCAAGGTCTTCTGAATAGGACCATGTTTTGCTTTATCAGAGTGGTTGTATTTCCTACATGGCACAACAGGGTTCTCAGAAACCAGTTCTTTGCATGGAAGCACAGTTTTTTTCTGTACTTGTGATCTGTCTACTTTTATAACATTTCTACCATCTGAAGCTCTTTGTTGAAGGTTTGGGGTGTTTTCTCCAAGTTTCATAATTTTAGATTTGGCATTAGTGAATCTTCTTAAGCCTTCTCCTCTTTTCAGGAAGGGTCGTTTAACCAGTGGTTTTTGAGTGGCTGGTCCATTTGTCTCCTGAAAAGCAGAAGTAAATGCAAAATGTTAAATAGCCCCTCACACACAGTTTCAAGATTTCTTCAAATAAACCCCACATATGAGCAGGTATTTACACAATGTATAAATCTGTATTTTTACTGTTATAAATCTTTTTTTTACTAGATTTCTACTGACATATGAAACAAGTGAAATATTTTGGACTTACTGTTTTATTTCTAAGAATGTGAATGTTTCACTCAGTGTTAGCTTTTGATGCTAGAATCTTTCTTGTACATTTTTAAAGCACCTATTGCATCTTGGCACAATACAGAAAGAAAGTTAAATAAATAAATAACCTGTAACTTCTGGTTTTGCTGCAGACGCTGCTCTTCCAGTCGTATCTGTTCTTCCAGGAATTCTTCAAATGTCTGTTTCTTTTCCTGAATCACAGCCTTAATGGGTCTATATATGGATGGATGGATGGATGGATGGATGGATGGATAGATATAAAACCAAAACCCACCGAAGTCTTACATATCTATATAAAATAGCTGTTTAATGTCAGTTATTCAAAAAATTAAGGTGTAATCACATAAAAGGCAAATTATGAGGTACTTTAGTCATTAAGTGTCTAAGTTAATCTGAGCAATGTATCATAATGCTACCTGCCTATCTTTTAAAAAATTGCTTATCAAATCCCTGCTATAGTAAATACACATATCTAAAAGATACTGTATGTAGTTTTTGCTGTTTCTTCTTTCAGTGCATTTCTCAGTGCTCCTTTCTTCTGCTCAACCTTGCTCTCATATTTTGGTCACACTGCCAATTTCTGTCACCTTCCCATCCAGTAATGCTACAAAGATCTAGTTCCTTATCTCTCCTGTTAATACTCCTCCTCCTCCTCCACTGCCTTGTACCAGGTCTGGTGGGATGGCATGAGCTTTCTTCACAGCAGCCCATAAGGTGCTGTGGTTTGGATTTGTGACTACAACAGTGTTGGTTACATACTGATGTTCTAGATGTTACTGAACAGTACCTTGCACAGCAGCAAAGCTTGCTTTGTTTTTTTCAAGCTGTTCACAACCCCAGCAAGTATGCTGGGGATGGGCAAGAGGCTGAAGGGGGACACAGCCAGAACAGCTGATCCAAACAGACCAAAGGGATATTCCATTCCATATAACATCATGTTCAGCAGTAAAAACTGGTGCCTTGATCGTTCAAAAGTAGCTGTTGCTCAGATACCAAGTGGACGTTGGTCTGCTTGTGGGAAGTGGAGAGTGAGAGCCTTTTGAATCACTTGAGGGTTTTTCCCCTCTCCCTCCTCTACTTACCAAACAGCTTTTACCTCAACTCATACATTTTCTCAAGTTTTCTCTCCTGACACCCTCTCCCATTTTGTTCTGGGGGACAGAGCGAGCAAGCAGCTGGGTGGGTACTTCGTTGCTGGATGGGCTCAATCCACCACAGGCTGGAACAAGTATTTCCTTCTTTTGTGATGACCCAGTAGACAAGGCAGAGCTTTAAAACAATGCCAGTCACTACTTCTGTTCTATCAACTCCATAAACAAAGCTTTTGCCAGACATTAGAAGGCTTCTGCAGGCACTATTGTTACTTCTTAGCCATATACAGATGTTTAAACAAACATAACTCCTGATAATAAAGAAAAAGGTCACAACCTTACACTTCTCCTTCATATTACTACTTTCACCACGTAACAGTGGATAGGAGGTTGTAATAAATCAAATTTGGCACAGTAATTATCAGTGTTCATATAATAAGCCTATACTAAAACGTGCTTCTAAACTATCATTACCCCAGGCTGCACACACCTCTTCAGGCCAATACACAGCATCACACCTTTCACAGCAAAAGCAATTTCAAGCCTGAGCATCTCTTACTACAGGTTTCTACGGTGCCTAGCAAATGGAATCCTTAGTTGAGAAGGCAGCAAAAATTGAGAATATCAGATTCTTTCAATAAGGACTCACAGTGAACTAAACTTGCCCAACCTATTTGACAAAAGCTACATAATAATGGTCTGAATTACCTTTCCTCTGTATTAGTTGACAAATGTTTTCCTCCACTGGAATTTTCAGAGAGATCTGCACTTTCCACACAGGAAGAATCAGTGTGATGGTCTTCACTGCCCATTAATATTTCCATCTTTTGTTCCGGACACCACATGCTTTTTTCTACAAAAATCATAGAATTTTTTTTTACTCCCCATCCACAACTCAGTTTTCAGCTCAAATACTCAGATTAAAGCCAGAAGAGATCTTCACGGTAGTATCATCTGAATTCCTATATAAAATAGTTCTAAATGTCACCAAATGAATTCTTATTTGAATATGAACTTTCTTTTTAAAGGAACATCCAATTATGTATTTAAAAATTTCAAAAGACCTTAAATAACCCATTCTGATTGATCATCTTCTTTGCTATTGTTAATTTATGGCTTAAAAATAAAATAACAAAAATCAAGTAAAACACTTGTACAAAATATTCACAATAGGTAGTAGAAAATTACACTCAATAATTACAAGGGGAAAAAGAACCCACCACCACAAAGCTTTCTTTCTATATATTACTGACCAGTAATATCTTCCTCATTTTTCAAACAAATATGCATTTTCAGAAGTACATATAGATCTTGTTTCCCACAAGCAGACACTCTTGAAAGAGTACTGTTCAGCTTTTGTGCATAAGCTCTGTTTTCAAAGTAATTCTGACACCCAGATGTTGGCAACTGATGTAAAGTGGTTAAGCCTGCTGAATGCCCACATCTTAGCTTTTGACTTTCAGCCATTAGAGTACAGCCTCAAAATTAAAAGAAAAAAATGGTTGGGGCATTGTATTTGTGTTACACCACCACAGGAGAAATGTCACTGAAGTGCAAGATTGATCACCCAGCCTCCACCCTTATGTTACCAATCAAGAGCAAGTGATTATGCAATCTGGATTTTGTTCTTCTAAGGCTAAACCCTAAACTCACTTTCTCAGATAGGCAGAGTGAAAGAAAGACAACCATATGACTGATACTGCCAAAAGGAGAAAATGCCCCTGATCAGTTCAAAAGCTTATTTCAGCCCAGCACTGTCCTCTCCCTTTGCACACATCAAACTAGACTGGAAAACTGATACAGGTTGCAAGTGTTTGGTTTTCAATATAGATGAGCTCCCTAGTCTAGTTCAGTTCATCACTTGAGCAAACTTATGCTGCATGAGCACAATCAAGGAGAGACCACTTCATTTGGATATACTGACAGCTTAAAGCAATCAAAAGTATTGTGAGGAACAACTAATCAGAAAGGAAAGCAACTGTTTGTTTTACACTTATTCAAAAGAAGGCCTCTTCACTAACAATAGGACAAGGGGCAATGGTTATAAACTGGAGCATAGGCGGTTCCATATAAATATTAAGAAGAATTTTTTCACTGTGAGGGTGACAGAGCTCTGGCACAGGCTGCCCAGGGAGGTTGTGGAGTCTCCTGCCCTGGAGACATTCACAGCCCACCTGGATACATTCCTGTGTGACCTGCTGTAGGTGACCCTGCTCTGGCAGGGGGGTTGGACTAGATGATCTTTCAAGGTCCCCTCCAGCCCCTAACTATCTATGATTCTCTCATCATAGCACATGTTTATCAAGATACATTTGGCATTTTTTAATGGAATATAATACTGCTACTAATGAAGTAGTCTTAAGATGAAGAACACTCAATACACTTCCAGATTTTAACTGGAAAATAAGATTAAATGCTACAGTTTAAGTGCATCATACACTTGCTTAACTTACCAAGAACTGCTGTCTGGCCAGATACCATGCTAAGGAGCTTCTGCTGCTCTTCCATCAGCCTTTGAAGTTGCTCCATCTGTTGTTTCTTTAGCTGTTCCTGTTTTTGTTGTTGCAGCTCCTTCAGCTTTTCAAATGAGAAAATAATATAACATAGGCTAGGTTTAGTCAGAATTTACCACAGGATTACCTTTCCAAATAAAAAGATTTTTGAGAACAAGTACACTGCCACTGAATGCAATTTCATTTTAAACTGGAACATGTGCCAGCTGGAAGCAGCAGAAGTTAGGCTCTCAGTAACTGCACATCTGACACAAACTTTCAGGCATACCTAACTGTGTCTTAGGACTTGCTCTTTAAGCTTGTGGTGTTCTGTACATTGCAAAGAGTTTGCTTACTTCAGGTAAGACAAAGCATATGCAGTAACAAAATATATCTTAAATGATGTATATCAAAGAACTCTAGAAATTTACCTGTTCAAGCTTTTGTAAGAGTGGATCCCTGTGATCAGATTTATTCTGACTATCAGCTTCACTGTGGACAAAGTCTGTTTCAGAGGTTTCTATGTTACATGCTGCTGCTGGTGATGTTTCAGTGATATATTGCTGACCTGTACAAGGGCTGCCAGCCTCTTCACACAAGGAGTCATCACTTACAGAACAGCTGTCTGAAAGATGCAACACCTCAGCAGGGAAAGCTGTGGTTGTTTCAGGTCCAGGTAATAAATTTTCTTTGTTGGTTTTCAAACCAGTAAAACTAGGATCTAATAAAACTCCAGCACGGGAACTGTTAGACATCCAGTGAGCAATAAAGTTTTGTTCACTACTCAGATCTTCAACAGCTGGCATCTTGTAAATTGTATTCCAGTGTATTTGATGATGTAGCATTAACATAACAGTGTTATACTACATAGTATTAGGGCAGGAAAAGTTTCAAAGTTCCAAGTATTTGGTATGGATGGTAATCTGCTTTGAGGACCTACAAATTAAGCAGATAGACAAAATAAGAAATCTACAACAGATTCCCCATAGAATAAAGTTACTCTCTTATAACCAGCCCAGTATATTTATACATATAAGTCACAAACTACTTTTCACTTGGCGATAGAAACAATTTGGACAACAAGCAATATTTTCAGTGCAAGAATTCAACATAATCCTTAATTATTTATTTGAGTGCAATTAGTATCTCAAATATTATAAAGCCATGTATAATACTCTCTTCAGCAGTAAAGATTACTTTTTTAAAGCCTGCAACAAAAGAAGATCATTGTTTTGATAAGTTCAAAGACCTCCCCTACAGGACCTTTGTATTAATGCAACGTTTCAAATATATGCATTTAAATACAAACGTTTTGCTGCACATATTTCATTGCAGTACCCATAATTTTCAAGTTTTCCTTACTTTCTCATGGAAAGACTACCACCATGCTGCCTGTCAGCTCATTCCCCCCAACCAGCTTCTTTTTTTAAATCTATCAAAAAAAGAAGTTTCAGTGATAACCAGATTCCTACAAGTGTCAGAAAACATTAAAGGAAGGAGAATCAAAGTGATTTCCTCAATTAGGAAAAAAAAAAACAAAAACATAACCTGCTGCCAATGAAGCTGAGGCAGCAAGAACCTGACCCCCAGCCCTGCTACCTTAAAGTAGTCCCAGCTCAGTTAACTCTGCATATGGTGTGTCAGGGGGAACGAAGGAGAAATAAGGGGGAAAAAAAGCCTGTCATCCACAGCAGCCCAGGCTCAACAGTCCTGTCGGTAAGGAAATAACTTCTTAAAGCACAAAAAGATCATTTCATGCCAGCTCTCAATTTCCTCACTGTACAAGGCCTTACACTTCCAACCCAAGTTTGAAACTGTGACTAGGAGAAACAACGAAATTCCCTTACAAAAACGTTTTTCAACAGCCTTCTGTTCAGAGACAACACTGGAAGTTTCCAGTGGAGGTACAGATTCCTTCGTAGACAAATTCAAGGGTTTTCCTTTTCCTTTCTGAGACCCCCTTGAAGCAGCCTGCCAGTTTAAAGCTTCCCTTCCAGCCCCCTGCCATCCGCAAGCGCTGCCAAAACTGAAGCTGACCCGGCTCGGGAAGGCGAGGAGGGACGAAGGGTTTCGCTCACACAGAAGTGGGGATACGAGCACCGCCGAGCTCCTCAGACGACCCGAGGGGTCACGTCAGGCCCGGCCCGGCGCCTCCCCTCACGGACACACTCACAGAGAACGCCACAAGTGCCCCCGGGGCACCCACACCGTAACCGCTCCTACCCACGGTCCCTTCGCGAGTACCGGAGGTAGAGCACCGGGGCCGCTCCTCAAGGACGCTGCCACAGGAACGCTCCGATCCAGTCGCCACTCCTCTCCTTCCATTACAAACCTGCCGCCATCGCACAGCCTCCCGGCGCCACAGCTAGGCACAGGCGCGGAGCATGCTGGGAGCTGTAGTCCCAAGCCTCCACCCTCCCTGCCCAGCTGCGTGGCGGCCGTTCCGCGCCCGAACTACAGTTCCCAGAAGCTCCAGCGGCGAAAAGGCCGTTGACGAGCATCAACAGTGGAGCAATGCTCCCGCTGCCCCGCGCTGCTGGCGGCGGGAAGGGGCGGCGGGGATCGGGGAGGAGAGGGAGAGAGAGGGAAAGGGAAGAGGAAGAGGAGGTTTCCGTCAGTCAGCTGGGCCGGGCTGTCCCGGGCTGTCCCTCCTGAGGAGGGGGACGTACGGTAGAGGCGACTCCCCGTCTCGCCGCTGGTGGCCTTTTGGGGAGAGGGGATTTTCTCATTTCCTTCCACTTTTTGATGTGGAAATAGTACGCGTCTCTGTAGGTTCTGGTAGCTCAGTAGTACACGTACATGTACCCAGAAACAGTAGTGAGTGTATTGCATATATCAGCAGACATAAAGGAAATAATGTTTGTGGTAAGTTCTTTTTATGAGGCACAATTGTTTGGATATTAAGATTCCTAACATATTTCAGGTAGGTGAAATTTGATAAACATTTGATAAATAGTATTCAGTCATTGGTTGCTTTTGCAAGAGCTGAGCCATTGGCTTAAAAATTCTGTACCTAAACGCATCAGTCTGCAAGAATGATGACTGTTTTCACTAACTCTTCCAACCTGTAATTAAATTGCAAAATAAATAATATCTATATTGAAAAAAAAAATCTCTGATATTTTGAAACCTAATAATGAAGTGGGTTGCTGTTCAGATAGATTTACTTTTTTCACAAATGCAGATTCAGACACCAGTCTTGGATCACTATGAAACTGCAGGAAGACATTGCTATGCAGCCTCTAATGTCAGCATTTTACTAGCTGTTGTCTGTGGTTCATGTGAATTAAAAAGCACTTTGCCCTTTTCCTCCTGCCTTGAAAAGACAAAATAATATAGAGTATTCCATGAAAAATTTCCAGTTGAGAAGCAATGTACAAATACAAGCAAATCTATATTCTGTATGTGTGAACAATCTAAAATTAATCATTACTTTTTTTTATTTATAGATTTCACTTTATAAGTAGGACTTCTACTCTGCTTCATGTATTTTAGGATTAACTAGTGCACTTAGACATTATTAAGAAATTGTTATCCTCTGCTTTCTGTTGTTTCATCAATACGTTACACCTGACAATATGAATCAAGAAGTTTTTATGGAGCATTATCTTTCCATCTGATTCATATTCTGTTTTATTTCAGGGAGGTTAGTTTACTGTCTCTTAGGTCTGCTTGAAGTACTTAACAAGTAGCCCAGTATAAGGACAGAATAATACCCAGCTTTTAAATAACTGTTTCATATGCAAGCTGCAAGAAGATATTCTGTGGATATTCTGCTAACAGGAATTAAATGGAATTAAATGATGCATTTTATGTATTTAGTGGTTTTTGCTCTTTCTGCAATAGCTTTCAATTTAATAATCTCTTCTTTTAAAGGTGAGCAAAGCAGAAGATATTTTACAAGTGAAGAATGCACTGGATGAGGGAGCTGGTGAGGCAGCAGTACAAGAGATGATGACAGAATTCTATCAAGTTGTATGTCACAAAACTGAAATAGACTATGAAGTGTCCAAGAAGTTGTTATCTAGAAAACAGGACCTGTGTCAGGTAACTTTTCCAGATTGCTAGGAAGCTCTGATCTGCACTGTGCTACAACAGTTTTGAACACGCCCACTAGATAAATTGAGAGGTTGTTCTGCATAGCTAGTCACAGGCTGTCAGTTTAAAGAAATAAATTGTTGGAATCTAGTGAAGAGAGTAACACTCATGTGGTGAATGCAGTGTTTTGAACAGGAAGACCAATTGCTGTCCAGATGGTGACAGGAGTTTTCACTGCAATCATTCTTGTGATGGCATCTTCAGCTGGATCAAATGACAATCAGAACTATTACCATCCAACTGATCCTAGCAACTGCTCCAGCATATACATAATCAGTTTCTTTTAAGTATTCTTCAGCAAACGAAATGGTTCAGGAAGGAGATTGAGGTGCTGGAGCAGGTCCAGAGAAGAGCAAGGAGGCTGTGAAGGGACTCCAGCACAAGTCCTGTGAGGAAGGGCTGAGGGAGCTGGGGAGGTTTTTTCGTCTGGTGAAGAGGAGGCTCAGGGGACTTGATGATCTCAGAGGTCCTTTCCAACCCAGCTGATTCTGTGATTCTGTGACTTGCTTCCAGAGTTTCCTAATACCTATCAGAACCATTTTTAGAGTGCTTGTATGAAGATAACATAATAAAAAATAACTTTTACTTTATTTGGGGATGTTACCAAGTTAGTGATTTCTATGTGGCAGCTGTGTGGCACCCATTTAACAGTTTTCCTATTGACATAATTACCAACAGCTGTTGCAACTCCTCCTGTCACAATGTGTTTCAAGAGAAGCACAGGAAGCACTTTTACATTAATCATCAGATGGTCTTTAAATAATTCAAATGCAAGGTTCTAAAGAAAGACCTAACTGTCATGAACTCATGATCTCTTAGGAAGTCTAACTCAACAATACAACTCAAATATTCATAACATGAACTGTGAGTTACTTCTGTGCTGTGAATTGCATAAATAAAAATGGGCCACTGATATAGGATTAGTTTTAATCATGTTGCCTGAATGTATATTTGTCTTTTTAATATTTCCTAAACTCATTGTTTAGATAATGCTTTTCAAGTGCAAATTCTTTGAATGCTGTAAAAACTGGTCTTTAGGACAGACTGGGAAATCCTGTCCCTCTGGAAGGTATTTATATCAAGGGGAAGATAGTAGATTTTGTAGCACAGGTAAAGTATTGTATTCATTGTTGTTTTCCATAACTCAGCCCTGAAAAATTAATGTTTGTTAAACAGTGTTTTAGTCAAAATGCTAGTGTTTAGTTAACTGAAAAGAAAAGCAAAAGAAAACCAAGGGGAGTTGCGTCTCTAAATGAGGTAAAGTCCTGAAAACAGTTTTTATTCTTACAGATTTATAGTAAAAAAAATGCTAAAACCTCTCGGGAAAGTGAAAGGCTTTGCTTTATTTTTAACTCTGTTTTCTGCTTATGTATAACCAATTCACCATTGTAGAGAGATTTTCTCCAGTAGTGTCTGCATTCTGTTCCCTTTAAAAGACCTTCTTGATCCCCTGTTTGCCAGCTGAATTATACACCAGAGAGAAATAGCTAGGGTGATTAGAGGTTTACAGAAATGTATATGTGATTTGGTTTTGAATTTGGTTAGACAAGTAAAATGGCACAAATAAAATTTTATACACAATACAAAAAAACTTGCCATTCTGACCTGATCATTAGCTAATAAGTTAGCTAAGTAGGCTAAAATAAGGGCCCATCTTGTTTTTTTACTACATATGCCTTAAGAATACATCCTGTCGTCAGCTTTTTTTCCATTCCTGAAGCATAATTGCACAATCCCCCCCTTCAGCTGCATCCTGCCTGAAGCAGTCTCAATAATGCTTAAACTGTGGCTTTACTGAGTTCTGTCACACGTGTTCCTCTCCACAAGAATCTGTATTGAGGTGTTTCCAAGTGCCAGAGTAGCTTCATAAAAGTAAATCATGTTTTTATATGTTGTTGCTAGAGCTTTAAAAATAAAGTAGGGGAAAACAGGAGAGAAAAGGGTTAGAAAAAATCATCTGCAGTAAGTCTGTGCTTAAGCCATTCTGACACAACTTCTCTTTTGTTTCTTTTTTTGATTTGGTTTGGGGTTTGTCTGGTTTCCTATGGAATTAATTACTACCAGTTGTATGATCCAGTCCATCAAAGCAGAAAACAGTCTACAAGGCTGAAGTACAAAGCATCTACAAGGCTGAAGTACAAAGCATAAACCAGAGATGATCAGATGAGAAGGAACAATAAGAGTGGCAGCAAAGGGGAATCAGAAATTGTGAGTTTTGTTATGATACATGGAAATTAAAGAGGAGCAGATGTGAGGAAAAAAAGTCAGATGCAAGTCAGAAATTCTGTCATAAGAACTGTAGATAAAGAAGTAGCACAGCCTTTTCCAAACTTCCCTTTAGAATATCATAAAAATAGATCAATTTTTTGTGGAGGTTTACACTTCCCTCTTGTTTTGTCCTTACTGGCTTGAAACTATTATATGCATATTGCTGTGGTGACTTCTTTTGTAGGCAATAGCTTGACAGCTCCAGCTCTGTCAGCATATCAGATAACATTTTTGTCAAGCACTGATGAATGTTATACCTTCATTTCTACAGTACAAATAGAAGTTCAAGTTGTGGCATACGTATTAATGTTTTGCAGTTCAAAGCAGTTATGTTGTTACACTGATATTTTAATCACATTTTAACATTACTGTTATGCAAAAATTATTCATTTCAAGTAGCAGTATTTCAGACCTACACGAATCAAAACTAAACCAATTGGAGCTAAATATGCCTTTCCATTGGATGATAAAGCTGCTGTTTCTGGATTTGAAGCTTTTATCAATGGAAAACATGTAACTGGAGAGGTAAAATGCTGTTGTACTTTGCCTTTGATGTAGCTGCTTCAGTCTCAAGATCTGAAAGCACTTAATTAGTAATAAAATTGTGTGACACTAATTTTGGTTTCTTTCATCTCCTTTGTTGTTAGCACTTGACTACATTTCAAAGTAACAATTTAAGAGAATACTGTTGAAATTTTCTGTCTACGAGATGAAAATACTTGTTTTGGAACAATCTTTCGTAGGTTAAAGAGCAACAAGCACATAGGGAGTATCAGGAAGTTGTCAGGGTGATGGAGCTTAACTAATGGACCAGGATATGTTGGTATGTTGAATATTGTGATTTAGTACCTACTAGAAAATTTTGCAGTTGTCCAACTACAAATTTGTTGCTGAATCATGTCTTTGTCAGGAAACTGCTTTTTACTAGAACTTACTTGGACCATACATTTGATGGCTTAAATAAAAGAGATATTTCTCTTTTGTGTGGTTCTGATTTTGCCAAAAATTAAGGAACTGTTGTAAATTTGATGAAGCAATGTGTCATCAAAGCAAAAAAAAAATATTCTAAGTTTTCCAGTATTGCATGTATTAAAATTCAAGTAGATTGGAACCCAAGCAAACATAAAATGCAGGCTGCCGGATGAAAGCAATTCTACCAGAGGTGAATGTACAAAGGAGGAGTCAGGTTTGCCTTTGTAAAATGCATAGTACTTCACTGTGGTGATTGGAGTAGTGCAAATAAATTCAAGTAATGATTATGAGTCCATATGCTTCCCATGTGGAAGATTCTAAAAAGACAGGATAGCTCAGATGATGATGTTTTCTGCATCAGATGGTATTTTATACAGGCTGGATAGTACTATAGAAAATTATCTCTTTCAAATAATTATTTTTTCTTGCTCCTTTGGTGGGTTTTCAAGATTTTATTATAATAAAGCTTCATTTCTACATATAGTGGTGTTCACGGGGCTTTTGAGTTGATCACAAAAGCAGTAGAGTGGGTAAGAAGAGTTGAGAAGCAATTTCTATCTATTTGCTATCACCTTGAACTTAGAAAGGACTGGGATTCTGCCACCAAGAAGACACTGACATTAATTATCTTTCTACTTAAAATATTTAATCACATAATTATTTAATAACTTTCCTTGTAGTCTTACATAAAAAGTTTAAATTTAGTATTACTGTTTAATAATTCCTGTCACAGATGTAAGGGTATGGAAATAGAGTCTTATAGTTGGTAAGTATTGATTTTACATATAGGTACTATTTTAGTTACCTGTAACTATTAAAAAACCTTAACATTTCAATTTTTATATTAATACCTTTGGCTGATTGCACGTTATAAAAGTACTTTTATAATAACTTTGTTTTGATCTCTCCTAAAATCTTGTGTATTTCTTTAATGGCATGGTAAAGAAAGCATAATGTTAGTAATTCAGTTAAATATGGCAGGAGATGTTTTGACAGATTAAGAATGTGATAAATGAAGAACTAATAAATATCTTCATAGAATATCAGTGTTGGGTGGTATCAGTTATCAAAATATAAATTGGACGGTTCTGTAATTCCTACAGTGAGCTCAGGATGCCTTGAAATGCAAACAGCACAATATAGGGCTCTGTTTTGTTATAAGGAATGAGTTCTCTCTCAGAGTTCTCTTTTTTGTTTGTTTTTTTGTCTGTATTCTGATTTCATTCTGACAAAAAAACCCTAACTGATGAGTTTTATACTGGACTAAAAGGATTGAAACCTCATAATGAAACCAGACTAAAAGGGATTTATTTTAATTTAATGGGCTTTTCACAGGTGTTTAAATGAACACATTACTTCCAAATGAAGGAGCTGCACAGGATCACATTTGGTACTTTCTGATCTGAGAAAATGTAGTTAGAGACACAGTACAATTGTGCTGAGGGGGGATCCAGTGCATACAGGATGTACTCCATGCATGTTTGTCCAGCCACTGAAACCACTGGGAAACCAGACATTCCACAGCCAGCATAAGTAATGTGTTACAAAGGGAGAATGCTCCCCAGCAGTAACAAGAGAAGTGTTTTAAGAGGTTACTACAGAAAATTCTGGGATTTCTTTCATGACAATTTAACCAAATGTCTGCCAAGGATGGAGTAGACGAGGTTGCTGAGAGGGATATCCTGAGGTCTTTCTGTATCTAAGGGGCTCTGAATCCTTATTTTCATGTGTGTAGTAACACTGCCTCTCTTTAGTAGTTATTACAAAGTAAAGATTTGTACTACACTGTCTATTTGAAAAAAGCTAGGATGTTTCTGAAAAATCAGAAAGTCTTCTTAATGTACACAATGATAAACTAGCTTCTAAATCTGCTAATGGCTACATTACTAGAGTTACCTTAGAAAGTAAATGCTGTCAAAATGATGAATAAAATCAGTATTTTTAATTTAATTGCAGTTAATTATTCTATAAAACATACAACTATATAGAAAGAATGTGACTATAGTTTGGTGTTTTCACTGTTGTAACAATACATCCCATACAGGTATGTAGAGAACTAAGTACACATTCACACTGAAGCCAGAGTTTCATTTGAATGATGTTTATTCTTTAAGAAATCGTTTCTGGGATACGACATACTAACTCTGTGGCTCTAGGAAAGGCAATTAAATAGTCAAATAGGGTGTGATTTATATTTCCTACAAGTTTGTCTTTTTATCTCCTGTGTGCTACGTAAGAAAAAGCTGTGCTGTCCTACAGGTGAGGATTTTAACATGTAAATTCTGTGAAATTACAAAGATTCCTTTTCCCAGTGAGCAACCCCGTTCCCCAGCAGGACCTCGTCCTGGGGGGTCCGTGTGCATCTTTCCTGTGCGTTTCCCCTAAACCTGCTCCAGCTCGGCACACAGCACGGTTTCCTGCCGGCATACGGCACGCTCAGCGCGCTCCTTGGACCAGACTGGCCCACCCAGGCATCGGATCAGAGGGCCGCGAACGTGCCCTTGGAGGCCTCCAGTCACCCGTGACCCCCTCCTCAGAGTAGGGTTGCTGCGCCAGGCACCGAAACCCCACACGGGGCTGAGCGGGGGTCGGTCACGCACTCGCGGACAGCTGACAGGACCGGAGCTCCCGGCAGCCGCAATGACGAGAACCACGACGCACAGCACCCGCAAACGGCCGTAGCGGGACGCTTTCGTATGCCCTGCTCCCATCCTGCGGCGGGCGGCGGGCTGCAGAAGAGCCCGCCCCGGGGTGAGGGGAGGTTCCGCCTTCAGAGGGCAGCCCCGGGGTGAGGGGAGGTTCCGCCTTCAGAGGGCAGCCCCGGGGTGAGGGGAGGTTCCGCCTTCAGAGGGCAGCCCCGGGGTGAGGGGAGGTTCTGCCTTCAGAGGGCAGCCCCGGGGTGAGGGGAGGTTCCGCCTTCAGAGGGCAGCCCCGGCGGCAGCCGCTCCCCCCCCCGCCCGCTGCCGAGGGCACTGAGGCCTCCGGGCTGGGGACCCCGCCCCTTGCGTCACAGGCTGGCGGGGCGCTGATTGGCTGCGGCCTCGGCCTCCCGCCCGGCGCAGGATGTCGCAGCCGCTTTCCAGCGTTGTCGTTTGAAATTCGGCTCAAAATGGCGGCGGCGGCGGCGGCCGGGAGCGGGGTTGAGGCGGCGACGGCCAAGCTGGAGGGGGCGGAGGAAGAGGAGGAGACGGCGGCCGCCGCCGTAGCGGAGGAGAATGAGGAGGACGGGGAGGCCGAGGGCGGCAGGAGTGGCAAGGCTGCGGACAAGGCAGCAGCAGCCGGCGGGGAGGGCGGCGGCGAGAGTGAGGAAGAGGAGGAGGAGGAGGAGGATGTGTTCGAGGTAGAGAAGATCCTCGACGTGAAGACTGAGGGGGTGAGTGCGCGGCGCCGCCGCTGTCAGCCTGGCGCCCGGGCCGCTCTGCTGGGGCTGCGGCAGGGCGCCCGGGCTGTG
>JAAWXA010000003.1:61985968-62019792 GCA_038090715.1 Florisuga fusca | reverse complement strand
GGTGTCGGGGCTGGACGGCGGCCCGGCCGCCACTGACTGGGTTGGCGGCTGCCCTGGGGTCGGGTTTCGGCTGCTCCCCGAGGAGCTGTCCGGGAGCCGCCCGGAGCGGTTGTTCCCCACGCCCTGGCTGCGGGCCGGGCCGCAGGGCGCTTGGCCGCCTCTGCTCTTCCCTCGCTGGAATTCGGTGTGTGCAGACAGCGCGGGCAGAGACTGCTGCTCGGGCAGATTTTTCCCGCACGATTCTTTTATACCTGGGCAAGAACCGTGCAAAAATAATAATCCCGTTGTAATTGTAATTTAAAGCACGTTGTGTGTATTTTTCACGCGGGCATTTTGCATCTTACAGGCCTGACTAAAGACTAAATGTGTAGTATCTTTACTAAGGTTTTTTTTGTTTGCATTGTTGAACTACTCTGCTCTGGTGGTTGAGGTGCAGGAGTGTTTTGATGTAAAGTGCTTGAGTGCAGAAATGGGCAGGATGTACGATGGATAACCTGGAGCTGGTTTCAAGGTGGTTTTAGTGAGACTGTTGCCTGGCTTATAAAGCAAGTGAAGATCTACTTAGAGGGTTTTCTTCCATTTAAATAACTAGCTGTAGTGATCTTTAGACAGAAATAATCATACCTTCTTTCGTTGAAAGCAGACTAGAGTAGTTGAAGTTCTAAAATTTTCTAAACGTCAGATATAAAAAGAATACAGTTTGCGTTTTTGTGTTTGAAAATGATTTATTTTATTTTATGGACTTTATGCTTTATTCAGGTAGAGTACAGTATATAATTCTGTCTGTTTAGTGTTAAACAGAAGGGTTTTGAAAGCCTTAGGCCAGAGAACCTTCAAGAATTTCTTAAATATTTGTGATAATATCATTGATTAAGTTTGAATATCTTGATGACTTAAGAACATTGTGGAGAGGGAGTCATACCATTCCACACAAGTACACAGAGTACCAGAATACAGTGAGTACCATATCTTCAAAATATTAGTGGTATCTGCTGGTGTCATATACTCACTCTTTCTGTCATCCTCTTCCTCCTTCAAGCAGCCCATTCTGTAGCTGGTTCTGAGCTCTATGCACTTGAGATTTCCAGGCTGGGTCCCTGCAGCTAGCTTCACTGTGTGCATGTGTTGGTTGTGGTTTTGTGGCATTTTTTCCAGTTGCATTGTGTCACCTTTCTGTTGCTCTTAAGTGAGGGCCATGCTCCTGTCCTTGAGCGGTAGAGACCAAGACAGATAGTCAGATACTCACACCTAGTCCTAGCTTCCAAAGTGGCTGAAAAAAATCTGTGTTACATTCAGTGGTGTGTATTTTCTGTGGTCTGCTCTAGGCATGATTAACAGCTTGCAGCTTCCCAAGTCTGATACAAAGTCCAAGCAGATACACTGAGTCGGCCACTGTCCAGCACAGCGTCATGTGTCACTGTCGTGCCAGTGTCCCTGCAGAAGTGGGAGAACGGAGAGCACCACACAGAGCAGCTCTTCTCATTTGCAGTTCTGATGTAGCTGGAGCTGGTAGGAGTGATAGCATGACAGAGACAGCACTCTTGTGATTAGATGGGTTTGGGCTGGGGAGTTAGACCTGCAGATAAGTGAAACGTTAACATGCTCTGCTTAAGAGAACAAAAACTGGAAGTTTGGAAAGGCATCCTCTCAGTGTATCTAGAAAACCTTTCAAACTGCACTACAATTCTGAAAGAACAGGCTCCAACACATATTGTGACATTCCACAGGCAGGTAGCCTTATCTGCTGTTTAATGACCTGGTGATACCCATTTCCATAGGATTTGTTTATAACTCATCACTAGTTCTTCTAGAAGCTACAGCAGTATAAAAATGCTTGGAAGTGTTCTTTTATTTGTACATGATACAGAAGAAAGAGCAATGTTGAAGAAAGTAACGTTGGCAGGTGAGTATAAGGCCATGTGTGTACCTTTAGTTTGATGATTAATCTCCTGTCTTCACTTAGGCTGCATTATTGTTTCACTACCTGTGTACTGGGCATAGAACCATTCAACAGCCAAATAGTCTTAAATTTGCAGGAGACTTATTTTGTCCAATTTTCTCAGTTAATTAAAAAAGGACTTGCGTGTTTTGCACCAGCATTACAAGGGTGTAACTAACTGTGCAGCTGACTGAACTTCTGCATCTGAAATGGCATAACTGTACCACCAAACAGGTGAGAGGCCAGCTGGCTAGCAAGGCAGTTTTTGGGGAAAGGAGCTGAGAATCCCTACAGACAAGTAAGTGGAAAATGAGTCAGCAGCTCTTCCAGGAAGAAATGCTGATAATATCCAGGAGTGTAGCCAGGAGATTGTAGGAGATGTTTCTTCCTGTCTTCTCATCACTGCTGAGATGCATGCAGAGTACTGAGCACCCCAGGATGGAAGAGATATGGACATACTGGAGTGAAGGATTATGAAGACAGTTCAGGGAGCTGGAGCACAGGAGACTGGCAGCTAGGTTTGTTCACCCCTGAATCTTCTCTTCTTATGGCAGGTTATAGGTTATACAGGCTATAGATTATATAGGTTGCATCTGTGTCTCCTTAATGGAGTGTATAGAGAGGACAGGGTCAAATCCTTCTTAGAGGTGCACAATGAAAGGATGAGAGAAGCAATGGACTGAAGCTGGAACACAGGGAAATCTGAATAGATCCAACTTCACTGGATGGATTTCTGAGCTGGTTTGTCCTGCATTTCACTTTTTAGCTATGGAGGTCCCTTATAACCTAGGTTATTCTGTGACTGTAATAAAGATACTTGTGGCTTAATTAGTGAATAACCTCAGTAGAAGGAGGAAAGAGAGATTAACATGATTTTGAATATTAATTTGGGAATCAAGAGTGTATTATTAAGCTAAATTATAAGAGACATATTACACCAATGTACCTGAATATAGGCTATTTATTTATATATAGGTTCCAGTATAGGTTCTTTAGAGCGTTATCAATCTATTTTTGAAAGAAAGAGGTACTTATTACTTTACCTCTCCAAAGGTGCTTTTCTTAGTATGTTTGCTAATACTGTTTTGGGGGGTTTTTTTTAATGATTTAAGAAGTTCAGGAATGGTGGTGTTGCCTGGCATTCATTTTCAACTTTTGTGTATTGACAGTGGATTTTCTGAAGTTTAGTGCTGACTTTTGTCATACATCTGTTTAAAGAATCTACAAGTTCAATCAATAAAGGTGGCCACACTGCTCTCACGGGACATGTCTCTGCTTTCAGTTTAGCTTAGTGCAGGAGGCCCTGAGTTTGCCACTTGTCTGGCTGTATAAGCATGTGGAGTCAAAGCTAATAAGCTTCCTCCCAGCAAGGAAAGGAGTCCCATCTTGAGAAACATAAGGATTTGAATTACTTAATATATTTAGGAGAAAGGCAAGAGATAATTTGCTTTGATAAAGCTTTTTGTTTGATTTTTTTTTTTAATGGCAAAAGGCTTTCTGATCTAGTGAAAAACAGGATAGAGACTAAAAGGTGCAATTTCATCCTATGATGGAGTTAAATACTATTGAAACAATTGCTTTCTTATGTAAACTTTTACCAGATTTTTTTGTAACTGGCTCCATTGAGATGCACACCTGAAGATTTTATCTAGGTTTAACTTGATCTCATTGGTAGTTTGTTTTGGTTTTTTTTTCCTGGTTGTTGGTATTTCAGTTGATCAAAAGTGGCACTGATTACAAATCTAACAAGTTATAAATTCCAGTATAAAACTAGGTCAATGGTGTTAATGCATAATAAATCTCCCAAGTTCTACATCAACTTCTTCAGCGTAGAGGAGCAACTTGAGCTTGAAATTTTTATAGAAGAAGTAGTAAAATGTTAACAAAAAGGTGCTGTAACTCAGAAAAACCATTAGAGTAAAGCGGCTGGAAAATTATGATTTGTACATTATAGCTATGGTTCTGAACAAATTTTAGATATTGCAAATATTTTTGATAAACACACTCCAACTACTGAAACAATTTACATCCTGCTTAGTTGAGTATGTGATGCAGATAGGAATAATTCTGGGAACTCTTATGTCAGTGTTGGGTTGCACTCCCTTTATATTTGTTTCTTTATGCACAAAATTAAATATACACTGAGCTCACCAAGAATTGAGTAGATGAGGTAATACTGTGCTGTGTTGTATTAAATGTGCTTTTTCCTTACAGGGTAAAATTCTCTACAAAGTACGCTGGAAGGGTTATACCTCTGATGATGATACCTGGGAACCAGAGGTTCATTTGGAAGACTGCAAAGAAGTGCTGCTTGAATTCAGAAAGAAAATTTTGGATAATAAGCCTAAACCTGTTAAAAAGGACATACAGGTGTGTTTCACCTTCCAGTATCTTACACTAAAGACATGCCCTGTCTAGGCTCTGCTAATGAGAGAAGGGAAAAGGGAAGACATTTGGGATATGGAATAAAGAAGTCTTCAAGAACCTTTTCAATTTAAATATGTTTGGTTTCATGTGAAACTGAATGGTGTTGCTTCTCTATGTTTAAGGGATTTTTTTAATGGAAAAGTTTACTTGTGGACTCTAACCTAAACTATCTAAACTTTTTATCACTTTTTAATGGGATTATATCAGTGGTGTATGGTGACTTCAGTTGGATTTTGACAACATAAACAACACCCTGTCACCATCCAGATGGATATTGTCTTGTGCCTATCTTCACTGACAGCTCGGTTCACTCTCCTGGTTTGGGTAGCCCATTGATGAATTTTAATAAGTTAACTATTAAATTTGGTAAGATAGGAATACAGAAAAGTTAATGGCAAGAAAGCATGATATGACTTTGGTTTTAAGTGCTCAGTATGAAAATTAAGCATAAGAATCTTGTTTGAAAACTGGTACCCTGCTTCTTCAAAATCTGTAGGTAAATCTTACAGAGTCAGATATTTTTTATGTAAAAGAGTTCAGATTTGGTTCAGATCTGGAACCTGATGGATTGGTTTACTTGACTTGTTTATGTAATGGTTTTCATCCAAGCAGTTAATAACAAAACATTGGCAAGTAAGCTAGAATTGTATTTACAAATTTTAGTTTGATGATGAGGGATCGATTAAAAAAACCAAAGTGTTTAAAAATTTACTTTTCCCAAGTAACCACTGCTACCATTTTTGTATAGCTTACACCAAAGTGATACAATTTTAAGTAATACAGTTTCCTTTTTTCCTCACTTTTTAGAACCTATCTTTAAATGATGATGTATTTGAAGCAGACTCTGACAGTGACTGGCAAAGTGAAACAAAAGATGATGTTTCACCAAAGAAGAAGAAAAAAAAGTCAAAAGATGTAGAGGATAAAAGTCCAGATGATCCAAAGAAGAAGAAGTCTAAGTCTGCAAAACTCAAAGAAAAACCCAGAACAGAATGTGAGAATTCCTCAGATAGTTCGGTTTTGGATTCAAAAGCAAAAAAAAGGAATTCTGAAACCAAGGAGGATTCAAGGGACCCAAAGAAGCAAAGGAAAGAAGATAATAAAGAAATCAAGAAAAAGAAGGGAGAAGTTAAAGATTTGAAAATAAAATCTAAGGAAGACAAAAAACCACGGAAGGAGAAGCATGGAGATGTTCAGATTGACTCAGAATCAAGTGCTTTAGATGATGTATTTTCTCAAGTAACTGATAATGAAAATTTAGACTTAAATTCTGAAAATAAATATGAGAATCAAAGAGTATCAAGTGGAGAAGAGCGACTGGAAGAAGAATTTGCTGAAAGAGAGTACATTGCTGATAGGCATCTTGATGGATCTGCAAGTAATGAAGATGATAGTATTGATGCTAAGGTTAAAAGAAAGAAGAAAAAAAGTCAGAAAGCTGAAGCTTATAAAGAAGAAAGTAGAAAAGTGGAAACTGAAGAGACCTTTTTAGAGAAACAAAGCTTGCAGAAAAAGCAAAAAGGTCAAGAAACTGTAAAAATGGTACAGAATGAGTTAGAGAAAGTGTTGTCTGCTCCTTCACCAGTGCAGAAGGGTTTGAAATTGAGTGCTGATGAAAAAGAGCACAAGCCCACTGATTCAGTAGGGGAGGTAAGCAATGTTAAGGCATTGGGATGGGGCCTGGGTATTAAGTCAAACATTTTTGGGGTACAGATATCTCAAAAGGCTGCCATTACCATGGCAAAGTTAATACGCTAGATAAAGCTAAAGAAAGGCCCACTGCACAGTATGTAAGACAGGCTGGAAAAATTCTGTGTTCTGAACCTTATAAAAGAGGGAGAATCTTAGGAGAGAAGAGTGTCCTTAATGTGGAAGTATGAATTTCTCCTTTTGTCATATATACTTAGAATGAAATTTGTTATTCCTCCAAAGCATGCTGTCATGTTTAACTTTATTCCTCCAACCTTCAACAGATGTCTTCTTCTTTTTTCTGCTTCTTTAGTAAGATATTCAGTCTTGAGCAACTGTCTGTCCAAAACTGCACAATGAAATACACTTTTCAGCTAAAACATGTACGTGATCTCTCTAAAAAGTCAGCCACTTTGTATCTTACATACTTTAGGGCCTACCTGGGAATTGGGATGCTGACATTGCTTCTCCACCTGAGTTTCCCAGATAATTGTGCAGTTGGCTTGTCTTAATAAAAATCCTGGGGTACTAAGAGAAAATACTTAGTTTCATGATATGGTTTCCTATTAATTACAAATGCTGTATTTCTGCTAAGAAAGTAGATAAAGAATTACTGGAATATTGATTTTTCTTTAATTAATACAGTAATTTTTAAGAAAAGCAGGATGGTAAAGATGGAAGAAAAAATGGAAAAAAGAACCAACAACCAAACTACAGTATTTCTCTAATGTTTCTGAGAATATAATTTCTTTCAGCTGCTTCATACTGTTCTGTTACAGTTTGCAACTCATAAAACTTTGCCCAGAGAAACCTCTGTATGAGTTGAACAGGATTGCAGCTAAACACCTTGATACTGGGTTATATCCAGCTTCTTCTGAGGTGGTAATTCTGTGGCAGCAAGTTTTTCTGTAGGTTCAGCTGTAGTCAGAGATAAATCTTTTGAATTCTGTTTTACTTACCAGTAGTACTCACCTGAAACATGAAGAAATCGACAGGATCTGAAAGTTGGTTTGCTTATGAGTCTTAAGCCAGCACACTCAGGCTGTCTGCATGCCTTTATTATGGTCATGCTCAGTGGAAGGTCATGCTCCAAGGTACTGAGGAAGCAAGGAAGACATTCTGCTCTCTGCTTTGTTTAGTCTAGAAGGCTTAAGCAATGTTTCCTGTAGTTAGTTAGTTATTCTTCAGAGCCAGAGTCTATTGGGCTTACTATATGGATGAATTTGATGGAAAGTTCTGGAGGCTTTTTGGCTTCACTTAATTGTTGGCCCAAGCAGATTATTCTTGTAAAATAAATCATTACTTATTTCAGCTATTTGTTTTCACTTATGTTGCTCTAATCAGAGAACACTGTCAGGTCAGTTTATAATGCAGTATTCTCTGTTTGGGGTCAGTTTGCATGCTGAACCATTCTTTCAATTGGATTTACTTCCATAAATAAATGTGCTTTGTGTGTTGTGCATCTGATCAGTATTGAAAAATCTGGAACAGAATTCAGGGCTACTGGTTTTGAAAGCCTCTCTGTGTAGCAAATATCTGGTCATCCTTTTAGTAAGTTATGTGTCACTTCCTAAATACTGGGCATCTGCCAGTATCTGCCAGCTGTCTGTGCTACTAGTTAATCACATCAGTGATCAAAATATGAGGTTTTCTGTGGGTGAGGGATAGGGTGAGAAAGGCAATGGTTAGCTGTGCTAACACTCTGTGATACACCAAATTGATCTATTTTAATTTAAGTTTTTCCTATGTCAAAGAAATGGTAGCACTTAATGACCAATTTGTTACGTAGTTCCTGTAGGGTCATCTTTTGGGACAGTTTTTCAGAAAGCCAGTGCTATTCCATATAGCTGGTTAGTGTCAGGGGCTGATGTAAAGCCATGCCAAGGAGCCTTGTCCCATCTACTTAGCAGTTTGGAATGTTCTGGCTGAATGGAGAGGATTAAAGGAGGAAAAAGACAATCTTTGGAGGCAGTTGAATTCTATTTTGGTGAATTTAATTATGTATCTGGATCTACCATAAAGTCCTTCTATGATTCTGGATATTGCTGAACTTGGTCTTCTGTGTGGCTCATAGTGGGGTTGAGTGAATTTTTTTTAATGTCTTTAAATCTAGTGTTGCTGTACCATTCTACATTTGTAAATTGGAAAACATTGAACCTTCTGTATACAAGTGTTAAGTTTTTTCAGCTAAGGTTCAAGTCAGTGCTGTCATACCTGCTTTGAATATGGTGCTTCAAAGGTGATAAATACTTAGCAATATTTATATTATGTATGGGTTCAGTATTTGAAAAAAATGAAAAAAATTGATTTTTGAAATCCCTTCAAAATGGTAGTTTTGATATACCTGCACCTCGTGTCATAACAAGCACCATGCATGGCTGGGGTGCAGTAAAAATCTGAGTTAGAGGATGTTGGAAATCATGCCTTTCTTGTAGAGGAAGCCTTCACAGCCTTAACTCCCAGATCACTTGTTTAATTCTTTTCTTAGGGATGTCTACAAGCCTATTATATACATGTTTCAGCACTATTTTTTAAAAATACATTTTATGGTTGAGGTTGTGAAAGGAGTTTATTTTACATCTTTTCTGTACCACTTAAATTTGATCTTTCTTCTCAGTATCAGGAGAAAGAGGTAAAGAAAGCTGAAACGAAAGAAAAATCTCCAAAAGGAGAGTCTGAAAAAGAAGAAAAGAGCAGAAGAGAACAGAAGGGCCCTAAAAGTAAGTGCTAACTGCTTAAAAGAGAAAAGAGAAAGACCCTTCTTAAGAGGTCATTCTTCTCTTATTTCTGCAAGAGCAGATATTGTATAGTTTTTAGCACATAACAGTAACAAGAGTTTTTGCTTTGATTTTAGGAAGCAAAAGTGCTATTTAATGGCTTTGTTAATGTATGCTTCATGAGTATGGTCTGTGTATTCTCATGTATGAGGCCTGGAAGCATACAGAAATCTCTAATGTTTTTGTACACAAGTCATGATTTTGCCCTTTTTCATTTAATACCATCAACTATGATTGTGTGGCATGTGACAGCAATCTTTTGTTAGAGGATGTCATCGAACTATTGACCATTTCTAGAACTGTTCTGATGATACTATGAATGCACACTTCCTGTGTTTAGAAAAATCAGTAGAGGTCTCCATCAGGTAGACTTCCTGCTCTTTCTTTAGGCATCATGATGTGTTTTATTATACAGCTCTTTAAAATACCACCAGAACTGGATGATTTGGTACATGGAGAAAATTGTTGAGGTTTTATTTCTGTTCTTAGTACTATGATGGAGTAATGTTACCACTCTTGATCTCAGTAGCATTTTGGATGATTTTATTCTGAGTAAATGCCCTCCCTGATCTGAAGATGAACTGAGGAAAACTAGACAGCTTCTACTTTGATGATATGAGAGGGGCTATGATGCTCCAACTGGCTGTTGCTGGAGAAACATCTTTCACTAAAAGCAGCATAAATAGTAACAGAATAATTAATTAATGCTCCTTATACAGCACGTGTCCTTCATCTGTTCATCACAGATACTGAACCATATTTTCAAAGTGGTAGTTTGTGCATAATTCTAACCTTTCTCATGTTTCTTAAAAAGAGGATGGTACCATGTTGAAAGCAGTCAGAATTCAGACTTGTCAGGATAGTAGCTGGAGGTGAACTAATTCTCCCCATTTTTTGGCTGGCATTGTTAAGCTTGCTTCTGCACTTCAGCAATTATTAACTTAGGAAAGAGAACAGACCTTTTCTGAATGGACTTTGGTCGCTCACTTAAACTTTTTTATGTAATAGTCTTTAGTGGCTGAAGTGGTTACTCTTGGTAACTGTCTTAATATTCTAGGCTTTAAAGACATCAAAAGGGCATTTGACTTGTTTAATGTAGCTTCAGAAGAAAAAAAGGAATATTCTGAAAATAACTGCAAAAGAGAAGAATCTTCGCTAGAATATAAATTCATAGAAGAATTAAAATCAAAAGGCAGCAAAGTGTACAAGGAAAGAAGGAACAAAGATGAAACAGAGACGTGGACTTACAGTGCTGCAGAAGGTGATCAAGAAATAGTGGATGTGTGTCAGATGGAGAGCTCTGGTGAGCAGCAGAAATACATCCAGGGGAAAGTTGAGCACTGACAGTTAATACTTTCTCCATTCCTGCTTGCATCTTCTAGTGCTGCTTTTAGTGCTCCGTTTCTTGTTGCCCCACGGGGTTGAAATTGTTTTCTTCTGAAACTTCCCAGTGTGCTTCCAGTGTGTTTCTGCTATTACTGTAACGGAGTGTTCACCATCTCTTATTACCTCAGGCTAATTAATTACAACAAATAAACAGTTTGTTTCAAGTGTGAGCATTTCATATCTGCTTGGAGTGTAGCCTTCACTGTTTGGAACCATTCCCTGATGACTTTTTTTGAATCTGTTTGAATGGAAAGTAGTAGTATGTTTAAGCTACTGATCATTGAAACAATTGCAAGCAATGAATGGTGTGTAAATTCATAAGTTACTTACTACTTATTTTATGTTTTTTCTTCCATAAATTCTCATACATTATAGATGGCAAGCAGCAAGTCTTGAGTTTGGGTATGGACATGCAGTTAGAATGGCTGACACTAGAAGACTTTCAGAAGCATCTTGATGGGGAAGATGAGAATCATGTGTCAACAGAACCCATATCAAGTAGTGAGTAGCTGCTGGGAGGAAGGGATGTTTCTTGGCTGGCATTTAAATACCCTGTGACTGCAATGAATTTTTTTTTGTAGCTCTTCTGAGGGATGCTGTTAAAAGTGGAGATTATATGACAGTAAAGATGGCACTTTCTTCAAACGAGGAATATAATCTGGATCAAGAGGTAATTTTTCAGCAATACAAGTGTTGGAGAGGGAGGGGGTGCAAGGAAAAGTACAAATTTGGACTTTTCCAGAAAGTTTTCTTCTCTTGCTAATAGCAGATTTCTTCCTCACCTTGGGAAAAAAAAAAGCCTAAAATGAGAGAGAATTTGAGGTTTCAATGCTTTTTATCTATTTCTTCCAAATAAAAAAATTAATTTGGTATAAGAAAGTTAGATAGAAGCATCCCAGTAGATGGATTTTTAGCAGATTTGTCCATTGTTTTTAACTTATTATTAAATTTAGAACTTTATATGGTATAAGAGATTATGAAACCCATCAGACCAAGTGGCTACACTATGTAAAACGTATATACATGCAAAATCACCCTGAGTGTTCATTTTGATAGACTGAGACTATTTAACTCCATGAATAATTTTTTTTCTGCTAGTTCCTCAGCTGTGGTCTTAACTACTTTTTTTCTTTCAAAGAAAGAAAAAAGTACTATTCTACTGCTAAATAGTACTATAATTCCCTTTTTGAGGATTAAGATCTCTGATACCAATATTTTCCCTGGTGATCTTCTGTTAGTTGTGTCATGTGGCATATCAAGAAATGCACATCATGCTAAAACTTGTAGTGTAGTAGAACAGTTGCCAAATGAACTACTGAGAAGAGCATCTGTTCTTTGAATTGTAGTGTCTGTTGGAAAATGCACAAATGAATGAGGAGACTGTGCCCTCACAGAAGTCTCTTCATACTTAAACTCTGAGAAAACCCAAAAGCAGAGTTGTGGTAGCAGCTGACTTGAGCCATTGTGGTTTTCCTCCAGTGGCTGCTGATTTCCTGTTTCCAGTGTTTGGCTGCCTTCCCCACCCACAGATACATTGCTCTCCTTCTTACTGGCTCATTCTGGTTTTCCTCCTTGTTCTGGCTCTGGGAATGTTATGCCTTCTGTGGATTGTGGAGTTTGGAGTGTGAGGTCTGTCAACCAGAGAAGTGGGAGGTGATAGTTTGTTGGTATCTGGCAGCCATGTATGTGTGAATTCTTCTGCCGAGAGGGGAATCTTTGTGAAAGCTGTTGATGCACTTGCAATTTTTTGTGTTAGGGCTGTGATTTATCTTAAAATATTTGATTATATTATTTATTTGTTTGTTTATTTTAATGGCAATGATTCTTGTTGCAGGACTCAAGTGGAATGACCCTAGTGATGCTTGCTGCTGCTGGTGGGCACGATGACCTTCTCCGGGTCCTAATCAGGAAAGGAGCTAAAGTTAATGGTAGACAGAAAAATGGAACAACTGCATTGATACATGCAGCTGAAAAGGTTGGCTTAGTTATCGTCCTGTTTGTGGTTCTTGGCTTTTTTGCTTATGTTAACAACTGGCACACAATTTTTTTTTTGCCTTGGATGATATCTAAAAAGTAGTTAGCAGGATATTGCAGAGTGACCTTAACTGCACAATTTCAGCAGCTGTGGTTACTGTAGTGTAGATAAATTCTGATCACAAATCCTACCCTGAGCAGAGAGTATCATCGGGCAATCCAGAGGGAAAGTGAAGGCAAAGGGATGCCTGTCAATTTGGCTGTCATGGGGGCTGAAGTTCTTGTGTTAGAATTGCTTGTTACAATCTCTGGCTACACAGAACCCAAAGTTGGGACACTTTGAGAGCAAATTTCTGATTAAGCAGGGTTTACTGTTTGAGAGTTGGCGATAGTTTGAGAAGAGCTTGCCACTAAGACCTGCTAAACTAGTAAATTTGAGCATGTTTCATGGGTGCTCTCTTTTGTTCAGGTTGGTTCATGGGTTTTCCCCTGTACAGTAAGTACAAGGCCAAAAGGGAGCTTGATTCCACTTTGGTGATTAATGCCAACAAAGTTTTCTTCCTATGGTGTTCACTTATTGTAAGATGTAGAAAAATGCTAAGTGCTGCAGATACTCGTTGCTATGTACTTGTCTGAGTCTCAATTACTCTTTATTAGCCATGGGAGAGAACAACGTTAATTGTATCATGCCTGATGCTTTGGATTTTACTGATAGATTTTAAATAAATGTCACTTTATATTCTGAAACAAAACCAAAATATGTTATACTTACTTGTCTTGTGGTCATGGTGTTGTGGCTTTTTTTCAGAATTTTCTAACAACAGTAGCTATTCTTCTGGAAGCTGGGGCATATGTGAACATTCAGCAAAGCAGTGGTGAGACTGCTTTAATGAAGGTAAAGTGAATGTTTGTACAGACGTGCTTTAATAGTAAATACTTCTGGTAAACTAATAAAATATAAAAGCTTTTTTGTTTAGAGAAAATGAACTGTATTTGAAATGTAAATACTGCTATCGATTATTCCAGGCAGTGTTTTAATCCCTTTTTTAAATGTACTGTTATATCTGAACAATAAATACAGATGCCCCAAGCACACAATGCTAAATGTGGTTCATAATCCCCTTTCTTGTGAGAGGTTTTCACTGTTGCCTGTTCTTCCATCTCCTGACTCTGCCCAGGCTTGTAAAAGAGGGAATTCTGACATTGTGCGGCTTATGATCGAAAGTGGAGCAGACTGTAACATTCTGTCAAAGCATCAGAATAGTGCCCTGCACTTTGCTAAGCTGTGTAATAACGTCCTGGTGTATGAGCAGCTCAAGAGTCATTTGGAAACGTGAGTAAACTGCACTTTGAATCTTGTTCTGGTAAAGTTTGTAATGCTGGACATGTCATAATTTGGTTTAAGTCAAGAGGAAGCAGGGGAGATTTCAGGAAATAAAACTGATCTGTTTTGGGCAGAAAGGTAGCTAATAAATCATGTGAAGTGAAAGTGATGTGAGCTAACTAAAGCACCAGATGCATAAAAACTGAGTAAAAAGATGGCAAGGAGGAAAAGGGAATGACTAGAAGTGAAAGATTCCTTAAACTACAAATACAGCAGTTGGGAAAACTAAGAAGTGTATTATCACTGGACAGTTTAATATAAAATCTAGAGCATGCTAAATAAAATATGTTCCTGAAAAACACCAAAAAACCAAACCTCTGTGAAGTCTGTGCAGATAGTTGGGGTGTTGTTGGACCCTAAAGTGTCAGTTGTGAGCTGAGAGTGGCAGGGAAAAAGCTTTCATGCCAGTAACTGATGGAAATAACAATCTTAACTGCACAGCAGCATGACTGAAGAGCAGTGCAGTGTGTGTGGTATGCCAAGTGATCATGTCATGTGGTCATGTAAAAACATACTGAGCTGATGAATCTGGATGCTAAATGGAGACAAACATGAAGAGAAGGAGCAAACTCTTTCAATGTCAGTTTGGAAGTATAGTGAGAGTTAACATATCAGGGCAGCAAATCATAACCAACAATCTCTAAACTTGGAGAAGACTCAAGGAAAGTCTTGGAGCTTCTGCAGCTGGTGAGATTTGCCATAAGTATTTTCTCACTGCAAGATCTTTTTGTTGTTTTATGATGGTTTTATCCCAATGATTTATCTATCTAATATAAGGCAATTTATCGAGTAGTTTGTAGTCAAAGCTCACTGTCTTCTAGTTCAGTGTTTAAAAAGCCCCAGCTGCTTTCTGTCTCTGATTTCTTCTGTTTCCCATCAGCTAACATCCTAAATTTGCCTTGACAGAAACTGCCTTGTAATGGTCTGTGCTGTACATACTGTGCTTTTATGTGCTGTAGTACTGCCTATGTTCTTACTCGTTTTTAAATAGTTCTTAGTGTTCTTTCCTTTAGAACCTTACTTAATACTAAGTTTAAGCATAGTAAGTCTAAAAAGTAAGATTTCTAAAAAGTAAGTATTTCTTGTGCAATCTGTAGTACATCAGCACAGTGAAATGTTAAGTAAAAAATATTTAGGTGCAGACCAGTAAAACACATTTCCAGAGCAAGGTTGCATTTGCCTGTGAATTCTAAAGGAACTCAGTTATGAAATTACAAAATCACAGCAACATAGAATGGCTGTGGTTGGAAGGGACCTCTACATGTCATCTGGTCCAACTCCTCTTGTCAAGCAGGTTCCCCTAGAGCCCTGTGTCCAGGTGTTTTTTTTACTATCTCCAAGGATGGAGACCTCCTAACCCCTGTGAGCAACCTGTGCCAGTTCTCCATCACCCTCACAGTAAAAATGTGTTTCCTGATGTTCATAGGGAAACTCATGAATTTCGGTTTGTCCCCATGCTGCCTGTCCAGTCATGAGACATCACTGAAAAGAGATCACTTCAGGTATTTGTTCATATACATGTACACCTCTAAGATCCCACTGAGCCTTCTTTTCTCCAGGCTGAACAGTCCCAGCTCTCTCAGCCTTTCCTCACAGGGGACGTGTACCAGTCCTATCATCATTTTTGTGGCCATTCCTTTCACAAGTCTCTCATGTAGTGAGGAGCCTGGACAAAGTACTTCAGGTGTGGCCTCACCAGCAATGAGTGGAGGTGAAGGATCCTCTCAATTGATCTACTGGCAATATTTTGCCTAATGCAGCTCTAGATACCATTGGCTGCCTGTGCTGCAGGGGCACAGTGCTGGCTTACATTCAGCCTGGTGTCCACAAGGTCCTTTTCTGCCAAGCAGCTTTCCAGCTGGGTGACTCCCAGAATGTCCTTGTACCTGGCATTGTTCCTTCCCAGGTGCAGGACTTCACACTTCTGTTCTGTTGAACTTCATGAGTTCCTGTTGGCCCATTTCTCCAGCCTGTCAAGGTCCCACTGGATGGCAGAACCACCCCTTGGTGTATCAGCCACTCCTCCCAGTTTCAAATAATCTGCAAACTTGCTGAGAGTACCCTCTGTCCCATCATAGAGGTCATTAATGAAGGTGTTAAACATAGAACTGGACCCAGTATTGACCCTGGGGGTTCAGCAGTAGCGACTCTCTTCCAGCTAGATTTTGTGCCACTGAATTTTTGCTGAACTAATGTGTTGAGATCCAGGTTCATACTGAGAGGAAAGTATTGTGATGCCAGTGTTACAAATGTGCTGTAAAGTTTGTATCTCACATATTGTATGACTGCATATAACTTCTGTCCTGAGCAGATAGAAGCCATAAGGAATGTTTTCTTCATGGCAAATTAAATGACAAAAGTACAAAAAGCATAAAAACTAATAATATTTTTTCAAACATAAAAAACTTATTAAAGTGAATGGGGCAGCTGAAGTGCATAAATGGAGTATGCTGATCTATCCCCAGGGAATGAAATCATGACTTAAGAGTTAAGGTTTTCAAGCCAATAGCAAGCATGTAGATAATGGTGATCTAGTACCTGTTGTTCAGTGTATTAAAACTTTGTCAGTCAGTAACTATTTGATGTCTTTTTCCAGTCTGTTTCCTCTTTGAAATCTGCCAGCTTGAGTTTTGGCTAATCTGAACAATGAGTTTTGGAAGATACTGAACATGTAATCTTGCCAGAGAAATGGCAGTTGAAATGAAGTATTGATAAATGCAAAGTGATGTCCATGGTAGTAGGTATGTGAATTACACAGGGAGTAACACAACTCTTGCCAATTGAGGAAGCTTCTGGACTCATTACCTGAAAATATCAGTCCAGTGCTTCTTAAAAGGAAGATAATACAGTAGTAGTGGACCTTAAATTAAAATTTAACTCCATGGTGTCCCAATGCCTTAAATAGCAAGTGCTATTGCAGTTACTTTGTTTCAGAAACAGATGAAGCAAAAAGGAAAAGATAATAAAAGATGATATCCTGGCTTACTGGGGACATCCCAGATGATTGGAAGTTGGGGAATGTCACACCAATCCACAAAAAGGGCCGGAAGGAGGACCCGGAAAACTCCAGGCCCGTCAGCCTGACCTCAGTGCCTGGCAGGGTTATGGAACAGATCATCCTGAGGGCAATCACACAGCTCCTGCAGGATGGACAGGGGATCAGATCCAGCCAGCACGGGGTTAGGAAGGGCAGGTCCTGTCTGACCAACCTGATCTCCTTTTATGATCGGGTGACCCGCCTGGTGGATGAGGGGAAGGCTGTGGATGGAGTCTGCCTGGACTTCAGCAAAGCCTTTGATACCGTCTCCCACAGCATTCTCCTGAAAAAGCTGTCAGCCCACAGCTTGGACAGGAGCACCCTGTGCTGGGTTAGGAACTGGCTGGAGGGCCGGGCCCAGAGAGTGGTGGTGAACGGGGCTGCATCCAGTTGGCGGCCGGTCACTAGTGGTGTCCCCCAGGGATCAGTGTTGGGCCCAGTTCTGTTTAATGTCTTTATTGATCATTTAGATGAGGGGATTGAGTCCATCATCAGCAAATTTGCAGATGACACTAAGCTGGGGGGGAGTGTGGATCAGCTGGGAAGGCAGGAGGGCTCTGCAGAGGGACCTGGACAGACTGGAGAGTTGGGCTGATTCCAACGGGATGAGGTTCAACACAGCCAAGTGCCGGGTCCTGCACTTTGGCCACAACAACCCCATGGGGAGCTCCAGGCTGGGCACAGAGTGGCTGGAGAGCAGCCAGGCAGAAAGGGACCTGGGAGTCTGGATTGACAGGAAGCTGAACATGAGCCAGCAGTGTGCCCAGGTGGCCAAGAAGGCCAATGGCATCCTGGCCTGTATCAGGAACAGCGTGGCCAGCAGGTCCAGGGAAGGGATTCTTCCCCTGTACTCAGCCCTGGTGAGGCCACACCTCAAGTACTGTGTCCAGTTCTGGGCCCCTCAGTTCAGGAAGGAGATTGAGGTGCTGAAGCAGGTCCAAAGGACGGCAACCAGGCTGGTGAAGGGACTCGAGCACAGATCCTATGAGGAGAGGCTGAGGGAGCTGGGGCTGTTCAGCCTGGAGAAGGGGAGGCTCAGGGGAGACCTCATCACTCTCTACAACTCCCTGAAAGGAGGTTGGAGCCAGGTGGGGGTTGGTCTCTTTTCCCAGGCACCTCTCAGCAAGACAAGAGGACACGGTCTTAAGTTGTGCCAGGGGAGGTTTAGGTTGGATATTAGAAAGAATTTGTTTACAGAGAGGGTGATCACGGAGGCATTGGAATGGGCTGCCCTGGGAAGCAGTGGGTTCTCCGTCCCTGGAGATATTTAAAAAGAGACTGGATGTGGCACTCAGTGCCATGGTCTGGTAACCGCAGCGGTAGTGGATCAAGGGTTGGACTTGATGATCTCTGAGGTCCCTTCCAACCCAGCCAATTCTATGATGAGAAGTACAAAGCAGCTTCTGTGAGGACAGACCAAGGAGAGTCATATCTGTTGCCTTGGGAAAGATTAAAAGGTTAAAAATATACAATATAATGAGAAACAAAAACAAAAAACACACAAAAAATCCCATAGAAAACCCAACCAACCAAAAAACCAACAACAAAATGAACCAACCAAAAAAAACTCCAAAACTCAAACCAAAACAACAAAAAAACCTTCGTAACTGAAACAAAATAACTGTCAAAACGAGGGGATGGGTTCTGCAGGCCATGCAGTTAAGTGATTCAGTGTTAGGAGGTGAAACAGAGGTACATTTTTGAACAGAAAAACTGAATTACGGATCTCATCATTCCAAGATGCATGTCACAGATGCATGGGATTTTAGAAGGGATTAAGTAAATCTAGGGAGAGGTGCAATTTGGCTGCAGTCTCTAGTTTTAGATGCCTCTAAATCAGATTGCTGGGAACTAGGACACTGTACCAAAAAAAGACAACTTAAGGTTTAATTTCCTGTATTTAATTCAGCTCTGTCTAGCATCTGGAAACTGGGATAGATGGATTTCCAGGCTTGCTTTGATGTGACAATTTTTGTAGTTTAGTTCTGATCAAGTAATTACCATCTCCAGAATCTGAATCCAGTGAGCATCCAGTGAGCATGGAGGGGAAGTGTATTCTGAATAATAGCTCAGAGAGCTATAGATCTGAGCGAGTTACAACCCTTGCCTTGCAACAGCATTTAAAACCCATCTGTGTCAAAACAGCTTTCTGAGGAAGTCTATTTAGTGACCTGCTTGTAAAAGTGCCAAATACTGTTGGTTACTGTGGTCTCTCTTCTGAGGTTAAGCTCCTCACTTAAATTACACATCCCAGCCCAAAAATCAGAACAAAACACAAACCAAAAAGCCCAGTTTGGCCTAGTTAGTGGTAGCACTGCTACTTTTCCACTGCATTTTCATAGGGTTAATTGTGAAATGCCATTTTTTAAGTAGTATTGCTAATAGAATTATACAATGACTTACTTATTTTTACATTGCACTTGCAGTCAGATTGATAAACCACCTGCAGTGGGGAAGTTGTTGCCTCTTTGTTTACCTGCTAGGTACATATTGATGTTTTAGGGAAAACTTCTACATAAAGAGCCTTGAAAACAGTGACTGGTTGGAATATTTTTTTAACCTACTGCAGTGCATTTGTCTCAGCTCTTTATTTTGTGGACCTGACAGATGAATTTCACAAACAGGTCACAGATAAAATACTTTTTTAAGAAAGTACTGGGACTTGCGGTTCATCTTAAATATTTGTGGTGAAGACATTCACTCCTGAAAAATGGGGATCCAGAAAGATAATCTGGAATCTGGCTCTCGTGAAGTCTGCCTGGTAATGTAATTTTACTGTGAGAAGTAAAGGCCTCACTTGTTTGGTCTTCTAGGCTCTCAAGAGTTGCAGAAGATACCATCAGGGATTATTTTGAAGCTCGTCTTGTTTTGCTGGAGCCGGTCTTTCCCATCGCCTGTCATCGTCTCTGCGAAGGGCCGGACTTCTCTACAGAGTTCAACTATAAACCACCACAACATGTGCCAGAAGGTAGGGGGCTTCTGATGGTGTTTTTCTTTATTTGTTTAAAACGAAGTAGAATACTTAAAGGCAGCTCTGATTGGGTAGTATATAGGGAGAGCAGGAGTGTTTTGGTGCATTCTGTGTGTGGGCAGTACGTGTATCTTTTTGAGAGATTCTGCTGCCACTTTCACAGTTTCATCTGTTTGTGGGTTAGGTTAGCACTGTGAGGGTTGCATTAGCAAAGTGACAGCTGTTGCAGGAATGTTTTACCTTAGAAATAATAATTTTGAAAAAATCTTAATCTAAGAAAGTATGAGAGGAAATGACCTCAAGTTGTGCCAGGGATATTAGGAAAAATTTCTTTACTGAAAGAGTTATCAGGCCCTGGAACAAGCTGCCCAGGGACAGGGGTGGAGTCACCATCCCTGGCAGTATTTAAAAGAGATGTAGATGTGGTGCTTAGTGTCATGATTCGGTGATGAACTTGGTGGTGTTAATGGTTGGACTTGATGATCTTGGAGGTCTTTTCCAACTAAAACTGTTCTGTGATTCTGTCTTGTTTTGTAGATAGTACCTAATGCACTGGAGCTTTGGAGTACAGTGACAGCACTATTATGATACAAGTGCAGTCTAGAAACACTGCAAAAAAGAAACCAGCATCAATTGACTCTTTTTGCCCATAAACTCTGAAAAAGCTAGAAATCAAATTCCCAAGGTGCTTGGGAATGTTTCAGGATTCTTTCAGTAATTCTTTTGGGAATCCAGATACTAATATCTGATGCTTGGTTTAGCTGAGTCATTTTTATTCACTTTTTGAGCACATCAGGGAAATACCTACTGATCCTGATTTCTCTTGAAATAATACATTAATGAGATGGGAATTGGACATGTCTGTGCACATTTCTAGTTAAAAGTTGTAACAAGTCTTCCAGTTCTTGATCATAGGCATCCTTTATAGAATTAAGGAGCCTTATATAAGCTTAAAAGGCATTTGTGTGTATTGAAGATTGTTGCTCGTTGACTTCCAGTGTAGTTTATAAATATCTAGAATTGATTTGGCTCAGTTGTCCCTACCAAGAGACTAGACAACTAAAACCATGTTAAATTCTGTACCTCTCTTCAGTTAAACCTAAAACCACAGAGGTGAACCATACTGAGGATTGCTGTTTCCATTTTGCTTTCCTTTCTAATAAAAAATAAGGTCATTTGGCAGCAGAAATAATTTTACCCTAGTTACCAAGTCAGTTGTGTTCTGTGCTGAGATTGTATTTCTGCATCTTACTTTGATACTTTGTTGGTGCTTAATAGGTACCATATAGCATTTAACTATATTTGTGCATAGCTGTCTTCAGATGCACAGTATATGCAGTTGTGCTAAATATTGGATCTCATTTCAAACTGATGTGACTGAATTGCCTTCCCTTTCAGGATCTGGAATTCTTCTCTTTATTTTCCATGCAAATTTCTTTGGCAAAGAAGTAATTGCTCGGCTCTGTGGCCCATGCAGTGTACAAGCTGTGGTTCTAAACGACAAGTTCCAACTCCCTGTATTTTTGGTAAATCTTTTAATGTAACTGATTGACTGTAAAACTGTTTTATAAAATTCTCTTTATGGAACAGCCTGTGAAACACTAGTGCCTTAATCTGAATTTTGAGTGTTGTTGGTGAAGCATGACTTCAATCATTGTAGTGTGATACTTTCTTTTTAATGAATTTTCTTTATGGAGAGAACTACAAACCTTGTGAATGTTAGAATCCATAAAAACTTAGGCCTTTAAAGTCAGGGATATAGAGCTGGATATCCTGCTCTACATGGCCCTGCTTGAGCAGGAGATTTAGAGCACGTGACCTCCATGGGTCCTTTCCAGCCTCAACCATTCTGTGGTTTCACAACTTCAGAATGGAGGGTTTGAGCAGGCAGGTGAGAATTCTGAATATAAAGCTGTTTCATTTCTCCAATTTACTGAGCCTCTCGAATTTTTGACCCAAGTTAGTTCTTTAAATACAGCTACCCTGTCTTCTTTTAACAACCTGCCTCTTATTTGTGATGAATAATTTTTATTTATTATCTTTTAAAATCTATTAAATGCATCATCAGTATGCACACTTCTTCAAGTCCTCGTTTTCTCTGTGGTTGCACCAAAAGTTCTTTGCCATGTACACAACTTTATTTCAAAAGATGTGTAGTTAAAATGTTGTTCTGTTAATTTTCTTGCATATTGCTTCCAGTCATATCCTGCCATTAACTGTGTCCATTTTATTTTTCCTTTTAGGATAGTCACTTTATTTATTCCTTCAGCCCTACTGCAGGCCTTAACAAGCTTTTTATACGGTTGGCAGATGCTCCTACTGCCAAGGTACAAAATGGTCTCAAAACTAATGTGTATGTTGCTTTGTTGTACAATAACTCTTCCATAGTCTAAATGCTTCCTTGTTGAATTTAGCTGTAAAACTAAAGACTTCCCACTGTCTCTTCATCCCAGTTCCCATCAGTTACAGTTCCATCCTGTGACATTGCCAGAACTTAGGGACATTGCCAAGGGTGTGAATTCTGAAACAATTAAATGTTTTTATGCTTCAGTTGTAATAACTCATGCACCAGGATAAAGTAATGTTAGAGAGAAATATTTTCTTGCTTAACAATCTGAGGTACATGGAATGTCAGTTACTTTTGGTGTACAGCTGTTTTTGCATGTGGGTTTAGGAGAATTTGGAGGTATTTATTAGCATAAGCTGTCTGCTTTTAAATAGTCTGTGTAGTCTGTTGTATTTTCCAGGTGGTTTGGGCAGTAGTCCCACTACATGTTGCAAGAACAGATCCTGTTCTGGTAGCATTTATTTTTGTCTTGGAAGATGCACCAGTAAATTTTCTAGACTTTCTGATTTAAAATTTATACTTTCATATGTTTTATTGTTCCTTTTTTTTAATAATATATTATTATGTTTAAGCTAACTTATGTTTAAGCATCACATAATGCAGTAGTAGTCTTCTACTTGAGTTCTTTTGCAAGCCATTCATGGTTCAGAAGGGTTACTGTAAACAGGTTTTGTTAAGCACAGATTATAAATTCCTGTATTTTGTTTTAGCCACTAGCAGTTGTGTGCCTTTTCTCATGCTTATCTCAGCAGTAGTGTCCAACACAGTCGTTATGTGTGAAAAATCTTTACATGCAACCTGTGTTTGCTTTGCCAGGTAAAGCTGCTGATTGGTGCATACCGAGTACAGTTACAGTGACCTCACGGGTGGGGGCGTGTTGTGTGGACTGACACTTCTCTGGATTTACTTCTGATTCCTCTGTTAAGAGACTGACAAAGCAGTTTGGAGCTTTTTGGCACCACATTCTTAGCGACTGAGTTCCCATCTCACTGACAGTCACACAGAAAGTGTGTTGGACAGCAGTTCAGGATGCTGCACGGGTGGCACGAGGTTGTCAGCTTTTTTTACTTTGTACAGATGTAGATGTAAGTATTTGTGCCAATACATATACTTCTGTTTCACTTGTGGAGTCCAGACTGCATATTTAGCTTTTCCACAATGTGGAATGGTTCATGTAAGAACTATTTAAGGTAACTAGGGGAAATGTGGTTTTTAATAGAAAAATCTTTTCCATTTGTAAAATGAAATTTTCTACTTGCTCTAACTGTATCATTTCTATGTAAAATGCAGAACTGTTGTATTCTTGGAGCCAGGGGCAGAAACTACACATCAGAGTCACTGCATTAGATTTAACTTTTGAGTTGCTGAGGGCTGTGTTCTGGTTTGAAACTATTCCTGCTCCTGCCTCCAGATGAGAACATGGTTAATCAAGCTTAGAGTGATTCCCTCTGGACACAGATGGTTGGGACTTGCAGACAGCAGAAGAGGCTCAGTTCATACAGGATCACAGTTGGGTTCCCAGTTATATCAGTGTTTTAAAACTGCTTTTGTGTTAGAGATGAAGCTGATAGTTTTACAGACATCTTACCTTCTGAGCTCTTGGTCACATGACATATGGGAAAACAAATACAGGGTGAAAATATCAAACCAGAAAACTTTTCTAACTGGCTTAAATATTTAGATAAAAAGAGGATTTCAGATGTTCTCAGTGTGATAACTGAGAACAAGTGTTGTCCTTTCATTCACAAATTCAGTTCCTCAGTGTGAAGAGCTGCTATCTTTTTTTATTATTATTATTTATTTACATGACCCATTTTATCAGATGACAGTGGTTCTGGAGTGGTCCTGTGCTATGAAATACAAATTTAATGCTTCTGCATGAAAAATAAAATATTTTTCTTTGTCAATTTACCAACATCTTGAAAAGTGGAAAAAAAAAAACCAAAACCAAACAAAGAAAAAAAAACACCAAGAAAAATCCAGATTGTGCCTTTGCAGTTCTGGTTACCACGTGTCGTTTACATGCCACTATGTGCCTATATTGTTAGCAAAACTATTGTAGAGAAGTTTAAATTCTTAATGTATTCGGGGTGCTTGCCATGAAAATGGTGCAGATGTATCCTATTAAGAACTGTGACTCTTTAATATTACGTAAAATTAACCAGTTTTTAATTTTTGGTTCTTGGAAGTTTAGAACTTTCCTATTTAAGAGATGCCAAATGAGTAAGTAACAAAGCAAACTGTTTCAATTTTGTGGAATGTCACGTTAAGCTATGTAAAACTAGAACAGCAGCATTTACCCACAGTACTCAGTTCTGGTTTGATTTAGTAGTTGCCTTTTTGCAGACAACTGATGGGATGTTAACAGGTCTGGGTTTTGAACAGACTTGGTACCTCCACCTCTCTGAAATATGTTAGATACCTCATTTTGCAGTGTGAACACCTGAGCTGAGTGAAAAGCAGTGGCTGAGAATCAGGTTTGTCACTGCCAGCACCTGGGACTTGCTGTAGCTGTGCTGCTGCTTGGTCACTGCATAATCACAGAAGATGAATGAGGGAACATCTGTGTTTCCTTATGTTGGAGTGAGTTTTACAGACGTGGCTGCCCCCTCCTCAGTTACTCCTGCATTGTAGGCTTACTTAACAAGATTGTGTGTGTGCGTGTTAAGCTCTGTATAGCACATCAGTGGTAAATGTTAGAGTTGTTTAAGATGGGGATAAATTTTTTTGAACAAATGTCCATATAATATAGATGATATTTAGGAACTGTTGTACAGTCTGACCTAAAAATTTCTAGTAATGCTCCAAGAGTTGGTATAGAAAATAGTTTGTCAAAAGCTGTTGATTCTGGGCGTTTGTTTTTTTGTCAGGGTTTGTTTGGTTTGTTTTTTTTTTTCCTTGAGGCATTTGGGAAAGAGGGAGGAGTTTTATAGGACATGAGAATAAAATTTGAGTTCATGATGCTTTTATTGACAGATGAATTTTGCAGCCATCTTTCTTCTTTAGGTGGTGATATAAATTAAAAATCCCTACTGAAGATGCATAAAAGGCATATGAAAATATGTTTGAAGTCCAGTTTTAGTCTGTTTTTATTGTATGTGTGTTAACCATTGACTAAGAGGTTTTGTTGAACAAAAGATGAAGAAAAAATAGCTACAATTTAAAAAAAAAAAACTCCTTTAGGTACTGTGCTGAAATACCTTCAAAGTACTTGATAAGCTACTTCTTGCTGCTCTGGGGGCAGCAGGCTCAGCAGCTGCAGTTCCTGGAAGCTGCAATGGCAATGAATTGTTCATGATCACTGCCACATCCTCAGTGCTGGTGTGCTTGGCTTCTTTCACAGATACTGACAGCAGGGGGATGATGCAGCTGACTTTCTCACAGGTGCTCTGTGCTTCCTGTATCCATTTGTCAAAAATGAAATGGTTTTTGATCAGTCAGGATGGAAGAAAGCTTTCAGTATGGGAGGAGCCACAGCACAGAGTGCAGTTTCCATCTCACCAAACGGAACTGCTGGAGGTGGCAGAGGGCTGTCCTGAAATGTTCCATTTATCTGTACCTTCTATAATTCTGTAACCACCTTTTTGCCTCCCCCTACAGAACTGGAAAACATGTCAGATTTTCTCCTTTTGACAGTCTTCCAGAGCAATCACAGTCCAGGGATGGGAGCTGAGGCATTGCTAGAGGAATGCATCAGACAGGGTCTTCTGCTACAGGTCTGACATGTGGAGCTGTACTGGAGTCTGACCTTTGAAGAATAAAAGGGAACTGTAACAGCCACATCTTCCTAAGCTGCTGGTGCTGCACTGCAAGCTTATCACTGAATCCTGACACTTGAACTCCTCAGCTTTTCTCTGTCCCACCATCAATGGGGAAAAGATTTTTCAGATTCTGAACCTGTGTTAAAATGTTTGCATGAAAGGCAATGACAAATGATAGTAAAAAAGTTACTAAAACCAGACTAAAGACAGCATGAAGTACAACTTTGAACAGGACTGAGGCAGCTGTAAAAATTCAGGTTAAAAAAAAGGATTTCTTAAAAAAAAAATAAATTAGATATCTCGAGTGTAGCAGCCAGGAGGATGGACCAGGCAGAGGGTTCTTTTGCCATTCAAAGGCAACTGTTTCTTTACAACAAAGTCTTTACTGTTGTACAGCATAGCTACAACTGAATACCCCCTCCCAAAATTCCTGTAACAATTCTTAGATGGCTTGAAGGTGGTTAGTTCTGTTGGCAGTCAGTCATAGTAGAGGACCAGACCTTTCATAGTGTTGTTGCTGCTCTCATGTTTGTGTCACCCTTAAAATGATGGTGGGCACAGCTGTGCCTTTAATAAATCCAAACCCATGTGTATGGGACATGACAACATTGTTACCACACACAAGGAGATCACTGCTCTAAAATGGGATTCCTTGCACCTATTGAGCATGTTCCAGCAGCCCAAATGTTTCTAACCAGAGCTAGAGGACTCTATTACCTGTGTGGGGACATCTTGGTCCTGTGTCCCAAACCCTCACTTTCCGAGCAAGAAGTCTTGCTCCCCAGAGCTGTTCCTGTACAGACTTTCCCTGGCCATGTGGTGTGCACCTATACTGGGGGACAAGAAGCCCCACCAGGTCTGTTGCAGCAGCTGCATGGCTTCCACTGAACACACTCAGCCTGAAGGGGAAGGGGCAGGGAACGCTGCTCTTCCTGCCAGGAACAGGAACAGCCAGAGCCCTGGCCTGCAGGCTGGGCTCAGATGCATCTTTACTCCCTCTTTTTTTTAGAAAGGCTTTACCAAGTTGTTGCAACATCCTCATCTAGAAAGTGTACAAAGGAAGCGTGCAAGTATTTGATATTTCCCTTGCTCCCCTGGATCTGTCAGTTCTTCACATCTTTATGTTGGAACATAAAGATACTATGAACATGTGTATGTGTGTATATATATATATATATATATATATATATATACACACACACACACACAGACACACACACACACACATAAAAAGAACATATTTCTGTGAACATTGGCATGAAGATCCCTAAACCACAGGTGACCATCACCCCTGTGCAGAGCCCCAGAGTGGCTGCCCTGCATTCACCTTCCTGAAGCAGCAGGTTACCAGGAACTCCCACAGCAGGGGAGAGATGAGTTAAGTACAGCCAGACCCTGCTGCCTTGCATGGGGCTTATTAGTGGTATGAGATGCAACATTCACCTGCACTGGAATTACAAGGCTGTCTCCTTACTTTGTGCCTCTAAGATGAGCCTGGCTCCAACTTTCCTCCCCCCTTCTATTTCCTACCTCCTGACCTCCTCTCTCCAGACTGAACAAACTGCTGCCTGTCCCCATGGCTCCTATGCTGTAATCTCCTTGTCATCTTGGTGGCCTCCACTGGACTTGTTCCCATATCTATATATCTATCCTGTCTTCAGGAGGCCAGAACTGATCACAGTTCTCCAGCTGCAGCCTCAGAAGCACTGAATAGAGAGGAGAGATTCCCTTCCTTGCCCCTGCTCAGCTGTGCTCTTCCAACAGAACTGAGGAAGGGGTTGGTCACCTTCACTTGTCCTCGGGGTTCCCAGATCCCCTCTGCAAAGCTGCCTTGCAACCAATCTGCATCTGCACAACTGCATCAAGTCGCTCAGTACCCACTGCAGGCAGGGCTTTGCATTTGCCATTCTTGGACTTGGTGAGGTTCCTGTCAGGCCCCCAAGTTATGGTCACTGCTTGGTGATTTCAGGAAATAGAAAATAAACATCCTGGTACTGATTTGAAACAGTTCTAAAATAGATACAGAACCCCCACAAAAACATGGTGAAGTATTACAAAGCAATGTCAAGATGTCATTGCATCAAAATTCATTATTTATTTCAATGACTTTTGTTTTGCATCTTTTTATTGGACTAACTTAACTGCATGGACAGTGAAATATTATTGCAGCTTAAATCTCCCCACTGGTGAACCCTTCCATCCAGGTCTTTTCAGCTGTTGCTGGCTCCTACCATTTTCTCCCGGTAACTAGTACTTCTGTGCCCCTTTAAACTCTATTGCAACTAAAACACAATCCACACCGTTTATTTTTAATATAAAACCAACTACTTTCCTACCTTTTGTCACATTTTTAGCATTTGAAAATACTTTCTCACTTTTTTTTTTGAAGTCCCAAACCAATCATTTAACCAAGGCTCAGTCTTTTAATATATCATTTACTACTCTTGATTCCATGTACAAGCTTTAATCCTTCTATCAGCACCATTTCTCAGCACTAGTACTGGAGATCCAAAACAATCTACTGATAGTCAAGATAAAAAAGAAGTCAAGTCCTCAGGCACACACCAGAGTGTTGGCCAACATCAGCTTTACTGATGTCTGACTGCATAATATCAGTCTTTGCTGGAGGCTGAGGCACAGTGTGACATCACAGAAGCTGAAATTCATCTCCTTGTACAGAAAAAGGCATCTTGAACTCACAAGCAGACATCACATTCAGATTCTTCTGGTCTGTCCTTTCACACCTTTCTGAGGTGCTGGTGGGGGACATGCCATCTCCATGCTGCTCCCCTTCCATCATTTCAAATGTCCCCATTCCCTCAGGCCTCAGGGTACAATCCTGTCTGCATGCAGAAGGAAAACAGCATCAGTGAGTGAGGAGCTCATCCCACTCCTCATTACTGTTCCATTGGATAATAACATTACTCTTGTGCCCGAGAGCACAGAGAGCAATGAAGAAAGAACGTGTTAAGCACAAAAATAATACAAAGAGACTGGTAACAGCACCAAGGAAACCAGTCACAGGACAAAGGTCATGATCACTGTTAAGTGCTCTAATAAGTGACAGCACTATTACATTCTCACCCCTGATGGTCCTTGTAACTCCAGCCTCAAGAACAGCATCCTGGACATGCTCATGGTATTGCAGGAAGCCATCTTCAGTTCCAGGGGTGTGGAGCCACCATGGCTTTCCCTTAACACCTAATGCATTGGAGAACATTTCCAGGAAACAAATGCAGTTAGGCTGAGGACTCTGAAGAGACACTTAATTGGTCACTTCCTTGAAAATGTGCTTTTGTAATCCAAGTACAGTAAAACCACAGAGCAATGTATTGGCAAATACAGTTGGATAAAGAGCAGGGAAATGTTAATACTTCCCAACAGCCCTTCCAAGAGATCACCTGGAATTCTCTGCCACGGTTGAGGAACCCCAGCAGCAGACAGCCTGACAGAACAGTCACCTCACTACAAATTAAATAATCCCAGTGCATCTCCTGGTGTAACACAACTGTGTGCACATTTGTTTCAGCACTGACGACACACGAGTGCCAGCTCTTATCTCTACAAAATGCTGCTCAGCAACAAGTTCAGGAATATCAAACCCAGTGGGCAAAGCTTTTTACATGACTTTGTCTCACTCCCCCAGAGTCCTTTGCAACTTTTTCCCACTTTGCTGTTGCACGCTCTGCCCCAAATACAATGCCATACACTCAAGTTTTTATGACACCTTCCCTCAATTTTTAACACAATTTGAATAGGCCATTAGGCTGTCAGCTGAGTTCATACTGCAATCTGAAGTGTACACACAAATGAATAGTGAGGAAAGAGAAAAGATTTTATCACTCCACTGTGAATAGGAGTCATTATTTAGCCAAAGAAACACTCGCATCTCCCAGAAGCCTTGGCCATCCACTCTTCCCTTCAGAGGAAGGAAGCTGCTAAGGACAGAAAAAAATTCCGAGATGCCCAGGAAACCTGCCAGATGCTGAAGCTCTCAGATGGCTCTTGTGCACAGGGACAGTATGATATGTAAGGACAAGCAAGGCAGCTGAATTCCCAACAGCTATGTGGTCAAGACAAAATGTCAGCTGGATAGAAAAAAAAAAATCTTTTTTTTTAAATTGTCAGTCACCTTTAGCCCAGAAAACCAACCATATCCTGGGCTGCATCAAAAGAAGCATGGCCAGCAGGTCAAGGTAGGTGTTTCCCCCACTCTAGTCTGCTCCTGCAAGACCCCAACTGTGAGAACTGTATCCAGTTTTGGAGCCACCAACACAATAAGGACATGGAACTCTTGGAGTGAGTCCAGAGGAGAGCCACGATGGTAACAGGGCTGGAGAACCTCAGATGAAGACAGGCTGAGAGTTGGGTTTGTTTGCCCTTTTTAGAAAGTATATAGTGACAGGACAAAGGGCAATGGCTATAAACTAGAAGAGGGGAGACTTAGGTTAGGTATTAGAAGAAATTCTTTCATGTTGAGGGTAGTGAGACACTGGCACAGGTTGCCCAGAGAGCCTGTGTATGCTCCTTCCCTGCAGTGTTCAAGGCCAGGCTGGATGGGGCTTTGAGCAACCTGGTCGAGCTGGGAGGTGTCCCTGTTTGCAATAAGACTTGCAAGAAGATCTTTAAGGTCCCTTCCAAGCCAAACCATTTTATGAAAAACAAGTGTTCCTTTCTGTTACTACCACTTTTCTGCTTAAGTTTTAACTGTATTTTCTCCTCTAGATTCTGTGAGTAGCTCACAGCTTCCTTAATCCCAGTTTGATGTATCTTACACATTAGCGTGTGGTTATTTTTGTTACTATTTTAATGTGATTTTACTACAACTCAAGAATAACAGGGAACTCCACATTAAAGGGCAAGACAAAACCACAAAACAAGATGCATATCAGTTTTCTCACCTCCTTAGCTCTGCCCCTCCAGTGCCAAATAGGTAACAGACTCCAGGTCAGGGAACACTGGACACAAATTGCAAGTGTTGGGCCTGATGAGAGGTGCCAGGAGGAAGCTGCCTGCTGGCACAGCAAGGCCACAGCAACCCGGAGAGGTGTGCAAGGACTACAGGAAAGCAAACATCACTCCAAGCAGGGCAGGAAGAGTACCTAGGGGAATCTGCAGGCCCTGGGAATGTAGGTAAAACCGAAGCCAGGTTTTACAGGATACCTGGATACAGCCTTCCAGGCCAAAGCCTGCTGGCTGATCCCAGGGACAGTTCAGAAGCCACAATGTTGATTGTACAAACTGAATTCTGCATGCAAGGTGTCAGTAACATGCAGTAGCTCAGAGGTGGGACAGCTCTGATGTGGCACTATGGACACGTTCTGGCTAGCCAGACAGTAAGCTGCCCACAAGAGGCCGTGCACTTATACTTCAGGTTGTTCAGAAACATGTTGACATGTGTCAGGAATTACACAAGGAATGACATTATTTGAAAGCAAGTATTAGATGGAGAAGCAGAATTATGTAACTCTCAAATGTAAAACAAAAAGAGAGCTCCCAGTTTCAGTAACTTACTGCTTAAAAAAGCCAAATACCCTAACACCTACCTCATGCCAACACTTGGTGTGGGATTCCCTTTTGCATGAATAAGCAGAAGGATTCTGCAGAAGCCAATCTTCATCTGCACTTTAGGATTTTAATAGTAACCTAAAAAACAAAGAGACAGTAAATAACTGTGACGCTTCAAACAAACTAGAAAATAAAGTAGCTTCTCTTTCCAAATACCCACAGGCATAATAAAGAAAACTAAACCATAATAAAACTTCACATTATTTTCACAGAAAAAAATACCCACAATTTATTCTCTACACATTCTTACCACTTAGTTGTTTGTTACAACACAAATTTCTGTAAGGATTTTTAATTTAATTTTACTATCTCAACAGTTCACAGCTGTTCCAAGAACATTACTGAGTTCCTAGATTTTCATACTTCTGCTTGAAGTAGATTAAGTGCAGTTCTGCTCCAAAGTGCCTCAAGCCATTTCTCTTTGGAGGGTTTTAAAAACACACGTATCAAACAGAACAGTCATCTTCTATTCTAGTATATAATAACTGAGAGTGTTAATAGAAGTGTCCATCCTGAACTCTGCATGTCTTCTTCCAGAGGCCACATTTAAAATAATGATCCAAAGTGTTTAAAATTCACCAGCTCCCTGACCCAGCCATTCAGGCTTCCAAACAGCTCTCACCTATATGCCTGCCCACAGTCCTTCTTCCCTTGTCCCAGTTAAAGTAACTTCTCCACAAATACCTCTGATTTAAGACAACACGTGAGCACTGCAATGTTTGATAGGTTTAACATGATCTAGCACTAATGCTGGGGAAGCAGACATGAAAACATGTTGCAGAGACAAGGAGCCCTTAAAAGAAATCTCTGTAGAGAAAGACTCCCTGGAAAGCCCCCAGTTGTAGCAGTGCAAGAGGATGAAGAGCTCTGTGTGCCCCTAGGTAAAGACTTCTTAAAACAATTTACTAACATCTTGAGGTCCCATTTGATGATCAGAAAACTTAGCATATCCTGCAAACTATTAGTTACAGAAAGAAAGATTTGAGAAAGTAACACACAGATTATGCGATTATGCCTTTCAGCTAGCTTCACTTCAGGAACAGCCTCAAAAACCAACTCAGAAGTTCCGTATGTGTAATTTACAACACACAACACAAATATTTATGATAAAGGTAACATTTACCTTATCAGATACAGCTGGAAAACAGCTGAGGCTAGCAGCACAGAATTAATATAGTTTCAAAGTAAGCACAATTATTATGTCTGAGTCTTACTAGAAGTGCTGTTAACTGATCAGTTCTCCCATCTGCTTCCTTTTTATCTCCTCCCTGGCCACACAACCCATGGGGCAGCTTGCTACGTATCCAATTTCAGAAGTTCTGTTACCTATTCCATAACAGACATTCAGCAGATAGCACAGAGCACAGCCCACTAACCCTTTGTAACCAGAGCTGTAATTTCACAAGTACGAGTATTAAGAACATTTAGCAGGGCAAATACAGTAGTGGCTGAAATGACAGCAATGACTTTCAGCCTCAGGGCCCAGGCTGGACTTCTCATCTAAACCCTTCTTAATGGGAAGCTACAATTAGAAGCCCATCACCTTTCAGTTTGTATTCTAGACGTAATTTGGCTTTTTCATTTACAAACAGCAAGGCTCAGACCTCCCAAAGGCCTAATACAGTCCCTCCAGTTTCCCTAGCAGCCAGAGTGTATTCTCTTCCTTGGATACCCAGATTTACTGAAGAGAAAGCAGTGAGCCAGATTCTTGGCATCTGGTAGATACTAGTGACAAAGTCATAGACAAATAAATCTGGTGTATTTTTGAGAACAACCCCTAAAACCAGGCAGTAAGACCATATGTGGTATTACTCAGATACTCAGAAAGTGACTATATAGTATGGGTTCTGTTTTAATAAATAGTAAATCTGACTCTGCATTTGTTGAGGACTCTCTCTCTACAAGAAATTAACATAATTCCAACCTCTCTACCCTACTGCTTACAATTAACAGTAATTACTCTGTTAGACCTGAATGTGTACAGCAGCTAGTGTGGGGAAAAAAGAACTTGTAAGAGTGAGCAGGAACATGGCAAATGGTTATCTTCAATGTCACACTCTGAATCATCTTCATTTATGTGAATGAATTTTCCTCTAAATTAAAAGCTCAAAGTAGGATATGGTGCCAAGCAAAATGAATCTGAAATACTCTCCAAAGGCTAAAAGCATGATAAACATGCTTGTTCTGAGCAGATACATCACGCAGACTGACCGATCGTGCACAGATTGAGCCATTATCACAGAAAATGGAAAACCAGCTCCTCAGTGCAACCTGGCTCGAGTAACGTGTTCAACTTAACAAAATACTCTCCACTCTCCTGTCTTTCCAATACACAAGTGCTGTGCAGGACAAGCTCCAAGCTGTGACAGCAGCACCCCAGGCTGAAGCAGCCATGACAATCCACACGCTGAAGGACATTTTACATTTACTTTGCACATTTGCACACTTTACTTTACATTGACTTGATTGACAGAGTGTTTGGTGGTTGTTTGTTTATTTAACAGGATTTTTAGTCGCTACTGTAACAAAGAGCTTTCCCCCTATTTTTTCCCTCCAGGCCCCCC
>JAAWXA010000003.1:61892871-61985826 GCA_038090715.1 Florisuga fusca | reverse complement strand
GGCCCCCCCCCCCCCCAACTTTATTTTATGTCTACTTTAAAAATTACCTAGCAAAACAGATCAGCAGCATGGGTAAATTTTGACTTCCACTGAAGTGGACCGTACGACACTTTGCACCAGCAGGCACAGGTATCATTTTGAGAGTAGCAGAACCACTATCCATCACACAGAAGGGAAGAACTCCCAATGCCGAGCTTTTTTCAGGAAAACACACAATCCCTTGTGGCCACTTATTGGGGGTTTCCAAAGGGAACCTGAGATGATCCACGGAGCTGTGTTCATGTTTGCATTTGTTGAGGTTTACCTATCAAAGGTAACAGATAACAATGTTGACTGCTAGAGTACTAACAGAAGATGCAGTGCTAGACATTTTTAAATGGTCAAGCAATCCTTTCCTCCCCAGTCTCCTCTTTTTGCTCAAGTCTGGCCAAACCTCCTCACCTTAATCATGAGCAGCCTCTGCTGAGGACACAAGTACACATTTGCAACAATACAGCCATCAGAGGATAAATCAGTTGTCACCTGGGCATCATTAAATAGCTGCCAGGGATTAGAGGTGACAAACTGCGAAATAACCTTTCCCAACCTTATGTTCCTCAAATTCTCTCCTTAGGAACTTGCAGGCAGCTAAGAAGTAAGTATTAATGGGAAAAAGTGTGTATTATCAAATTAAGGTTCAAAAGAAAAATTATGTTCCTAGAAACAAACAGCAAATACTACTCGAACTGAGCCAGCAAGGCACCGGATTTCCTTGACAAGACTATCAAGAACATTTATATCTGTTTCACAATTTTCAGTTTATAAGGTAAAGCATCTGAGGCCAGTATCTTACACAGAATGAGGAATGTAAATGCAGTAATATTCCTCTTCTGGAATCACGTTTTGAAGAAAAACAAATGGTGACAGTTACTACTGGCCAGGTAATAAACCTGTACCAGTGACAGCACTATGAACAAGGGACATTGATGTTTCTGTTTTGCCTGGAGTGGCAAAGCTTCACTCATACAGAAGTTAAACTGTCTCTTCAGTACCTGCGAAACAGTAAGCAAGTCTGAAAATATTTAAATAGAAAGAATAAATATTTTGTCTGTGCAACTTAAGCAAGGTCTGAATTCAAGACATTGAAATTTGCTAGTACTTTGTAAATTTAATCCAAATTGTTTATTTGCCAGTCTTCATGTTCCTAGAAGACCCTATACTTAATCAATTTCTTAGGTAAAAAAGATTCCCTACAATATTAAAGAAGTTTAGATTTGCTCAGCAGAAAGGAATTAAGTTTAACTTAACATCACTCAGGCTTCCACTGCAGAGTATAATGTGTATTATATTTTTAAATACATTTTATACACAAATACACTGTATTTTAAAATAAATTTGTCAACTGTGAAACTGTACTCATGCAAAGTCACTAAAAGAATCCTTTATGGAACAGCAGCTCAATGTTTTTTAACACAGCCCCCTTCCCTATACTGCTCACTAATGTTCCCATGTCAAGTTGAGGAATCTGCAGCACCAAAATAGCTGGATAATAAGTGATTTTCACAGTAATCCATTCTACAGATGTTGCCATTAATGCAGCAGAAATGTCTTCAGACAATTCAAATTTCAATGGCTGTGTTCATGCTGAGCCCAAGTAACAGTACCATTTCCTCCATTCAGAACTGGCCCAACTTGTTACACACACGTTTAAGTTCCTCACTGTTTGGTCTACTTTACCTCAACATTAACAGCTAAGAAGTATAAAACTGTTGGAAGAAGCAAGGGAATAACCTTTAACCCTCACAATCTCTTTTACCTAAAAATAATGATGTACAGATGTGATTTCACTGCTTAATAAAGAAAACTTAAGAAACCTGAGAGATCAAAAGCATCTGAAGCCATTGCATCACTCAGCATAGGAAGTTACAGTTAAGATTTAGTCAGATTGGTTTATGTCAGGTTCTAGGGATTCCAAGTGAGCTCACCTATGACAGAAACATATGGCTTTTTTACATGAGGAGTCTGAAACAAATTTAGAAAAGTCTGCTGTAAACCAGATATGGCTAAAGTAACAGCTAGAAAAAAAAGTAGTATCAGTATTGCTCTATTACTTCATCAGAACTCAGGATTTCATTGTACCACAACTTTACACGTCACACAACACTCCCCATTCCCTCAGGTAGGTTGGGATTCCTTACCTGACATTTTTGCAGCAGGTGCCAAGTCAGGCCAATGTCCTAACCTCCTCTTCCAAAATACTGACAGCAGAATTGATTACCTTTGTGGGGCTAAAATCTCTGAAGCCACAAGACTGTGCTGGGGGAAAGGGCACGGCAAGCTGTGGTCGCATGGTCATTACAACTCAAGATTCCCTCATAGAGCTTTCATCTTTGGTGTGCTTCATTTGAAAATACAAAATTGAACAGTACTAAGCAATACATACATCTATATTGAAATGAAACCTAGTAAGGAAGCATTCAAATACCTAAGTATGTAATAGGCTTTTAATATTAATTCATCTAAATTTGTAAAGCCAAAGTTTTCATTAGATGACAGAATCACAGAAGGATTACTGTTGGAAGGGATCTCTGCAGGTTATCTGGTCCAATCCCCCTGCTCAAGTAGGGCCACCTAGAGCCCTGTGTCCAGACAGCTTTTGCATATCTCCAAGGACGGAGACTCCACAACCTCCCTGGGCATTCTGTGCTATTGCTCTGTCACCCTCACATTAAAAACACACATCCTGATGGTCAGAGGGAGCCTCCCGTGTTTCAGTTTGTGCCCACTGACTTTGGTCCTGTCAAAAGATTTGGTAATTCATTGTGCAATTAAGTAATTTCCTTCCTATGCTAAATCTGAGCGGTGACAATTTTTCTCTTATTAATTAATTACAAATACAGAACACCAGCTTCTAGCTTACACCATAAAAAAGTCATCTTTGGTAGAAAAAAGAAAATCGTACATTAGATTTGAAATACACAGGAAACAGAATTTCAAGACAACACAACAGCATTAAAAAAACTAGAGGGTTATCCTGCAAATGCTCTACTGACATAAAGTAGAGCTGGTCCACTGACATAAAGACTTACCTGGTTATGAAAAGAAAACAACCACAAATCAATGTTGAATAAAGGTACCATTTCTCATGAAAACTTGTTTTGTAGAGATCAAGGCATTAACACGTCTGTTTCAATATGACATAACTACTCCTTGCAACAAAACTAAGCCTGCCCTTGCACAGTCTGAGCAGATTACAGTTCAGACCAGGGCTAATGATGTGCCCAACACCACCGGAAGAACCTGGGGAAGTTTTTAAGGACAAAAATGCAGAGAACTCAACTGCACAGAACTGAAGAGCAGAGATTCTCTACTTACTGCTGTTGTACACACTTCAAAGTCTGGTAAGCTGGGGTTCACACTTGGCTTTTTGTCCTTTACTTGCACAACTGGACATATTGCTGACACTGCCCTAAGACTTATCTCAACTTTCTAGTACCTTTTTACTTTCCTCAATTTATCTAGCAGGTTGTAGCCTAACAGTTATTGTTCCTACCCAAAGTGAAACAGCTTTCTAAGTGAAAAGAAGCATTAACCCTCAGCTTTCTTATACACAGAGTTAAGGATGTACCAGCTAGCATGTGATGAAGGGGACTGAAAAGCATGATGTGAGGAATAATTTCCCAGTTTGGGCAACAAATATAACTATAAAGCACCTCAGTGTGTGTTAGGAATATTATGAAAATAAATCCCTCCACCATCTACCCTGCTTAAAAGAGATTCCAGTTGCCTATCACTTTTGTCACTTGAAAACAATGAAGTACAAAGGCCTTAAAATGATGAAGCCACGTTTCCACAGGACTAAGCCAATACCATGTGGTAAGAAATAGGGAACTTCTTTTTGTTATCATCTTGCATGCAAAGGTATATAGTTGACATAGTATTAAAGGCTAATTGGTGCTATTATTCAGCATGGTTCATTCAGATTTGAAGATGCATGTTTATAATGTAATTTTCACCTTAAAAATATGCATTTAAAAGTAAATTATAAATTTTGTGTCAAGTGTCAAATTTGCAAGTATCAACACATTACTCAGAAAATGGTTATGAACAGAGACTATAACGTATCAGTTGTTACTTCATAACTTCAGTTACCTGTCTGTGACTTTGATAATACACGAGGAAAAAAACATCCATTCTAACACAACTACAAACATTATTTGGTATGTCTTGAAAAAAAGAAACCCACATAAGCAGCTTCTTCAATGAAGTCTGTGTTTCAAACTGAAGTTCTGAATCCTGATGCAACATTTCTTTGAAAGGTTAACAAAATATTTACCTTGTTATGGGACTCTTCCACTACACTGTACAGACCATCTTCAAAGAGTTCAGTCTGCTCTCCTATTCTAGTCAGTCTTGTTCTTGCTTTCTCATAATTTTATTTTCATCTTCCTTATCAACTTATTTAGTTGTAAACTAGTCAGTTTACTTTCGTTCTAAGCTCTGCAAAACCTTTCACCTGATCACCCTCTGGCTGCTGAGTATGCTCTGACAGAATATATTTATACATAAATTTTGAGTGATGCTCATTAACACTACACGGTGTAAACTAAAAGTGCAGATATCCAAAAGTTTAAAGATGGACCTCAGCACCTGGAGGTAGAAACAGGTCTTTGCATCCTTACCACAAAATCAGGTAGTCAGTCTGAGATAATAATTCAAGATTCATAACACACTTTGAATTATCAAAGGAATGAGTGCCATTGCCAGTAGAAGCGTAACAACTTTGTATTTTTTGAAAATGTGTATATAATATTTCTGAAGCCTCAAGCTTGCACATATTAATATCTCATTGAGAATACCATATCTATAATTTGTGAAAGGTAATATTTGGAAGCACACTGCAATGACTGAAACTGTTTAAACCAAGACTGTATCTGGCAAAAGCTAATGCTGGTTTAAGAGCTCTGTGACTATACCCTCAAGCCCCAGCTGCAGCAGCTGCCATTGTGTAACAGGAATCTGCTAAGCAGAAGAGATGAAGACTTCAACAAGCATCCTTGTAGCCACAAGGGAACTTCAGTAGCTGAGCCAGGTGGAGCAACTGCTGAAGCAAACAAAAGGCAATACCATAGTCAGTGTCCTTGGAAGACTGCAACAGCCCATCAGCAGGCTATGTCAGGTGCTGACTGTTCAACTGCTCAGATTTATCATTGTGGCAAGATAATTATGTTCTCTATAAACTCAAATAGTCCTATTCTTGTTTTGTGACAATCAAGGCAAAGATGACATTTTATTGCAGTAAGAGTAGGACCAGATCTGGGCAGCATGTGTTTGTAAGCAGAAGCTCTCTGAACTCCTAACTCAAGTCCTGTATTGGAAGCATCTGCACTTTTCTGAACTTGAGTCCGTACATATTTGAACTTGAGTCCTCTTCCAGAAAAATTTTGTCTTCCCTGCATGTCAATAAAGTTCTCTCTCTCTTCCTTTAAGGGTTAAGGTTAATGTAGACAAATACTAAAAATGTGACTACATAGCCAACTCCCCAGTAACATTACTCTTCTCCGTATCTTAATGAAACATGGGCTTTCAGACTTATTATCTCCATTAAAGCATATGTTTTATTTTTATGTTTACACTCAATTGGTTTTGTTTATATGTGAACTGTGAAACAGTACTTATGAATTTTAGATGTTTATCGAGAGCCATATTTGTTTTTTTTTATTCTATTTTAATTCCAATTTGATAGCTCATAAATATTTGAAAAAACAAAAAAAGATGAGGTTAAACCACATCTTCATGCTTTACCACACTACTATCTCCCCTTTCAGTAAATCCGTGCACTTACCTACTTCTATCTTCCCATATTAGTATTTCCACACACCTATGAATCAATAAAGGGTAAGCTATTTTTCAGACTTCTCACGTATTACATCACTTAATTATTGTGTATCAATTTACACAGAAGAAAAAGTTTAAAATTAAATTAATCCAGAAGAGAAGCTTCTCCCCTTCTCAGGAACAGCATAAATCCTTTTTAACAACACATGCTAAGAATACATAAATGATACTCATATAATAACAAAACACATATGGATAGGTATGTAGTGATTTGCTAAATCATACGAAGAGCTGCTTTTTACTGTGCATCTGACATCTTTTATCCCATGTCCATCAAGTTTAGTACTGCAATCCCCAAATAAAAGTTTTACACAGCTCCTGTCTTTCACATCATCAGGAAAAGTTAAAGCCTTTTGCAAGAAAACCTGGAATAAAGAATAGGAAACAAAGTCCTACATGGAATGGATAAGGGTATTCAGAGCAGGCCAGTGACAGTCTTGAAAGATGAATGATTTGGCCCAATACCATTGTCAGCATGTCACACTACATCCTCACATCATTTCTAAAGCTTTGCAGAAGCATGCAGAATTTGCACCACAGCAGTAATGGAAGGTTATGGTTGAGTCACAATGTTCTCAATGTCAGAGCAGTGAAAGATTCAGAGCTAAATTACTTCACAAATATATAAGACATCTAGCAAAATAAAGGTTTCCATCCTCTTTAAAGACATACCATTCAGCTTCATTGACACTGGGCAGGTTTTGAAGATACCAGATTTTTTTAAATTATTTTTTTTAAATTATAAAATATGAATAAGATTCAACATCACCAGTTTTCCCACGAGGCCTCAAGAATTAAGCAACATGCAATAATGAATCTCTTACCCTCCCACCAAAATCTAGATGAACACTTTCAAGCCTGTCAGTACCTGAGTGACTACTAAAGCAGTAAAACAGAAATGTAGTACCAAGTTTCTACAAAGAGAAAATCAGTATTTATTTCCCCAAAGTGTCAGACACCTGGGAAATTCAGGTTCATGGTTCACTGGAAGAAGAAAATTCATTTCAAAGGTGTTAAGAATAATGCTAAAAATAGATTTTATCCCACTAGGCTGGAAGATATAAAATAGCAGTCTTTGGTAACTACTGTTGCTTGAATTATACTATAGTCCTACTACATGCCATTATCTCCAGTAAAGTACCCAGGCTAATCAAACCAGTTCTATTTTTAAGATGTGACCAATGGATTAATACTTTTAACTGGGTAAAATACGACAAATTCTAGTACATGTTCAGTCTTTATAACAGTTTTGCACAACTCTCCCAATTTAAAGAGTGAATACATGCCCAGTAACATTGCAACTCAAAATAAGAGCATGGTTTCTCCACAGAATTGTACTTTTCCCCTCACTCCAGTGAACTGACTTACGCTCATTCAGTTTTAAAGTTTCACTTTAAAAATGATGAAATTCAAACTGTTCTTGTATGTTTAATACAACTTGGAAAGTTACAGTACTATTCAAACATCAAGTAACTTGTGATTAATTTACTGTCTTGTACACATGCTTGTGACTAAAACCAGGTTACACATGGAAACTAAACTCAGATTTTTTTTTTTAATATTTAAAACAAATAGTGAAGTAGGCCGTAAGCAGGAAACAATCTAGACATAATCATGCATGAAAGTATACCAAGTGATTTTATTCTCCTGAGCCAGCTGTCATTTTAGAAGCAGTAGGAGGCATCCAGGACTTCCATTTACTTTCCTAATAAGCACATTTTCATGACCTGCTACTTTTTCCCCTATATGCAATAGAAAAAATATGTTTTGCACAAAACATACAGGGTGAACACAAAACAAAAATCAGGCTTAGTAATTAAAAACCCTCCTAAGTAAGTTACATAGCACTAAACAAAATGCTTTAGTATTTTGTCTCTTCCCCAGACATTTGCTGCTAGCAGTGTGAATTAAATGAAGCTGTACACAACTGTGATGCAAGAATGATGCTGAACATACATTGATATTACAAAAGCTACACAAAACGTAACATGGCAACAATAAACTGGCACATATACCAAAAATGCTCCTAAAAGAACAGCCATCCCAAATGCTAAGTAGACATAATTTTCACTTTTGAAGAAGGAATTCAATATATGACAATTACCTCACATATTTTCTTTCAAATCTCTGAATACTGTTATTTCAAATGTAATAGTTGCATCTTTCACACTCTAAAGCAGAAATTTGTATTATTCAGCACAGCTCTGGTTCTGAAAATGTCTGATGTGGAACTGCTGCTGATACAGTGCTAGAAGTTCTAGAAGCACAATGCTCCAAAGACTGGAACAAAACTAAAGAAACTGTTTCATTATAAAAGTTTTCTTTCGGTGCTTTTTTCAAAAAGCTTTTCGTTTCAAGTTGATTGAAACTGGAGCTGCAGCTTACCTTTCCATTGCTCTGCCCCTTGAAAGCAGAACACAGCATATGGATCAATGAAGTGCTATTGTATCAAATGAAAAACATTACCATTTTAAAAGACAGTATTTCCCATCTTTTGAGTTGCAGAGTATGTATTTTCTTCTGAGACAGAAGTACACATGAACAGTCTTGCTTCTCTAAGGCAGCTGTGTATACGACCTTTTCCAAAGAAATCATTAACACAATTTACTGTATTTTACCTTCTTGGCAACTGCAGAAAGTAGACAGATCAAGCTCACATATAATTTCCCTCAACAGTTTAGTTCACAGTATTTTCTTTGTTATTTCAAATACTTGCCCTCTAGGGTCAACTGTTCCTAAAAATGTGAAACATAACCATGCTTTTCAGACATGTGAAGCCTCAAAGTATTTTTTACCAATTTGTTCTAAGCTATATATTGCTCGAAGTACAGAAAAGTCATCCAAACTCACGGAAGGAGAACATATGTACACTATATTCTGTACATATCAAGTAGATCAGCACAAACTAATACATGTAGACACAGTTATGAAGAGTCTTGCCCTACTGCCCACTCCTTGCAGTTCTTTACTTCCACAATGAATTGAGCAGAACCAGTAATTTCCACTGGATTTCTTTCACACTGCTCACTGCATGGGCACAGAGATGCAAGAGTGACACAAAGGAGGCAGGAAGCAGGACCAAGCAGCAAAGAGGGCAGAGGGCTATTCCTATTTGTAGCAAACCACATATTGAACGATTATTACAAACATGCACACAAAGATTTCAAATTTTCCATTAGCATACAAATATTTAAAACATTTGTGAGCAGCCTGAAAGATCACTCCCAGCTGGCAATTCAAAGACTGCATTCTACAGTACTGCAGTAGCTGGTTTATGCAGGGTTTTTTTTCCCAGCAATTTTTCACTAGAGAAAGATATTTACAGCTTAGTAACAGCACTGCAGAATAAATCCTTCTATAGCAAATAATGAAGAATAACAGAGCTCACAAAACAAGAAACACATTAAAATGCCCAAATTATTTATAGCAAAGAGTTGCAAAAAGACTTTAAATAAATGATTTTTATTTCTTTGTAGATTTTTCTTTTTCATCCTGCATACAACCTCTACGTTTTTATTTGAAGAGGGAAAAAAGTCTGCTTTACTTCGAGGGGTGAGTGAGTTAGGCACTGGGTTTGTTTTGGTTTTTTGGGAGGGGTGTTTTGGTGTTTGTTATTTCTTTCAAATATTCACTTTCACATTTTTCACATAAGAAAATGTCTACAGTGAACTTAAAGCATAAAACTAGCACCATAATAATATCTCGTAATTATAAAAAAATATTCAGTATTCTATTTCCTTTATATCATCTTCTCTTGGGTGCTCCTCTGGCTACGACAGAGACATGTAAGACTGGATTCCTCAATGGTTTTATGAGAGGCCAATAATCTTAGTATCAGCTGTTTCATACTTACAACAACATGAGGTGTGTACACTGTATACAATTGCTGTATTCAGCCACAAAACTCAAGTCCTACAGAACAATTTCATAACAACATAGAAGAAAGACAACCAACTGCAGTGATCCCATCCCACCTCCCATGAGTGTTAATATTTTTCATAAAATGAATTAATTTCATTCCTTTGCCATCTGCACAACACTAACCCCAAAATTAAAAAAAAAATCCCAAGATAATAATGTAACTGGTATTTTTATCTTTTCCATTAAAAATTAATTAGTTTGTTGTTTTCATGTGTAACAAGTTTTAAATTTATTTTTGTGAATCTGCTGTAGGTAAAAAATTAAACTGCATTTCTCTCATTTTAATTATGTCACTTTATTCCCCCACTCCCCATCTTTTTCCAGTTTACATACAGGACTCTACACACTTATTCCTGCTCAAGGGTCTGTGCTATTTTTTTTTTTTTTTACTGCAAAATTAAAAGGCAAGCCCAGTATCTTCATTCTGTGTTTCTTTCAAGTCAAGTAGTTAATGCCCCATGTACAGTTAGGATGTAAATTCAATCAAATTATGCCGCTATGCTTTACAGATATTGATATAAATGCACATTAATAAAGCTGGGAACAATAGAAGCTATAGACAAACCATTTATGAGAACAAATTGAAAAAATTTATCTACATGTGTATGCAGTAACACAATGAAGTTCCTTTTGAATCTCATACCTCTCATTATGAACATTTTGTCCTCAATTCGAGGGATTACCTAAGAATCAGCTGAGGTTTTATCCACATTTACAAAGATGCTTTTTTCTTTCAATATGATTCAGGTATAAAATAGCCATTATTTGAAAGTGATTTTTTAAACTGGCTTTACCTATGTTATACTTATCTCTGAACTTCAAGTTTTTTTAAAAGTTCCAACAATTAGAAAAAAAAGGTTAGCGTTCTAAGCTCATTTTCTGAGCAAAACCCACCTCTTCCCGCTTTTAGAAGTCAGGCTGAAGTCACTGATACGAATACATCCAGATTTGAATTATACTGGTTTCCATAGTAACTTAAGGAAGTTCAAGATGGAAAAGACCTATTAAATCATCCCACTGGAAATTAACATATTGAAGGCTTTTCTTCCATGCATTTAAAATAATTTTGTATTGTTTTAATGAAAATCTTATGTTCAGTTTGTGTATTCTACAACTTACATTTCAGACATAGACAACTTAATTTTGATCAACTTCAGTATTTCATGGATTACTGTGAAATCTGAAATGCCTACAGCTATAACTTAAAAAATATTTTATGGGGAAAATCCCAAAACCATCAACAAAACAGATTTCTTCACAACATCAGAACACCCAATAGGTGAGAACACCTACTCAGACTAAGTACGTTTTTAAAGAAGACAACAAAAAGCCAAGCCAATGGAAAAAATTATACCTGACATCAAGTACTGCAAACTTTTAGTCAACTCTTCTCTTGCCAAATTCTCACATTTCACTGAATGGATTTTAATAATATAAATACTTATGAGATACTGCAGTTCACTGCTTGCCACTAAACTAGCACTGAACAGTCAATAATCTGAATCAGTGATCCATTCTCTGTATTTTCCATAGGACACATTCCCTCCCTCCTCACAGTTCAAGCATAACAAAAGTTTGGACCCATATTCCCTGATGCTAGGAGTGAGCTAAGAGCCCATGGATAGCACCAAATCCCAAGATAGTTCTGCATCTTAGTGATATCACAGCACTCAAATTTATGAATTCAGGAGTCCTGAGAAGACAATTAAACTGCATTCAAAATGTGCTCTCTCAAGCTCCCCAGTCTTGGCCCAAGCACAAGATAACAAGAGATCCTGGACGCAGAGTCTGTGAAACCACGTATGGATACACCACAGCCTCAAGTCTCAAGAATGGAATTTAAATCCATTCTTATTTGCAGTCTCATTTTAACAGATCCCATCAGTTGCTACCCAGCTTCCCCTGCCATTTTAAGAGTTCAATTACATTTTATTTTGACTTGTCTCCACTGAGAAGGGAAGAATTATGATCCAACTTTTGTTATGCAATAAATTATGTTTCATGTGCCATTACAGCACAACACTCATGTGCTGAGCATCTCACCTTAAAGCAGATTCTCCCTTCATAAGGCCTAAGGGGCTTCGTTTTCCACTTGAGAATCTTTCTTTAGATCAGTTATTTCAGCATTTCTGAGCCAAGCTTTTGAGGGAGACTGTGACTGTTTAACAATCAGTACTTCATAAAAGTCAATGCATTTGTATTTAGCACCTTTTCAAAGAAACAGTAATTACAAAGTAATCAATTTTTCATGTTAAAAAATTTGAAATGGAAAAGTGGAAAAGGCAAGAATTATATTGGTATATTTTAAAATATGACAACATACTTCAGATCAGAATGCTCCTAAAAGAATGTATACTATAAAATTCTTTTGGGTTACGGTTAAAATTAAATTAATGTAACATTTAGTTTATAATATCTTCTTGCCATCTATGTTAACATTTTGTTCTAACAAGAGTCTCCAGTTTATCATATTTATTGTCTTTTTATGTCCAATTGCATAAAACAGATGGGGACAATAAAACAACTTAAGGTCAGGAATTTTTTTCTAGGTAATTCGAAGTAATTCATAAATATATTAGAAAAAAGTGCATAAGTGAATCTGGATCACCACCAAGCTTCCTAAGACACCAATGTGCTTTATCTAATGAGTGTACTGGACAGAACTACAAAGACATTAAATTACAACCCACACAAATTTTATGTGAAGTGCCAAATAGCTGATTTCAAGACCCTTCAGAAGACACTTAGACAAGTTGGATCCTGATGGTATTGTTTAAAGTAAAAGGAACAGCAAAGCATTGGTATCTCCAAGTATTTAAAATTGTATCTTGTGTGAATTTTAAGCAGATTGCACCCAAATTTTAGGAATAATGTAAAAACTCACTAAGTACAACCAAAAGTAAGTGCTTTGTAGTTGTAGATTTCTTATCTTTTCCAAGCTTGTGTTACCAGTGTATAAAAAAGTCAAGATTTCACTGTGCTTTCTAGTCAAACAGCAGACAGATAAAAAGTACACATAGACAGAAAGAATTATAAACTGATCACCCAGGTAGGAACAAGAAAAATTAATTGCTTCCAGCATATGGGCACTACCTTCTAGAGCAAAAACACCACTTGGTGCATCTATAGACCATTTTTAGGAACCAAATTGGGCCCATTCCTTCTCTAACAAAACTATGTGTTTATCTTATATTTAGAGTCAGTAACTACTACATACATATAGGAAAACCAAAAATCACTACCTTTACCATTGAGCTGAGTACAGATAACATGGCTAGTCAGCCCTAAGATAGCGTTTAAGAGCAGAATTTGGCACCATGTCATCAACTACAAAAGGAATTCTTCATAAAATACTCAAAGTGTGGCCAAATTCAACGTTTTAGTACTGAGTTTTTAGGAATTAAAGGCTTGGTTCAAGCTTATTTAAAAAGAGATTGGATGATTTTCTACAATAAGGACAGCAGACAAATCCACTGCTACCATTCAGCAGAGCCCTCCAAGTCAGAGTTTTACAGAAAGCATTGCTCAAAACCATGGAATGAAATCACTAACATTAATTAAAATCTACAGTAACTTTCCAATACATACATAACTCCACTTCCTAGGAAAAAATGCAGCGTAACAAACATGCAGTTGAAATAATATAAGGCTAGGAAGAAAAAAAAAAATCAACAACTTCTTGCACAGTTGGTACATTTAATGTACTTCTAAATTATACTCAGACACTACAAGGATGAAGGTGTATATATCTAAACAAACACAGAGAAGTTAGCCAACAGGCTTGAATGACAGTCTTTTGCTTTGAAAAACTGAAGACAACTTTTGAATTTAGTTTAAGTTATATTTGAAACATGTTCCTCTTACAGCCTTCTGGTTTAGAATTACCAGCTAATAACAGTGATTTCTCAATCACCATAAAAAATTTCATGTACAAGGGCAGAAAAGATGAGACAACAGTAATGCAGGCACCTTACTATACACTAGTGTAACCTGCATTTTCAACTGACAAGAATACACCAAAGCAGAGAATTTAAGTAGTCACTATAGGCAAACACCAGTTTACACCTTCTGAAAACACAGCAATTTTCCCAAATGTTGAATTTTGGGAATAGTGTACTAAGTAAAACCAGTTGTGAGGATTTGATTTGTTTTGTTTTGTTTTTCAATGAGCCCTGTAGTAAGATGCATGTATGCAGCAGGGGAATGACTTTCTCAGACTTTAAACTTAACTCACTACTGTATTACAAACTATGAAGTATGGTATGTAAACTCAAATTGAGAAAAAAATGGTGAAGACTACTTAGGGCAAAATGCACAGTAGTTAAAGATGTCACAACTGAGGACCTAACGCACCTAGGAACTCCTGAACTGTATGGAAACAATCTCTATCTTAAAGCCATGTAACACTGACAATTTAATGATACTGTATTTCCAAAATGCCAGCAATGCCACAATCTTCCTGTTACCCATTTGCTCACAATTTAATTTGGGGAGACCAACACTGCTATATAAAACAACACACACATGCTGCTCTTTCTCTGTGGCTTGTACCCCACGCATTGAGCTCAGTATCACAGCATCCCAGTACAGTTACGGGACTGTATAATCTCAAATCCAATTTAATCAATTTGGTATCATTATTCAATCAGAGTAGTTTTAGTAATTTCTATTTCTGAAAATGAGAGTGAACTGATAAAAACAGAATACTGATATTTGACAATTATTTTGAAAAAAAAAACAAACAAAAAACCCCACCCCAACAACAACAAAAAAGCAATAGAAACAAAAACTATCCCTACATTCCTGCCGCTACAGGAATAGAACCAATAGGTCTTTTCCATCATCTTCCATGACTGACAAAATCTGAATGATATTAAGCCTCCTAACAGCATTATCTCCAGTTTTATCTTAATACTCAATCAGCAAATCTAGCCTGAGTTGTGTCAGAAATTGGTATTTTTCAAATTCATAATTCTGTTAAAATATTTATCGAGAATCCTCATATATTGCATAATATGCAATCCTTCCTGAATGCATATTGCTCTACGATAAGCGAACACTTATTTTAATTGTATTTGCCTCCTATATAAACAGTTAATCATTGATAACAGACTTGTTTCTATTCAAACCAAGCACTGGGGAAATGTATTCTTTACAAAAATGCATTACACAGTAAAAGACCTTAAACCAGGTTGCACCCATGTCTCCTTCCTTGCAACAGCAAGATACTTTAACCATCAGTAGAACACACGGATGTGACAAACACTTTTCTTCTGTAGTAGCATAGTTGAGGTAAATTCATTCATAATGAATAAAGCATAACATAGATTTCTTTTTCCAAAGCTTCCCCTCCCATCCCCCAAGCTAAATTTTTCCAGTAATTTGAGTAACAGATATACTCTGTTGATAACCCTATTGTGACTAAGTTTGCAAAGGAAGATTTGAGATACCAGGAAACAGTGTCCTCAAGAACTTTGCATAAAAGCTTATGCTCTTGGAAAGTAGACACAAACACAAGAAATTGTGATATAAATCAGTCACAGCATGTACTGCAACATGCACTTTAGCTAAACAGATTCATTGTAGACACATATTAGAAACTACTTAAGAATGAAAATTATGCCCTTTTAATTAAGCATAAAATTATTCTCACCCAATATTAGTAATAACATTCCCAAAATCCTTTTAAGTTATTTTTTGCATTTTATTGTAATCAGGTAACTGCACGTTTTACAGCATGGTCACACATTTTATTTTTGCTAGAGTCACAAACACATTGCCTTACATAATGATCTGCATCATTTCTGCTCTATACTACAAAGCCTATGACTGAATACAAAAAAATCTTTTACAAAATAAACTGTTTTAAAGACTACAATAACAATAAAACCGTTTCCAGGTAACAGCTAAAATTATAAGGGCATATCACTGTATATTTTTACTGGAATTTCTAAACAGTAAGGAATGAAATAAGTTTAGTATCTGCGACGCTTGTTAGGTCCTTCAAAGTTGCCCCCTGGGTTTCCTCTACCAAAGCCACCAGGTCCACCACTCACGGCACCCACACCACTCATTGGCGGCTGAGGAGTTTCAGAGCCCGTTCTACTAACCAGGGGTGAACCCATCTGGGATGGGCCTCCTTGAGGGAATCTCTCATTATGCTAACACAAGTCCATTTGGAACATGCCAAATGCCAGTTACAACAAAAACCACAAGTGATGTTGTCATGGAGTTCAGCAGATAGTCCAGCAGAATCAGGATCACACATAGAGGGAAGAAAGGAGCAATTTAATTAGTTATTGTGGAAAAAGAGATGGAAATTAAAGAGTACTAATGTTATGCTCCGACTTTGTAAAGTAAATTAAAAATTTAAAACTTTAAGTATTAAGACCAACTCTGCTGCTGAATGTAACTTCATCCTTTCAAGCACATCTGAAGCAATATATATTCTCTGTGTAACAGAAGAAACAGCAATTTTATACTGAACCCTATTCTGCCTTACATACAAACTACAATGCTTCTCCCTTAGACTAAGACACAGAAGCACTGTCAAATCAGAAAAAAGATAAATTAAAAATTAGCTTCTGTATTTCTAGACGCTGCAGGTTTATTTTTTTAATAGCAATATAACATGAAGACTTATATACCCCCACATCTGTAGATAAAGTGTGTTTCAGTCCACATACTACCTGGAGTCATCCTTTTGTATGGCATTTCAAGAATCTTTAGTCAGACTTAAAATCCAGTCCAAATAAACTGACACAACTAATGAGTAACTGGACTATGCTCAGAGTGAAAAAAACTTCACGTGTCTAAAGCTTAACCTGAAATACCAATGTAAAATGAAAATTCAGTTAGTGTTCTACATTTATTTTGCCTAGTTCTGTAACTAATATTAATAGAAGTATATGTGCTTATGCAGATTTATTAGGCTATAGCAATTAACCTAAAACAGTAAACATGTATCTGAGCACTTATAGTTCAGCATTTATCCAAGTGTTTAAGAATAGAGCCCCAAAGATGACATTTAAAACATTAACTCAACATAAACCAATAAAAGCACAGATATATGGTATAATTATATTTTGCAATAACTCATCATTCACCTGTTAAGGACAGTTAAGGTTTCAGAAGAAATTCCCTCTGTACAGAGATGTGTGTTAACTGCCTAGATACTCAGAGCTCAACAAGAACATTTAAGACTAGTACTTAATATGCCTAAGTCACAGAAGAATTCTTCTGAAAGTCTAACTCCAGTACCAGTAGTAAAGCTCAACAGTTCTAGAGTCTGCTGATTTATTTTGAAAAAACAGTATTATATCTATATAGTTTTTTTAAATTATACCAAATAAGAAAAAAAGTTAATTCAACAGCTGCATGAAGAACTATTACAGCTCTAAAGTACCTTAAAATCTGCAGCACTAGTTAAAAATGGTTTAAAAATTATTTTTAACTCAATACAGCTTTTCAGAAGTGGATATGAATTTCAACAAATAGCTTATCACATTCTCATGCTGATTTTTACCATTTGACTTTTGGACAACAAGTCCTCTTTCCAACAGAGATCCCTCTTCTCCAGCTAACAAGAAAACTGCAGTAATTAACTACCCACAATAAAGCATGGGAAGATAAACTATTTTTAAGATCTTATTTTCAAAGTTAACCTATGTTTGAAAAGATTGCAGTGAAACAAAAAGACTGCTCCAACTTTTCCCCAAGAGACTTTAAAAAAATCACCTGATCTAAAAAAACCAAAGCCTGCATGTCTGGTCTATAAAACATATTCTCCATTTCCTCAGGGGAACCTGAAACTAACTGACATCACAGTGATTCAACAGAGACCCCTCAAAGTATCTTTAAACTGTCTTACCAACAGCAGCATAAACACAATAAGGCTATGCCTTTCTGTAGGGGTCTATTCCCCCAATTGGGAAAAAAAAAAAAAATCCAATTTGTCCAGTAGCACATAGAAGAAAATGGAAGTTAGGAAAAAAAAAATTCAAACATGCATTTCAAAGTGTTAGTATATTCTCTACATTTCCATACCTGGAATGACTTTTTGTAGAAGAACAACAGTTTGAGATAGATACCTTGACTTAGGATACCACTTTTTCTTAACCGTTTTTCAGTGTCCATATAGTCACCAGAGAATGTTCCAGAGGTGACCAGTAACACACTGGTCTCCAGCTAAAGCATCTCTGAAAACAGTTTTTTATAAAAAGCATCCCTCTCTGTGGGAAATGATACAAGTGATACAAGTTGTGTCCTCTGATGTGAAGTCAGATCTTCTCCTTTAACTGGTGAAGACCAGACTCACCATGTGCTTTCTGCTAAATAAAATTCTCTTTTCAAAATCTCTTTTTCCTCTAAGGAGCAAAGAATTTTGTCTAAAGTTCATTTTACAGATTGCTCAATCACAGACAGACACTACTGAGAACACCTATTTAAAAAAAATTAAAAACAAACCAGCAGCTACAAAATACTTCTGTGTTCCAACAAAGCTACAATGGAGTATTTGTATCACACCACCACTACAACCTATCAAATATCTGTGTGCAGAATAAACTGAAAAATACATTAAAAATCAAGTTTAAAATTACATAGTTGTTTCTCTACATAAGACATTGCAGCTAGGAAGCGTGACTGGCTATGAGAACAGAGCAAAAATGGCTGCTGCTTTAACTGGTAGTAGCATTTCTGCTATTAATAAAAAATTCCAGGATGTCTTAAAGACATTTCCTAACATACCTGGCCACCAGGTGATATTATTTTCCCTATAATGATATAAGGGTTATCCCCCACAGATGCTGGCATACATAATTACTGTCATAATCTCATGCTTTCAACACTGTTAGAAAGAAAATTCAAAAAACACTGAAATTGCTTAAAAATACTTTACACAAAGATATCTTCACACTACAGAGCTTTGCTTTCAATATTTAACTATTCATCAAAAAACCCCAACAAGCTAACACTGAGAATTTAGTTCTAATAAAGAAAAAAACAGCAAATACCTAAATTAACAGAATACTCTGGTATAGTGTTTTCTACATTTCACAGAAGTGATTTCCTTCTATCAGGGAGTTTTTCATGACAGGTCATTCATGCAAAGTTTTGCCACAAGTGCTATATAGTCTAACTTTAAATTGAAGTTTGATTACTGATCAAAGAACTCACTCCATTCCTAAAAGAAGCAGGATTTTCACAGTAATATAAAGATTTTCCTTTAAACTATTTGCATGAACGAGTTTATCAATTGTTTTTTAACATATTCAAAACACTGTATGTTCTTACTTGGTGTGAAAATATCTTTGGTAACAAGAATGGTCCATGAGACATGACAGCTATTTAAAGTAATTAAATTTGTGATACGTTACCACTGTTCCATTATCTGGCATCATTGGTGTTCCCATATTTGCAGCTCCATCTGGTCCCATGGAAGGACCAGGACCCATTGCAGGGCCAGGTAAAGTTCCTCTGTTGTTCATATTCATACCCATCATTGGTGGAGGGCCTTGGTTACCAGCAGGTGCTGGGCTAAACGCATCTATGCAAAACAATCTATACTTAGAGCTGTCCTATCTGATTTTTACAAGAATAAACAAAACAATTTACAATATTTAAAAGCCAAAGGTACAAAACTTCCAATACTTGAAATAAAAAAAAAATATTCTTTGAGACTGTACATTTATCTCAATCATCTGCTTTTAAATGTTTTTTCATTGAATTATGTTGCATTACATAATCCACCTCATACATAAGAAAATCCTGAACTCGACAGCTAAATATAGCTGTAGTTTCTGTGCAAGAATTTGAGGTGTTCATACAGCGTATGAATACCAATATTATGTAACCTTCTATAGTGTTACAGTACATTTGTTCTAATGTCTAAAAGCAACACCAAAGATGGCACTCAACTTCACATTATTTGTTATATGGCATAAATAAATCTTCCATTTAAATGCAATTTATTATAGTGAAAGTACCAGAAAACTAAGGGAAATTTTGTTAGAACTGAAAGTGAAAGAACAGTCTCCACCAAAATTCCGATTCACATTAAGAGGTAGAAAAAAAGCTTAAAGACACCTTTTGAGGAGATCATTTAGCTAGAATATTGAGCTAGAAAACATCATCTTGGCACCCTGGCACTGCTCACTAACACAGCAGGCAGGTAAAATGGCCTTCATAACAATTTCTCATGTTGGTATAAGAAAGAAGTGTGATTATATAGATCACTTATGTCTACTATTACGTTTCTATGTTCCCATGTCTACTTATGTTTCTATTATGAAACGTCAACTTTAAGACTGGTGGTGATGTACTCCCTTTCCTTCCGTGATATTCCAACCCTTTCCAGCCAGAATTTTGCATCCAAACCTTGACAATGGCAGAAGGCATGCATCTGGAATCTAGCCTATGTTTAAAGTCGTGACAACATACAAGAATACCAACAAATCTAACATGTTGCTAGTTTAATAAACCTGCTCCTTCGAAAATCAAGCTCTTGCCTCACTACAATTTGAAGTTCTTTAGTAATCAACATAGAAATGTATTATTGTGAGCAAGCCATTTAGCAGATACACTACTCTGACCAGATGCAAGTATGCAAACTTGTACGTTTACTTCTTGCCTGAGAGCAATCACAGCAGCCAGTGAAACCACTGCATCCAAGATACTGCTGCTACAAACACTGAGCTGGGCTTGCTCATACTCATTATGCCAACTGCAAGTTGCTCAGTAAAAACAACCCCAGTAGCACATCATGCTACAAGTTTATTAGACACAATATAGAAAAATCTTGTAATTTTGAAAAAGCAGAACTCATTTGAGCTTAGTAGTGAGAAACTCCCCTGGCCTCACTGAGCCATAACAAAACTATGCACAAGTTGGATGCTTCTTAGCTACCCACAAGCACAATCAGTTCATGTAGCAGGTAGAGTACTGTGTAACAATTCAAGATAATCACAACTGAATATGCCCTAAAACTGCTTTCTTTTTCAGTGTCATCCACTTGGTGGGTAAATAGGGAAGGAAACAGAGATGTCTGCGCTGGCAATATAAGGAGAAACGTTTCTTTTCAGAAAGTCTGCAAGTATTCTTCAGGACTATCATGATGGTAGTGCCATTAAATGGAGCAAAATAATTTTCTATTGGTTTGCTTACCTGTCTAATTAAACTTGGCCAGATGGTAACTGGTATCCTCTGGTAACAGTAACTTATCTTTTAACTGCAACAAATTTCTTACCCTCTGACAGGTCAACCGGGAAGTGCACAGCAAAGGTGAGAGTGAGGCCCTGCACAGTTTCAGCAACAGGCCACTGGAATTCCAGCTATACCTCACAGGTCCTTCTAGCAGACCTTAAGAATTAACCACTTCATTATCCCCTCTTTTTTGTGGGACACTGATATTAGTAGGTAATTCACTAGACCAGGCTCAGTAACAGATGCAAAGCAGTCATCCACTTTATAACCCACTAATAATACATCCATTGTGTTATTACAATGCACAGACACCAAAAGATTTTTCTGCAGTCTGGAGGACTGAAAAAGCACACTTCTGGTGTCCAAACTGCACATGCCAAGATCTGGGCACAGTTAGCAAGACATCACAGTCCATACCCCTCATCAGTGCAGAGACAGTTTTCTTTTTTTCCCCCCACACTGACAAGTTTATCAGCTGCACCTAGCTTTACAGAGCCAGTTAAATGCTACAGTGAGGCATACAGCTTTTCTCAGAATTTGTTTGCCACAGAAAACAACACAGAAAATGAGTGGTCTTGCACAAGTCAGCCCAACACTAATTATATCTGTCACAAAGGTACCTTGTTTTCTACTAATGTTATGTGTGTTATTTCCATTACTGAAGATACACTGTCTCTACTGTCTCTCGCATGATGGAAAGTAGCAAATGGCAGGTAAAGGACACTTAAAGTTACAACTCTATTATTGACAAAGGATGCTAAAATCAACAACTAAAGGTCTACTATTTAAAGGTCTACTACAGGGGCTTTTTTATTTGTAGTGGTGGGCTGGTTAATGGACTGGAGGAAAAAAAAAAGTTTCTACAGTGAGCTAACCTAAAATCCAGATAATCTGGAAACAAACACTCTTTTCACCTATTCATTATGGGTCTCTTTCCCTTTTTAAAATAGCAGATCACTGCATGACTTTTTTTGGAACTACACATTTATTTCTGAAATAATTGTTATGTTTGTATTAAGTTTAAAATCTCAAGTCACAGCAGGAAGTTCACAAAGTAAGTCTATGATGACCATCATTGTTAAGCATTAAAATCTGACAAGAGGGTTGTGAAATGATTTCTATAAATACCCATTTAAAATCTGTACATAAAAAGTATGTCTTGTGGAGCTGGTCAACTGGCATTAGTAGTTTCCACACTAAAAGTATTTATGAAATCTCCTAATTAAATGAAATTTTCAAGTAGATTGCAATCATACACAGTACAACTATAAAATGAAAAAAAAATCTTAAAAGTTTATAGTTCAGCTACTATTTGTAAATAAACTGACACGGTCATCTCTTAGAATTATTATTTAAAGCTCTTAATCTCCTCTGAAAGAAAAAAAAACTATTTTGCAACTGTAAATGTGTCTCAGTTCATAAATAAATGGTGAATAATGTATTTTAAGACCTGGATAGAGTAGATTCATTAGTCTACAAATTCACATTATTCAAAAGGTCAAACAACAATGTTTGTGAAATATACTTTCAAGTTTAAATTATACAAAACCAGTAACTTTTCTTAAAATAATAATCTTCATTTGTTTCAATGAACATCAGGAAACTTCCAAGATATTTATACTGAACATTACTACAGTTTACTCAGTTTGTTTGTTTTTGTTTTGTTTGCTTTTAAGAAATACTGTTTCAGCCTTGTTTATTCTGGTTGAGGGGAATTCCAAACTGTTTCAGTCTGCACATATAGACCAATCACTAATTATTAAGAATGTACTCTTCCAGACTTCATAGTACAGGCAGTGACAAAAGTGAACCGAGAATATTTGCAAATACACACTTGCAGTGAACTAGTAGAACACCAATAACATTATTGATTAATCTTTTGTCCAAGAACTTACCAGTTTTAACCCCTACAACATCATTTCACTGTGTGCAATTACAGTCTCAACTTCTCTGAATAGGTAATCTTTCCAGAAGAATGCAAAATAAAGAAGAACTTTCTATTAAGAAAGTAGCAGATTACTTCCAGAGTACCACCTTCCCCTGCCTTTTTGTTTCTGTTAAATTGCATATCATATTTTCCTCCCATAGGCAGTCAAACAATAAAATAAAGATACACACTTGGGGAAAAAAGCAGGTGTTTGGAAGCAAAATATGTGAGATTTTTAAACTTTCTAATACTGTTTAATTCTTTTTACCAGTAGCTGTCACTAATTAATAGTGCTTGAGTAACATGTACAGTCCCAAAGAAAAATAGATTTTTTTTAATATTACATAAGCCTTTATCCTTCAGATCCCTACCTCCCATGTTTATTGCTCCACGAGGACCCATATCACCCATTCTCATTTCCTGTTCTCTCTGAAAGTAAACATATTTTTCATGGTCAACCTATCATTCTTAGAACTTAAAAACATTTCCATTTACTCCATGAAAATAAAAATTTTCAAGTTCCAAAAGCTTCCACTGAATACAAAATGTAAAGGAATAAAATTAACTATAGTCCCTCGTTTTTATAAAATCAAATGGAATAATAAGTTCCATATAGCAATGGTATAAATTTGTATAATGCTAAAGGTTAAATATTACAAATTAAAGTATCAAATGCAGCAGTCTCATGTTCCCAAATAGTTATATGATCAACTGCAAATAAATCCATTTTCACACAGAGCTTTTCATTAATAAGCAGCAATATATTTACATTTTAACTAATAAAGAGGTCTTACTACAACACTGCTGCAAGGCCGAGGTTCACAACTCAAACATACTTCTGCTGATGGAAAACTAAGCTTGACGTGTTGGATTATGGTATTTAAGCTCAATCTGCCAGCTCATCTTTGTTCAAATAACTGACCTTACTTGGTGTTGGTACATTTTTTGATAAATTATATCATGCATTTTCAATGTCAGTTCAGATATTGACCACCTTTCCAAAAACTGCACAAGAAAGAAGCATCAGCATGAACTCCATTTGCATGTCATATACATTTATACTAAAGAGACAAATAAAATTGATTCAGATTCAATTGATGCTCAGTCATTCAACAGCAAAAGAGTTCTGACATCACTGATCATGAATCACGGCCTGCTCAGAAAAATCATAATTTAGGATGAAACAAAATACATCTATCAAAGGTAATGCAAGGGAGTTTTAGTATTACTGTTTATATCAAAACAATGAAATAGAAACAAATTCACAGTTCAAAATGAAAACTGAAACTGTTACCAACATTTTTTTTCTTTAATTTTCTGCAAGACTGTTAATGAATATTGCACTCTTCAGTGAACACAAGTGTGCTGAGAACAAGCATATGCAAAAAAAAATTTACCTGACTCTGAAAACCACTTATGATTAAAGAGCATGAGTTCAGATGCAGTTTGAAAACAATTCCATATATTAGGCAAATGAATCAGTATTTTTACAATTCCACAGAATTCCTTTTCGTTCAGTCAGTTTGGAATCCCAAACATGAGTCTTCTTATCTTCACACATGTAAAGCAGACACCAACATTTGACATAACGAGTCAGTTTTCTAAAATATTCTGGTATGGAGAACTGTCATAGGATACCTGACAAAAGGCTCTCATGTCATTCACTTCATTTCCAGTTACTCGTATTAGCCACGAAAATGAACGTAACCTAAGAAGACTGGACACTATTTTTGATGGCTTAGTGTGCAGAGGAAAAGGCTTTGTAGCTCAAGAAACAGGCAGTATTAAGGTCCAGCTATGAACAGCCATTCATGAACACTAAAGAAGGAAGTCTTCTTCTGACCCTAGGACCCACATGAAACCTATATAACAGAACATCCAACTACTTTGTCAGATTTTTAACAGTAACATAAACTGACATTTCAAGTAAAATCAGCAGTCCTGTTAGGTTCAATCATACCCACAAACTGACACTAATGGTTTAGTCACAAAATCAGCATACAACCATATTGGTATTAGTCTGCTTTTACATGTCAGCCCTGAAATGAAGAAGCGGAAGAAAAAAGTGGTAGATTATCCTTAATGTCAAACCCTAGCCCAAGATGCTAGAAAAACATCATGGCTATCAGTTTCATCAATCAGACTATGTGCATATGTGCCTGTGTGAAAACAGGACATGCCACAAACATTCAAGACACCTTTAGCTATAGGGAAAGTATCACATTTTTCATTACTGCACATAACTCAGCTGATGCATCTCAGGTGCAACTGCCAAGTTGGTGGGTAGATTTTTCAATGTGAAATATGCCATGTAAGGCAGAGACGAGTACAACACCCGCTGGATAAGGATGTTAAATACAGAACTATAAATGTACTAGTTAACAGAACTTTTTTTTTTTTTTTTTAACAAAAGACAGAAGCACTGACAAGCTTTAACATACACGTCTTTTTAAATTAAAAACAACTACACTTTCTTCTAGCAAACCTCCACTTTTTCTAGTCTTTAAATGTTACCAGTTCTTCATTCAACAGTAAACACAACAAATAAAGAGGGGTATAACCTATAATTTTTAGGTTTGTTTCTTTTTTTCTTCTTTAGTAACAAAAAATGCCAAGTAATCATTTGCCCTTCTGTAGCTTTAACTTTGGTGTTAATATTTCAACATGTAAAAAACATTTCAGCTAGAGTCAAGATCCATATATGTGCCTTATAGTCTCTGCTGCCCATTAATGTACCAACATGCCTACAACAATGACCACTATTCTGATGTTGCACATTCATAACTTATCACATTCTTTTCAATTTTCAGCATGAATAAATTCTTCTACACAGTTAACGTGGAATTCACAATTTTAAGATAAATCCCCTATCAGAGAAAATACTGAACTTCAAATGTTAACTGGTATAATAAATGTTACCTTACAATAATAATAATGCAATTAAATACTTGACATATTAACTATGAAAACATGTACATACATAATTTGGCAAAACCTGTTATTTGCAGAATTCCAGACAATAACAAAAATTCAGTCATATCCCTCACATATCACGTCCTACATAGTTATTTATTAGGTGAGCAAAAAAAGTTATTGCAGGTAAGTAAGGTCAACTATTCCATGGGTTTTGCCCAAAATACAGCAGAGAAAGGAATACCAACCAGCAGTTACAACAGAGTAACTGAACCAGTGCTGGTTGATACCCCAGCCCACCTGAGTTTTGTTCTTGGATATTCAAACCCTCTTGCAGAACATAACTATGTTCACATTACCTTTTCAGAGCTTCTCTTCCTCACTAGGTAACTGCCCATTCTTCTTCAGTACCTTCCCTGAAGCCACCCATAACTACTCATAACAGAAGTTAAAAATGAGCAGCAAAAGTAGAGGACTAAACTTTTACTGGAGAAATGGACAGGGAGGCAATTAAGAACCTCTGATGTCACCCTGGTACCTGGGAAAAAACCTTAAAACTGGAAAAGAACAAGAAAAATGGATGATAGGCTATTACAGGGGGAGAAGAAAGCTGGAAGACAAAGAATCCATAGTAAAGTGCAATTTAAGCTTTGGGAAGATTAAAAAACCCAAGCAATACACAACTGAAAAGAAAGGAAAACAAGCAAAGAAATATATCATATTGTAAAAGGGTAATTCTTTACATAACTCCAAAGTTTTCCAAATTCTGTTGCAGGATTCTTGTGTAACACTTCAGAACTCGTTTATGAAAAACAAACAAAAATAAAACAAGAAGCTCTGATTCTCCCAAGTAATTTCCTTGATGGCAACTACAGCATTATACTAATTACTTCATACACAGGCATTAGAAATGAGATTTCATCCCAATTCCAACTCCTTTTGGTGTCAACTGTATAAAGTATATCTACATAGAAATACTGAATACAAGTATATGTTAAATTACATACTACTTTGTAGATTTAATATAGTATGGATTCTCTGTCTTTTGCCAGTATTAGAATTTTACAAGTATTTTTTGAGCATTCAAAGACGCAACATTCTTACCCCTCAGTCACCATTGATACCAGTAGCCTTAATACACAGAGATCTGCCAAGATGATTTTTCTGCTTTTTTTAAAAAATACATTAGTATATTTCTAAATCCACTCTATAGAACCATAAAGCTGTCTAGAGAATACACTTAAGAATTGATACAGGAGAATGTATCAGGTGCAATTCTAAGATTGAGAATAAAAATACAAGTAGTTATAAAACTGTGTTTCTTAACTAACCTTACTTCTTTTTCTTTTTTTTCTTTTTTTTTTTAGATTAGAAAAATCTTGTCTCCAAATGATATAATAATGGCAACAAAAGTGGTAGGAAATTACAATGGCATGTAGTATTTTAGAAAAGCAAAAAGCAAGATACCAACAGAAGTATTAAGATGATAGGACAGTCTTCTTCAAGAATTCATGGCCAGGACATGGCCACTTCTCCAGTAACAGGACTATTCACTCACCTTTCAGATAAGGAATGGTGGCCAAATTAATGGTAAGATACAGCATCAAAAAAATTCCTTATAAAGAAAATGAAAGAACATTTAACCCCATAAACTTACCCTTGCACATTAGAAATCAGTGACTTAAGTAGTAGCTTTCTAAGTTGCAGAGCAAAACGTAATTCCCGGTGCTACTGATTCTCACCTGTTTTAATGACCAGGAAAACCAAATTCTCTTTTTCTTGCAGAGTTCATAATTATTGAAAAAGGTAATAAATTTCTGTACCTCTTACTAAAATTCTCAACTCCCTTTTACAGTGTTCATTTGGTTAAGATCTTTCTAGTTAAAGAAAAACTATTTCCAAAGGCCTCTCCTAAGGAGGTCCCTTAAACCTTACACAAAATTGTAATCTATTGGTAAATGTCTATAAAAATTATATAAAATTGATGCTTTTGCAGTGACAACTAGAATTTGGGAGATGCTTTTGACTGTGCATTATTCTTCTTTTACTTGAAATATCTTACTCTTCATACCAATGACTAGCTCACTCTTTAACTATAAAGTTAAGCTGCCAGTGGAGCTGAAATAATAAAGTAATAAATAACAATATGCCTTCTCTTCCACCCATTACTTCTCACCATTCCCTCTTCATTTAATCCATCAATTAATCTGTATGTATGATCTGAAAGTTAACATTATCCCCAAGTAGTTCATTTTATTCCATCACATCCATTAATATTAAATAACTTTAAATGAAAAATATTGATCTTCTTTAAAAATGCAAGATTCCTGTCTGTTCCTGCATACTGCAATGTTAACTCCAGATCTGATGCTTCTCTGAGCTGGGCATCATACTAGATGATGATCTAAATCTCTCATCCAGAGATCTCTTCCAGCCTGAACTACTTAAGAATTCTATCAAACTCAATGATAGCTCTCTTACCTCAAAGTTGCACAAGCCAGAACGTTTAACTAAGTAACAGCTAAAGAAAACACAGCTATAAAACATTCAGCAAACAGAAAACTACAGAGCTCTGTTTTTAAATAGGAATTCTAATTAAAAGGATTTTCATTAGGTTTAATAACTGTCAACAGAATTTATCTTTAAGAAAAACATTCCAGCAGGGTTAGAGCAGATAGTTGAAGTCAATTTCCTCCCTGATGACTCAAGTAATGAGTAAAGTTGATGGAGATAACTAAGTTACAGCACTAAAAAACCCCATATACATGAAAAAAAAACCTCTTTTTACTGATGTGATTGGAATATACACTACATAATATGCAGCTACCTAAGCTGCAGTAAATGCTATAGGTTGGAAAAACATTCCTCATGGTAGTAGTAATGATAATTATAGCTGTTGACAAAAAACCCCACACATTAATGCTGGATAATATACAAATGGGTTTCAGTTTTAACAGTGAAAGAGAGAACACACACTCAACATCTTTATCTTACAGACTTAGAAAAAACTATTTTCAAGAACAAAGTTACATATTCTTAAACTCACCTTCATTTTAGTAACAGCCATTTCTGATTTTTAGAAGATGAAAGACAGTTTCTCTTCCTTCCAACCCTAACCATTCTATGATTTCTTCTTTTAGAATAAAGTAGCTTCTACCTTCAAAAACATGCAAGTTGTTGCTTCTTGGGGGAGAGAGTAAGTACTAAATAACTCTGGATCCTTCCAGTATTCTTTGTTTTTTAAGTCATCCTCCTACAACTGGCTACAAAATCCACTCCACAGAAAGGCTGAATTCTTTTCAATACATCATAGATCACATGATGTTTTTAAGTCTGACAGTTTTGGAAGAGCAGTTTATTGAACTATTATTACTCATATTACAAAGAGATTCAGAGGACATCTCACTATGCAGCAACCTTTAATAATCCCCTCAAAAGAAAGCACTGTTTAATAAAGCAGAGACAGCCACTGGGCTAATCCAAGAGAGGTACTCCCACATACTCTCTGGGGCACCCTCTGATTTGTCATCATCAAGGAAACTGAAAGATCACAGAAACACATTTTTACTAAACACTGTAACATTCTTGTTTTACTCATCAGCTCTCAAAAAGACTCATCTCTAGCAGCTGCAGTCATATTAATGCACTCTGATTACAAGTACTGAGAAAATTCAGGAATGAACAGTTGTTACATTACTCTTAAAGCTGCTGCTGCAAGTGATCTTTTTTCTTAAGACTAGTTTCAGTATGACTTGAAAGACTAAGTTTTCCTCAAAATCTAAGTGGACAGCTGAAAACATCTGATGCTGTTCTTGCACCTTTGCCAAGAAAAACTGTATTTCACTCTTTCCACAATGATTTTTAAAATCCAAAATTTTCTGCTCAATTCTACCTCTAAGAGAGCAGCCTATGAAATCCTGTAGAAAATTAATAAATGTATCAAGAAGTAAAACCGGATCAAAAATTTTTCTTTTTATAAAATGTGGATCAAACCACCACCACTGAGAGAGGAAAGTAAATTTATTTTTCACAACACAAAAGACTCCCAGACATTTCTGCTATTCACCATATGGCAGACTGGGCTTGTTCCAGCCTGGAAATATGTTTCAGCTACTACCTCAAAATTAGCAAAGAGAAAACTAAAATATCTTGCAGACAAATACTGATGCAAGAAGGCAAACTGAGAGCTGGTTGAATCCATTCTAAAAAAGTCAACTGAAAATTACTTTAAGAGGGAAAACTGCCTGTAGTGAAGACTCACTCTCAGAAAACTGTTAAAAGTACTGTCAAAAATTGATTGGTTTTTTTTTTAAATTCAAGTTTGGCATAGAAAGTAAACTAGATTAGGAAAACAGTTCAAATAATACTTTCAACTGCTACACAATTAAGACCTTTTCTCAATTCTAATTGATGAGAAGCAGAAAATAACCACTGCTCTGACCTACAGAAATAATGGCAAACTGGAAAAGACAAATGAGATTCAAAATTATGTGAAAAAAAATTAATAATCATTACTGTATTTCATCTCAGAACAAGTGAACATAAAATACTGTCTGAGCTGGAAAATGTAGTAGCATAAATTTTTTTCTTTTTTTTGAAAGACGTTCGTTGATAGACACTTTCAGAGCATTCAGTCACTGATTTGGATGCAGAGATATTCACCCATGTTCAGTATTAAAAACTGGCCTCATTGCCACAGAAGTTGTCTACATGCCTCTAGAGATTTTTCTCAATGTCTTTATCTTGTGACCTCTGACACTGAACTTCTGCAGCCGGAGCGACCTCGTTGGTTACAGACTTCTGCTCCATATTAACATTTGTCTTCTCTGAGTCATTTTTGTCTTCTAGTTACTTGCTGCTTCTCTGAACTTTAATACTGCATTTAAAACACTGCATTAATATATAACTTCCTGAGGTTTTTTCCCCACCTTGTCTATTTCCTGTAACACAGTAGAATTTGTATATGCAACACCTACAGAATAAAACTCACTAAAAAGGCAAGTTAACTACAGTTCCTCATTTTATGACATTCTGAAGAAATGTTACTCACTAGTCAAAAAATTCATGTATACAGATGGCAAAAACCATCCCAAAACAATCGGCATATAAAAAAAAATTAGGAATAAAATCCAAATAGTGTTAATTCCATGCCTCAATTATATCATCATCATGTTGTCTCTTCAGATAAAGGAAAATCCTACCATGTCCTTTCGTTGTCTATGGCTATACAGATAAAGGAATCTCTGAGGGTATAACTGCAAAGACGGATTTTTTTTTTTCCCCAAATGCCATTGCTGTTGACCATTTGAAAGCAAACAGGAATGTAAGTATTCTGTCAAAATTTTCCCTTGATCTAATAACTAACTCACAAGGAATGTAAAAATCTGCTTCTCAAGTATTTTTATTCCAATTGTAATTTTAAATTTAATTTAATTTGAAAATAGCTTTTCAAAAGACAAAGGTGCTTAGAGAAAGTAACCACTTAAACATATCTGGAAATCTTTCAAAATATATTTATATGTAACTATACATTAACCCTCTTGATTTCAACTTCCACATTACAACATTCTGTCAATATGGTTCTGCAAGCGTTAAGAGCCACACAGAACAAATATATACAAACACTTTTCCCTTTCTACTAGCTTCATTTTTGAATGGCAATTTTTTGAATGGCAAACTGCACACAGCTCAACAGCTGAACATAAGGCAGATATTTTTTTCATTTGTATTCACTTTCAGGCATTTAGCTACTTACCTGCAAAACTGCATTCTGAAAGCAATAGCATCGTAACTCCACATTCACAATTAATACATCTAGTATAGTCACACTGCATTCACAACATACACGTTTTCAGAGGTATATTAGAAACACTATGTTGCAGCTTAGAATTAAAGCACCAAAATAGACATACATAGTACCACAGAGGACACCTTGCTTTCACAGAGCAAGTTGAAAATGGTTTAAGATGCACTCAACAATTTACTCTGTTGAATGGGGGTTTGAAAGGTTGTTTGACTGGTAAGGAAGTCTGGGCTAAGTGTAGTACACAGAAAACCACTAAAATATTTAACTGAAGAATCAGAGATACAAAACAAAGCTGCATGTCAGATTTCCCAAATATTATATTTTCCTTGCACATGAAACAAATCTAGGCAAATATTAAGACAGAGTGAACACTGGACTGATTCACTGCTTTCCCCAGCTGCAAGATCAAGGATGAGCTGAGGAGAAAGTCATCAGTGTTTACTTAGAACAACAATTACCCAACCAGGATTATTCTTTATCATGAAGTGTTTACATAAAAATCTAACTACTTCTTAATTGAAATTTCAAATATACATTCAAACATTGCAAAATCTACCTAAACCTCTTCAAAGCAGCACTATTTACAGCAACAGTACACTAAATATGACTGTTATATTAACAGTTTTCCTCCCCAAAGAGAGATTATGTGCACTGACTAAACTGTAGCAAAAAAAAGGCTAATTGTAGTTCCTATGCCAAAACTGATCTGAGTTGCCAAATGATTAGAATATGCAAGTCTTTGCAAAATGAAGCTGAAACTCAAACCTAAGATTAAAGCTATTTTCATCACTACAAGGAGGTCCTATAGGATAAACTTCTAATATACACATGCAATATGCAGTCTTTGACATGTTATGAATGTTGCTTACAATCAGAATAGCTCAATGTTTAAGACTCTGGCCTGTCCACACATACAGCACTTAAACATAAAAGAACATTAATACAAAAGCATCACTGAAACTTCCTGGCATGAAATCAGGCTCCACAATTTTCAATTTCTCCAGTTTTCCAGCTAGTATTTTTATACAACCTGAAGGTTATTTCATGTGAAACAGGAGAAATATGAGGTAGGTTTGAATAAAGAAAGACACTTATCATCTCAATAAATGCTGAGGAAAACACATTGTACCAGGGAATTCCAGTATTTTAAACAAAAGTATATGAAACTGGTCATTTGAACAAATCCAGACAGATTCAGAAAAACTGTTTTCTAGCGAAATTCCCCAACACCAGTCCACACACTAACTCCTAAGCTACATTGTCTGCTTTCACCAGAAGGTCAGAACTGTGTTAAGAGATACCATGGAACAGAAATTAACAGGGACAAACAAAAATATCTAGCTCTTACCTGAAGAACATACAAGTTCCTCTACTAATTGAACAAATGTTCAATAATTCAGAAAGGGCAAGGGAGAACAAACACAAGGACTCCAAAGTTGAGCAACTTTCAAAAGTATTATAAAAGCCACAGCACTATATACAGAATAGAAATAAAGTCAAAAGACATATGTTTTTTACATCTTTTGTGTTAATACATTCATAAAAGACAATTAACCAGCTAACCTCCCTGAAGTATATCAACAAAGCAGCATTCAACAACACTAGTAAAAGCAGTGTGCTTTGAGTCATATATAAAACTAATACCAATACTGTTTCATCCTCCACAATACTATGCCTGAGTTAGCCACTTTAAAGAAATCATGTTTGGGAAAAAAAATCCTTAAAAGGTAAACCTTAAATAAATTGAATTAACTCTTTAAATACTGGTTTCTGTTAATCAAGATATTAAATGCCCCATCAAAAAGCTCTATAGAAACTCTTCTTTAAAAAAATAGCCAGTATTTATTTGAAATGCTAATTCCTCTAACTATAACACCTAATTTATGGAAAATTAAAGTGAAACCTAAAGAAAGATGATAGAAGACAGAAACATCAGAATTGCTCATGGAAGAGTCACTAACCCAGAAGAAGCATTAGCTCTGGTAAGAGATACACCTACCTCATAGAAAGGAGACTTGTGAAAAATGAGAAAAACTCCTAATATTTTAATTGAACAAAAAAATAACATTTAATCTGTTTTCAAAAGACAGGCAGCCACACTAAGTTAATTTCTGTCTCAGATTACTGTATTACCACTATTTAAGTTGTTCACTGCATGAGAGCTACTGAAGCAAAAGGCTGGCAGCTTACTGCCCACAGTAAGTAAAAAACTACTCAGAAGACACTGCCTCTTTAGAGAGAAATCAGATCTACAAATAAGCTTTCCTCACACTAAGCAACAGACTCATTAAGACGTTTTGTCACATCAAAAACATTATTTCTACAGAGTGACTTATTCTTCTTGGGTGTTCCATTCTTTCTTTAAACAGACTCTTTGAATAAAGACTAACTTTTCTAAGCAAAGGAACTTATTTTAGCTGCAAGTCTCAATGCCACCAAGATCTCAGGATTTAGAAAGGTGGATGAGTCCAGAATAGGTACCAAGCAGACAACTGGAACTGAAAGTAAATTTCCTCTTAGTCTGGACAAATACTTGTACAAACCTCAAGTCAAACTTAACTCCAGTAGCTGAGGAAGAAAAAATGAATATTATTAGGGCAAATACTAATTTTAGATTCTTCAACATATGTATGACATTTATCAAACAATTACATTAACAAAAGATTTTTCTAAATTGTCTATAAACACCTCACTTGTCAGCAGATGGAAAATTAAAGAACTCACTATTTGAATAATTAAGGTGACCGTGCGCAGTAAAACTTTTCAAAAATTAAAATACAGAATACAGCCTTATCACATCTTCTCTTCAATAGAACTACTTTTTATCTGTAAAATTCTTGAAATAGAAGCAGCTAAGGATGCAAATGGAGATCAATCTATAAACAAGCACACCAGATGCATTTAATGTCTTCCCATTAATAACTGAACAAAAATGGCATCTGCTAAATTTCAGGGCTCATGAAAAACTAGGACTGGCAAAGAACATCATTTTGCCATGGCATCAAGTACCTTTAGAAAAGTTACTTTTTAGTTGCTTGATCCATTCGTCCTACTGAAAGAAAATGAGGTTATAGGCAAAACCAGAAAACTTTAAAAACTGACAAAATTTTTCATATTAATTACTCTGGAAGAGAATAAACCTGGGAATGCTTACAAGTACTACTGCAACACCTAAATTCATACTGGAGATTCATGCACTTTTGGTAGCATGCTACTTATGAATGGTCAGCTGTTCTGTTTCCAAGTTCACATGACATAAATAGTATGTTATAAAGCATTTTGTGCAAACTTTGGGACACAATGGCAACAAACTAAAAGGTGTCAGTCTCCTGAATATCTGTACCATAACACAAGGAAAACTCAGCACATTTACCTAAACAGTCATAGTTCATACACTGTGACACATAAAGTTATAAATTAAATGTAATTATTATTTGCTTCAGTACTGAAAAATTACATTAAAAACATAAACCTAGAAAGTTAATTGTATAACACCCCAAAACAGTAATGAAATACTTCCAACCGAAAACTATTATACTCCACAAAAAGCTTCTGTTTATGTATACAAAACCATAATATGCTACAAAAAGATGACTTAAGTTCCACACTGCATTTTATGCAATGTCTTCTCATCCTAAAAGCACCCATGACAGTTACAAGTTTTGATACCTAGCAGGGTAATTAAGGGCTGGAAAGAACTAATTTTGTTTCTGAAAATAATACAATTTGAGTATTTTAAGGCCTGTTAAGGAAGGAAATATTATTCTTGCCTAAAGCACCAAATTTAGAATCTAAAACACTGAGGGACAGTGCAAGATTCAAGCATGCTTACTGATATATATCACTACCAAAAAAAAAAAAAATAATTTTCTACTGACAAAACTAAGGCCACCTAAAACCCACAAGCTGTATATTTATAAACCACTTGCTTAGAAGCCCAGCCTGTGTTGCTTTATCCATAGGAAGAAACTCGATCACTGAAATAAAACTACTGCCAAGACAACATGAATATTTTGTCAGGTTGATTTTTTTTTTTTTAATTTTAGTTCTATGTTTAATTATCTGCCTTTCTCCTAGTTAGTTTTTCTTTAGAAAAATTCTAAGGTGTGAAACATGAACTAGTTACTTCTTTCATGAGTTCATATAGGAATTGCAAAAAAACCCTCTTTCTGAACTACAGAAGTCCAAGGAAATCTAACTGATAGTCTTCTTTCAAAAATGTCTACTACTTAATTTACAAGTAAATGTAGAAGTGAGGGATAAGATATGCATCAGCAGGCTCAAAATGATCAAGAAATGGGAAGCTGCCTTTATAAATTTCCAAACGTTAAGAACAGAACTCCTATAACAAGAATTAATTTTTTTTCCATGTTTCTAGAATTCTTGAAGAACTTAGCTTTTTTTGCTTACTTTGCTTTTTTACTCCCTTGCCCTCATCTGTCACAACTTTTGATACAATTCCACTACAATCTCTGCTGTTGAGGCAATCCCCACTGGTTTAGAGGCTGCCACTTTATGCTGATACTTACAAAACATACTTGAGCAGCAGAGCTTCTGTGTAAGAAAAATTAAAGAAGAGCAACACATCTAGAAACAATCCTTGAAAAGACTAGGAGATAAAAAAAAAGTTAAGTATTTAATATTCAATCTTACATGAAAGAACAGTAAGCATTCAGAAGTTGAAAGTGAAACTCACAACAATTAGCTCCTTACACATGCAAGTTATACTTGAAAACTGGGAAACTACCTTTGAGAGAGGAGGGCAAGGACAACCAAAAAAAATCTCAACTGCCTCTTTAAAACATCATAAGAAGAGATGTAGGCTGCTATCACAGCTATTACTTCATTAAGCACTTGACAATGTTTTGCAGCATTACTACAGAATTAAATTTGTGCACCATAACACTAAGACTGTAACTCCTACCTATTTTGGTCTCTTTTGTAAACACATGAATGCTACTTCAATACACTAAATCCAAAAAACACTCTTTTCACTCTTCCATGTTGGTTACATGAACAAAAGCAATCACTGGAACTGCAATTATTTGGCAAGAAAGCTCTGGTGAAGATTTAACAATGTATATCTATGTAAGTAGTTTGCAACAGGATAGTAACCATTACAGAGTTTGCATAATTAGTGTATACTAGCCCATAAAAGCACTGTATATTTTTAAAAACCATTTGTGCTGCTGAAAAATAAAGTACTACTTCCAATCATCACCAGCAAGATCCTCTTTTAGCAAGAAATATGTATGCAAAATTTAAACTAGCTAAATATTACAGGAAAACGAGTTTCCTCCTTAGACTATCATGAAATTACTTGGCATATGTATCAAGCTGTAACTGTAGATTTCAACTAACTGACTTTTATAAGGCATGGGCAAAGTCCTCTTAAGTGTTTATCCATAACTTCTATATCACAGATCACACAACCAGACTAATAAATTACTTAGGTATCTCTAGACTGTCCATTAGATTAATGTTTAATGCAACTGAGTTTCTAACATACAGTATCACCAGAAAACAATCCTTCAAAAAGAGAAATCCCCAGGCAGAAAATATTTTTATCTGTAACTAGACCAAGTAACCTGTAACTGCATTAGACTTGACTACAAGATTTTTTTCAAAAATAGTCACACTGGAAAACCTTTGTTTAACAAGTTAGGGAAAAGATACAGGAAGAAACTTCAAACAGAAAAGCTTAATACTGCAGCCTTATATGAGAAGTTCCAGTTCTGGTTGCCATTGCACTTACCATTTATGTCCTTCTCTTATACTGAACAGTAAAAAAGGGATAGGATATAAGTGAAGGAAGCTTACTTTTCAAAGCTTTTAAGAAACAAAAACAAGGATTAGAAACAATTATTATTTTCCTTCTAAATATACTGTTGGCAGAAGATTTTAATATAACAATTATGCCAAAAGGGTTTATCAAGACTTGATATGGTAAAAACTATCTACCAGTACCACAAAATGCAATTTTCACCAAGATGCAACTTTTAGCTCTTAAAACAATCATAACTTTTTTCAGTGTATATACAATGGTAATCTGAAACTAGAAGTAATTACCAAATGGAGTTTGTTTACAGTCAACAAGTATTAGCAAGCATAAGTAAAATTAAGTGCATAAGAAATTCTACAAAACTGAAAAAAATATTTATCATTTTGTACATAAAGGGTTTATAATTCTTCACTGCTACCAAATGCAAAGGCTTTTTCAAACTCCCATTCACATTATGCAACTTAAGTAAAGCTATTTAAAGACATGTTATAATGAATGCCTATAAAATGACAGGCCGTACTTAGTTAGGTAGCTGCTCTTATTAGAAACAGTTGCTAAAGAAAGTAAACACATGGCTTCCAATTTTGTTTCAATTTGTCCTCTTACCAAGTTCAGGACATCAGAAGTAAACCCTAGGTAAAGGTGACCAGAATGCAAAAGAACAGTCTGATGACTATAGAAAACTTCTTTAAAAATTATTTTATATGGCACTTCAACTTTGCATGATACTAAAAAGACACCACCTGTACTATATAATTAATCTTTTATATAATTTAAAGCACTATTGGTAGAGCTGTCACTGCACATTTACATCTGTATATTCTTGCAGTGTATTAATTGGTTCCAGATGAACACACAATTCCAGTTATGCAACTCAGTGGGAAAGCTATACTTTTCCAAAGCATTCTTCCTTTATCCTTCTAAAAAGTACACATGGTGATGGAAGTGCTTTCCATTTGATCCGTTCCTCTTCCCTCTTACACTACATTTTTGCCATGTCCAGCACACCAACCTGCAATGATTTCTATTCACACCGACTTTGGAATTAACAGATGCAGGTAAGCATGAGGATGGCCAAACTGTGGCAAGCAATTCAAGCACAGAGGCTGAGTAACATCTCAAGACAGCTGGAAGAAGAAAACCAGCAGAGGTTGCTGGGGCCAACATTATCTAATTGCCCAGCACACCAAACTGCAGGGTATGGGCCACAATTTCCTACCAGCAATGGAATCTGAGGGAGCTACAGCCATCTCAAGCCTGTAGGTCAGCTCCCCAGCTTTCTCTCCTGCTGCACTCTGCAGTGAGCAGCACGGGTATTCTGACAGGCAGCTCTGTGGGTGAGAAAGTCAGCCCACCCCCAAAGGTGCTACACAAAGACATTACAGTGGAACAACATTCTGTAGTTGGCATTACAGAAATCAAAATCAGTAAGTGCTATTTCTAAGTTATACCAGATAATTGTAATGTGCCATTTCACAGACTATGTTTAATAATATGTGGGGACACACTAAAGGACACTGAGTTTTGAATTCTTCATCATCCCAAAGAAAAGACATGAGGAAAGCAGTTTTCATTTACATTGTGAGCACATATGGAAACAAATATTCGATTGCTTTCTGCTACAAGTTTCCCAAAACACCATCAGCAAAATCAGCTGACAGCTGTTGATAATAAAGGAATTTTACTTCCTCCCCACCCACACTAAAACCCATGATGTCCTGCTGAGAACAGGTAATCTTGTATTTTCTAGCTTGTCTTCGGATGTCTCAGAACATTCATAATATATTCCTCACAACACTACAAAAAATGTTATGATATAGAATGTAAAATACGTATTTCTTAGACACCATTAGAAAGTAGCTGAGCATCCAGCAGTGTATTTTTTATGTATCAAGTTGTACCTGTACAGGGGAATAAAATTCCCTCCTGTAGACTACAGTCATTAAAATAATGTAACAGTATCATGTGGATCACTTATTCATTGCCTCCTCACTAAGAGTAACTGTTAACAGTAAGAGGTATTCTTCTCATATCAAACAAAAGCATATGCCATGCAGGTTGTATCCATTTAATTGCTTTGGTTGGTAGGAAAATAAAGAGTAATTCATACCCTTGACCAAAATATATCATCATAAAAATTTAGAAACTGACTCCTCCTATACCACCATTTTGCTAGTCCTGTAGGATGAATCTTCACAGGCAGAATGCACCTGAATGAACAATATAATCTAGAAATTATAGTAGAGGAAAAAAGTATTTTCTACTTTTAGAACATTTTGGTGTCCTTTACTAAAGGTTTTCCTCATCTGCTCTTATAGAGCCTAAAATCACTATACTGTATGATGTTAATACATCTTTGTTATCTGAAGTGTATTAATGAAGTTAAGCATGAACCAAAACCAGAAATTCAAGCTACCTTAACAGCCTGAACCGGTTTAAAATTTGCCCAGTCAAACTAGGGCACCTCCTAATGGAAACATCATTTATTCCCATGACCTCCCACTTCAAAAAATTCTATGATTTTACTGAAAAATAAATTTCCAAAATAAAAAGGCAAATTATTATCTGAACAGCTACACTGAGCTGAACGGTTACATCACTAGATTGTAGGAAATATAATGTGGTGCCATCGTACGAAAGAATAACTAAACTACCAACTTTGTACCACTCCACTCATGAGAACAATAGACTACTGGAAAAACAGTAAACAGAAGGCAGCAGTTCAATAGCTAGTTTACAAAAATAGTACAATTTTTAAAAAGTAATATTTGGGCTTCTGTCATAGAATTTTACTTACATTATCCATGAAATTTGGCTTAAATCCTCCCTCCTGCTGTCGTCGTAATTCCTCCTGTTCCCTCTGACGGAGCATTTCTTCTTCACGACGTCGATGTTCTTCTTCATGTCTAGAATATTTTTTTAAAACTATGTCAACTTAGACTCCTGACCTTTTCAAGTTTGTAATCAGTCTCATGAGATAAGACCAAGTATACAAATAAAACAGGTCATTTATTTTTTTTTAAATGTAGTGTAAGGCACTGCAATCTCCTGCAAACTCCACCTGATGGCTTCGAATATAATTGAAAGGGGGTTTTGCTTGGCTCTGTTTTGGGGGGGGTTTGTTTGTTGGTCTTCTGTTTTGTTATTTTTCTGTAAGTGGAATACAAGCAACTACAATACTGTATATTATATAACTGTTCTTCTGGATACATACTGCTAAGCAGGTTAAAACAGTTAAAGCAGTTTTAACTAAGCAGTTTTTAACATGTCACTATGCTTAAAAGTAACAGAATACTGCCAAAAGATACATTTTAAACTCTGCAAGCTGTGTTCTGTTCTTTTTTCTCATCCACACTTCCTGTGATATTTAACATAGAATGTATAAGCTCAATCAATATGATGATACTATGTCTGCTTTCCTTAATTTTAACAGAGGCATGAAAGCAAATATTTGTATGAATCAGATCCTAAAGGAAAAATTGTTTGCAACATACCAGAGTATCAAATGAAAATATCCCTCAAAATCTCACGTCCCACTATGAATTTGCAATGCTACTATTCCACAGGCAGACCACTTGCCTGTAAACCTTAGAAGCACATTCCCGTTTACTACAGCTGTGGTTCAGTCACAAAGTTAAAATGAATAATATGCAACGAAAAACATTATGTTAAGACATTTCTATGCTATTTATAAAGCTTGGAAATTTACCACAGAACTAGCAGAACTGAAATGAATGAAAGAAATACATGAAACTATTCTTTTATGTTAGCGTAAGTGATCACTGTTCTGTTCAAGAACAGAAACACCACACCTTACGCTTCTGACAAACAACTTTCTGCTTCTAAAAACATTTTTATTTGCTATCAAAAGCAAACTCTACAAGCTACAGTATGTAAATTTACACAAGCCTAGAGCAGCTGCATGCCACACCTTAGGCACAGTAGAAGCCAAAATACCTTAATTGTATCTGCTTGCGTTTTTGAAGTTCTTGATTTCGAAGTTCTTCCAAACGCCTCAACTCTTCTTGACGTCTCATGAGATCTAACAGAATTAAAATGTAATAAAGGTAAAAGCTGCCAATTAACAATGTGGCAACACAAAAAAAATTGCTATTGCTGTAAGATCACAGTTCTAATATCCCATTTTTAAAGAAATTTCTTAGCATTTAACTAGTTTCTTCCCACAAAGCTAAGTGCAGTATATGAAAAAACACACTGGATCCACAGCTTACACAAACACACAGAACTGGGAAAGCCTCTGAAGCAGGTTACAGAAACAGAAATCTGAAGTCCTCAAAGAAAAAGAGGACAAGCTCCTAATCTCTTAAATTATATCCTGGCTTTACATCTAGGACAAGGGATTGGTTTTCTCTTAGTACTGTGTCCTCCTTAAGTCACAATAGCAAGAAAACCTGTACAGTACAAATGGACATATACTCTCCCCTACCTATTGCAGACCACTGTCTAACACACATTAGAAAAAAGAGAAATTAGCTTCTTGTGCATGTACTCTGAGCCTCCATACATTTCTCACATGATATTGCTTACAGCAACTTACAAACAACTTATCTTTAACACCACAAGGGAGGAACAGCCGTAGCCCTCTTAAAATACTCTTAAAAAGCAAGGTACAATGAGTAGTGATTATTCTTGCTGTACTAGTTTCTTAACAGTCAAGGTATTGATTAGTCCCTGAAAAATTATGCTTTCTTCAGTATTAATTCTGCCTTTTGTTAGAAGGCATGTTCAGAGGATACTGGACATTGCGGTATTTGTAGACACCACAAGGAACCTTCCAATATGCCACTTCTTCTATGCCTTTTATGTTTTATTTCAGCTGCTCCACACTTCTCAATGCATTTCTTCACTACACTAATTAAAGTATCTCTTCAGCTATACAAATCTTTGCTCAAATTTGCATCAGCATATATTATTACAACTTAACCTTTTACTTTGATATCAAAAAACAACTACACTGACCGGCACATTTCACCAAAATATGTTTATTTTCTTCCCTAACATGATTATCAGATTTTTACTATCACAGCATCCTTACTGACATTAGAAGTCTTTTCTCAAGCACATTTTGCATGCTTGCTTTTCCAATCTCTTCTGCAAAGATGAACAGGGCTATACTACAGAAAGTAGTAGTATACTACAGAAAGTCCAAAGGAGTGATAAAGCACTGGAACAGACTTCCCAGAGAGGTTGTGGAGTCACCTTCTCTAGAGACTTTCAAGACCCATCCAGACACATTTGCGTGTGATCTGCCCTAGGTGATCCAGCTTTGGCAGGAGGTTTGAACTCAATGACCTCCAGAGGTCCCTTCCAACTCCTAACATTCTATGATATTTATTTATGATCCAGCACTATTTGGTAATGGCAGAATCTTGGCACAAAGCCTTCCTAGCCAGATGAAAATACAGATCTAGAGGCTTGGCCTGTGCACAGAAGCATTCATATTAAAAAATCTGTAATGATGGTTACTCTGGACTGACATATGTTGGACACAGACCCCTCCTCTGAAAAGAAAAGACCTGCACTGAAGCAGCTGTGAAACAAACTAAGAGACAGAAAGCACTGTTACGAGTTTCTGCATTTCCTTGTGCTCAAAAAAGGGCAAGGTCGTCATTTTATCCTCAACCTCCTGCAGAGCAGAGGGAAAAAGGTGAACATGTACTCTCACCCCAGAAACTAATCCTACAGGAAGAAATACCAAGACCAAAAAGATTTTTAAGTTGTTCCAGCTGCTGATTTTTCACATTCTAAAAATGAAAACCACCAGTGCCTGGTTTCCATATAATTTAAAGAACAAAGCTGCTGTTTAAATTCAGTCACAATTTCCAGTATTTTCATAAACTAATAATGAGAGAGTATTTACAAACATCTGAAGCATATCACCAACATGTAGAAACATCATGCCAATTTACTTACTCATGGAAACAGGTATTCTGCTTTACAAATTACTTCTGACTCAGTCTGTCAAAACATGACACTTGAAAGTAAAAAATTACATATATCAAAAGAATTAATTGTACCTTCAGCATTAATGCCACACCACAAAAACCTGAGTACTTAAGCTAACATGTTCAAGTCCTACTAGCTTTTTATAAACCAATTTCTATAAAACTTTCACCTGCAGGAGTATATGGACTCTAGTAAGTTCACCCTTCTGATCTTCTTTTTAGCTCCTGACAATTAATATACTGCATTTCATGTATCAGAATAACTATTTCAATACATGTTTAAACCTCTGGTTTGTACCCCAGGTATAAAAAAAAAATTAATACTGGGTTCTGATGCCTCAAAACTTTAATTGCATCTTTCTTTAAAACCGTGATGCAACCTTGTAAATGTCTCATCAGATACACTATTCAGATCAACAAGATTTACAAACAGCTAATGTCTGAAAATAAATGCAAGAGAAAAAAGCACCTTATTTTCACACATACTGAAGCTGGAGAGTTGACAGGATTAAAACAGAAGGAATATTTACTAACCCCTAGAGCTCAGCAAACTAAACATCTGTAGGTGAATAGGCAGAAATCTAACTATCTGAACAGAATCCCAACTTTTTTGGTACTACAGATAGGTACTTTGTAAAGCAAAGAAAAAAACCTCTTCACAGTTACAAAAAACATTTCCTCACTGGAATACTAGCACCAAAAGCATTCACATTCTAGGAGCTCTTCAACAGAAGGAGTAATTCTTTTCCATAGAGAAAAGTAACCTAGCAGATACTCAAAAAAGATTTTTTTTTTTCCTTCGCAGTGTCCTTAAAAGAAACCTTAATATCCACAAAACACATCTAAGCTGTTCTCCAAATTTTACCATTAGGACCTTTTCTATCTTAGTAAACAGGCTGCCACCTTCTTGTCTCAGTTTAAAGTATAATTAAGGCATGGTAATTCAGGACAAGTAATTCCTAACCTTGCCATCAAACACAGGCAATAGATAGATAAGTCCTAATTAAAGAAATTAAATAAATAAATTTTTAAAATAACTGAAGAATTCTAGACCTGGACCATTATCTGTCAAATATTAACATTTAAATCAATGGTAAATTTCTCCAAACAGTATTTCCAACCACATTTACCACTATTAGTTACTCACATACACAAAATTAAAAATATGTGTCTAATTGAGAAGGGAGGGCTGTATGATAGGTATTGTTGTTATATTACATTAACATCAACATTCCTGACCTATAAGATACATATATAAAGAGACTTACATGCAAACCAAGTGCTTTAACAGTTTTTGCTTGGAAGAAACAAATTGATAGTTGTCATTTCAGGTGCTGCAATAACCATTTGGTATTCCAAAACAGTTTTATATTTTAGTATGCTCTGTATTTCAGTACAATAGTGAACAGTGTGGTTTCACACTAAAAGCAAGCAAACCTGTTTAGAAAAAACAGGCTAAGTAAACTTCTTCCTAATGCCAGCTTCCAGCTGCAGTAGATCTAAGAATATAGAAAAGTAAATATGGTCTTTACTATTTTTTCCAGTTATGAAAATGTCTTAAAAGACTGTGTGTTTACATTCAATATATACCCAAGCATTTAGGTGCTCTAATTCCACCAATCTAGTGAACACCCAGATCCAGCTCATACAGGTATTTTCAACATGTAATTTAAGTCAGCAGGAAATCTTAAAATAAACCAGTCTCACACAGGGAAGTCATGCTACCGAAGATGTCCTTTCTTAAGAGTAAATATTAAGTAATAATTGCAGCAGACAGACTGTGTGAGTTAACTGGGTTTAAGTTTTGAAATATATCCACTACTTTGATTCACAACAAGTTCAAATCCCTTTTAAAATACACGGCACTCTTATTCAGCCTATCAAGCTATTGTATTACCTTATGATCTAACACTCTTCTGATAGGATTTTTTTTTTAGGTAGCCACAACCTCCCTTAAATTAAAATTTAAAAATAGGACAGTTTGGTACTTCATTCATGCAATAAATCTTGAAATAATTTCCAACATATTTGTTATGTATTTGAACTTTATCCACTTGAGTCTTGCAATTTAGCAGTCATACAGAGGGAACTAAAAATCAAGTAGTTGTTCTATTGTTCTGAGCTCAAAAGTCGTGACTGCACGTCCATATGTTGGGAAAAACATGTTTTGGGGAGAAGGCTAATAAGGATGAAGTATCATTCACCTTGTTAATATCCTCTCTGCCCAAGAATCACAAGTTCCACCCAGCTCCATTTGGAAAGACAGGCCTTGAAAGACATTTCCAGAGGACTTTTTTTTCCCCATCACTATCAGATGTCCAAATAATTACAGAAGAGGGATATTATGACCTTAAAATCTCAAGAACAACTGAAAGTCATGGCAACTGTGAGTTATTACACATACATAACAACTCAAAATACTATGCACACATCAGACTTCTTAGCTGGGTTTCAAAGGAAAAAAAACAAGTAAAATTATCTACTGTAACATTTAAAATCATACCAGAGGTGCACAGAACAGTCAAAATAAGTATGAGCTATAATTTTTTTTTTCTGCATATGGCCCACAAACAGAACTTAGTCCCATCTAGTACCATAAGTAAAACCAAAATTGGAAAATAATTTTATTGATGTGTGACGCTACCATTCAATTTTGTTACTTTAGTTATTACACTAGACAAATTTAAGAAGTGAAGAAAACAGATCTAGATAATCATTCCTTTCCCAGTTTCTTAATCCATCTTTGTAAATCATCAAGGAACATGTGTAAGGAGAAGTATTACTTCCTCTGCTTGATGCATTTGATTCAAGTGTCTGGCAAAATCTTTATGTTTAACATACAGCTCAATATGCTAAACAAAGAAAATCTGTGACAAAACAATTTTAATACTAGTAGATTATCCAATTTTACCTTGCCTCATCAGCATTAGCTGATGCTCATGTCTAGCTGCTTCCATTTCTGCCTCTAGTTTCTCTTTGGCTTCTCTAATGTTCCTGTCAACCTGCTCACGCTGTTGCTTTTCCATCTCATCAAGAGCCTTCCACCGTGAAGCATACTCAAACTCAAATGTTCCAGGCTGAGCAAAACGTGGAGGCTGTTCTCTTTCCCTAATAAAAATTTTGCAGTTAAAATGCACAGAAGGACATATTGTAACAGCCAAAGAAGTTACAAACAATCACTTGAAGTGTAAATCTGACTTTAAATCAACCTGTAAAATGAGAACATTTGAAACCAGTCAAAGCTTAATTTAGCTGTCAACAGAAGTGATATGATCAGCAAAATTGCCCAAATAAAGATCTGTTTGATCTGTATAATTTTAAGGGAAGAATTTGTATTTATATCAGTACAAAATACTAAGCTGCAACACTAGATTAACCATGTTCAACCTTCTAAAGCTCAATCAATCCTTAAAAAGTTATTTAAATAAATATCAAGGCTTACTTGACAGCTCAGAATATTAGTCAGAACCTCTATAAACACTAAAAGGTGCCAACTTTTTACTTCACATTCTAACACCAATACTGCAACTAACAGCTATGCATCAACACGAGTCTTGGCTGCAGGGACCACATAATGGTGGAGCTCAAGATCCTGAATGCAGTAAGGAAAAGAGGGTGAAAGCAATGACAAGTAGCCTGGGAGGAATACTGAAAAAATTTTCAAGCAGCCAGGGACAGGGTTAGGGTCGCTAAAGCCCTGGTAGAATTAAATCTGCCCTGGGACATCAACAAGAGAAGCTTCTATAAGTATTTCAGTGATAGAAGACTAAAGAAAATGTGAGTCCTCTCCAGAACACAGGAGACCTGGCTACCCAGGATATGGACATGGCACAGGTACTCGATGACTTTTTTGCATGACTTCACCAGCAAGTGCTCAAGCCACACCATCCGTGTCACAAAAGGCAAAGGCAGGGACTGAGAGAAAGGAGAACCACTCAAAGTAAGGGTAGATAAGGTTAAAGGCCATCTAAGAAACCTGAAGGTGTGAAAGTCCATGGGACGTGAAGAGATTCATGGGTCCTGAGGGAATTGGCAGATGAAGTTGGTAAGCCACTACTCATCATATTTGAGAAATTGCAGTCTGTCTGGTCAAGTTCCTACTGAATGGAAAAAGGCAAACAACCCCCATTTTCAAAAAGGACAATCAGTCTCTCATCTGTGACTGGCAAGATCAGAGAGCTGATCCTGAACGCTCTGCTAAGGCACATGCAAACTGCAGAGGTGGTTGTCAGCAACCAACATGGCTCCCCCAAGAGCAAATTGTGACTGACAGATTTGGTGGCCTTCTATGACGGGGTAACCACACCAGTGGACAAGGGCAGCAATTGTTGTCATCTACCTGGACTTGTGCAAAGGGTTTGCCACTGTCCTGCACAACATGGTGGTCTCCAAATTGGATAATATGGATTTGATGGAGGGGCCACTCTGTGGTTAAGGAATAGTCTGGATGGCTGCACTTAAAAAACAGTGGTCAGCAGGGAGACCAGTGATGAGTGGCATTCCCCAGGGGTCAGTACTGGGATCAGTGCTTTTAACATCTTTGTTGGCAACATGGACAGTGAGACTGAGCACACCCTCAACGACTTTGCTGATGACAGCAAGCTCTGTGGTGTGGACAACACACTGCAGGGAAGGGAGGCCACCCAGAGGGAGCTTGGCAGGCTTGAGCCAATGCCAACCTCACGAAGTTCTGTCAGGTCAGGTGCAAGGTCCTGCACACGGGTCAGGGCAATCCCTAGCCCTATTAGTTGGACAGAGAATGGGTTGAGAACAGTCCTGGGGACAAGGACTTGGCGGTGATTGTTGATATAAAGGTCAATGTGAGCCAGCAGTGTGTGACTGCAGCCCAGAAAGCCTACTGTATCCTGGGCTGCATCCAAAAAAATGTGTCCAGCAGGCTGAGGGAGGCAATTCATCTCCTCTACTCTGTTCCCATGAAACCCCACTTACAGTACTGTGGTCAGTTCTAGGTTCCCCAATGCAAGCACATGGACATGTTGGAGCAGTTCCAGAGGAGGGACACAAAGATGATCAGAGGGCTGGAGCACCTCTCCTATGAAGACAGGCTGAGAGTTGGGGCTGTTCAGCCTGGAGAAGAGAAGCCCTGGGGAGACCTTAATGGGACCTTTCAGAACCTGAAGAGGATGTACAGGAAACCTGGAGTGGTACTTTTTACCAGGACATGTAGTGGTAGGATGAGGAGGAACAATTTGACAGAATTTATATGTACATTAGGTATTAGGTGTGAGAGTGGTGAGACACTGGCACAGGTTGCCTAAAGAAGCTGTGGATGCCCCTTTCCTTGAAGTGTTCAAGGTCAGGCCAGATGAGGCTTTGAGCAACCTGGTTTAGTGGGAGGTATCCCTGCCAATGGCAAGGGGGGGTTGGAACCAGATTCTCTTTAAGGTCCATACCAATCCAAAACATTCTACTCATTTTTTTAAAATGGTATTCTACAGCCTTACTTGAATAACCATTTTAGCTTCAAGCAATATAATCTCTGAATAGCAATCAAATTTCAGTATTAAAAATTAATAGCATCAGGTTATGCGACTTGTCTTCCATCTCATGATCAAGACTCACTTTCTCATGTTAGACTCTAAATTTTACCAGAATGGCAGAATCTGCCAAGATTTACATCCCACTGACTTTAGAAACAGTTTAGTGGCTACTCAGAGAACAAAAAATCAGTGGGTATACAAAGCTCTGCAGGATTAAACCACAACCCTAATCCATAGCAGATAACATCTGGGCTGGCAACAAGCACAACAATTTCAGCATACACCAGAAACCTTGACATTATGTAAATGCACACAATGTTAAACCAACAAATATGACTTTTAATACAATTAGGAAATATTAGCAAGGTTCTATTCTATTTAATCCTCTAATACAAAAAAGGCACATCATAACACAAACTCAAAAATAAAAATTTACCGAAGTAATATAAATCATATTTTATAAAATAAAGTCAAACAAAACTTACTTGTGATACTGTTGTGTTTTTTGCATTAGCTTTTCTGGGAGCCCATCTTCATCATCAAATTGTTCCATTGGTTCTACAACAACAGGTCGAGGTGTTCTGGAAAACAGTTTCAAGTGAATCATAAATGAAGCTGTTAAAAGTTATCTTAGTATTCAGATTAAACACTCCAGAAAAGAAACATATTTGCAAATTCTTAAATCATCCAATTCCAGAGAATTCCGCTTTTCACTATTATCTTTGAAAATAATGATTTTTTACACCTAAAACCGCTATTCTGCCTAGAAACCACAATTTGATATGAAGCATTTAAGTATGAAAAACCCCTCAAAACCACCTACAAACAACTACAGAATATTTAGTATGGAACTGTTTGATTTCATCAGTAAGGCAACACAAGGGCCATAATTATAATAGAAAAAGCACCAAACAACCCCAAAAAGGAGCAACACAACCCATTTGTATTCCCATGAATATTAAAAGTCACTTTTGAAAGTTACACTACGAATTAAAACAGCTTGATAATTTGGTATTAACATTCCACTGATAATTAAAAGAAAACATTTCTGCTTAAAACATTTAAAACCTATTATTTAAACAACCCTACTCTCACAAATTGGAATCCTAACTTATCTTTTAAAATACTTTCCTTGAATTCTCATTATCTGTAGTAATCAGAGGCAAATATTACACAGTAGTGCCAAGGATAGCAGTGTAAGTATCACGAATTGTGTAAAAACCTTCCTGAATCAGTTTTGGAAACACACCCTATAATGCACACCTTAAAATGGTAAGAGCTACAGACACTATCCTCAAAACGTTAGTACTTATTTATTGTGCTTCAAATGTTTATTTCACTTTGCAGATCTTTTCAAAGGAAAAAACAAACAAACATCTATTTTAACAATGTCAACAGCTGAAAAAGAAAACTTTGGGCATCAAGTGCACAAAAAACAGAAATCTGATTGCTGGAAGCTCTGCTATTTAAATGCAACTGAATAACTTGTATTCTGATTAAAAACAGTACTTTTAAATCTCAAATGTCCAGTTTTCATATATTTAGGCCACGAACCAGAAGATTTTCTTCTGATCAGGCCACAATTTCTCAGCTAAAATTTAGATGCTGGAGCAAAATATCAAAAGTATCATGGCAGAAGTTCTGTGCTACTTAACAACTGTTCACCAGGTAGCACATCAGCCACCTAAGCAAGATAAAGACCCAAATGCTTTCTATTTACTCAGGCCAAGGTTAGATGGTCACTTCAATCCAACAAATTTATCAAGCTGAAAAAGAATACTTTTGTTTATATCCTACCTGCTTTTTCCCTGTCACATCTCTCATGCCACGAAGAGCATTCATGCAACACTGAGCTAGATGAGCTCTATAGTTTGGCTCACTGTACTTCCATTCAAATACTGATGCCAAGAAAACCCAGCAGATAAGTACGAACTGCTGGCAGCTACTGATAACAGTAAAGACATACTCAGATTGAATTTACTAAGTAGCCACCAAGTTAAGTACAGTGGCACATGAGATTTATCAGACTATCATGGGAAAGAGGAGTTGCAGACCCTTTTCCTACCTGCAATCTCCCCTTGACATTTTCTCATACCTTATCTTTTGCTGGACCTGATATTCATAGCACCCATGAAAGTAAGCACTTTCACGTGCTTAACCAGCCAAATGTGATCTCAACAATAACAGCTGAAGATTCTTACGTTGTTTTAGCAAGCACAAGTGGTTTATGGAAGCATCAGAAAGATTAAAAACACAGCCTTCCAGGGCAGGAAGAGAAAAAGAACTACAAGTTCTCCAGCAAGTTTCATGCTGTGAAACCACAACCTTATCATCACAAAGGAAAAAATAATAATCTCAAATATGAAGCAGGGGGGGAAAAAAAAAAAAAAAATCATTTCACGCAATCCTTAAGAAAGCATTTGAAAATGTCACTAGTGAATGTGCTTAAGCACAGCAAATAACTCTCTTCAGCAACTACAGAAATAAGAGGCACAAGGGAGAACTGCCATGATTTGCAAGCCTACTCGCCCTTGACAGATATCATTGTCATAAGCTTCTGCAGCAACTAAGACTTCATTTTATCACCAAAAAAAAAAAGAGTACTTGAGGTCTTTCAAGCTGCAAATAAAGCTTCTGAGATAAAAATACCCGGGGAGACTTTCCCAAGTTTACAGAAATACCAGCAATGTAGCACACTGTTTTGCTATCTATTTTGTCACTGTGTTACTTGGATCAGGAAGACTGCAAAAATCAAGTGTCACTAGAAAAATTCCTAATATATAGAGATAGGAAACAAAATGGTTCTACCACTCTTACATGGTAAGCACAAGTCTTAAAAACAGTAACCAGAAGGCCATCTTTTTCCTAAAAAAAATAAAAAAAATTAAAAAAAAATCAATATCATAAACCAGAAGTATTTAATGTATTAATGTAAAACACCATTTCTCACCTCATGGCTTTCATAATTTTAAAATACAAACTAGGGAACACTCATTAACACAGATTTTTTTTACATCAGAAATATATATACTCACACAAATGCAAACAAAAGCCTGTGAACTTACGTTGTTAGCAAGAATGCCCCATCACTGCATCTTTCTAGAGCTTTACGTGCTGGAGGTTTTGCTGCAAACTCTACAAAACCTTTTCCGGTAGCTCTGCCACGATCATCTACTACAACAACAGCTCTTTCCACTGGCCCAAATTGAGAGAATGCTTGTTCCAGCAGCTCATTAGAAACCACGGGTGAAAGATTCTTGACTGTTAGTGCAGCTCCATGTGTAGCAAATCGAATTCGAAGTGGTCTGCTCTTCAAAATAGTACCATCAAGTTCAGCCTTTGCTATTTCAGCCAGTGTCCTAGATTCCTTTTTTAAGATATAAAATATTTAATATATTTTATTTTCAAAGACACTAAATGTAACTTTTGTTTTCACACACAGAAAAGTAACAATTTTATTTTTTTTCCTTTGAGCATATTAACATTATGGTCATTTAACTCCCTCTCCGCCAGCAAAACACACTCCAAATTTCCTGTCCACTTACTGAAGAAAAAAAAAAAACAAACAAAAAACCAGCAAACATCTGTCTTCCCCTAAAATTTATTCTTAAAAAATTACATAGGTGAAAAATTTTGTTGCACGTTATAGAGGACTTAACAAATTCCCAGTATGTTGGACACATTTGTGCCACTTCATAAAGTCTTTCAAAAAAGTTGAAAATGAGATACTTTTTCACATTTATCTACTAAAATGTTTATATTCTGAATCCCTAACTCCATATAGTAGGAAACAGTATTTTTAAAGATAACACTACAGGATCTAAGGTGTTTTGATTTAGAGTGAAAAATATCACACTTGACTGTTACCATTGCTGGATTAACCCTCAATGGATGCCCGATTCAAATTTCATCAACAAATGATGCAATTATTTTATTTGCTAATTCTTCTGACATTCCTGGGCTTTCTGTACACAAATCTATGAAACAGGATGCATCAATAACTGCCTTTTTTCCCTCCTATCAAATTTTCATTGAGTCTGATACCTGCAATCCTTACATTCAAAGAAATTATTCTGTAGCAAATTATTTTGTCAACATTTCAACTGACTAGGTAAAGTGTTAAAAAATACACTTCCTAAACATAATGGAAAAGGGAAGTTCAAATAAAAGCTGTATCTAACCGGTATTACATACAAAACCGAGTAATAACATGTAAATATATAGCACTTCCTCCATAAAATTTCTATTTCAGGCTGGGAGATTTTCAGGGTAAAAAATGTAGGATAGAATGCCACAAGCACATACTTATCTGTAAGATGATAACCAAAAATAAAAAATTCTAACCAGTAAAATAGAAAAATCGTCATTAGAGACACCCAAAGCATTCTAAAGCTACTCCCAGAATGATATTAATCAGTGCATTCTACTCATGGCTGTCATGAAATCTAATCCTGCATAGTAAATTTACATTTAAACACAGTATCAATCATAAGTGTATGGAGCCGATTCCTTTTTTGGATGCTGGCTTTAACATGTCTGATCGCATACAGTATTATCCCTAAAAAATTTTGTCTTATCTGAACACAAGTAATTTAAATAACCCAAGGTTCCATTTCTTAGAAATTCTGAGATCACACGTTCCCTTTTCACGATGTGCGAGAAATGGTACTTCGAAACAACCCTGCCCAGTTTTAAAACCCATGTTTTAACAGAGCAAACCTACACCGATAAATTGTACAGGCTGAAATCTGCTTCTGCAACGACCGATTTTTTTCTAGTCCTAAAGTACGGTAAATTCTCCCAGGTAAGTAAGAGAAGCCTTTATACAAGTATTACACGCACAAAGATCGCGCAACGGCATTTTCCCTTCGCTGAGAGTCTGCAGGAGCACCCGTGGTAACCGCACGTAAACGGTAAGTGGCGGCGGGGCCCCGCAAGCTGCGGAGCAGTGCGCAGAGTGCGCCGCTACCCATGAGGGGCTGGGAAGGCTAATGGCAATGCTGGCCTCTGGCTTGGATGCACGGAGCAAAGAGGGGAGGGGGAAGGAGGATAAGAAAGCTAAGGGAACAGCGCTAGTACCAAGGAGAAAGGACAAGGGGCAGTTACTATCTTTTTCTTACACTCGCCCAACAAGGAAAAGACCGGGGGAGTCGGAGGACGGTCGGGCGCAGCGAACAGCAGTCTCCTGCTTGCAAAGGGAGCCCCTGGGTTACGGAGCCGCCACACAGGCTCGCGCGAATCCTCACCAAGCGAATGAAGCCGAAGCCGCGGTCCCGATTGATGAAGACTTCACTAGGCTCCCCATAGCGCTCGAAGAGGCGCTTGAAATCTTCCTCGGTGATATCAGTAGGCAGATTCCCCACGAACAAGCGGCAGCGCTGCGTGTAGCTCTTCTCGCCAGGTTTGAGAAAGCTTTTGATATCGATGGTGAAGCCACCCTCCTGCTCTTCATCTCCACCTTCTTTGCTCGGCACTAGCGCCATGGCCGCCGCTGCCTCACTCTCCGTTTCTAGGCCCCGCAATCCTTTTAGGTTGCCGCCGCCACCACCCCCTACCATGCCCAGCGGCGCAGCCGGGGAGCTATTCTCGATCCGCACTTGCTTCAAGTTCCTATTCGCCGCCATATTCAGACCTCACTCCTTTCTCGATGTTTTTCTCAGGGGACGCGAAGCCCGCTTCAGCACCCACGACCCCCACCTCCCAGCCAATTCAAAATGGCGCCGCGGCTAACCCCGACGAGTTGGAACGTCCCTGAGGAGAGCCCCACCCCCCGGGCGCGCGCCGCCTTTCCCGCCTCCGCTGCTCCGCCTCGCTGCTGGGGGTGGGGAGGGTTCCGCGCCTGCGCCCTCCTGTGCGCTGGTGGGCAGGCGGCGGCGGGAAGGGTGTTCGCTCGTCTTCTAGCGCTGTTGGTGTCTTTCAGCTGCGGTGTGCCCGCAAGCCTGATTCAAACTGTTAGAGATCGGTGTTCACGTCTGTAGAGGCAGATACGCACTAGCGCTGCACTACTTTAGAGGGTGACTTACCCAGAAGCTTCGTTACTGCACCTGGCTAGCTTGGCTCCCTCGGTGCCTCACTCGGTCTCCCAGAGAGAAGCCGCAAATACAACCACGTTGGTTTAGAGTAGTGGTCTCGGGGACATCCAGAGCCCGTGTGCTCCGGGACGGTCCGTCCCCAGGCAGAGGAACCCCTTGCTGGCGTCTCCTCGAGGCGGTGTGTCCTGGTGGGGTGTCTGTCGGGTCGCTGCGGGAGAGGGGCGGCGGCACAACGTGATGGCTGCTGAGGCGGCTGCAGGTGAACGGTCTCGGGAGGGGAACGCGGAGTGGCGGAGGAGACGAGGAGAAGCCGCGGACAGAGCAGGAAAAAGCATTCACCGAGTTAGATGTGGGAGACAAATGGAGTGGGAGAGGCCTGCTTACATCTGCTGCTCACTGAACAGTTCTTTTAGGGCAACAGCTTTAATTGTAATAGTAATTACTTTATTCAGAGAGGTGTAAAGTCAAAAGTTTCCCTCCTTGGGTACCTCTTCTTGTAGCTACGTCTACCTCTCTCTGTCATCTGCAGTACAAGACAACAGCTTTTGCTGCTCACTTGCCAGATGCCCAGTTGCTTGCTTTGGTCTGTGTGCTTCGACCAGTTCAATGGAAACGTGCTTTCTTAGACAAAGCTCATCAGTCTGTCTGGGGCCTCGTAGAAAAGCATGGTAATAATCAGCTCCTGGCTTACTACTGCTGTAGAAGCTAAATACTTCAAATGCCCATGTAGCTTTCCATCGTGCAGGTGATGTCCTAGAAAACAGTAACACTTCAGAAGAAAATTTACTATTATTTGTTTTATTAATATAACCATAGCACAGAAAAAGTCCTGTCAATTTCATCTAGTTCAGCTAGTGCATGGCATGCAGTGTTCTTTTGAAAAGGCAACAGTGAGCTTCATATTAAAAAAAAAAAAGTTCATTCTACAACAGGCATGAATTCCCTGCTCAGGGATTTCTGTGTCCATTGGGGAATATTTTGAATTTCCATGTCTTGGGTTTTTTAATTTTGCTGTACAGTGAAGACCTCAGTCCCTTCATCCTATCTCTGAGCATGGATCAGAACTTGGAAAAAACATGAGCTCCAAGACAGCATGCATTAGTTATCAGCCTACCCGTTTCTGAAGCAGACTCATTGGTGTGGGGCATTGAACTGAACCCAGATTTACACCTCTGAAAATCAGAAAAAAAAAGACAATGGAGGAAGGGAATCTACTCACGGCAAAGGCACAAAGTCAAGAGGTGTAGGAACATGAGGGAAGTACTAGAGTAGCACTACAGGATCCCTAAAGCTTAATCAACTTGACTGGTGAAAAAGCTATTTTTTATTTGTACTGTATTTACATTTCAGTAACAGGTGTTAAGACAAAAAAAAGGAATGGCCTACAGCAAACCAATAGCTTTTAAAACTAGTAAGCATTTGAAGGGAGTGAAAGGCATGTTGGAAATTACATGACTATACATTGCAGAGTGGAACCTCAGTAGGTGGGAAAAGGAAGAAAGGAGTCTGTGTAAGTCATTGTTAATGCTGTGTAATAAAATTGCCATGGTTTTCAGACATAGCTTTCCAAATCAGGTAATAAAAGCTACAACCATTTAAGTATAAAACTATTATTTACTGTGTACTATAAAGAAGTCAGAAGCAGGTTTTCTCAAGGTGTTTATGTGAGCATTTATGAATTCTGTATTTTTTATCTTTTTTAACTGTAGCAACATCTCAATAGTAAATGAAAAGTCCAGTAGAATAAACTGATAAAATTCCAAATTCCAGAAACATGAAAATTATTAATATCTGCAAAATATATATATTTAATATGCATATGTGTCCATAGCTTCCCTACATTAGTCACTCATAGTATAATTAGAATGCACATACTTGCCCTGTTTTTAAACTTTCTTGAGAAGAGCAATTTGCCTTTGCCAAAACATTTTAAGGTAATGTACAAAAAGAACCTGATGCCTGCTATGCTCAATCACTTCCTCACTATCATTTACAATATATTTTTTCACATTTTATTCCTTCATTAGGACAACTCCAGACCGTTCATCTACTACCTAAATTCCCGGAGTCTTTGTGGCTTAATGATTGCTACATCTTGCCACTGACACCAGTTTAAAAACCAAAGCATTTTGTACAGAGACAAAGTAGATATCTTTAAGTTCTTGTTCAAATGCTTTCTTTCTGTTATAAACATCCATTTAATTTTTTATGATCTAGTAATTGCAACTCGTATCATAGGAGGAGTTCTGCTAGACTGTTTCAGCTACTCTCCATAGGTTTGGTATTTAATAATTTGAATGCATCTGAACTACATGAAAGTAATTCTGGAAGAATGGGCAAATAATAGTTATGATTTGTAGTGCAGTCACTATTCACCTAAGGACAAAAACATTTTAGTGTCAGAAAGCAGGAGAACTGTGAAAATAGCCTGTATTTTTCATTTTGTCTCTTACAGAGAAGGGTTCTGTATGGTGCATGCTGAAGTCTTCATCCCCTACTTTGCACACCATTAAAAGAATCCACCACCAGATTTGGGTTATTCAAAACACACACTATACAGTCATGTGCCATGTGAAACACAGTCAGAAGCAACTGTTCTAGTTTTTATTTTTTTATATAACAGCATTCCTGTGATATACTTCTCTACAAAATATAAGGATCCTGCTGAATATCAGGGAGGCATCATCAGTCATAAATCCTAGACATACTGATCTGCAAATAAAAATCCTAAACTATGTGTATTTACCCTTGAACAACATCACAGTGACTGCTCGGATAACAGCACTCCAGTGATGACAGCTGTATTGTAGCTACAGTAGTGCTAAAGTTGGCTTCTCAACAGAGACAGTATAACAGCTTACTGCTCAACATGTCTCTGGACTCCTAGGTTTGGTTTATTTCTTTTTACTTCTTAGAATGGGCAATGAGACATTCAGGATCAGTACTTGTAACTCAAGCTACAGTGGTAGATCATCACAAAATATGTCAGGAAGCAGTAGAGCTGAGAGATAAATTAGGGCATGGAGGGGGATGCAAAGGAAGGCAGGAAATTCTGGTCTGAAAAAACAGGGAATGCAGTAGGCAGTGGCTGATGGCCTGAGGTTGGGATCGTGTTCAGAAGTTCAGGGCCAGGGAACTGAGGGACACTTCTGTGCATGACCTGAAACAGGGGAGAGCTGGTGCTGCTCTTCATCTCTTGCCATTAAAGACAGCGTTTGCCTGCAGTATTACTCATGGTAATATCTGGACAAATGAAGCTTGGGGTGGGTTTTGGTTTTCACTACTGAACCTTTCTTACGAAGTTAAATTGGCTAAGAATATTTTTAAAACTACCTGTCATAGCTGTGCCAACAAGCCTGATGGCATAACATAACAGTGTGGAGAAAGGAGGTCTCAATGCAATCTGAATGAGTGATGCATATTTTGTAATTATCCGAGGATGACCTCATTATGCTACTACTCGGGCATGAAGGAGTGGGTAGATAATGTCATTGCACTGCCATCTGGTGACAAATACTGGGATTATCACTAGAACTTCAATAGAATAAACCAAGTGAAAATAAAGGTGGAAAACCTACAATGAAATTATCTCTCTGGTCCCAGATGAACAGGATGACTTAGACTTTTATTCTTAAACCTGGTGGGCAGGCCTCCTTTTTTTGTTCCCTTCAATATTAGCATAATTCAACAGGATACACTTATTGTTTTTCCACAGAGAGAAATGTATGTTAATCACATTTATAAGACAATCTGTGAAACCTAACCTGGTATGGTTAATAGTCACCTATATGGCTGCATATTTATAGATTTTTTTCTTACATTAATGAAAACCAGTATTTTAGAATTATCTGAGTATGAAAAGTCAGTATTATTCTTTAAAACAACACTGGCCTTGAGGAGAAAAAGACTGAGAATACATGAAAATATAGTTTGTGCAAACGTGCTTGTCAGATGGACACGAGTCTATGATTTATGAGCCTACGATTTAGGCTCAAAAAATTTACCTAACTTTTCCAAAGCTACTTTCCCAAGTAATATAACCAATGCATATGGTTATATTACTTAATCACTTAATTAATTAATGAATATAGCTTAATTCTGAATATTTTTCATCATCCTGTCTTTGTCTATTCTGTAGAAGCATGACATTTAACTAGGAAAGCAACTGGAAAGTTATAGCCTAAGGAAGCATTCCCCATATATATTCACCTCTTAATTTATCTGTAGACAATCATTCAGAGTGCTGTCATTACATCAGGCAATAGGGCTTCATGGGAGACATTTCCTGGGATTAGGTCAGGAAGAAGCAGCAGTTTGTCTGAAACAGTTAAGCAACTGGGAGAGACCCAGAATAGCTGAGTTGCTGGCCCTGAAAGAAAGCAGTGCCACGAAGTGTTTCAGTCAGATTATTTTCTTCTAAACAGTTTAACACAAATACAGGCAGTTTTAACTTACCACCAAGCTGGGCAATTAGCCCAACAAAAATAGCCCACAGATCCCAGAGGCCTTTCCCTTTGCACTTCCCACTGGGAGTATTTGTCTTTCTTTGGCCTCAGGAAGCCTCTCTTCCTCTGAAGTCCTACCACAACACATGGTGTGCAGACAAACATTAACCACTCTCTGAAGCTTTTACCCTGATGTAAGCTGATGAAAACAACACAACCAAATCACAATAACTGCCTGCCATTCTTCATCCCCTACTTTGCACACCATTAAAAGAATCCACTACCAGTTGGTCTGTGATTATGGCCTCTATAGCTACTGTCCAAATAACCACACACTAAGGTCGTGGAAACAATCAAAAATTGAGCCATACTATTGATATAGTACCAAGTACTTTAAAATACTAAACCCCACACCCACACTGTGATAAACAGCTTTTGTTCCAAAAGACAATTATGAGCTAATGTGTGAAAGCATACCTGGAAGAACTGCACAAGCTGAAGATGCTGTTAACACCTAATTCTCAAATGCCAGATAAGCAGGACACGTGTATGGCAACTGGATTGTTGGTACTGAAGTAAGTGCATTCCAAGCATTGTCTGTCTCAGTTTCTTTTTGTGGAGTCTTTTGCGGGGTAATGGGCAATTCTTTCCAGTGCTTCTCTATGGCCCTAAGGATTTTCAACAAGAGATTTTTCTTCATCAGCTTGCAAGAAAGTCTGAATAAGTTCCCTATTAACTGTTTCCCTTAATTAAACTGATGGGCTCATAATCTGCATTTATGGTGATGCAGTAACAGTTCTCAAGCAGCTGTGCTGATCTAATAGTTTATTGTCAACAAAACGGGGGAGTAAACACTCCCTTCATTCCTCTTCCTCTACTGCTTCTGTCTTCCCTACTTCACTCTCACCCGTGGCCATGGAGTGTCCCCCTCCTTGTGCTGGCTTGCATACTCAGCAGATCTTTCCATGACCCAATTAGCTCACTAACCAATAGAAAACTTGACACTTTTCTACTAATCCATTTTCTGTGGCGTGAGTTGAATTGGTGCAAGGAGTGGTCTGAGAAGCACCTGATCCAACACAAAGGTGAGCAGCATGGAAGTGGCCAACAGCAGGGAGAAGACAAAATGACAAGAATTTCTGTGTTTCGGTTTCAACGATTACAGAACTTAGCCTGTTGATATTTTTGGTTTAGAATGAGCCCCAGTGATGGCAGTGATAGCTTGGACGGCTTGGGGACTGAGGAAGGACCACACCTTGCAAGAGCAGAGGACAAGCATGCCTTGCTGTTACCTGCAAACCAGACCAGTGTAACCAGGTGCAGAAACACCCATGGAAAAGTTCCCTTTCAAGCATAGCTCGGATTCTCTTTTTTTATGACTTCTTGATAGTGCTGCATTTTGAATTTGACCGTTATGAAGAAAAAATATTTTTTCGTGAAACATTATTTGGCAACAATACTGTATTTTATAATTGTTATTAATGTTAGCTAGAAGAGTTGCTGAGTTCCAAACCTGTGAACAGACATCTAGTTCACATGTATCCCCAGACTAAACTCCAGTTTACCTTTCCCTGATGGAGCCCTGATATCTAAAAGTCCACTGATAGGACATATGTTCACACAACTCCCCCAAAGCTCCAATATATAGGATGTTCTAACTTATCATACTGACATCTTGATTCTTAAGAGGATCTAGACAGAGAATCTTTGAAAAATCGTTCTGTATTCATAATTCACACAGCTTCGGATATTTTTTACCTATATCATTGTTTCCTACAGTGATTGCACAGCTAAGCATTTGTTGTTTGGTTGCCTAAACATGCAACCATTAGGATTAACGTGACATAAAGTTTTGCTATCCCTGTGTTTTTCAATCAAACCTATTAATATGGCAAAATTCAAAAGAGTACATATGTAACCCCATCTGTAAAGCAGGTATTTTCACTGTAAAATACAAAAATGGAAGAGATGGTGTTATGCAAATCAGATACTCTCTGCTAAGACTATAACTAAAACAAGTCTTTAATGCACAAAACCTCTAGTGAAATGTACTGATACTTATCAAATAACTTCTCAATATTTACCCATCATGGAAGAGATGAAAGAATTTATCTGTTCCATGAAAGGCTTTTAACAGGATAACTTAAAGTCTAAAGAGCCAATAACACTACAGAGAGAACCATGCACCTTTTAAAAGCTTCCTTTCATTCAAAGGACAATTCACTTGGTGTTCAGTAGGATGTGGGAGATGGCCAGTGGTTGGTGCTTTTTAGTCCAAATGATCTGTCTTACAATCTGTAGAAAAATAAATTTCTTATATTTGATTATATGCATCTTCTCTGATTAAGCTGATTTCTTCTGTAAATTTTCTTGCATGGTTCATCTTTGTATAGTTATTTCTTTTGATTTTCCTGTCAAATTGGGACATAAGAATATTTCTCTCTTAATTGACTTACTCTTCCACAATGCCACTGGGTCTGAAAATATTATTCAATCTGACCAATTTAACAGTTCTTGTAAGAGACAGTGATTATGTTCTGGAACAGTGTAAGATATTTTCAGGGGTCTTGTTTTTTTCACTTTCCAGATCTAGAATTGGATTTTGTGTTTGGCAAGGGAAGGAATTTAAATTTAATTAGGAATGTGTGAACTCAGTTTTCAGTAGTTTATCTAATACTTTTACCTAAACCTTTTTGACTCATATCTGTCAATCATTTTTACAGATGGAAAACAAATAGTATTTGTAATATTTGAGCATTTTGTACAGGTCAAAATATGTTAGCATCTTGAAAATTCAGTAACTTTAAAGTTTTACCTACTCAAAATTATGAAAAAGTGAACAAATTAGGTGAACTTAAACATTATTTTGACACATTTTAAAATATTTAATTTCAGGCTTATTTAATTTAATTTAATTATTTTAAAGGTAGGATGACATTTGTCTGTAGTGTAGCACATGGGAATTCAGAACTGCCATAAGAGAGATGAAACAAAGCCTATCTGGTTCATCATCTTTGAATGATGAATGTCAACTACTCTGACAGGTAGTTGATGCCAAATATTTATGGGAAAAGTGATGACCTGTCTAGGAAGTAGATTTAGGTGGCAGATGTACAGTTTTACTGCAAAAACAGCCAAACAACCAAACAAAACCCAACAACAACAACAAAAAACCAACCTTCAAGATATGTGATCTCCAAGTTGCTCAATTAAAATTTGTGTGAGAAAATTAAGTTTCATTTCATGTTGTGTAGTGTGGTATTAAGGTGTTTTCATCTTGCCATAGTTGCTATTCAATATTTGTTAATTCAGATACCTGTCTGCAACTGTCCTGCACACAGATCAAATTCTAGTAATTTTATATATTTTTATTATTTTTGCAAAACTCTGAGAATCTAAGTCTTGTGAGTGTGGCTATGCCTGGCAGCACACTGCTCTGCAGATCCTCTGCTCCATTATTTCCCCTGACATTTCTTACTGTCCCTGTGTAATTTCCTGCTGCGGTTTAACACGTGACTCAGCTGTTTATGTAGCCACATGTGAACGGGATGTGGGAACTAATCCAGATAAAAGACAGAGGGAGAAGAGGAGCAAGTGAAGGGTTGTTTAAGCCAGTGTTGATAGCAAATAAATGTAGAAACACATTTCATCCTAGTCTTAAACAGCATCTGTTAGAGGATTCATCTTCCCCTGAGGGGAGGGAAGAAATACTCCCAAAGTACTGTTTCCTTAAATATCCAGAATTTGGAGATATCCATCTGTGTAAGCATGACAAAGAGTCTGCTTCTGTAACAACCACTTCAGGAATTAGAGGGGAAAGCCTAGCAGATCCTGCTTCAGTTTAAAACTTTTCTATACCTGTGTCAGCCATCCCTCTTCATCAAGTCTTGCCAGCTTTCCAGTACACTATTCATCCAAGTGAACTTGAGCAGAAATAGCAGGCTGAACTGAAGCAAATGAGACATATTTCTTGCTCCCGGCTCTTCCTGGGGGTTAAGATGTGAGTTATCTGGGCAAGGAGGTAGCTCAGCTACCAAGTGGGCAGCTGAGAAATGTAACATGCTAATCATGACGGTAAAATTAACCACAAACTTTTAGCCTAGTGAAAATATTAAATGTAGATCTGCTTTTCCCCCCAAAGGGAAAAGGGTCCATGCATTAGCCCTGTATAGTCCATTGAATCTCTTTCCAGACCAGAATTAAGGAGGCCACAGGCTCCTTGGTTAATTTCTCAAGCAAACTGTAATCCCAAAATAAATTAAAGGGCAGTTTAACTCATTCAACAAACAAATACAATAAACTGCTCTACATCCATGCAGGTCAGGTAGCCTTGCAGTGAAAGCTTAGTCTCAAAGAAAACCTCGTGCACCTCCCAACCCTCCTATAGCCAGACACCTCCTACAGCTATTGGGATCCAGTTTAAGCCTATACACAGAGAATTGCTTCCCTGAGCACTTCCCCATACCAGTGGACTGATTAGTTACAGGGTAGAATAAACTCCTCCCAGGGTTCCTCGTGGTGCCACCTAGACCATATGACAGTTCCTGCTGGTCACTGGTTAAACCTGTAACACAGCAAGACTGCTTCCTGTCCCAGCAATGAAGAAATGTTAGGAATTGTACTGCCTCATACAGACACTTAAGACATAACATCACATTTTGCCAACTTCTAGATAAGACTACATGTATTAGCTCATTTCTGGTTTTGGTTGGTTGATTGGTTTTGGTTTTGTTATTGGGTTGTTTTATTATGTTTGTGGGTTTGGTTTTGTTTGCTTAAGTTTTGGTGGGTTTTGGTTTTGTTTTTTTTTGTAGGGGTGGCTTCTGGTATGTTTTTTCCCTATTATTAAAGACTAAAGGGAGCTAGAGTAAGCTTTCTGTTTGACAGTCAGGTGACAAAAGCTAGAGGCTAAAATCAATGGAAGCTATAAATACTACATTAAAAAATAAGGCCACTTTTATATAGGTGTCTATGGGACACAGTCTACAAAGTCTTGATCTTCTTAATATGTAATTTCTTCACTGGGGGCAATGTTTACTTGCTTCAAAAGGGTAATGTGATGTAATATGAATTAACTTTTAAGCACTCTGAATCCTCAAATGAAAATAACTCTTCACGTGTAAATTCCCATGATCAATATTGCATTATCACACATAGAATCCCAGTTGTCCTATGGCAGAAATGTGAGCAGGACAAATCCCCAAAGCAAGTGATGTTCATTAGGTGTTTCAAATCTGAGAAAAATTGGGACACCATGATCATTTTTTTTTTATCAGGCAAAGAACTGAATTTACTGATCATAGGAACAGGACTGGAAGTTAACAGTAACAATAATAATAATAATAATAATAAAGCCAGATAACTCTGCTACAAATCTGCAAATCAGCTCATGTGATCACCTGATGTCTCACAAAGAAACACCCTCGATGCAGCCTACATTGCCCTGTACAATGTACAAAGCAGCCCACATGCAGAAGCATCAACCCAAATTTGCACAGTGGGACACACAAGTGCCTGATCCTAGCCAGGGATGAATGCCTCATTTCATGTGTATTGGAAATACTGCGAAGTCTGAAAAAAATGTCATGATCCAGAAGCATCACTGAAGCCCAGTGACATTCCAGTGTCCTGCAATGTCTAACATCCTGTGTCCAGTTCCTTTGGACATAGTCAAGCCAAACTGGAACTATACAGTTGCAAAAAGTCACTAATTCAGCTTTTTGCAGATTAGCTTATTTAGTGGATACTCAAGGGAGAACTGTGACCAGAACACAGGAGATACCTTTTCTCAAACTAGCCCAATCCTAATACTCTACACTGAGTGATGGGATGCAGAACACATTGAGAGCCTCTTCAGACATCTGCACAAGCTTTCTAAGATATGTCAGATTTCAGTGAAGCCCTAAAATGGAGAGGCCAATTCAGTTGGTGGGGAGGGAGTTCAGGAGTGAAGGGATACTGCATCTCTGAACCTGTGTATGGAAAACATGTCTGGTGAGAGAAGATTATTTTATTTGGCTACCAATAGCTTGATGACTCCTGCCTGAGTTCTCTGTGGTAAAAATGTTTTCTTTCTCAGTACCTGTCATAGCTCAAAAGAAACTAAGTAATAAATTTCTCCTTGTGTTTATTTTTACTTTTGCTTTCTCACCTGACCAGGTGGAATCTCTATGTGACCTGGTCCTGAATAGGCCACTGAAACATGGCTGGTGGCCACTCTCAAGCAAGGCAGTACCATTCAGTGAAGCAGAATTTTTAAAGTTGCAATGAATAGAATTTCAGCACAGGCAAAATTGGCCATAAAGACAGATGTGTGTCTGAATATCAAAAGCTAAGTAGACAACTGGAGTTAGAAAATTTTGAACTATCAGGATGCATCCTTTCAGGGACTACACATTAGCTTTGATTTGTTAGTCAGTGGACTGACTAGAGAACTGGATTCTCTACTTTCAATTATCAAGAGAACCTTGAAGAATTAAGAGAAGGTAAGGCATAGGAGTTAATAATTGGATTAACCCTACCATCACTTTGTTACATTGAAGAGTGGCAAAAGCTGCAAGCTGCATAGCCATGTGAATTGTAGGAGGAACTTACAGATAAAGGTCAATAAAAAGGACATAATGAAAAATAACTGGAGAAAGGTGGCATCCAGCCCACCTGTCAAGACATATAAGGCCAAGTCTAGAACTTGAATGATAAAGAGAACCAAATGCAACATAATCTGCCCTGACATGGAAGGAATGAAGAAAGATGGTGCATGACAAAGTCATGTGCCAAACTGCAGAGCAAGTGCACTGGAAGGATGAAAGCCTTGCATTTGGCATCAAGGGTGATAGGAACATCACCCTTGCTTCTTAGTGTTTCTGCTGCTAGTGAGAGACACCCAAGACAGAGTGCTTGGAGAATAAGGAGACAGTTGGTCAAAATACATTGAGGGCTGAAGCTGTTATCTCTGACATGGGCTGCACACAAGTACCCTCCAGTAAGGACAGTCCTAAACAAGACAGTGGGATTAACAATGTTAAAAGAAAAATATGCTGAAATCAGCAAGAAAATTGGAGGTAACAGAGTGGACAGCAGAAAGACCTTGAATACAATCATAGCATAATTTGGATTGGAAAGGACCTCTAAAGGCATCTAGTCCAACGCTCCTCCAGTAAGCAAGGACACCCTGAACTAGATCAGGTTGCTCAGAGCCTCATCAAGCATCACCTTGAATATCTCCAGGGATGAGGTCTCAAATATCTCCCTGGGCAACCTGTTCCATTTTCTGCTACCTTCATGGTAAAGAATTTTTTCCTAACATCCAATCTAAATCTACTCTTCTCTAATTTAAAACCACTGCCCTTTGTCCTATCACTACAAGCCCTACAGTCCATCTCCAGCCTCCCTGTAGGCCTCATTCAGATACTGGAATGTCACTATTATTGTCCAGGTTGGACAACCCCAGCTCCCTCAGCCTGGCTTCGTAGGAGAGGTGTCCCAGACAGCAGGAGATGTAGCTGCTCTTGCACTAAGTGGCCAGTTAGGTTTTCAAAGTGTGAATTACTTTCATGCACTTACTCTTTGTATTCTAGAAAACATAACTTTTTGTTATGTATATGGTAATTATTTCCTTCATTCTACATCCATGTAGCCTTGCATAGCATTGCACATTTCTTATTCTCATCTACCATCTTTTTAGTAAATGTGCTACTATACATGGTCTTTTAAAATGCTTTTTTAGCACTGATGTTCTAATTCCTTTTTTAATTATTACCTTTTTTTTTCCTGTAACTGGTGGCTTATCAGTCAGCAGAGGCTGGCACACAAAGTCGCCTGTGAGGAACCTCATGAATAACAGATCCTTTCCACAATGCCACCGCCTGCCAGTCTTCCCAGCGGGGCCGAGATCACAAGCTGATGTGCTTCCCGCTGCCATTTTCCAGCCCCGTGCCATTGTCCCCGATGGGCCGAGCTCACGGCCCGGGAGGCCCATCCCACCCGACACCAACAAAGGCGCCGCCGCCGCTCTCAAGATGGAGGCCCCAGGGCGATGTGGCGCCGCCGCCATGTTTAGAGGGGGCGCTAGGTGCCGTGCTCGCTCTGAGTCTGAGTCCCGGCGGGGGGTGGCAGTTCCTCTGTGTCCGGGAAAACGGGGAAATGGCTCTCCGCTAACAACAGCCCGACTGTAACGCTGAAAGGATGCGGTGATTGAGGTCCCAGTGGTTTTCAACAGTGCAGGAATCGGAAGGCTCCACCATGTTTCCTTACTAGGGCAGAATTTAGGAGAGTAAGCACATATGCAGTACAGAAAACTTTAGATATAATCGATTTTAACTTCTAGATTACTATATATGATTTGGAACTCAAGACGAGATAATGGAAATCTATTTTTTATATATATAGTAAGGAAGTTGACCCTACACTGATATGCCTGTTTGTGCCTGAAAACATCAGGGCTGCCTCCCATCAGAGGATCCCCTCTGCCCACGGGACTCAGCATCACTTACCTTGATGGTAGTTTGGCTGGAATTCCCCACTGTGTTTTTACTCTGGGGTGGTAGATTCTCTGTCCCTGGAGACATTCAAGGTCAGGTTAGACGTGGCTCTGAGCAACCTGATGTGGTTGAGCATGTCCCTGCTCACTGCAGGGGGGTTGGACTGGATGACTTTTAAAGGTCTCTTCCAACCCCAACTATTCTATAATTCTAACACTACATTTGAAAGAGAATAATGCCATTTTTTACCTTTTTCCATTTAACCTTTGTTATGGAGAACACTCACCCTATTCTCAACAGAGTTGTTGCAGACTTCCTTGCTCATCCAGCCCTTGTCATACTTGGTATCTCAGTGGCTGTGGGTACATTGCTCTGAAAAGAAAAGTGATGGATGTGGCTGTAAGGAAAGGTGCCAGGTGAGCTGGTGTTCTGCTGGCAGCACTGCTGAGGGCAGCCTGCTTGGGAACACCTGGTGTGGCTGGGGTGATTGGCAGGAATGCTTCAGGCACAGCTCCAAACATAGCATCAGCCCCACTATGGAATGGGATTTCAATAGTAGGTTTGGACTAGCTTTCACAGTGCAGTTGTAGGTATATTTAATGCATCTTGCATGTAAGATGTAGAAGTGTCATGACCCAGAAGGTGGGTACAGCATTGTCACATGTCACAAAGTGAGCATGGCTCCCCAGAGGTGGGAGCCCAAACCAAATACCGCATCCCACAGAGTGGGTATGGCCTTACGTCCCACAGAGTGGGCACAGGTAGAGTTCCCCAGAGGCAGGAGTTGACCCAGGGAGATTCAGACTGGACCCCCTTGCTTTTTAAACTTTTTCAGAAAGGAGTCTTGGTGCAGCTGGATCCAATCTGAACATGAGCCAGCAGTGTGCCCAGGTGGCCAAGAAGGCCAATGGCATCCTGGCCTGTATCAGAAACAGCATCACCAGCAGGTCCAAGGAGGTGATTCTTCCCCTGTACTCGGCGCTCGTTAGGCCACACCTCGAGTACTGTGTCCAGTTCTGGGCCCCCCAGTTTAAGAAGGATGTAGAGGTCCTGGAACAGGTCCAAAGGAGGGCAACCAGGCTGGTGAAGGGACTCGAGCACAGGCCCTATGAGGAGAGGCTGAGGGAGCTGGGGCTGTTCAGCCTGAAGAAGAGGAGGCTCAGGGGAGACCTCATTGCCGTCTACAACTACCTGAAGGGAGGCTGTAGCGAGGTGGGAGCTGGACTCTTTTCACAGACGACCTTCAACAAGACAAGAGGACACAGTCTTAAGTTGTGCCAGGGGAGGTTTAGGTTAGATGTTAGAAAGAATTTCTTCACGGAGAGGGTGATTAGGCTATGGAATGGACTGCCCGGTGAGGTGGTGGATTCTCCGTCCCTGGAGACATTTAAAAAAAGACTGGATGTGGCACTCAGTGCCATGGTCTAGCAACTGCTCCGGTGGGTCAAGGGTTGGACTAGATGATCTCTGAGGTCCCTTCCAACCCGGCTAATTCTATGATTCTATGATTCTATGAATCCTCCTCTCTTAGTTAATCTCTTTTACCAACATATTAGGTGTGATTAAGTTCAGGAATTCTCTGTGCAGTACTTTAAGCCCAGGAGGCTTGTACAAAACACAACTTTACTTAAATGTGAGTAAGATTATAAAGCATGTCAAAAACACACCACAATATTACTCTCAAATCAATTACAAGTAGCAGAATTAGAAATGCTGGTACTTTCAAAGTAATGGATTACAAACAACAGAACTCAAGGAAATTGTCAAAACAACAGGTTACAATTAATAAGACAAAGCAAAAGGTTGCAAAACTTAACAGAGTTAGAAACTGTGTCATCCTTATGTGCTGAGATGTTAGAAACAGAGAGAGAGAGAGAAAGAAAGAGAAAAGGAGAGACAGAAAAGATACAAGCACCCTTGGATGCAGCGATGATCTCGATCGGAAGCTGTAGTCCTTGGATGACAGGTGAGCACCCAGCATTTCAAGTCTGACTCTTATGAGGATCCACCTTTTTGGAGCAGGCTTGGTGTATCTTTCACAGACTCAGTGTTGAATTTTGCAGTGTTCTAGAAAAGAGTCGGTGGTGCATGTGGTGCAAGTGATGACTTGTCCCCCAGCTGGGCTGACCGAGCACTGACTCATTTCTGTGCATGCACCCTGTTCGGTGGCCTCGCACGGGGCATACACCAGAATGCACTCTGCCTCTGCAGGGTACTGCTTGCCAGCCCCTGTCCCTTATCAAATAAGGGCAGTGTCCTGCTTATCAGGACAACCACTGAACGAGGGGCTGCTCTTGCAAGACCATGGCCCAGTTTATCAGGGTGGTTACCAAAAGGGGGGTCTCTCCTTGCGAGAACAGAGTCCAGGTGATTTATCAAAAGAAGACCTCACCCAAGCACAGTGTCTATTTTGTTAGGGCGATTATTTGGGACAATTATTCATTTAGGGACTCTACAAGAAGGGTGAAACAAGTAACTAATTTTTATTCATTTAATAATACCTCTTAGAATTTATTTTTTTTTAAAGTGCAATTCAATCAGACCAAATTTTAAAGGAAGCTGTATTATCAAGGTTTAATAAATAAAGACATTTACAGTCTGGACTTTCAACTGATACAGTTTCTAGGTTCCACTAGCTGATATGACCTGTAAGAAGGGTTTGTATTTGTGGTCTTACTTGTTGACATATTTGAATAAATTGTACAGCAGTTTGAAAAGTATAAGGTAACACAAGCTATTAAAATTTCTCAAGTTTCAAATCCAAAGGTGAATGTGCTAGGAGTTTACTATTTAATTAGTTTTTAGCTTATGAGAACACTTGGGGTGATGTTTTGAAGTAAGAGAGATTAAAAAAAAATTAGCTAGCATTAAAAAAATATTATAGCACAAACTGATTTTTTAAAAGTCTGAAAAAGAAATACATTAAATGTTCCTTAGAAATCTTTATCCAAATAGCTAGTAGGAACTTTATGCTATCCTTTTTTTAAAGTTTGCCTCAAGCTAATCCTGATGGTGGAGAAGAAAAGAAATGTGTATGTTGGGAGAGCTAAGTGGAATGTTTTGGGTAGATATATGTATCCTGAACTAATTGCTTCTTTCTAAAGTCTGAGTCAGATACTATGTGAATACACACACTTTCTTTTATACAGTTTTTATAATTTAATTTAATTAAAAAACCTAATTGCTATATATTTTACAGCAAGTGTTGATTGGGCTTTTGGAACTCACTTTAAGCCCAATATTAATTACTACATTAAGACTGTATGAAGTTAAATTGAGCATACTCAAAATGTAAATACTTTAGAACAGGTATTGAGATGTTTATGAAGTAATTAACACAGTGGGACTAATAATCTGTTACCAATGCAATATTGCATTATGAGGTCTGATAACTTATAAACAAATGTTCATATTCATAAATGGAGAAGGCTGAGCATTCAGTTTCACCCTTTTACACTACTACACATAATACTGTCTAGAATTGCTACTTTTCAGGAAGACAGCAAGTTGCCAGGATGTAGGCTGAAAAATGCTGGGTTTGATTTAAAATTTTATTGCCAGATTTCACACTTCATACTTAGCAAGAACTGTTTCTTGCCAAGTGAACTTTCAGAAGACCATACTGTGCAAAACTGTTTTTGAAAAATAGACATAAATCTGTGAACACACACTGCAGTCCATCCAGAGAGTGTGAATGTTTAACCTAGAGAAGAGCTGCCTGCGAGAAGCACTGTATTTACTGTTATAAAACATTCTTTCTGTATTTCAAAATCACTTCAGGGAAGCCTATCCCAGCATCCTCAGATGCAGATCTTTTTGAGAAGGCGATAAAAGTTTTGGTTAATCAAGAATTAAAACTACATATTCCATCCTCTGGTAATCTCCCAGTAGAAATATTTGAGGATGAGCATAGCAACCAGTACAAAAAGGAAAACCAAGAACATTGCAGAAGTCTGGAAAAGGCTCCCTAAACTAGTGGAAAGATTTAGAACTGTGGAACTGCTCTCTGGGTAGCTGAAATTAATGGATGAATGGCATAGAGACATCAAGATTGAATGAAGTCTCAGTAAAGAAATACCTAGGCAAATTGCATAGGTCTTCTTGATATGCAAAGTTATTTTATGTAGAATGGCAGAGATTACAGTGAGAAGTTCAGAGATCATGACTACACAGTCACCTTGTTGTGCTGCACAGTGAAATAATGATGAAGGAAGAACACCCATCAGCTGGCTGAGCTGCTGCTGACAGGGACTAGAGATGTTGACCAGGTGACATTTTTAAAGGACCGTGTGTTCTGCCTTTGCATTTGTTTGCTCCAGCAGGTTTAAAGATCTCTGTGGATCACTTTAGGAACTGGTGACAAATCTGACTACCTGCAAAGGCACTCTGCTACACAAACCTAGTATCCCAAATACCAGGTGTTCCAAACAATGTGTTTCTTAAAGTTACACATTTCTTAGTTACAGTAACAAATCCATTTCTGCTCACCTCCCAGACTGACTGGAAGCAATTGTAAAGTAAAAAGTAACCATGGTTACTTAATTGACTGTTAAACAGCAGAATATTAAAGTTACATTTACTCATCTAAAGCTGGGGCATGTCTCCTGATTTTCAGATTATTTCACTAGAATACTCTGGTTTTCACAGTGGTTAAATACACAACTCAATTAGTTCAATCCTACCTACAGTTGTAGAACTGTTGTCAGCACAATTAAATTTCCATCTAAATTCTTAGTCCTGTCTCATTTTATTTTAATAAATTTGTTTAACTTCAAAAGTTGGATGGACTAGTTCTGAATTCCAAACAATGAAGAAAAAATCCTTATACTGTGCAACAATGATGTGTTTTAAACTTGCTTCAACCCAAAATATTAAAGTTCTATAGAACTACAGCCACTATAATCTGATAGCCAAATACTGTGTAGGATCTGGATCTTTGGATCCAATAGTTCAAAATACTCCATTGCTATCTTACCTTGCCTTCCACTCTTCAAACTCCTGCAAAAATAATGAGTGGGATGTGTTTATTGAATGGAGGTTGTAATTAAGTAAAACTATACAGAATTATTATAAATTCAATAAAAATCCTGGTCATTTACTGGATCAGGAGAAGCCTTAGGACCAGGTCCAAATGTGTAACTGCTGGATCACCTTTCAGTACAGATTTAATCTAGACCAAGCATGAATACAGCACTCTACCAGAGCACTTGAGACAGTGTTTATGCCTTTTTTATGGTAGCAATCCCTTTTGACTCTCTAGATGAGGACAAAAGATGCTTGATTCAGAAAAAAGTCAAAAGTAGCTTGGTGACATAAGACCTGATCCAATATCAGTTTTTTTAGGAAAGAGTTAATCTTCACATTTTTTATATACATTTCAAGTTACATGGATGGTGAGTTGGTATGAGCTCAGGTCTTTGCATCATGTGCCTGCCATTGTTTTTAATCCAATACTACTTGTTTCCTAATTGTTTTTAATCCAATACTACTAGATTTCTTTGACTGACAGCCTTGTGAAGCTATGGCCTCGTGGTCTGTTCCTATCAACCAAGCAGAGGAAGAGTGTCTTCAGAAACCAACTAGATTTAAAAATTTCTATTATTTATTAAAGCACCTGAGTAACACTTTCATCTGCACTATACAAAGATTACTAACAGGGATGATTCTGAGCTAGTGCATTGTGATTATTACTTCAATAGGGACATTTTCAAATAAATTTTCATTCTCACAATAGATTATTTCACATGGAAAGTCCTTTGTTTAATCTCAGGGTGCAGAAGAAGTTTTTTTGTGAGCTGTAAACTGATTGTAGTTACATGACAGATCTTTGAAATATTGTCAGTTTTCTAATGGAAATCTAGAATCCTCTCTCCATACTTCATTTTCTAGCTACACAGATTGATTTTCAGCAATAGTAATCAACAGCTGCCACTAAGTTCATTTGGAACTACCAGGTGTCACTTCTGAAAATAGAGTTGCTTGATTCAATGTTTGTCTTACTCTCAGGCTACCAAATAACACCTTAGAATATCTGCCTGATCTGATTAATGCATTCTAGAGTTTTTCAAAGATATTGACAGCTAGCTTCATCTACAGTAGGATTAATGACCAGTTGAGGGTGTTTAACCCAAATAAGTTTAAGCTGGACCAACACCTTAGTAAAAGAACTCTGGGAACAGAGAAATCACAGATTGCTTCTTTCACACACAGGCACATGCATAGCTTGGCTACAAGGAATTGTTGTCTATGCATACCTCTCTCTTCCTGTACCTGCTTCCTTCTGAAGGGAGGCAGGGATTCCTGTAGTCACTACATTGTAACTCCTGAGAGGAATCATCCCCTGAGGCCTGTATTGGAGTAGATAACAGATTCTGTGCAACTGTTCTTGCCAGGATGGTAGGGAAGGCAACTCCTGCCAGCACTACTCCAGTAGAGTAGCCACAGTAATGGGAACCCCATGTGGTGATATACCTGAACCCACAGACTACTTCATGGGTTAGGAGAAGATGCCCCAAAATGTATGGATAGGATAACTGAGATTTGTCAGGCAGGTCTTTGAGGCTGAGAGCTCGCTTGTCCCCACTGTAGAATAAGGAGTTAGGGATCATCTGGGTCTTGAGGAGGATATCTTGAAGCAACCAGAAGCCCTGAGTGTTCATGGTTACTATGAGCAGTCATGAACCTTAAGCCTTCACCTGATGCTTCGAAGGTGAATACCCCCTTCCTTCATACCTCTGCTTAAATACAACTGAGTTCTAAATTGCTGAAAGTCTTAATACATTAAGTTATGATCAAATTGGCATAACAGATTGTATTATTCAGAGAACTAGAATACTAATGTGATAGAGTTTGTTCTAGAAGGACAGATAAGGAATAAACAAAAATTTATCTTTGCTATGCATTGCAGATGGCAGAGGGACATCTGCTGCTGAAGATCTTTTGACAAATAAAGGAAATATGTATGGGTGTTACCACTGTGGGAACAACCTCATGTTGTAACTACTTGTGGGCAAGCAGACAAGTCATTCACTGCAACTATTTGATAGTAATGTAGATTATTAATTAGGCTTATTATTTGTTGGGAAGAGAACAAACTGGGACACAGACTGTCCGGTAAGGTCCCACAATGCTCTGGTGAAACCTTTTGGAGGAAGGGAGAGAAAGCACCTTCAGGAAGCTTCTACAATATAAATTTTTAACCAACTGACAAATGGGTTAAAATTGGGAATTTAGGAGAACAGCAAGGAAGGAAGAACTATAAAATAGAAATTCAAGATCTTCAGGAAAATAAGAACAGGCAGAAACTGGAGACAAGATGGACCATTGCATTGTGTAAGGAAAGACAATAAATGTACAAAACCACCAACCTGATTAAACCATGTGTTGTTAATTTTTCTTAACAACAGTGAATCACAGAGAAAGTGCAAAATAACTCAAATTACCAAGGAAGAAATTAAAAATATAGCATAATTATAGAGGTGCAAAAATCAGAGAGGCCAAGACACACACACACAAAAAAGGAGGCACTGAGCTAAGATGATCAATTAATACTACACATATATATCTATGTAACTACATTAAAAATAACATGAATATCAATAAAAGCACAAGCCCACAGATAAATAAATAAGAATGTTATCAACTGAACTAACAGTTTAATGCCTTTTTGCATCAGATTCCACCTCCAAGGTCAGTTTCTATCAGATGGTAGCATGATGCCATAGTTAAAGGAGTAAATATTCAGTGCAGAGAAAGAAAGAACATATGAGAAAATACTTCGAATTGTGTATTTTAAATTGTCTGAACATGATTAACCTCTATCTAGGATGCTTGAAAGAATAAGTATTTAGCAGTTATCTATCTGACAAATTGTGAAAAGTAATGATAGGTTAGAAAAGGGAAGACATCATACTTGTATTTTAAAAAGGGGAAAAGAGAAATCAGGAAATTCTAGACCAATCAAATGCCTTTTTCTGTAAAAATATTGGAACAAACTACTTATGAGAATCAGAAAGAACAAAGTTACATCCAGCATAAAGTATTGTACAATAATTTTAGTAATGGTTTTGATATTCCTCTGTGTGAAAGTCTAATAAATAAACTAGAGAAACATGACCTAGATGAGACCACTGTAATGCAAAACTGTACTAATAGAGTTGATATTGATTGTTCTCTGTCCAAGAGAAGAGAGTGGAGAGTGCATTGAGTGGAGTCCTGCAGGAGCAAGGTCCACTATTTGAAAATATACCTGAGTAGTTAAATAGAAAATCTAGCTTTGCAGATGACAAATTGGGAGAGATTTTAAGTACATTTAGTCAGAACTAGAATTTCAAAAAATAAATTAGAGCAATAACCTAGGAAAAAAAAAAAAGACTGAAAAAAAAAATATAGCTCAACAGGGAAAAGTGCAAGATGCTGCCTTTGGGCAAAAATAATTTAACGCAGGATTGAGAATAATTGAGTGCTCAGGTGACTGTACTACGAAGAAGTGAAGGGTGAAGATAAAGGAATTCAGTCTGCAAGACACAGGAAATTGTCCCACATTATATAGCACTGGAGATTGCAATTGTAATATTGTGTCCAGTTCTGGGCCCTCAACAATGTTATGCATCAACTAGCAAGTGTCCAAAGGAAAACAAAAGAATTACTAGAGCTGTAGAAAATATGATCTGAAAGAAATTAGGAATATAGTCTGGGCATTTTTGTTCTGAAAAAGCAAGTAAGTTTCAAACTGGATGTTAAGGAAAACTTCTGAACATTGAAGGTGATGTGTTGGGATAAAATCTATGAGGTTGTAGAGGTTGTTTAAAAACAAGGTAACTGACATTTTAAAGAGCAGGTCAGGAATGATAAAGATATAATTTTGCAACGGGCTAAATTGACAGACTACATGACGTTGAGAGATCACTTTCATCCTTACCATTCCATGCCTTCTCCACAAGCTTATCACTTCTACGGGATTTCAGTCTAGTGAAGCAGAGGACCAGTCTCTACTTTTCAAAATTTCCTCAGAAATGTCTGGGGTTCTTTTTGTTTGTTTGCTTGTTTGGTTGTTTGTTTGTTTTCTATGAAAACTGCTTGCTCAGATGTTTTTAGCTGTGACTATTCAGTCATAATATTTATTTTCAGTATCCTTCTGTAGATTAAGGATTAGGACATCCTGGTGAGGTCTTAAATTAAGTCCTATAAACAACGGTGCTAGAGTGTGTTTCTACATAGAGAAGATTATTGTGTTGTTAACTATCTTGAGCTAGCTAACTTAATACCATGCAGGAATGAAGCAGAGATTGCTTTCTCAAATGGCTGGATGAATCATTTCTCTAATCCATTCATGGCAGGAGGGTAAGAGGCTGATGTGTCACTTTGATACTATTTCCTCAAAAAGCAGCTGGAATTCTTCATATGTGAAGTGAGCCATTATCACTTATAGTCTGTTTGGAGAATTCTTGTTCATGGGCCTTATTACTTTCACTATTTCCAGATCTTCGCACAGAATACATCAGACTATTTTAGATTTCTTTTGCACCTGAAGATACAGCACAGTAGTCCAAATGGCATTAATTATGCATTCTCCAATCAGTCTCTGAAAAGTGCCAGAACGTTTGATGTTCTGAGAAGAGCTGGTAAGGCACTGTCACACACTGACCCCTTCTCATCACTCAGTGTGCTCAGACTGCTACGTAGCAATTAGCCATTCCCAAAGGTTCCAGACAGGTTATTTTGTATGTGTTGTGATTGTCATTCTCCTTGCCTTTGTAATTTCTTTTTATCTGTGGAAGGTGCTACACTATGTCTGTAATGATGACTGTCATTTTTACCACTCCCAATAGTCAAGTTTCCCAGGAATAAATGTTCTGGTTCTTCCCACTATCTTTGGTATGTTCTAAACTGTAATTTTAAGCAAATAAAGACAGAATAAATTATTCACCTACACAAGTCCTTTTTCTCATCACAGTACCACACACATTAGCCAGCTGTAGCACGCTTTTGGTTTCATGTTGCAGCTCATTGTTTCCACAGGATTCGCTTTGTGCCGTACTCAACAGATGAGCTGCTTCTAGTTGAGAATCTTGATAGCCTCACTTGCCATCCCTGATGGCAAATGTGAGAAGTTCACAATGCTCTGCTGGTCATTACTTTTAATCTCTATCTTTATCAGCAAGTGTCCAAAAATATAATTTGTTTCTCTAACTGGACATCTGCCATTCCACTACAAATCAGCTAGGAAGTCCAAGTCACACCTCTCCTAGCTTCCCTCCCAGTCCCACATTAGCACCTCTGCTCAGGTGCACTCTTTCTGTCATGTGGTGGAGAAAAAAAGGCACCTGGATCCAGCTCCCAGTCAACACAGGAGCTGTCTCCAACACTGAAAACTAAAATTTGTAGATGCTGCCTATTGGTGAAGTTAAGTTGCTTTCCATATCAATACTAGTGATTTTGATCCAGTTTTCAGAATTTCTTATCAATGCAACAAAATGGTTGTGTTCTACAGAGGTGAGAGGTTTAGAGTTAAAAATATAAAAGCATTCAGTATAATCTCAAGATGATAAACGATCATCTCAAAATGAGAACTCTCCAAGGACTTCACTTTTATATTTCAGTGAAAAATATACTGGATTAGCTACGCTCCATCTGCAAGCAATATTGCATTCCCATGTTTAAAAGTCCTGTGTTATGCAGAAAAATTCAAAGTGTTTTTTTTCCAAAAAGGTTAGCTAATTATGTTTTTCTCTGGAGTATTTTTCTTTTTAATTATGAACATAGTTGAATATTCCTTAATCACAAACTATCAAATAGTACATTATTCCTTCACTTCATAGCAAAGAAGCATCACCATGGTTCCCTGGGCCAATGCCAAATGTACACGACAACTACTACCTCAGCTGGAATATACCTGGGAAAATTCCATACATCAACTTCTATGTGACAGCTACTAAACTGAGAATGCTAAAACAGGAAAATTCTGCGGCAGCTCTTCTTTTACTTATTTTTATTTTTATTTATTTACATGATTCACATTTAGTCTGAAAGTTAAAATTTATCTATGCCCAAGAAACATCCACTTTAGAATTTATGCAGCTGGGAGCACTGGGAGAGGTGGAAGCACTGGGTGAAGCTTCTGAACCCTGAGTCAGAAAAAGAAAGAATATTGAAACACTTAGAATCATAGAATCATAGAATTGGCTGGGTTGGAAGGGACCTCAGAGATCACCAAGTCCAACCCTTGATCCAGTACCGCTGCGGTTACCAGACCATGGCACTGAGTGCCACATCCAGTCTCTTTACTAAAGAATGTTTACTAAAAAAGCACACATCTTACAGTATATAAATTAAGGTTTTGCTTTTAATTTCATTTGTACTGTCCAAATTCCATTTACCTCATTGCTTCTACTTCTGGTAAAATAGTTTCATTTTAATTCTGAAAGCATCATACTAGATTTATATATGATGATGACATTCCCAGCAGCGACAGACTTGATATAGAACTAAACAAATTCCAAATGCACCCAGTAATCTACACAAAAATGTCTGAATCATATTATTTTCTCTAGCAAATATAAAACTTGACAACAACATAATTATTCTTTTAAAATATATACCCACATTTGCATCTATAGGAAAAGACGAAGAAAATTAAACCTCTTGCTATTTGTTGCTGGAGGACATCAGGATTAAGAAATGCAACCCAATTCAGGAAAAATAACTGGTCAACTTTATTAACTGTTCTTTGTAAATGAAAGACAAGGGTTTTTTTCTGCTATGCTTATCTTAGAATTCAATCACTCTTGAAAAGATCACTTACCAAAATGAGTAATTGTTACAAACAGCAAATCCAACAACAATCAACAAAAAGCTGTTTAGTGGAATATACAACACCTCTATTTAGTTTCAGTGGCTCTCCCAAAAACTTTGGATATTGATTTGTTTCCTCCAGAAGAAAAAACTGATAATAAAGTTGGTTCTTTCTTGATGCAATCCCACTTATTTCCAAAGAAAAAAAATAGTTTGATGAATATACAAACAATTTTAACTTTCTTTTATGGCATAAGATCAATAAAGTGATGGTAACTCTTCTGTAGAAGTTCTACATCCTGAATTCCTTTAATTCCAGATCCTTCATTTGTCATCTACTTATGTATAATCACCTCTAAGCAGTGACATGAAACTCATCAGTCTTCCTCTGACAAACTGATTAGACCACATGCAGTTTTAAGTATCACAGGACACTCTATTTTTCTTCCTAATTCTTGATTCTAGTTGAAGTTCCTGGGCCCTCTTAATGACAAAAGGATAACCCAGGATGGCTCCACTGGTCAGAAATCTAGGAATGCTTTTCTGACTGATTCTAGAATAGACCCTTGGATGCCTAATGAACATAAACCAAGAGACCTTATCAGAATTAATTCCCACATGAGTGATAATATAACATTATAATATAATATAATATAATATAATATAATATAATATAATAATTTTTTTAGGGGAAAAAATATAACTGTGATTAAAACATTTGTAGTGATGAAGAATCCATGACAAAGTTTGATAAACAGTTCTAGTATAGCCTGTACTTTTCTTTTGTTTTATTATGTCTGACTTCAAGGTCTAGTTAATAAACAAGAAGCTCTAGTAATACCAAATATGAGTCCCATGGGAGATATCTACAAAATATTTGTACTAAGCTGAAGTGACCCACACTTCTGCCTACAACTCTCTTCAGACATCCAAAATCTGGGCAGTTAGGATAAATAAGCATTAAGATTACCCTAAGCAGTCCACGTTGAAAGAAAAATATGAACAGAAATACCATATCATCTACATGGTGCAGTTTTGAGAGGCAAAAACTGCATGCTAAGTCCATTTTTTTACTCTCAGTTATTCTCTGTAATTTGCTCAATTGTTTTGTCTAATTTTCTTTGTGTTTTGGACCCTGTACTTCATATTGGTCCACAGCTTTGTAGAGAACAAGAAGTAGAGAGTTTCTTTGTAGAGAAACTTCCCTTTTCATTTCTGGCATCTGCACAGAAGTTAGAGCAAGAGTTTCTCTAAATCATGCCATCCTAAATTTTGCTGGGACTACCAGTGACCCATCAGATGCAGTGTAAGAAAAGTGATTGAAATTTATTTTCCATACCCAGATTGCAGGAATTACATTATTACATTGATTTCAGCTCTCTGATTCCCTAGTCATCTGCTGATGGAAAGCTCTTCATAATGGGGATTTTCTACTGATTATCTCTAGCCATTTTAAACTGTGCGTGTTGAGAAGTGACTTTGTAAGCAAAGCTTCCAGCCTAAGATCTTTCCTCACAGATGTCTTCATAGCTTTACTTTTGTTCATACTTGTACTTCTGTTACACCAACATAACTGGAAAAAGAGTAAAATACTCTATTTTTTCAATAAGCAAAATGTATCTGTTGACACTTTCTCATTAAATTAAAGGTCCATGAACTGCAAAGAGTAAAAATGTATACCATTTGGCTTTGTTGTAAAGGGATTTAATATGAAGTACATTTTAATTTCAGATGAAGCTTTCTCCTGTTGTAAGCTTCTTTTATGTTACATTGAAGTTCTACTTCTTTCTTGTCTAGCAATTAACTGGTATCTTCCATATGAGTATAGAAACAAGCCACCTACCTCAATGGGTCTTGAGCAGAACAGTGATTTGGGGCTGGCTGGTGTTGTTTTGGTAATCCTCACTCCTTCCTGATTTCTACCCAGTAACTCACATTTGCAAAAGTTATAAGATGGAGGCTGAGAGAATATTTGGGGAGGTATCACTCAATTGCTGTCTTCTGCTGTTCTCTAGATGTCCACCACTGGCCACTGAGAGATATGAGATCCTGGGCTAGAGGCCTTTGTTTTGACTGCTTGTATGTTTCTATGTATGTAAACCTGAAAATTACCTGTTTGCACAAGTTAGCTTGTGATTGATAAATTCTTAAATTCCATCTATATTGATATGCTCCTGTGTGAGTTGCAAATTTTGTCATTTTTCCTGAGCAGCTCGCTATAATGCCAAGAACTGAGAGCAGGGAATCACAGAATCAAAGAATTCATTGGGTTGGAAAGGACTTTTAAAGGTCATCAAGCCCAACCCCCCTGGAGTTGCCCCCCGGGGCACTTGTAACTAGATCAGAGCCCCACTGGACCTTGAATGCCTCCAGGGAAGAGGTGCTGGAATACAGACATGTGAGAAGATGTGCTTGAGAATATCGAATGACTACTAAGGAAAGGATAGGAGCTGGAACAATGTTTCAGAGAGACAGAGGATTAAGATGTAAGCCTCAGATTTGACAGGATCTGCATCTTCAAACTGGAAGTTAGGATTTATGTGGGAAAATGAAAAGACAGAGACATAAGCTGCAAGACAGGTAGGAACGGTGAAGAAAAGGGAATGCATGATCCTTTGTAATGAAGATTAGGATCCAGGATTCCTGAGTAGTTTACAAAGAGACAACATAAAATACCAGTTTTGCTCTCCCTGATGACTGACTGAGCTGCACAGACTTCACAGATGATAGTTTTCTCCTGCTTTTACTAGCTATTAGCTCATGTCACATAAATTTGTTCTGTAAAATCCTGAGTTTTGAACTTTTTGGATGAACCCCAGGCATGCAAATTTGCTTCAACAAGATAGAAGCCTTGATTTTCTAGATTGCCTTCTAGGAAGATATTTCCTAGAAGTAATTTGGAGACTGTCAAGGTTACAGAGACAGCATCATCCAACAAGTAGAGAGCACTTGAACTAAAGTTGCTTGTGAAAACTTAATTCAGGCTCCTACAATATATGTACTATGATACAGACTTAAATAAAAGATCATGCTCTGTTTTGGCCACTGGCCTTTCCCTCATTTAGTACACAGGATAACTATAGTTCAGAGTATGAAGTCATTAAGTAGCCTATTGTTTTTATGACCCTTTCCTTGTCTAGTACAAAAACTACACAGTGACTGAGCCAGAAGATTTCAAGAAGAAAAAGTTAGTTGTGTATTTCAGACAGATAAGTATCTGCTGGACACCTTGGTTCTTTCCTTGTCTCATTTCAATAAATCCTGTATGAGGCTGAAATGCACTTAATTCATATTTGGGATAGATGTATTTTTCACTTCTTAGGTACCCAGCTTCATGTTCTGGAGACTTCTCAACTACAAGCAAAGTTGATGTCAGATGTAATTGCCAAATTAATTGTAAATATAAATTATATATTCTTGACAAACACAGCCATCCAAAACAGGCAGACAAAAAAATTGTTTTTTTGAAACTAATATAATTGTACCATAGTTCTCTTTGTATAAAATGTGTATAAAACCCCTATTGTTTGTGAAGCTGTCATCTGCCACTGGTAAGTATCAAAAGAATCAAACATCCTGAGTCGAAAGGGACCCACAAGAATCATCAAGTCAAACTCCTGATTTCAAGCAGAGCAACCTAAAAGTTAATCCATATATCTAAGAGTGTTATCCAAATGCTTCTTGAACACTGAGAGGCTCAGGGCCATCAGCACTTCCCCCGAGGGCATGTTTCACTGTTTGACCACTCTCAGTGAAGAACCTTTTCTTAATATCCAATCTGAATTTACCCTGACACAGCTGTAAGCCATGCCATTACATCCTATCACCAGCTACCAGAGGAGAGATCAGCACCTCCCTTTCCAATCCCCCTTGTAACTGCTGTAGACAGCAATGAGGTCACCCCTCAGCATCCCTTTCTCTTAGATCCATAGACCTAGCGTTCCTCATAAGTCATGCCTTCACCATCTTTGTTGCCATCCCTTGGACACAATCCAATATTTTTATATCCTTATGGTGTGGAAACCAAAAATGCACACAGTACTCAGGGTGTGGCCCCAACAGTCCTGAGCAGAGTGGGACAGCCACATCTTTTGACCACTTAGCTACACTGTGCCTAATGCACCCCAGGGTCCAGCTGGCCTTTTTGCCACCAGCACACATTATTGACTCATATTGAGCTCACCATCAACCAAAGCCACTAGATTCACAGAGTACCAAAATGACCAGAGGGATGGAAAACCTCTACTATGAAGACAGGATAGAGTTGGGATTGTCAGTCTGGAGAAGAGAAAGCTCCAGGAAGACCTTATAGCAGCCTTCCAGTACCTGAAGGCAACCTACAGGAAAACTGGAGAGGAGCTTTCAAGATCATGTAGCAACAGGATGAGGAGAAATGGTTTTAAGCTGAAAGAAGGTAGATTTACATTAGATATTGGGAAGAAATTCTTTACTGTGAGGGTGTTGAGACACTGGCACAGGCTGCCCATGGAAGCTATGGATGTCTCATCCCTGGTGTGTTCCAGGCCAGGTTGGATGGGGCTTTGTGCAACCTGGGCAACAGGAAGGTGTCCCTGCCCATGGCTGGGGCGATGGAACTAGGTGATCTTTAAGGTCCCTTCCAACCCACACCCCTTTATGAATCTATGATTCTGTGAGTCTGTGATTCTATGACTGAAGGGAAGGTACCTTAAGAGACACTAGAAAGTTAAAAGGGAGTGATGGACCTTTGGATGACCACAGAAGAGAAGACTGCAACAGATTCACAACTGGGGGATGCCCCAGTGAGGGGACTGAATATAAGGATCAAGTACTGGTTGATGTAATGAACAAGGACGTAAAATTTTGGGTGTGTGGGAAAGAGGCTGCAATATGATGACATGTGCATACAGAACGAGAATTTTCTTTTTCTGGGCACAAGTGAAAGTCTCACTGGGCAGACATTCTATAAGAAGAAAAGGCAGAGTTAATAGAACTCTTTCGAGAGACTCATCACACTATCTTATCTTAAAGGTTGGGTCCTTTCTATTTACAAGGCTCTGTGAAGCATGTCTTGAGTCTCATGGCAAATGAGGGATTGTGTGCTATTTAACATACTCTTCCATCCACCTTATGGTTAAATGTAGCCGTGGTGGAAAGATCCTGTAGTAAATTTCCTGATTGTGTCCTGCCCTAACTAATTTTTTCAAATAGACTTTTAGAATATTAAACAGCAATGTATTAATCCAGTCTGAAGGTACTGATGAACCCAGCACAGTCCTCATCCAACACAGATTTCAAGTTGCCTAAAAAAGCAGCTTTGTTCATTGCTACAACAGGATCAGGCACTTTGAATGAAACTGAAGAAAAAATTACTTTGCCCTACAACTTGATTTTTAAATTAAATCTTCTACAGGAAATTTCTTATATGAAGTTTTAAGAACCGAGCAATTTTAAGCCTTATTAGATAGAATTCACTTAATGATTTTGTATTTTGCAGGTTTTTTTTCCTCTCATCTGGCTCTAAACAATAATAACAAATTAAAAACTTAATTGCAGATCTCACTGAGATAAAGCAGAAGATGTATCACCAGCCAAAAATTACTATTTCCTTTTCATATATGCAGCATCACTTTGTTTTATGCATGCTAGGATTGCAGTTTCACAAATGGGATATACCTTGCTCCCATGTTCTTCCCACTGCACCCCTTATTGGCACTAGCACTCATCTATCACTCACATGCAGCAAGATCAACATCTTGATTCAACTGAAAATTGCCCAGTTTTTAGCTATATCAGTGTTCGTGTCAGCACTGAAGGTGACAAAAATTTATACCCAGGCACTGGAGAGGGGACAGGAATGCTACTTTTGGCAGCAGCTTTATCATGTAGCAACCTGCCTGTGGTGAAACCACACGCTAAACCTCAAGGAGCCTGACCTTATTCAAGCTCTTCAGTATAAGAAACCAGGAAAATAAAAGAATACCATATGCCAGATTCAATTGTAATAAATAGAGCTGAAGGCTTGGATAGATATATTGAAGCCATTTCTTGAAACACTGTTCTTCCAGACCCCACAAGATCTTCAAACCGTAAGTAGAAAAATTTTGTTTAAGAGGAGACTAGAAGAAGTTTGATTTACCAAATCCAGTACTTGATTAATATTTGTGACCAGTTTTTGAGTTCCTTTAATGAAAATCTAGAAAGAAATGGGATTTAGAAAGAAAGAGGAATTTTCTTTATATGTGTGGATCCATAAACAGATGCCACTCCAAAGATAGGTTATGGTAAGATGAGAAGCTAGGTTCTGCCTAGCTGAAACTGAGTAACTCTGTCCTCCTTCAGGCTCTACACCTTACAGTGTTGTGCTTGTCAGGGCTTCGGTACCTGTCTGAGACAGAAGTCACTTAAATTCACTGAAGTAGCATTTTTTTTTCTGTAATTGGTTTACTAGGTTGGAGAAAAAATGTTATTAATGGTGGCAGGGCCCCAAATATGGCTGAATGTAAGACCTGACAGCTTTTCCTGGTGAAATGTCACTAAAACAACATGAAATTATGCTATTTTAGACTTGGATTTACAGTTTGAGGATGGTGTAGAAAAGCTAGTTATAGAAAATCATCTTAAAGTTGATTTAGTGTAAAATGCATGAAAAAACCCAAAAGCAGGTCCATACCTAAGACTCCTGATTTCATAAGGCGTTTTTTTGTAAATGGAAGGACCTAGCTAATCAAGTCAAATCAACTGAGGAGATCAGGAGCCTGAAATGATTTTAAATGCTTTGTTGTTTCTTCACGGGGCAGTGCTAGCACAGTGCATAAAAAGGATAATTTGGAATAAGTATAGAGCTTTCAGGGAAAGAAGAACTGACTAGCAAAAAAGCTTTGCTACACATTTAGAATCACAGAAATAAGACTCTATTTCCAGAGCAGAATGAGGGAAATCCCAGCAGGTAGTACAGAACAGGAGAGTGTCACATTGAAGAGTGCCTGCTAGTAAATTTCTTTGAGATTTATTCACGGGATTGATCTTTTTGTTTGGCAAAGAGGAGAAAATAAGTTTATTACATTGTCAGGTCTCAAAAAAATTAGGCAGCATCATCAACACAGCTGCCATGGGATGTCATATGGAAAAACAATGAATGACCTTGATTACTGAAATAATAGAAACAAAACACACTACTGTAATACAAAATGCAAGGTCATGCTCTTGGAGGCTAATAAAAAATTGTTGTTAATGGAGAACTTTTCTAGAAAATGAGTAGTGTAGAAAACAACATAGATACTACTAGAAGATATGATGGTTATCTAATGTAGTTGTGTAGCAAAAAGACAACTGAACATCCAAGACTGCAATATCTCATGGAGATATGTAAATACTAAAGTACTGCACAATGTAGTAATTCCATTAAAAATGGAATATTATGGGATTTTGAACACATACTAAAGATGGATGACTTCAGACTGGGACAGGTAAAAGGCTGGTAGAATGATGAAGGGAATGAAGATCTGTTGAGCAAGAAGAGACTAAAAGAGCTTTGTTTAGTCTAGCAAAAGGAAGGCTGAGAGGGAATATGATTACTGTCTATAAATACACCAGGGGTAAACACCAGGGAGGGAGAAGAGCTATTTAAACCAAAGGATGAATACTGGCACAAAAACAAATGGATTCTTGAATAAATTCAGCCTGGAAATTAGAAGAAGGTTTCTAACCACCAAAACAATGAAGTTCTGGAACAGATTTGCAACAGGAGTAGGGGGTAAACATATCAAGCTACCATTAGGATGGAGCTTGAAAAGTTTCTGGAAGGGATTATATGTCACAGTTTCCTGTAATAGCAAGAAACTGGACTCAGTGCCCTAGGGAGTCTCTTCCAGTCTTAAGATCCTATATTCTGTTTTGCACTGTTATTTCTTCTCCATAAGGACATGAGATTTATCCAACTAAGCCCTTCAAATGTTTAAAAACTAATAAAAATTATTCTCCAATTAAAAACTATGTTGATTACTGTCAACTCACTGCCAGTGATTTCAGAAGAAGACTTTACTGGGTATTGCACTCTTAGTCTTTACTGTATTGCAATGTCTTCTGTGGCGAGGTTGCCCAGTTCAGAACATAAGCTATTATTTACCTTTTCAAAACTGAAATATGAGATGTGACAAAAAGATCATTTGATGGCTTATCACTCAATGTATAATAATCTAATAGAATAGCGTATATTGTCTCATTATTTGACCTTTTGAAAAATCACTTTTGGTTAAATAATATGCAAACTAGATACCTGAATGCGATTTATTTATAGATACATATATATACATACGCATACACATATTGATTTGTTTATAAATATTATGAAAAGTATATGTAGTTCAATAATCAATGCAAACCACAGGCAGTGTTTTGTAGGAAGCAATTTTTTTTCCATTTTTTAATAGTATGGGATCTGTTATGTACCGTACAAACACATATGCACATGTGGTATTTTTTCATTAAGAGCTTTAGTTTATAAAGGATAGCTGCAATACCTAATGAAACTCCCAAACCGGAACACTGATAGAGAGAATATTATATAAAAACTCTAAATTATTGAAGTGTCAGTGATAGTAGGTGTTTTAAGAGTCTACTTTTTTTTTTTTTTTGGCTCTGTTTTTTTGAATTTTTTTTCTTCCACTACTATTTCTTGAATTTGTGTTGTGCAACCAACTAGTAGACCAGAAATCCATTATGCCACAACGATGAAAAGACAACATGTTCCATCTACCAATACGGTGTGGAAAAGCAGAGACATTTCTATAAAAGTAATTTTTATCTGCATACCAAACACATTTTTTTCCAAGCCAATCTTCAAAACAGTTGTAATAAACTGTGTTCTAAAAGGTTTTGTGAACCTTTACTACCCAAGTGTTACATATATGGAATGGTGAAAGACATCTTGTTCAAGTATTTCCTCTTCATTCCTCACATCTCTGTTTAGACACCTGGACAATTAGATTGATGTAAACCTAAACAGTGTTCAGGCTAAAGAAGATCTGCAGTCAAATGAATATGTTTCCTTGAAATTCTGGAACAAACCCCACTATTCCTTATCAGAGGTAAATATTGCTGATAGCAGGAGGCAGCTTTAAGCAATGTTCATCCTGTTGCTACAATATACCATGCATAATTTCGAGGCTGGCTTGGTAGTGCCAGCCAGTAGTATTCTTAAGATTCCTGCTCCAACACTCTTTCGAAGATATCATAGAATCATAGAACAGTTAGGAACCCTAAAGGTCATCTAATTGGACTTTAAAGATCATCTAAATCCACAACCCCTGCAGGGGTAGGGATACCTCCTACTAAATCAGGTTGCTCAAAGTCCCACCCAACCTGGCCCTGAGCACTTCAGGGATGAGACATGCACAGCCTCCCCGGGCAACCTGTCCAGTGTCAAACAAAATGTCTAACCTGTATCAACCACTTGCCAGTTTTAAACCTTTACCCCTCATCCTTTTGCTACATGCCCTTCTAAGAAGTCCCTTCCCAGCTTCCATGAGGTGGAAGACAACTTTAAGTTCGCCTTGGAGCCTTCTCTTCTCCAGGCTGAACAACTTCACCTTTATCAGCCTGTCTTCATAGGAAAGGTGCTCCAACCCCCTGGTCATCTTTGTGTCCCTCCTCGGGGCTTGCTGCAACCACTCCAACCCTTCCTGTGTTGGGAGCTCCAGAATTGGGCACTGTACTCCAGGTGGAGTCTTAGAAGATTGAAGTAGAGGGGGAGAATCACCTCCCTTGACCTGCTGGCCATACTTGTTTGGATGCAGCCCAGGACATGGCTGGCTTTCTGGGCTGCAGCCACACATCGCCAGCTCACGTTGAGCTTCTCATCAACCAACATCCCCAAGTCCTTTTCCTCAGGGCTGTTCTCAATGCATTCTCTGTTCCACTTGTATTTGTGCTTGGTATTGTCCCTGCCTAGATGCAGGACCTTTTACTTGACCTTATTGACCTTCATGCAGTTTGTACGGATCCATCAGATTACTCAGTTCTAATACAGTTGACTTCTTTTTGTGAATATTTTACTTCATCAGATAGAAGGATGTCACTCCTCTTGTAAGTCATTGAGCCATATGATTGGTTCAGCTTTGTTTAATTTATCTACAGCCAGTCAATACGTTTGACACTATTTAGTGAAGTTGCTGACATCATGCCTGACCATGAAAGCAGTGGTGTAGAGCCAACACATCCATTTCAGAGCTCTGGTTTCATGAAGAGATCTTACTGCTTAGTGTTTGAGCTAATGCTAACTCTTTTAAATCATAAAAAAAAGAATTTCTTGATCTGGATTATTCTTAAAAAATAATCTGAGTTATACATGCTTTTAGTGATGAAAAGGAATTTACATAGGTGTCTGAAGATCTTACTTCTCCTTATGCCAGTTGAAAAAATGATGGAAAAATTGTGTATCGCATTATTTTTGTCCAAATTTGAATGTACATATTAAAAAAAAGGGTTACATGTCTATAGGGGAACAAGGGCTTTCTTATCTTATAGACTTTATATATAAATACACTACAGTACAGTTCCAAAATTTATAAACAAAACATTAAAATTTCTGTGAGAATTTAATAATCTAAACCAATAATGAAAATGGTCTATTGCTACAAAAATGTCATAGATAACACTTTTAGGTAATATCTGCTGTAAGTGGCAGTGGTAAGAGGAAAGTGCTCAAGTTAGTTTTTAAATGACTAGAAAGAGTGATTGGTTACAGTGAACATGTTCTAATCAGAAAACCACTCACTTTCTACCATCCATCTCCGGATCCATCACAGATCTCAAAACCAGACACATAAGTCCTCTTGAGTTTATTTCTGAAACTTGAAGTGTTTATGGATAAGCACTGTTGTAAAACAAAAGACTTCTTCCTGAGGTAAGCAACTAGAAAGATTGGAAAACATGAAATGCGAAGGATAAATTAATGTGGTTTTGACTTTTACCAACTTAGTATATATTCAAGGCTAATAACGGAAATGATCACGAGACAGCTGCCTGAGTGAATCAGAGTAAATGTTGAAATTTCAGCAGTTGTCTGGTTACTATGAACACAAGTAGCTGGATGGTATGATGCTGTGGAAGAAAATTTGTTAATTTACAGGGCAACTTTGAGGAGACCTTCAAAACAGGTCACGGTTCTCAACCTCAAGGACCTCGCTTTCCTCTTCTACAGTGGTTTTTAGAGCTGTTTCACCACCAACTCACCTCTTTTCAGGTGTGAACAATGTCAGTGCAAGCTGCCACCCACCAGCCCTAGGGTAACTTTCTCCCCCCACACCAGGTAGCCCTTCCAAACTTCATCCGATGGCTAGGATGGCGTGAAAAAACCCACATTAATCCCCATCAACAACATGCAGAAATAATGTCGGAGGAGCATTTGGCTTGAGTTGGTGTCTGAAGCCTCTGTCTTCGGATGGGATTGTTGAGGAAAGTAGATGTAGTGTGCCAATGGAAGACAGAAAATTTCTGGTCTCTCCCACACATGAATGTTGTTAGCCAAACCCATCAAGCAAGGGTGATGGCTAAAGGAACGAGCACTTAAGTTACTTCTTCGCCGCTCGAGAGATAAAATGCTGCGAGGGCTCCCCAGGCTGAGCCCGCGGGAAGCTCCGGGCTGGAAATGGCGCCAGCGGCTGGAACCCGGCTCCTTGCTAAGGCAAGAGGCTCTCTCCAGGGGACACTGCTCCAAAGAGTTGACACGAATTGATACCGGCTAGAGAAGGCAGGGCGGGTATTTGCTTTCTCTCTCTCTCCCTCTTCTGGGCAGAGGAGGATCAGTAAATGGGACAGAGCGCGGCCAACGCGCAAGATAGGAGGCTGAGCTCCCGGTGTCTTCGAAGGAGCGGGCGTGAGGTCCATGGCCAGTGCGAGGGGAAAGAGCCGCGCAAGGGAAATGCGCATCCTCCATTTTGGCGGAGGGCGGGCGGGGAGCTTGGCTCCCGGCGCCTGGCTGCCGTCGCCGCCCCGAGCACTCTTAGCCAGCCCGCGGCACGGCCGGGGGCACCCAGCTCCTCTTCTGGCGGGGAGCCGGGGCAGAGGCGCCTCAAATGGACGCCCCGCTGCACCTCACATTGGTTTGAATTGGTCCCAAGCTCCCCGCAGCAGCTTCCGACAAAATGGAGGACGCCACCACTGCTACCACCACCACCACCACCTCCACCAGCTACTCCAGGAGCCATGTCGGCAGCTGACATGGCGCCCTCCCCCGCAGCGGGTGGCTGCAGGAGGGCGTCCCAGGGAGACGGCGGAGAGGAGGCGCTGCCCGGCAGGGCAGGCTACAGGGGAGGCGCCCTCCCGGGGATACGCGCGCCTTCTCCCTTTCCCCTCTGGGAGCGCTTCCATTATGCACGCTCTGTCCCTCATGGAAATGGCCCCAGGTTCAAAGCCCTGATGGGGGAAGGAGAGTGTGGGACCTCTCGGAGGACCACAGAGGAATCCTGCCATCTATATTGCTGGGCGACGGGGGGCAGAAAGGGATAGGTGAGCCCGCGCCCCACGGCTGGGGCTGTAGCGCCCAGAGGGACGGAGCGCAAGGCTGGGATGGGCAGCGCAACCTCCCCGCCGGCGGAGCGCGGCCGGCACGGCGCGGCAGCAGCGCAAACTTCTACAAGTTGCTGCTGTCAAAGCGCTGCGCTGGGACTGCGAGCACAGCCCTCGGACGTGGGCAACGATCCGGTGGGCAACGATCCGGGTTCCTCAAACCTGATGGATCAATGTGGGAAGAACCCCAGGCATGGCCAGGAGGAAGATTGGCAGTTTATAGGGTCAACCGGCTGCGGGCGGCGCTGATGGATAGGCGGCCCACCCACTCCGCTAGCCCAGCGCCAGAGCCCGCCCTCTAGGGGAGCCAATAGCGGGGCAGGGAGGCGGATCTCCCCAGAGCTCGCTTGGCCCGGTTCCTCCTCCCCTTCGCTAGCAGCTGCGCTTCGCCCGGGACTGGACCGAGTTAGAGTTGAGACGCCGGAGGAGTAGCGCAGAGTGCGTGCGTCCCCCGCGGGGGGGTCCGTGCCTGCGAGCGGTGGGGAGCCGGGTAAGGTGGGGGTGCGGGGTGCTGCGCTTCAGGAGCGGGCTGGCCGGCGGTTGGTGGCGCGGAACTGCCCCCAAGGCGGGGAAGGGAGAGCAGCCGCCGTCCCTCCGAGCTACCCGGGCTAAGTACCCCACGGTGTCGCCGCCGCCGCGGCGCCACCTCTGGCGACAGTGGATGGGGCGCGGACAGCACCGGGGGCAGCCCCGCGGGTAGCCATCGTTCCCCGTAGATGGGCGACGGGGGTAAATAGGGGGCATCCGGGGGCAAGCCTTTA
>JAAWXA010000003.1:61732218-61892714 GCA_038090715.1 Florisuga fusca | reverse complement strand
CCCTTCCCTCGGGTGCCTCCCTCTCTCTTCTGCCCAGCGCTCCGCGGATCCAGCCGCCGTCGCTGCTCCCCTCCCGTATTGTTTGGCTGGGTCTCTCTAATGGCGGACAGGAGGCGGCAGTGCTGCTGACCGACTGCAGGGGGGCAAACCCGAGACCGGGGGCAACTGCCGCGACAGCGTGCGCGGGGCCGAGGTTTCGGTCCGGCGCTGAGGTGCCGCCGCTGAGGGCCCTGTGACCCCCCGGGGCGCCGGTTCAGGGCAGCTTAGGCTAGTTAGCAGGTAATATCGGCTCCCCGGCGTGGGTGCCGCCGTTGCCTTTACTCCCGCCCGGGGCGGCTCCTTGTCCCCTCTCCTTCAGTGGGTGCAGGCGGCGTAGGTGTGCTTGAGGAGTACCCCACCGCCCCGGGGAGGGCAAATTAGATGGATTAGTTGATTTATTTATTTTAAGGGTTGGGATTAAAGGGAAGTAGTGGGTGATGCAGGCGGTACTTGCCCTCGCCAGGCGTAGGAGATACTGCTTGGGGGCGCTGCCTGCTTCTCACTGCCCCGGGTTAACCCCATCTCTTTCCCTTAGGCTCCAGCCCAGTTTGGTGCAGCCTTGGCAGAGACCAACAAGGAGAGGGAGCTCCATTGTGAGTGCTATTTACGTATCTGTTTCTGCCTCTACTAGACCTGCTTAGGGTGGTCTCGACCCTACCCCCCAGTATTTTCCGGGGTCAGGGGAAGGGCCTCTAGGGTTGGGTGGGGAAATTCCTGGGTCCAGCAGCTGCTGCCCTGGGGCGAAGCCCCAGTAATGGCTGTGAGGCGGCTCCTCCTCGGGGTGGGCGCTGCTGCTGCAGACATCGCTCCTGCAATACCAACTCCGGCAAGCAGACGACGGGCTCCTGCCGCTGCTCACGTTACCCAGCTCAGGAGGGAGGGGGAGGGCATATTTCGGGTGCCCTCTAGAGTTTTACAGCGTGCATTAAAAACAGAGGCGAGGCACCTTTAGCCATCTTTAAAAATTTTCCCCTCTTTTTCCTATCCTCTGTCCCGCATATCTTGAAGGTAAGAAGAAGAATGAGAGGTTTAAAATAACCCAGCAATTTCCGGAGGGTATTCCAGCGTCTTCCCTTTGTGCTTTCGCGCTGGTTCTTTACACCCGCAGGTTTGCTTGAGGGTCACTGTTGGGCAGCGTTGGTAGTTTGTGCACCTTGGTGGGGCGGATGAGCCATCTGCTTTGTCCTTTCCCCAAAAAGCTGGAGGTCACTGGGTAAACCCATAGCTTCTTAATACTGAAGATATTCGGTGTTTCACCTCTCTGGTGGAATTTTTCCATCATCTCTGGTGTTAGGCTGGCTGAGGAGAGCCTGATGGATGGCTGATCGCTGTCCGTAGGATTGGGTTTTTTTTTTTTTTTTTTGTTTTGGGCTTTTTTGTTTGTTTTGTTTTGTCTTAATTCTCCACGGGAGATTCAGAAATCACGGAGTAGTGCAGCGAAGGAGAAAGTGAGACGGAGTGCGCATGGGGAGAGGTGGTGGGAAGAGGTGGTGGGAGCTGCGGCGCTTGGACGGGGCCCTCCCGGGGCCGCCGCCAGAGGCCGCCGCGCTCAGCGCCTTCGGGCCCGCCGGGCGGTGGTGGGAGCGTGCGGCCCGGGAACAAAACATAAAGGGAAGGCCAGCCTTGTGCTCTGGTTTCTTAACTCGGGGACAAGGGCACTCGGGTACTGTAGTCTCTCTCACTTCTTGTATCTTGAAATATTTTTTTTTTTTTTTCCCCTCTCTCCCTTGCCATTCTACCAAGAAGATTTCCCAAGTTTGCATAGCTTGCAACTTTATTTGTCACTTTCTGGTGGCTGAAGTATACAAAGAATAAGTGTTTCACTGCAAAACCTCACTGCTTAGGAGAAAGGCATCAAATTTGGATTTATTCAGAGCTTCTAAAATTACCAACCCCATGAAAGATACTCAGAGTTTTTTTATGGCCTGTTAACATTAACGAAGTGGTCTATTTGAAACCTTGACTTATTACTCTAATATTAATTTTAATTGTAATTTTTTAACTCTTGCTGTATCTTGGATATAAAGCTACCATCTGATTTTACTCCTGATTCATTATGCATTTCAGTGTAACAGCTGTTCTGCTTTTTCTGATGCTTCCTCTTGTTAGAAAAGTTACATCTTTGAGTGATGAAGGCAAATAGTGCTTTGGAAGGAGGAAGGCTGTTGTGTTGGAAGACAGTGAAAAAGGATGTTGAGTACTGGAGCTGGTTTGAAAAAATTATTGCAGCTTTTTGTGGCTGTCTATGAAAAGATGAGGATACTGCCAAGAACAGCTGTATAGCCAAGATTCAGTAAACCTCAATAAGCAATTGCCAGCTGGTTTGTGAATTACACTAACATCTTGCAAAAAAGCACCTACTAGATGGCACGTTTTTCTTCTCCAACTGTGGTGGTAGTGATACAACCTTCTCTTTAGCATGTGCCTGGAGGGAAGAAGCCTATCCTGTGGCATGTGATCGGCCATGCTGTTGTGCAACAAAATGTATTCGGTGCTTACTGCTGCAAGGTCTGCTCTAGAAACCAAGTTCCTCATCCACAATTTGTGAAATGGAGGTGGTGTTGCATTGTTAGGTAGTTAAACGAAATAATTTCTTTTAATAGAAGACTGTCTTAATTAGAATATTTAATAAGTTAGTTAGCTCTGTGTTTTTCACAAAGTTACAGAATTGTCATGGTTGGAAAAGACCTCTAAGAGCACCCTATCTAACGGTCAGCAACCCCCCCCTACAAAAAAGTAAAAATAAAATATATGTATATATCACCATGCCCACTAGAGCATGTCCTGAAGTGCCTCAACTACATGGGTTTTAGATACGTCTAGGGATAGGGACTCCACCACCTCCCTGGGCAGCCCATTCCCCTTCCTGACTACTCTCTCAGTAAAGAAATTCTTTCTAATATCTAGTTTAAACCTCCCCTGATGCAACTTCAGGCCATTTCCTCAAGACCTGTTCCTTATTTACTTTAGAGAAGAAGCCAGCACCCACCTCCATACAACCTCCTTTCAGGCAGTTGTAGAGAGCAATAAAGTCTCCTCTTGGCCTCCTCAAACTATATGATTCCAGTTTCCTCAGCCTTTCCTAGTAGGACTTGTTCTCTAGATCCTTCACCAGCTTGCCTTTCTCTGAACTCACTCCAGCAACTCAGGGTTGACCTCAAATACATGATTACATCTACTGTTGTTTACCCTTGTAAAGAGGGATTTGAATCAGGAAGAATGTACAACTGCCAGGGAAAAAGTGAAAGTAAGTTTCTTTGTCTTCTACAGACCGAAGCTATCATATTGTGTGAGTTTGGAGCTAATTGATAGTTGGAAACCCTGCAACATTCTGCAACAAAAGCAGAAGAAACCCTGTAACATTCTGCAACAGAAGCAGAATGAGGAGTTCTGTGAAGAACTTACATGAAGTATTGGTACGAATGGAGAATCCACTGTTCATGGAGAACTGTTTTTTCCTGGAAGAAATGTACATCACAAATAAATATGAACTCAGACTAGCTGTGGAAGCTAGTTGAAATTAGAAGTTCATAGTGTTGGTATGCTGTGCCTTCTGAGAAGTTTGATGTACTGCTTGCCTTACAAGGCCCTTAAAAGCCTTGTATGCTACTCCAGTTTTGTTGTCTGCTGAAATTGGTTGAGTCTAACTTAAGCATTGAAAGTATATTTTTTTACAACTTCTTTTTAACTTCATCTCAGTGATGTAATCTTACTAGGTGAATGCTCCAGAATAATAACTGGGTTTCTGAGAGATGAGAGTTCAGAGGAAACTTAGCTTTCCTTCCATACTTGTAGCATGCCCTGTGTGATGCTGGTAAATATGGTTGGCAACACATGCTAACTTGCTATACGAGTTATCCATTCAATTTAGATGCTTGTATTAAAATTCTTCATTTTGGACCAAGTTTTGTAAGTTTGGCAGGTAGTGTTTTGTACTTTTAGGAGAAATTTTAGGTAGAAGGGAGCAGTGTGAGACTTCTGGAATGCAGTTCTGTCGTATGTCCACGTCAGTTAACTTTTTAACTAATTTAGTTTCATAGTTTTCCAGCTGTACAGATGACTTCCAGCTCCTGTTTGTTGCCCACGTTGTGTTCATTCATATAGATGTACTTCATTAGGGCGACTGAATCTACTGCCATAATCTACAGTGGGAGAGAAGCTGTTATTTGACTGTTTTGAGGTGTTTCTTTGGTTTGCATCTTTTCTACCATGTGGATCTCCATCCCATACCCCCACTGAGATGGCTAAGGAGCATTCATTGCTGCTCTGGATGAAGTGGCTCAAGGTGAGCCAGTGATGTGCCTAGATGGCCAATAAGGCCAGCAGCATCCTGGCCTGTATCAGACATAGCGTGGCTAGCAGGAGAAGGGAAGGGAATGTCACCCTGTACTTGGCATTGGTGAGGCCACACTTAGGATCTGTGTTCAGTTTTGGGCCCCTCACTACAAGAAAGGACATTGAAGGGCTACAGTGTGTCCAGAGAAGGTCAACAAAGCCGATGAAGGGTCTGGAGCACAGGTCTTGTGAGGAGTGGCTGAGGGAACTGGGGTTGTTTAGTCTGGAGAAAAGGGCTCAGAAGAGACCTTATCACTCTCCACAGCTACCTGAAAGGAGGTTGGAGGGAGATAGGTGTTAATCTCTTCCCAGTAACAAGCATTAGAACAAGAGGAAATGGCCTCAAGTTGTGCCAGGAAGTTTTAGGTTGAGTATTGGGAAAAATTTCTTAGCTGAAAGAGTTGTGAAGCACTGGGAAAAGGGTTGTGTCATCATCCATGAAGTATTTGGAAGACATGAAAATGTGCTTGAGGACATGGTTTAGTGCTGTTAGGCTAACAGTTGGACTTCAGGTTGGAAAAGATTCTTAAAATCATAAATGATGCAGTTGTTTCAATTCCAGTTACTTATAGGTAAATTGTTTTGGCAATTTCAGGTGCTTGTTCTCTATGAGCTTCTAGAAATAATCAATTTTAAGACAAAATATTTTATTTGTAAACTCTGCCACTAGAGTTCAATGGGATTCACACACACGTGTAAAATTGGATTATGTGAGAACATCAACAGTTGCACTACATGAGATGACGTGAGATGAAGGACTGTCCTTAATAGACAGGTTGTATCCTAACTGTTCACGGTGGCATTCTCATGTCATCACTTGAAATGTCTTGTGGATTGGGTTTGTCAGTGACCAAAGCTGTTTTCTTACTGCAGTTTGCTATCCGAGCAAAGTTATTTCCATTAATGTTTACAGTTCTGATGACAATTCAGATTTTACTAGTCCAACATAATTAAAATTAGCTGAGTTTATGGACGTTGGTGATCAATGGAGAGTCTTCAGTGAGAAGATTGATACCGATGTATTTTTCGAACTATTCTGTTTGGAAGTATTTGCACTTTGTAAATATGTCTTAGTGTTTAAGTACTCAATTTTTCTCTCTGTTTCCCAAGGGTTTTTGAACTACCTTCATAGTAACTCCCTTCTCTGTCCGTTCCACCTTCAGCCACTGGAGAGTAATCTGATGGGAATGGCAGGAATTCATCACTGAGGCAGGGGAACAGAACCAAGTGTCCAGTGCTCTGAAGAGATGAGCTGCAGTAATGGTTTAAAGAGTCATTGGGTGTTACCAGTGCTCTTCCCAACCATGCTGCCTAACCCGAGAGGATTGTGGCATTTTTTTTGTTTGCTTTAAGTTTGTCTGAGATGAGACTACTTAATCATGTATTTCTGTTATGTAGAAATAATAATTTTTGAGCTCTAATATACTTAACACTTAATGTTACTGCTTTACCTAAACTAAATTAATTTTGTACTTGGTACTTAACTGTACAAGGTTCATAAATTCCTTTACTCATACAAGACTGTCAGAATCCTTCAGTTTGTGTCACTGTAACTTCTAAAAGCCATAATACCTAGATTTGTGTGCCTGGTCTATCAAGTCACACTTCCTACACATCAGTTGTAGGAATGTGTACACATCTGTAGTTAGTATGGATACATGCTAAGCAGGATGTCATCTTAATACCTCCTCTCTCCTTGAAAGTTAAACTTCAGTGAAAACCTCAGTTCTAAACATGAGTTCTTTTTGGAGTTCCTTTTCTTTTTGTCCCTGTAAGACCTCTACAGTTTGGCAGTTACCCCTAGTGCTATGTCAGGTTTCTCTGTAAGTTATTTTGTTAATCTTGTTCATAAACTCAGCTGTCATCTCTGTACGCATGACCTTGAAGTATCTCTCTCTTCTGGACTTGTGAACTTGCTGCCTTCTGTATCAGCTACATCTCAGTGTGTACTTCTCATTTGTCTTTGTGGATGTCTGGCCTTCAGCTCAGACTGCTGTCACAAAGGCAATCCATCCTTCCCCAAAGGGAAACTCTCCATGCTGTCTGTTGCTTGTGGACAGCATACTCATGAGATTATTGGCTTAAGCCCATAATCTAGCCCTTCTGGACACAGCCAATACTGCTCTTCTAAAAGACTGCATAATTCTTCCATTTCTGAGCTGTCTCTTAATTGTTAATAGACAGTTTTTTAGTTGTGTTAATAAATCACATGACTAAATCTCATACCTTTATTTTGCTCTCAGTAGCTTGTAACATTTTTTTTTCTTACAGTTGTGGTAAAAAGGTAGTGCTTCAGAATCCTGAGCAAGAGTAATTTTGTCTTCTACTTAGACTGGTCTATTTGCATGTTAGGTTTTATAGTTGTAAAAGTAGCAGGTTATGTACATTCAAGTTAAAGTTGGAGTTTGGCTGTGAAGGGTATTCTCTTTTTGTTGTTACTGAGATTTTAAGTGCCATTTATTCTTCTGTGATGCTCCTCATTCTTGGAGAAGTTCTCTGTGTGCAGCCTTTAGTGAAGTTGCAGCCTGGTACAACAAAAGTTAGCTTACAAAAGAAGCTAACTTTAGGAAACATTGCCCTCTAAAGCCAAAATGAAACCGCCACCTTTCCTGTCATCCTGGGACTCAACACATGCTTAGAACAATAACTAACTGTTGTTTACAGTGGTGCTGTTTCCTTGTATTCTCTTTTTTGTCTCTCTCCATCTGTTGTCCCTTATGTTTAGTTTATTTGCTCTTTGAAGTGTCTTATTCTGTGTTTGTACAGTGGCTAGCACAATGTAGCCCCTGACTTTGGCTACTAGCAGCCTGTGATAAGGTTTGCAATATATGGGTGTGGCATCAGTGTCTTATCTGTTATCCTTTTTATTATTTTTAAAGTTTTGCATGTGTGTAAGGAGGAAGAAGACCTAGTGTGCTGTTACACCTGAAATTACTTCATCATTTTGCTTGAGCAAGAATTGATGATGAATACACCAACCTCTATACCTTCAAGAATTCTTACTAAGCTGGAAGAATTAACCATACATCTTTTGAATTAGTAGCTACTATTTCTGTGTGCATGAGTTTTGGGGAGTTCAGCTTTTCCTTGTGATGGTTGTGTTACTTTTGACAAATCTTCATTAAGAAGGTGAGGTTTTGTTCTGGTAGAAGGTGCTTTATTAAAGTAGTCAAATAGTATCTAGAAAGGTGAGGTTAAGAAGTTCTCTGTAATACTTATAATAAAAAATAATTGCAAAATATAAGCCCCAGAAAATGGAGAGCACCACAAGGGTTGGTTGGTTGTTTTTTATCAGATACAAATCTTGAAAGTATCTTGGAATTGTTGCCCTTGTCTCTGGTTTTGGCCATTATTATGTATACTTCTATCCAAAGAATTAGCAAACAGTAATATTGAGTTTATCTGAGTACAGCAGTTATGATCAGAACTAAGTCCAGTATTTTTTATTAATTAAGAGGAACTGGAGATTTCAGAGGAATCCTTAAAAAATGGCTTAAGGAATGTAGAACTTGCTTTCTATTAGCAGACTCAATCTGTTCCTCAAGGCATAATAGATTAGGGTGTGATTTACCTTGGTCTAGAAGAGGCCATGTGTCCATTAACAGATTAGCTAATGGGGTGCTTCTGTCTCCTCTCCAGTGTTAGAGATTTAATTTCTTTCTGAACACTGATTAGTGCCTAAGCAATACAAATTCAGACAGAGGGCAGTGTGTAGCCTTTCAGCAGGTAGGATAATCAAGAGTTGGGTTAACTAAGAGCTGGAATAACTTCCTGGGTCATCACTTTCTGCTTTGTAGGCAAAAGGTTAAAAAGGATTTGAAAAGCTCCACACTAGCAAAGTTAAATAGATTTTCTTTTATTTAATTTTTTTTTTTTTTAAGGCTTGGAATACACTTCATATTCTGTAGGTCTTTATTGAAGATTTGGACTCAGAAAAGTACTGGCTTAGAACATGTGCTATAACAGTGTATTTTTCATGGAGATAAGTTCTTGTAAGCATATATGCCTGATTGCATTTGTGCTGTTTAAACCACCTTAGAGATATATAACCTTAAGGTTGTCATTGTCCTCTTTGTACCAACACTGACCTTTTCCATATCTTTTTTTGGGAATCAGTTTAGTACTATGAATCATCACAATGACTTTTTCTTTTTGGGGGGAGCTGTGTACATGTTGGGTGTTTGCTCTGTTTTGACCCATAACAACTAGGGAGAAAGTTTCCCTGGAGAAAGTGGGAGCGTGGAGTGGGAATTCAAAACCACAGTAGTTGTGTGCTAGGCTGGATGTGGTTTGTTGATGTTGTGAAACTCCAGCCTTAGCAAATACAATACACATTTGCTGTCTAAAAATAAAACTACCTTTTACTTTTTAAAACTGGTTTGATAAACTGGAGTCTTGCCTGCAAAATGTAGCTTGCAGCCAGCCCACAAGTGCAGCTGCAAAAACCTATCATACTTGCCTTGTTGACCATGTCCATTCTTTCCTTGGATCCCATTTTCCCATCAACCTTACCTCAGCATAGATCTTGGAACTATTTTATTTTTTCTTCCCCTTCCTTTTTAAATCACCTTTTCATACATGATACTAAGATTTTCTTTCCTTTGTTCTTTTGTAGCTTTATTGTCTGTTTGGTTGGTCACAGACCACATAGTTTTACCTCTAATGTCCAGCATAGTGTTAATGTACTCCCTTAAATTCAGTTTTTCTTGTTCTGAATAACTACATGCATTGAATGCCAATCATTGCAGGTGAATTTTTTTGAAGAAGTTTGCCCATACTGGGCCAAAAATACGAGGTTGTTTGCTGATACTTCTCCAGAATGAAAAATATGGTTGAGACCACTGGCTGACGCTATTGTTAAGGACAAGGAAAAGGGTTTTATCTACAAGTTCATGTTAATTTCTGAGCTATTGCATGAGGGTTTTTTGGTTTTTGTTTTTCTCAGCACATGCAAAAGTAAAAAGGTTTTTAAATTGCTAAATAAAATAGGATTTGTGCAACCTGGCACTGAGAAACTGTCTGTGCCATTAGGCATGATGGTTACCAGTTATCCATGCAGTTACTTTCTTGGTGCTGCATGCTAGTTTAAAAGAAAAAATAAAAAACCCACCCAAAGAAGAAGCATTAATGAAGAATAACATTAAAAGTCCTTGTTGGCTGTTAGTAAAGCTGTTAGTTGTTGGGCCCAGTTCTGTTTAATGTCTTTATCGACGACTTAGACGAAGGGATTGAGTCCATCATCAGCAAATTCGCTGATGACACCAAGCTGGGAGGAAGTGTGGACCAACTCGAAGGCAGGAGGGCTTTGCAGAGGGACCTGGACAGACTGGAGAGTTGGGCCGACTCCAACGGGATGAGGTTCAACAAGGCCAAGTGCCGGGTCCTGCACTTTGGCCACAACAACCCCATGCAGCGCTACAGGCTGGGGACAGAATGGCTGGAGAGCAGCCAGGCAGAAAGGGACCTGGGAGTCTGCATTGACAAGAAACTGAACATGAGCCAGCAGTGTGCCCAGGTGGCCAAGAAGGCCAATGGCATCCTGGCCTGTATCAGAAACAGCATCACCAGCAGGTCCAGGGAGGTGATTCTTCCCCTGTACTCGGCGCTCGTTAGGCCACACCTCGAGTACTGTGTCCAGTTCTGGGCCCCTCAGTTTAAGAAGGATGTAGAGGTCCTGGAACAGGTCCAAAGGAGGGCAACCAGGCTGGTGAAGGGACTCGAGCACAGGCCCTATGAGGAGAGGCTGAGGGAGCTGGGGCTGTTCAGCCTGAAGAAGAGGAGGCTCAGGGGAGACCTCATTGCCGTCTACAACTACCTGAAAGGAGGCTGTAGCGAGGTGGGAGCTGGACTCTTTTCACAGACGACCTTCAACAAGACAAGAGGACACAGTCTTAAGTTGTGCCAGGGGAGGTTCAGGTTAGATGTTAGAAAGAATTTCTTCACGGAGAGGGTGATTAGGCTATGGAATGGACTGCCCGGTGAGGTGGTGGATTCTCCGTCCCTGGAGACATTTAAAAAAAGACTGGATGTGGCACTCAGTGCCATGGTCTAGCAACTGCTCCGGTGGGTCAAGGGTTGGACTAGATGATCTCTGAGGTCCCTTCCAACCCGGCTAATTCTATGATTCTATGATAAAGCGTTTTCGTTTCTGAAGTGTATGAGAATAGTACTGTCTGTGACTCTTAAAATGAAGACAACTGATCTGCTGCTGGAGAAGGTCCAGTGGAGGGCCACCAGGATGCTGGAGAAGGTCCAGTGGAGGGCCACCAGGAGGGCCACCTAAGAAAGGAAAAGCAGAGGGATGGGTGTGTTCAGTCTAAAGAAAAGGCCAAAGGGATATTTTAGTTGTCTGCAACTAATTAATGGGGAATTATAAGAAGATGAAACCAGGCTTTTCTCAGAGATGCACATTGATAGAATGGCAGGTAATGAACAGAAGTAGCAAAAAAGGAAATTCTGAATAGCAAAGATAAACATTGGATGAGGGGTGTCCAAAAGTAGCTGAGAAGTCTGTATCCTTGTAGATATTCAGAACTTTATTCGATATGATCTTAACAACATGACTTAAATAAGAAAGCAGATCCATTTTCAAAGTTGTTACTGCTCTAAGCTGGGATGGGTTTGATAAGGTGATATCTAGGGTTTTCTTCTAACATCAGCTATTTTATGACATTTAGTGTCTTAAACTGAGTCAGGTACTATTTAGTGACCAGGAAGATGCTCTCCATTGATACACAGTGCTTTACTGAAAGTTAATGGCAACACTCCCCCACCTCTCTTCCTCCAATAACAAAAAACAAAGTTACCTTCTTCACAGAATCAGCATTGCTGCAGTGAATAGGTTGGTCTGTTTCTGAACACATAGTTCTACAGAATGTATTAGATCTACTGGATCTCATCCTCTTTCATGGGAGATTTCCTCTTTCCTGTCTCTGGTGGTTTTTTCACATTTTATTGGTTCGTACGTGTGTTGTTGTACCTCAGATTGCTTGTAACTTTACAAATTTGAAAGATGGCATGCTACTTGAATATATTACTCATAGATTAGTACAGTTACCGATCTTGATAAAGTCATATAAAAAATATAGCCAGTGCAGCTATATCTCTCATGAAATAGGATATTTGCCTTGTTATAGAGCCTTTGCTCATTAATATCTACTCTAAATTTGTAGTACTTGTTGCATTATATCAGTTAACAGAGTATTTCCAACCTTGTTTCCTAGAGCTTGTAAAAATTAAATGTTATTTTAAAAGGATTGTGCACTTTATGTATTGCTATCTCAAGGTTCTTGAATGCTAGCAAAAACTAAGGACTTAATAGTTTTGAATTCTCAGTCTTCATGGGTCCCTGTGGAGCAAGAGTAAAGTGTGTTTTTCAGATGTGTGCTGTGATCCACTGACATTTATCAGTGGCCTATAGGCCATTCCCCACTCCCAACATCTAAATTTTACTGTTCTCAGGTCTGTTTCTGATCCAGCTGTTCAGTAGGTATTTTTTCTCCTTAAAAGACTTAGTTTTTAAAATGTAGAATTTAAAATTTAAAGCTTTAAAAATTAAAATGTCCAATGACAATTTGGTCTCTTACATGCTTTATCAAGGCCACTTTGTACTATTTGTTTATACTTTTCAGTGTTTTACTTACCCTTTTTGTATCTTTAGCGTAGTGTTACTGTACTCCTCCCTTTCCACTTAGGTCATCTTTCAAGTCTGTTGCTGTGGTCTAGGGTTACCTACTTTCCTGGAAATAGATATGCATTTAGATATAAGTAATAGATAAGCAGTTAGATACAACTTCTTCTGTGGGTCCTTGGTTCCTTGTATTGTTTCACCTTACTTGTTCCTTTTATAATAAAGGATATCCTTAAGCAGCTTGAGTAGGAGGGAGAGAAAAATTGCTGTCTACTGCATTGTGCAGAATGGCTTTTAAGGCTGGAAGTGGTGCTGGGTTCATGCCCCTCAGCACCTTTTAATGAATAAACAGCCATGAAATTCATTGGAAGTGGTTTTATAAGGGGAGGCATACAGGTCAGTATGGCTGCCCTAAAGCTTATACCTAGTTAGTCAACTCTTTGATTTTGTCTTGCAATGAGTTGGTATGCCAAGTGCTGATTACTTCCCCTATGAGTAGTCTTGAAAATAATTGGTGCTTGGTGTGGATATGCTTGCATTCAAAATTGACCCTGAATAGAATCAAGTTTGAGATTGACCCTGAATATTGATACTTTTCATACATACAGGGGAGCAATTCTTAGCACTGGTTGAGGAGAAGGACACAAGCAAGATGCTATGTTAAGTAAAGGTATTCAGATTTTCCTGGAAATATCAGTTGGAAACCAGATGTCAGCATGCACAGGTAGTACTGGTGGCTGCAGAGCATTTGAGATGCTCAGGAGATAATGATTAAGTTTGCATGTTTTCAGCAAGCTATAGTTTGTGTGTTAATAGTTTGTCCTTTGAATAAAACCAAAACTTACTGACCTGAATGACTTAAAAATATTTATTTCTCTTTTTCTTGCTTTTTTTACAGTTCTTAGGTGCTGCTTTGCTGGATTACAGGTCTTTGTATGTATATGCTTTTCTCTTAAATATCTTGAAATCTGTGTGACAGACTAATTTTGGGTGTTACATAATGCCTTGCAGTGAGCTAATTTCTTCAATCCATACAACTGCTTTGAAAATCTGGGGAAAGAATGAAATTTGAAGCTGATCCAAAGATACTGGAAAAAAAATAATTGTGGAGTAGTGTTTCTGGACTGAAGTAATGAGATCCTAGGCTTTTGTAATGATAGTACTCAGGCAATGGATAGATTAGATTTGTGGACCTAAGCTTAGTAACCTGTTGCTGAAAGCTCTTACCTGTGTTCTGAAAAACAGCAAAATAAATACACTGAGTTAGTGTTAAATTTTATTCAGACTCTTGGCTAATATTTATAATTAACTTTTATAATATTTTAAGAAAGACTCGTGTTTTATCTTGCTGTGAAGCCCAAAGTATGCAAGTATTTTTGTTGAATTCACTGGTGTGGTTTGTGTGTGAAGCTGGTTGAGTAGTTATGGTGGTCCTAATGTCGTATGTCAGGTTTGCTTCAAGTCTTACAAGTTTTGGGTAACCTACTGATTGTGACCAGTGGATATACACATTTTAATACTCAGTTTCAGTGCTTGCTTCATTTTTAGTTAGCACGTGTATTTTGGAGTGCTTTATTCAGTACTTGGCAGTGTTGTGGAGTAGTGCCTGTGGCTATCAGCTTGTCACTATTATCCTGTCTGTTGAAATGATGTCTGCACTGAAGTTAAGAACAACGGCACCAACCTTGTCATGTTCAGGCACAGCTCTTAGTGTTGTTGCACAGAGATTTTTTTTTTGTGGGGGGGAACTGATCTGCTTGGAAAGGACTCCAGCAGAAAAGTCTTGTCAGCTGGTTTAATTTTTTTTTTTTATTGTTACGTGCACAGTTGCAGAAACAGATGTGCCACATATAGCATAACAAAATGAGTCTGTGGACCAGTGGACTGTGGTCCAGTATGTGGACCAGATAACTATGTGGACCTTCAGAAAGGTTAGAACTTTTGTTAAGGTCAAAGATGTAAAAGTTGGCAGTAAATCAGAGGCACTGCATATCTCAGCATAAAATGATGACTAGATGCCCCTCAGGAGGGTTATAAGGAGGGAAAAAACACAAAACAAAAGCCACCAAACAAAAAATGCTGAATCATAGAGTAATAGAATCATTGAATGGAAAGGACCTCAAGGATCATCTGGTCCAACCCTTCTAATATTGTTTATGTGAGATGTCTCTGCACCCTGTCATGCTGAGACTTAAAACTTTCCAAAGTGGGGCAATCCACCTCTTCCCCTGGGAGACCATTCCAATGTCTGACTGTCCTCATTTGTTTATAGTAAGATTGGTTAACAAAAATGGTTTTATTGTGTGCTTGCCTGTAGTAAGAGTTTCTTGTCTGGTGACCCAGAGGGGCCCTACGACACCTTTTTTGCTGCCATGGAGTACTGCTCACATAGGTAGGTGTCTGTCCATACACAGTATTTATTATTCACTGCCCAAAACAAAACCTGGCTGCAGTAGCAGCATTCAGATTTAGTTTAGAGCCAGTGTTAATTGCAGCCATTAAAGATGTTGGATGACTTCTGGTTTTCTAGTGTTTTCAGTCCTTATGAGTGGGTATAGTTGGCTTGTTAGACTACCTTAGCTGCAGTGTAAAACAGCTACTTAAAGCTGATTTTCTTTGAAATCGTTTACTTTGCTTTGGGGGTGATCTGTGGCATATATTCAGTCAGCCATTGTGATGGTTCATACCCCAAGAAAACCCCAAGTATGTAGGCTGCATCTGGTTGTGTAGGGAATGAACCTTCCTAAGTTGCAGCAAGATGTTACAGCATAGTGTTAAGCTAGAGTAAGAGCTTCTTGATAGCTGTGTGTAGTTTCTGCAATAGGCTGATTACTTGATCATTAGGCTTACAAAAATTGAAGTGATAAACAGTTATTTTCTCTAGAATCATAGAATCATAGAATTAGCCGGGTTGGAAGGGACCTCAGAGATCATCAAGTCCAACCCTTGACCCACCAGTGCGGTTGCTAGACCATGGCACTGAGTGCCACATCCAGTCTCTTTTTAAATGTCTCCAGGGACGGAGAATCCAGAACGTCACCGGGCAGCCCATTCCAATGCCTGATCACCCTCTCTGTAAAGAAATTCTTTCTAATATCTAACCTAAATCTCCCCTGGCACAACTTAAGACTGTGTCCTCTTGTCTTGTTGAAAGTTGTCTGGGAAAAGCGACCAAATAAGGAAGGATCCTCTAATAAGGAAGGATAAAACCTGTTGGAAGTAACTGAATTAAGACAAATTATGTCATGGTCAAGAAGAGGCAGGAGAGGATCACTAATACCATGTAGCCTTGCAGGACATTGAGGTGCATTCAGATCTGTCTCTTGCCTGATCATTTTTCCAAATGCTGACACCCTCCCTTCACTGAAGCCAGTCAGCCTGACAGCCATAGGCCAGAATTCACATTTTGGGTAAGTGGGTAAGGGATTCCTTGGAGTAGGTGACATTTCTTCTGCATGTAAGAATATTATTATTCCTCTGCTTGGTTAGATTTATTGCTTTACTAGGTTAGCAGACAATTGGGTAACTTGCTTGCTAACAGTGATGTCTAGGTATAGAAGCTTGGCAATTATAGCATGGTTTTTCTCCAGGTGTATCTGGTTTTCTGCTGGCTGGCTTGGGATTTTTGTAGAGTTGCCTTTGGACCTCTGTGTTTCAGTTGTCAGTGCATTTATTTTCACGTTTGCTCAATCGCGGTTTGAACTGGTTGCATTTTTTGCCTCTGTAGCCTTCTACAGTGGGGACTGACAATTAAGACAGTATTTTCCTGCACAATAAATTATTAAAGCTACTTAATTATCTCATTGGCTGCCTTTCTGTGTGTGTGTTGTAAGACGCTGGGCATAGCCCTCTGTCTCCTATGTATTTTTTTTTTTCTTGCAGATTTTTTGTCTGCTGTGAGTTGTTTTGCTTTTCCAGTGAGAAGACTTTTTCTGTTCATGCAACTCATCAGTGTTTCCCTTTCTGTGAAGAGAGGGTGACCTAAACACCTTGTGATAAAAAAATGTAGTTCACTAGTGTCTTGCTTACGTAGTGACAAGTGTGTTCTGTGTTGTTCTTGATTCTTCTTTTGTATTGCTTTTCCTTTTTGGGTTGGTGATGAGGAGATTTGATTTGAAAGAGTTGACAGAGTTGCAAGTTGGGTATTAGACTCAACTTCAGAGGAATTGCTCTGTATGTAACCTTTTATACCTGTTGATTACCTTGCATTTATCACTAGTGATTTTGCTTACCATACTTTCTAAGCATTCAGCACTGTGATATCCTTCTGTAGTTCTTCACAGTTGATTTCTGTTTTCAGCTGCTGTGAGTAATTTTGTTTGACTGGGAGACTCTTGCTTTGGTAGCTTTTGTCTCATGGTGGATTCACACATGTTGACCTATACAATTTTATTTTGCAACACCCCTGGTAAATTCTCTTTATTCTGATAAAACAGATTATTATATTCTTCTCTTTAAACAATTAAAAATCCCCCAGACAACCCTTTCTCATCTCCTTATGATAGATAATTTCCTTAAGTGAAATTTGTCTTAAGTGAGGGATGTGTTTGAAGGCCTTTTGGAAGTCTTAAGTGCTATGTATCAGTTTAATTGGGGTTGGTCAACAAGTGGCCAACCCTTCAAAAGGTTTCTAGTAGTCTTATGACATGTTACCTTTCATTGCAGAGAATCCATGTGAATTCTTTCCCCATGTATTTCTTTCTTTATATTTATTCTTCTGTAGTTCCTATCAGCCTGCACAGTGATGAAGATAGGACTGTAGTCTGTAATGATGTGGATAAATTGTTACTGTCTTCTGCTTACATAATTGCTTTAAGATACTGAAATGCAACATTTCTGACTGTCTTCAGAAATCTGAAGTGAATGCCATGTGGCCCTAGTGATTTGTTCTAAAATCCTCTTCTATTAGCACTTTGATATGACATTTTTCCTCTGATCTGACCTCTAGAAAGAGAGCTTAGATGTGGTCTTCCCTGATCTTTTCCTTACTCGGCATCAGTGCAAAGCATTCATTCTGTGTTTTCTACTGCAGTTCAGGCTGCTTGGGTACTCTTTTTAGGAAAATTTTACAGTTTGTAAAATTGGCAAGAATGAGGATTTTAGACAATCCTTTGCTGTGACATAGCTCAACAGCCTGTCTGGAACTATGCATAACAAAAAAAAAAAAAAAAGGGGGGGGTGGCAAATGGATATGAAGTTTCCCCCCATCAATTTCAGCATCTCAGAAACATCCTGATGGTAGTCTTCATGGTTTTCTATGGTCTTTGTAGGTTGGTTGTACATTTAATATAGTGAGGTTTTAAATGGTCTTTGTGTGCTCAAGAAACTTTTTGCTCTTCTAGCTGCTCTTTCCTATTTTATTTTAACTGAAATTTTCACACTTATGTTCTCCTTTTTGAAGCCAAATGTTGACGTAATGAATTTTTATATGTGATTTTTTTAATGCTCTTGGGCATTTAAATAAGCTCTTCTGGAGTGCTATCTGGATAATTACATCTTGAGCTATGTTGTGTGGCTCAGAATTAGATCAGGAGTTATTTTTCTTCCTGTTAGTCTTAAAACTGATTGCAGTTGGCTGTGTTGTAAGAATTTGTCTCCATTGTTCGGTGGTGTTTTTTGTTTGGTTTGTTTGGGGTTTTTTATTGTTGGTAGTATACCATTAATATGCTATTTCTTCTAGTTTGGATATGGAATTTAAATGTGGAGATAAATAATTCTGTTAGGATACGTGCGTTCCTAGCAGAAAGTAGTATCCTTCACTGGGGCAAATTAATCACCCTCCTCTTTTTCCAGTGTTCTGGCTGAATTTTGTTGCTATGTTCACTTAGAAGGTGGCTCAGATGTGTGTTATCTGAAAAGCAGTTTTTCAAGTTCTGCTTTTTTATTTTGGGGCTTCTAGCCTTTTTGTGGAAGCACGTACACATACTGATCCTACTTTGGATTTCTGTTTTAAGTGCCCTGTTTTGGCTGGATCTCAGTAATTTTTCTGTCTTTGCTCCAAGTGTACATAACCATGAGTGTCCTCTTCTGTTACCTTAATTCCAGGTGTTGCTAATGGCACTTAGTAAAGACTTTTAAATTTCTGGTTTTTATCTTTCTAAAGTGAAGTAGATTTTTTTTTTTTTAGGTAGACACACTCCCTGCCCCAATTTCTACAGTTCTTCATAAATTTAAAACTATATTCTCAATTCAGCTTTGGAGTTAAGATTTGGCCTACAAAGTGTTCACTAACCTGGCTGTCTTGAAAGCTGTTGTATTTGCCATCCTTCCACAGAAATGCCTGCATTTTGCCTTTTATTTCTTCTAGTAATTAAGCCATGAATGGAAGCTATGGAATTATAATTTATTTTGTCATGAAGACTTTTATAGAAATGAGTGACGTAGCCTAATTTGAAGGCACACAAAGCCAGCTTCTGGAAAGGCTGTTGCACGTTGATAGTGTTTCTTTTTCCATCCAGCTGTAGTTTTGGTGCCTGTAGTTTTTGCACTATCACAAAGCCTTGAGCTTTGCAGCACTATTGAACATACATTTCCTACAGCCTCCTCAGTCTCCTCAGTTTGGGTTTTCATAGGTTTTTTCGAAGTCACAACAATTCCTCCAGTGATCAGTCTAATCAGTCTTACAGGTTTCTAGCAATTGAACAAATGTTTCTATTGTGAAGTATCTTTTGTTAGCAGTTGTGAGGTTTATCCTAGTACCCCTATTTTTATTTACCATTCCTTTTAGAAAAATTCAGAAATACTGACTTTGACATTGCCTGTGTAGTTTTTCTCCTTGTTACTAGCATTTATAGAAGGCAAGCTACCTCATTTTGAAAATTTTTTTTTTTGGGGGGGGGGAAATTCTCTGATTCTTTGGGTAATTTTGTTGCTGAGTCTTGCAGAGATAGGAGCTGATAGTTGTCAGGAATTATATGCAGATTTTACTTAAAACTGTAGACTAACAGTTAAGCATGTAAACTTTTCTTATTTTTGTGTCGTACCAATATAGGTCATTAGAATCTTTTTAAAGAGCCTTTGCCTTTAGGCAAAAAGATGTGTTTTCGTTTTACTTTTGCTATGTGTTTTGTCCATGTAATACAGCTCAAGTCCATTGTTCTGCTAAGGATCTGTAAAAACAGGAATAGCAAAGGTTTGAGTCAGGCCTGAGGTATAGTTTTGGCATTGTCTCATTTCTTCTTTGCTTCCATCTGTTCAGGTATATTTAAAAGTTTATTAAAAGCTTTATGTGCTTATGATGCTTTTGTCCTTGTAGAGAAAGAAAATACATGGAATAAACCTGGGAGACTAAGAATCAGGGAACTGAGTGACTTCTTTTCAGCAAAAGCTGAGATGTAGGGAAATCTAACACTGAATTATTCAGCCCTAGAGGGACGAATAAGATAGGTAAAAGAGAATATTGGATTAAATTAATCTTCAGTGTAACTGATTTCCAGGGAGGCACAGGCCAACTGCATTGATAATAATACATTTTTTCTTTTGTAAAAAACCCTCTTAAATTCCAATTGAATGTTACCTTTATTGCAAGTCCAATGCTATTACATAATGGCATTTGGCTGTAAGGGTAGCACATAAAGGAATTAAAAGTTGGTTGCCTCTCTTCTAGGATTAATGGGGTTCACAGCTTTGCTGTTTGGTGTTTCTCCCCTCAGCCCTCACCCTGCTGCCTCTCAGTTAATGGACAAGAGAGCTTTAATAATGTAAATGCATAGAAGAATGTTTGAGCTTTATTCCTCTGGGCCTCTTCACTGTCTGGGGATTTGAAGGGCTGTCCTCAGACAGGAGAAAACTACACAAGTTGATACTCTATATTCTAAAAATGCTGCTAAGCCTGGAAAACCTAATGACTGTTATAAAACCTGAAGAATAAATATAGGCTTGAACTTTGAATGTTTTCAGTCTCTTGTGAATGATGATATGTTAATATAATCTACAGATGCGTGAACCTGAGCTTAGTATCACTGCAGTGCAGATATACAGTTTGAAAATTGTTAGCATTGTAAGGTTTCTGTTGCATTGTAAGCCTGATTTATAATTTATGTTCTGTGATTTTTCTTTTGCTGTATTTTAATTGTACCATAGTATACTATGCTACAAGCATCAAGGTGGTTGACACTAAAATCCAAAGAAATGTAACTGTTAGTATTTTTTTCTTAATATCTCAGTTTACTTGAAGCATTATTTTTTAAAATATTCTACAGATACTTTTTTTATTCTAGAGTTTGAGTATTTAATTGCATTTATGACTTTCTGTGTCTTCAGAAGGATTCTGGAAATGTGATGTGACACAGCTGAAAATCCAGAATAAACGGTACTTGTCAGTGCTTTACTGGTGGCAATGATTGTGTAGACTGATGTTCTCTCTCTAATGTTGTAGGATGATAGTGGTAAAAGTCAGGTTTGAATGTAAGTGCTAGATCTAGAAGGAAGTCAGTTTAATGAACATAGTTGGTAGAGTCACAGAATGTTAGGGATTGGAAGGGACTTTGAAAGATGAAGCCCAACACCCCTGCTAGAGCAGGGCCATCTACTGTAGGTCACACAGGAAAGTGTTTAGGCAGGTTTGTGAAGAAGAGATGAAGAAACTGTTTTGACTATCTAATGTTTGTTTTAACCCTGTTTCAGAACACGCTGCTTGTGCAGAGGGCAGCAGATTGATCAAGAAGAGCAGGTTACCCTCAGGAAAGAAAATAAAAAGGTCTTGGAGCAACGTATTAAGGTAAACAGATTGCAGTGGATTTCTGGATGGGTAAGTATTGGTGAGCTGGATGCTTCTACATCCCCTATTTACCTTGGTTTATAAAGAATTTATAAAAAAGCTTAGTGATGTCACACAGTAGTGTATACACCAAGACATGACCAAATTATAATGTAATTGTGCCTGATTTTTTTTTGTTGTATATATCAAGATAAATTTAATTTACAGATTTTTAGTTCAGCTGTTTTTAGAGAGATCTTTGGTACTTTATCACTGATTATATACCAGTTTGAAATTACAGGTACAGAAATTACATATACAGGTTACCTTTTATAATTTGTTTAACTCATGGGAGAATCAACAATTAATAAACAGCACACACTTCAAATTGATCAGTTACTAAAGGCAAACAAGCTCCCAGACAAAGCAGCTGTTTGGGGAGGGTCCTGAAGAAGCATTGGTTGCTTTTAAAAAGAAAGAAGATTAAAAAAAAGTTAATGAAAGCTGCAATGGAACATGAGGGCCTAAGTCCTGACCTCAAATGGGCCATCTCTGGTAGTAGCTGGAAGTGAGAGGTTGTTGTGTACCTTCCACTGCTCACCAGTGTATCTGTTCTCATTGTGTACAGCAGTTCCATGTCTCTTGTTTTCTTACTTCTATGTTCCAGTTATATTTGGGCCACCTAAGGAGCTTTGGCAGTGTAGGACTGGGGGAAAATCAGTCAAATGTAAAAGCTAACATGCAAAATACTGACTTTTTTTAAAAATTGTTGTTAGGCACTTGAATATGCACTTCAGCCTTTTATTGTATATACACACTGATATTGAAACTCTTAACATTTCCAGTAGATAGGAAACTTAATAGGAATTCAGATTCTCTTTCTGCATATCTAAAATTTGATTTTGCTTTGCAGACTAGCAAAATCAGTATTACAGGATCAATGTATGCATGTGTGGGTGGGAAAGGGACTGAGAAATCAGGATCATGTAATTAATGCCATAAAAATTTCTGTTTCCTGTGTGTATGTATGCATTGCTGAACATAATGGTGTGGCTATTGTGTGGGAAATGTTGCTAATTGTAGTATTTTTTTGCATTAGAAAGTAAATAAATGTTAAGGCATTCAAAAAGAGATCATAGCAAAACTTTTTTTTTTCCTTTACATGATCTTAGGAAGAAAATCAAGTAAAAGCTGGAACTATTAATTCTGTAGTTATTTTGAAGAACTGTTATTGGAAAGTTCTATCTTACTCTGAAGTTGGGTGTGTTTTTTCTTGCTTTGTTTTTCTTTAAACAGCAGATCTGGAATGGACACGAGTCCTCTGGGAGGATTAGAACTGTCTGAACACACCTCTGGTGTATTAGTGAATACAACCATGGCAGCAGGTCTTGCAAATGTAGGAAATACATTTGGAGGTCCGCCAGGCTCTTTAGTTTCTAGACCTAGTAAATTCCAGAACTCATCTATAGAAGATGATGATGATGTAGTTTTTGTTGAACCTATACAACCCCCGCACAATTCTGCGTCACTGATAGCAGATCAAAGGAATGCTGCATTTACATCATCAAAAAATGAAGAACTTCAGGGAAATGACTGCAAAATGCTTCCTCCTCCAAAAGACTTAAACTCTCAGAAGAGGAGCATAAGTGAAACTATTATTATTGATGATGAAGATGACATTGAAACTAATCAAGGACAAGAGAAGAATGCTTCCAGTTTTAATGAACGAAGACTTCCAGAGTGTAAAAATAGAATCAACGATACGGAATTCTCAGCTTCCGGTTTTTCAAGAAGTAAGGTAAATTCAGGAATAGGTAATAGTGGTATAACCACAGAACCAGACTCTGAAATTCAGATTGCTAATGTTACTACATTAGAAACAGGTCCTATGAGCTCTGTGAGTGATGGTCATTTAGAAAATACTGAAGGGCGTGACATGAACTTAATAATTACACATGTTACATCACTGCAGAATGCCAGCATGGGAGATGTATCTAACGGACTGCAGTCAAGTAATTTCGGTGTTAATGTGCAAACATACACCCCATCTTTGACTTCACAGACCAAGACTGGTGTAGGACCTTTCAATCCTGGTAGAATGAATGTGGCTGGAGATGTATTTCAAAATGGAGAGTCTGCGACTCATCATAATCCTGGTAAGGTGCAATTCTTTACATTTCCTTCAAAGATGAAAATAACTACTAGGATGTTTGATTAATTTTTTTTTGGCATTGCTACTGCTTAGGTTTTTAGCTTAATCCGTATTCATCCTCTTCCTACCACAACCTTATTTGTGACTCTGGAATAAAACATGCTTGATGATCTAATGTCTTTGTTTAGCAGGTAAATTTATCCCAGTTTAGTAGTCAGTGATGCATTCAGATCTTTTATGTTCCAAGAAAGCAAGGTTTTCTTTATGACTTTATGACTTAAGTGTACCCCTTTAATTGAAAGAAAGAAAGGTTAGTGTATTTGTGTAAATTTTGTACCTTTTTGGGTAGCTCTGTGACTATTATAATGCATCCAGGATATTTAAGTAATATTTTACTGATCTATTTTCTTGTTATCTGAATATAATTTGACTTGCAAAAAAAAAGAATTTGAAAGTCTTTTTAAGTTACAAGTAGCTATCTGTCATAATTTGTTGCATACTGAACAATTCTTGGTACTTCCAATGCTTAAAACAAGGTCCAAATTATTTGTAGACTCGCATATTTCTGCACTAAGTTATATGCATTTTGTAATTGCTCTTTAGTATCCTGTGGTGATATGTTATTTACATCATACAATATGAGTTGGTTGGGATTGTACTGTATTTCTGTGTACATAGCAGTGTATTGTCTACTGATTTGGCAAGTAAACAGATATTGCTAAAAGCCAAATGGAGAAGCCATGAATAGTCTTCTGCTATTGCTAGTATGCAGAATTTAAGGTATCTAAATACAAACTATCTAAAACCTTCTAAGTACCAACACTGCCACAATACTCTGCCCTGTTACATTAGAAGTGTAGGGAAAAAGCCAGATCACTTTTATTAGAGGTTTAATTTCAGACTACTTTGGGATGATTTTGGAATGCAAATTTAAATCATTTAGAAACCAGGAACAGTAGACCCTGTTATGTACAATTTCTTAACTCCCTCATATGTTGATTAAGATGTGGATATTTTTTTACCTGTTTTTCAGCAAATATTTAAGTAACACAACCTACAAAGTTGAAACTACAAAGTTTTTATAATCTGGATGTCTTGTTACATATCTTTTAAAACCAGCATTCCCCCTATTGCTAGTTGACCCCTTAGACATGGAGCATGATTGTGTTATCACAGGTGGTTAAGTAGATGTGCATGAGAAGTTCAGAGCATTTGTTACTTTAAAGTGATGCCTTTGTTTGTCTTGAGGAAAGCATGTCTCAAGAAAATCAGCATGTGCTTTCTTAAATACTGGACTTTTATTTTTGGTGTCATTGACAGCGACTCACCAGAATTTTGTTGGTGTGAAATCTGATAGTGTGGGACCATAGCAGTATTGAAATAGATTTATGTTCGGGGAGAACAGGATTAATGGCTAGGAGTCCTTTTAGGTCCTTGTTGGAAAAGACTCATTTGAAACAGAGTTAAAAATATGTTTACAGGTGAATGAGACTTATATCAAAATGTACATATACAGGGTTTTTTCTATCTGTGATTTTTGTATTTGAAAAATAAAGAGCAGTAGATTCAAAAGGAACCAGTAAGGTCAGCCACAGGTAAAAGAAAAGGAGTAAATATGAAATGAGAGGTATTTTAAAAATGGCAAAGAGCATGAGGAGATGAAACAGGAGGTGGAAGGTGGGAAGACAGCTATAGTGGAAATGGCTTCAACACAAGAAAAGCCGGAAACATGGTAGCTGCAGATAATTGAGACATTTTTTTTGTGCTTGCAAAGATGTAAATCAGGTTTTTCAAGGGAAGTTTCAGGTTTTTTCTTTTTCCTTGGAGGTTGCCTCCTTTTCTGCTAGAAACTAGTAGAAAGTAGAAGTTAACCCTGTCTGTTGGAAATCTTGATAATATGACAGAAGTATTTGATCTTTAATATTTTTCATACAGTCTATGCAATTCCAGTCTAAGATTGCTAAAAATGAATTAATCTTTTCTGCATCAGTGATGTTCCATCTGTTGTGATTTCCAGATTTTCAGATTTCCAGTGGATGTGGAGACCCCTCCTTAGCTAATTTAAGCATATGGATTACGAAAATACTAATTTCTGTAATCTGAAAATCATGAATTGGAAAACACTGCTTATAGTTCAGAAACAGGATGTAAGAAGTTGCAAAGCAAACTTGGTTTTCAGATACCACCCATTCTTTAGGGGTTTGCTAGTTAGAATTTGAACATCAGAACTTTGCCTGGAGACTTCATACATCAATTTACAGAGCAGCTGGTTTGTTACCTAAAGACATTCTAGCATGCGTCTTCTCCAAGGCGTGTTACTCCTGTTTGCTTCCCTTCTAGAGCATTTGAAGCATTGAAGCTGCAAACATGTACAGTTTCTGATACTACTTTTTTTTTTTTTTTTTTTTTTTTTTTTAACAGTAGAGGGAAATGGTTGATATTGAGGGTCTGGCAAATACATGGTATGCATTTGTTTCAGAAACAGTGTGGCCAGCAGGACTCAGCAAGTGATGGTCCCTTTGCATGCAGCACTGGTGAGGCTGCACCTTGAATCCTGTGTTTGGTTTTGGGCCCCTCACTATAAGAATGACATTAAAGTGCTGCAGCGTGTCCAAAGAAGGGCAACAAAGCTGATGAAGGATCTAGAGCACAAGTCTTGCATTGGGTGGCTGAAGGAACTAGGGTTGTGTAGTCTAGAGGAAAGGAGGCTTAGGGGAAACCTTGCTCTTCACAGCTGCCTGAAAGGAAGCTGTAGTGGTCTCTTTTCCCAAGTGAAAAGTGATAGGATGAGAGGAAACGGCCTCATGTTGTGCCAGGGGAGGTTTAGATTTGATAGTAGGAAAAGTTTCATCACTAAAAGAGTTACAAAGCATTGAAACAGGCTGTCCAGGGAAGTGCTTGAGTCATCATCTCTGGAGGTATTTAAAAGATGTGTAGATGTGGTGCTTAGTCACAGTTTAGTGGTGGACTTGGCAGTGTTAAGTTTATGGTTGGAATTGATGGTCTTTAGGTCATTTCTAACCTAAATGATTCTATGATTCTGTATATGGTTTAGAAAATTACTTTTGGATCAGTGTTAGTCTGTTGCCCTCAGCTAAATGCCTCCACTGTAGGAAGCAGTAAGTGCTTAATGAAGAAACATCTTTCCAACACAGTGATACAGAACCTGATGCCCCTGGTAAGCATTGGAGTACATTTGATAGAATGGTTTGGGTTTAAAGGGACCTTTAAAGATTATTTAGTCCAACATCACCCTTTGGTCAGGGACATCTTTCACTAAATCAGGTTGCTCAAAGCCCTGACCTTGAACACTTCCCAGGGGCATCTATACCTTCTCTGGGCATCCTGTTCCAGTGTCTTGCCACCTTCATCATAAAAAAAAAAAAATTACTCATAAATCTACCCTCTTTCAATTTAAAACCATTGCCTTTTTCCCTGTCACTACAGATCTTGGTAAAAAGTATCTCTCTGTCTATCTTAAGTTTCTTTATATACCAAAAAGCTTCTTTAAGTTTTTGCTAGAGCTTTATTTTCTTCAGGCTGAACAACCCCTCCTTTCTTTGCCTTTTTGTCTGCCTTGTACTGGGGACAGTACAGAGTTGGATGCAGTTCTCAAGATGGGATCTCACCAGAAAAGAGGGAATTGGCTTGCTTGACCCTGTTGAGGATTGCCCTGATCCAGGTGAAAGACCTTGCACTTGTCCTTGTTGATGTTCATGAGGGCCCATTCCTCAAGCCTATCAAGTTCCCTTGGATGGCACCCCGTCCTTCTGCCTTATCAGCTCTACCACTCAGCTTGGTGTTATCTATAAAATTCCAGAGGGTGCACTCAATTCCACCATCTGTGGAGCTGATGAAGATGTTAAGTGGTATCACTGCAAGTGTGGACCCTTGAGGGACACAACTCATTACTTGTTTTCACTTGGACATTTTGCTTTTAACTGTAATTATTGGGTGCAGCTATCTAGCCATTTTCTTACCCATCAAAACCATGCCCCTAATTTAGCAACAACAATGTTGTAGGGGCCAAATCACAAATCTTGGATAAGTCCACGTTGGTGAACAGAAGTCCATATAGGTTGAATTTTCAAGTGCTTTTGGACTGGAACTTGGGCTTTGTTTCTGTGAAGGAAATCTTGTTTTTGTGCTTCAAACCCCGGACCAACACCTAGCAAATGGAGGATGCAGTTCAGAATTGCCCTGATCTGAGCTGGGTCATTAATGCAAGTGTAGATGAATCTATTTCTAGAGCTGCATGCCTCTGTAAACTTATTAGTATCTTCTGTCTCACCTCTGTCCCAGGTTGTGCCAATGCAGTGTTTTCCTTCTTTCTTTCTTTGTGGAGTCATCTTTGCAGGATGACTCCGCAAATGTAGAAGTGTAATATACCTTTTTAGTTCAAGACGTGAAAAACAGATTTTATTGTTCCTTAGAGAATATAAAGTGGAGGAGGTGACATGGTTAAAAAGTGGTTTGTGAAGAAAAGCCACAATTTAAAAATGTCTATGAAGGTGTGATGTGGAAGAAGTGAAAGCAAAAGAAGGAGAAGCAAGGAGATCTTAAGATGTTCTTTTGGTATGTTTGTAGAATGAGAAATGTAATAAAATGTCAATTAAGGAAGGCTATCTGAAGCTGTAAGGTGTTAAGGAAGTATTGAAATTATCTTAATGAGTTCCTAGGCAGACTTGGTAAAAGTTTCAAACTCAAATGAACCTAGCCAGCTGAAGTTTTTGAGAGTGGTAGTGGAGTGCTACTGGAATTACCAGCACATGTAACTTTACTACTTATGCTGTGTATTTTTAATACAAGAGACAATGTACTCCCTCTTGAAAGATAGGAGAAAAGAGTGGAATCTCAAAATATTTTGTTGTTAATGTGCTAATGGGATCTAAATGTATCTGAAGTAGCAGACATAATATAGAAAAGTTTGAAGAAGGTGCTCAGGTGAATTTTACATACCTATTACATACCTTAGTTTGTCAGTATTGATAGTCATGCGTCAGAGGTAAACTTCTTTAATGGTTTAAAGAGGAATGTGATTTGCTCTGCTTCTTTTCCCTTTCCCCCTCACCTCTTTGTACCAGTTCTTCATTTACCCTCAGGCAGTACAGTGGGTAAATTTCCAGCTGGGCTTACATCTCTTGAGAAACAGAGCATCCTTGATAGCTACAAAGTCACAGCGAAAAATTTTCTACTTGCTAAGGAGCATATGGTGTTTGTTACTGTAACCAGGAGTTCTTGGAACTTTGTCCCTAAAATTATTTTTAAAACTATGCAGCAGAATATTTTGTTAATAGAATCATCTTGGGGAAAAGAGACTTTGAAAGTAGGATGAAGAAAAGGTGCCTCTATTAAATCAATGATTATGGACAAAAATAATTCCCCCTGAAGAATAAGGTACAGGCAATGTGCTGAAGTGTATAGATTAAAGTTTTTGTTAGTTGAAGTTACAGAATTTAAAGTGTTGTGTTTACTCTTGAAAATAGTCTCACAAGAAATAGGAAATGCAGTAATATTTATGTAGGTGTTTAATGCTCAGGAAGTAACATTGAACTACTGTTCTAGATACTGGGAATATAAAGCTTGAAAGGTAAGTCCCAAGTGCAGTAACAGTATTTGAAGTAGCTGACACATACTATTGAAAATGTGTGTGAGAGTGTTGGGGGTGTTTTTGTTTTTTGGGTTTGGTTTTGGGTTTTTTTTTTTAATAGTAGATGTTCCTATCCAGATTTAGTTCATGCTTAAGTGATGTATCGTTCTTGGTATTCTTCACAAGCTCAAGTGTTGCTAAATTCTAGTGATAATGATTTAAAATGGAAGCTTAATTTCTAGGTTTTTCTCCAGAATTTACATTTTATTTGGGGGTTGGTTCCCCCCCCCCGCAACTGTTTATTCTGCTCCAAACCAAGATACTGAACATGTAATTTAACAGAAGCATGTGTCTAGCAGGTGTATTTACCTTGGATAAAAAGTTTTTTTCAAGTTCCTCTATGAAAGTTCCTCTGTAGCATGTTATGCTACAAAAGTTTGGGCAAAGATAACTTAGTTCCATAGTAATTTATTGTCCAAAAATGCAGATAGAAAACTAGTGGAGTCCGGAGCACAGAGGTGTGGGTTTGTGTACTGCCAGAACTAAATGAAGTATTATTTTCTAGGTTCACTGATTTCTACTGCGGAAGACTTGGAACTTCCATAACTTTACCAGTTTACACATTAATTTCCAGTTTGCAAACCCACTGCAAGTGGATTGTGGTCTGCAGAACTTGTTGCTAGATAAAGGATAGGAACATCCTGTAATTTTTTTCATGTTCTGAAGCTTTCACAATGGAGAATGGTACCATCAAACAGCATTTTACATAAAACACTGAATTTCTGAAATACCATCTTTCTTCTGTTAGCCATCAGTTCCAACAGAAAAAATGGTTTTATAATCCTATGTCTATGAATATAGTTTTATATATATGTGCATGTCTGTTCACTTATTTTTGTTTGTTTTGGTTGTTGTTTTTTTTTGTCTTGAAGATTCTTGGATATCCCAGTCAGCTTCCTTCCCTAGGAATCAGAAGCAACCAGGTGTGGATTCCTTGTCACCTGTAGCATCACTTCCTAAACAGATTTTCCAGCCTTCTACCCAGCAGCAGCCATCTAAACAGGTTAAAGTCACATGTGCAAACTGCAAAAAGCCTTTACAAAAGGGACAGACTGCATATCAGCGGAAAGGATCAGCTCACCTTTTTTGTTCTACTAGCTGCCTCTCATCATTCTCACACAAACCCACTCCAAAGAAACTTTGTGTTATGTGCAGAAAGTAAGGGATTTTTAAATTTTGTTTCACATTAGCAGCTAAAAGTAGTTATACTTGATTCTCATGCATGTATGAGAATTGCTCCGTTAATGATATAAAATCTGACTTTAGAGGTACTAAATGCAGTGTTGTTGGGAAATGTTGAATTCACTGTGTCTGCAATTACAAGATAAAAAGTCTACCACCTTTTGAATTCGGAATGTGGCAGATTATATTAAGAAAAAAAAAAAACCACCATAATTTTTAGTGTATTTGCTTCACAAAGTGTCCAGATTATAATAGCTTCTGTGACAAGATAGATTTTTTAATATCTGAAGTCCTTTATGAAAAAAAAATGGACCTTGTGTTGTATAGAAAGCATTTATTTTGATAGATGAAGAAAAAAATGTCAAGAGGCGTTAAAAGGAGGAGAAGTTGATACTTGAAAGAAGCTGAAAGAAGTTGGGGAGCTGGAAGAAGTTTGGAGAGAGGAGAAGCCTTAGTCTTTCCCCATAGAGGCAACTGTGGGAGCTTTGAAACTGTAGATGCCTTAAGTGGGCAGTACAGAGGTAGTAATGAACATACCAAGAAGTGTCTTATTCTGAATTATTGTTAAATTTGGCTTGTAATTTTTCAGTATTTCCCAAACTTAAAATTTCCAAAGAGAAGTCTTCCCTAATTGTACTATTGTAATGTTAGGTGTACAAAATAGCTGTATTTCAGTGTAGCTACAAAACAGCTTTTTCTTTCAATGTACCAATAACAGAGATACTTGCACTTTTTCGTGTTTTTTTCAGTATTGTCTCAACCCAGTACACCCAGCAATGACACTGGTTAAATGGTGAATTCTTGCTGAACTAAAGAAGGCAATAAACTGCCTTCATTAATACTTGTTTTTGGAGAGAGTGGTCTTTGTGGTGGTCTTTGTTCAATAGCAAATTTAAACCACTGAAAAATTTTTATTTCACTATGCAGTGTGGTGGATTAATATTGTGGATACATTTGTAAGCTGCTGATCTTAGTGTATCGTTTTTTCCCTTGAGATTTAGTGAAAATAAACTATAGAAAGTGTTGGTATTCTTTGTATTAGTATCTCAGTACACTGCAAACTTAAAATATAAATATCAGCTTTTTAAAAATACATGCAGAATGTATTCATGTATACATGTATACATGTTGCCCCATCCACAGATTCCCTGGGAAACCTGTACCAGTGTCTCACTATCCTAGTTATAAAGAATTTCCTCCTAATGCCTGACCTAAATCTACCTTCTTCCAGTTCAAAACCATTAACCCTTGTCCTGTCACTACATGGCCTTAATCTCATCTGTGCTCTTCAGTTTGAAACTGTTCCCCACTGTCCTATCAGTACATGCCCTTGTAAAAAGTCCCTTCCCAGCTTTCCTGTAGGCCCCTTCAGGTATGCAAAGGCTGCTCTCAGGTCTCCCCAGAGCTTTCTCTTCTCCAGGCTGAACAATTCCTGTTTATTTTTCAGAAGTAATCTGAAAATGATAATCTGGCTACTAACAGCTAACTGTGTTTATACATAAAAGTTAATTAGACCAAGTATTTGCTGACTATTTGCTTGTGTGTTCTTTTCCTACAAAAGTAGATGTAATATTGTCAGATTGCAGGTTAGTAAAAGGATAGCAGAACTCTTATCAAAATCCAGGAGACCCTGAATGTAGGTTAGACAGATGATACTAGTTGATAGACCTAGTCATAGGTCAAACTTTCAGAGGTAATGCTCAGATTTATCTTTAAATATGTAAAGTGGAAAAAGTGAAGCCTGCAATAGGTTTTTTAAAAAAATACGTAACTCAATCTGAGAAGTCAAAACTCTTTTGTTTTATTGTAGATGACTTCTGTAGCAGTCTTCCAAAGCTTTCTAACTACATAAACTGCATAAGAATGGGAGTAAAGGAAAGGAAAGGGGATGCCTCCTATTCTCCTTATATATTCTCCTTATAATTTTTATTGACTTGTGTTACTCTTTCTGAGTTCACAGTTCTGTGCTTTGATACAAATTAAAAGTGTTTGCAAGTCCAGAAACCTGAGAGTTTATGCCCAGAAACTGTAAACTTCTCAAGGCAGGAGCTCTGGCTTTGTTTTGCAGAACAGAAGGGCTAACACTCCCCAACACAAATCCTTGCTGACTTGCTGAAGGGCAAGCCAAAATCAGGTGACTTTGCTTTGATGGAAGAAGGCAGGCTTGCAAGTGTTAATATCTAGGGGCACTACCAGTTTATTTTCAAAGGAGTTTGTCTCCAGAAGCATACAGCTTTTTTCCAGTGCTTTTCTCTCATCCTTGTTTAGGGCTTCTAGGTGTGAGTGTCTGCAGCTTGTCTTTTCAGACTTGTGATCCATTGGGATGTCAATAGAGATCCAGACATGCCCAGTCAATTTTTTGTTTATTCTCCCCAGTAGCATTTCCTGTATGTCAATAAGATTTTTTTTTTTCACTTAGAGGGCAAAGGGTGAGGTTGAAGTAATGAGGGAATTAAATTAAAAAAAATGGTAAATTATAGAACTCTTCTAGGAAAGTTTGCGGTAGAGTTTCAAACTTCTTTTTTGAATTTATAAGTATAAGAAAACAACCTTTTCTATTTCTGTAATCCTATCTTGATATTAGAGGAAATATATACAAGAGTTAGAGGAGTTATATACCAGTAAGGACCTATTTCTTACCCCTTACTATAAATCAGATTTTTTAATACAAAACTTAAATGCAGCTGTTGTCTAAACTTCAAAAGAGCTGTTCTAAATTTGCTGTGCTGATTTTTTTTTTTTTTTCCCCTCTCTTTGTAAGATACAGTTTGCCACAACTGGTACCTCACGATGCATTAATGTCGCTTAGTTCTCGAATAATGTAATGGGGGAAAAAAAAAAACCAGTCCAAACAAAAATTTTGGTTTCTACACAGGAAAGACATTGTACTTGCAGTACCTAAAGCAATTGTAAAAATACTAAACTTAGCTGCTTTACATTTAACTAACAAGTGTACACCCACAAACCCAGTTTGAAATTTAAGTGTTAAGAAGGATGAATGAATCTTACTAGATGTAAAGTCTTCTTTTTTAAATGTATGTATTTGTATACAAGCACACTAGAGGGTGGGTTTTTTTTGTCTTTCAGAGATATAACAACAATGAAAGGTACCATTGTTGCTCAAGTTGATTCAAGTGAGTCATTCCAGGAGTTTTGCAGTACGTCGTGTTTATCCTTCTATGAAGAGAAGCAGAATCCCTCAAAAGGAGCTTTGAATAAATCAAGATGCACTATCTGTGGTAAACTAACTGAGGTCTGCTTGACTGTTTTTTCTGTTACCTGTCTCAATAATGACCATATCAGTAACTTAGATTCTGAAATAAGAGAACTGAAAATAAGGAAATTTAAAATATGATGCAGTATTTTTGCTGTACAGGCTTAATATTTGTGAAGAGCAACTGAAGGAAGAAATAATTCAAAGAGGTTAATATTTCATTTTTGTTTCAGAAACTTGAAATGCCTTTTGCTGATACCTTGTAGCTAAAGTCAGCAATTTCATTAGGTGTAGGATCTTTTAACCCAGATCTCCCACACAGAAGAATTGCTGTTGTAAAAAAACCAAGATTTGTTGTAGTATTTTTTATTTTATTTTTTGAAAGATTATGCAAATATTCTTACAGATGTGTAGAATATATGTTATTTTAATTTTTCATGATTGTATTAATTTACTCTTGATAGTGTTACTTGGACCACCATTGCTTAGGCTACCACTTTACACAGCATATGTGTCTGGCCAGTCTTAATGTGCCATGCTCTTAGCCTGTAAACTGGGCATTTTATAAAATCACATAAATGACCAGCTGCTCTTATCTGCAATTACTGTGGAATCCCAGTATCACAGAATTATCAGAGTTGGAAGGGACCTCTAGAGGTCATCTGATCCAACTCTCCCACTAAAGCAGGATCCCCTCGAGCACATGACACAGAACTGCATCCAGGTGGGTTTTAAGGTCTTAAGAGAAGGGGACTCAACAACCTCCCTGGGCAGCCTGTTCAGCACCTTGTCACCCCCACAATAAAAAAATTCTTTTCTTACTTTTAAATGGAACTTGTGTGTTCCAGTTTATGCCCACTGCCTGTCACTGGGAACTGCTGGGAAGAGTCTGGTTCCATCTTCCTTGCACCCATCCTTTAGATATTTGTAGAAATTACAAATATCCCCTCCTCACCTTTCTGTTCTCCAGGCTAAAGAGTCCCAGCTCTCTCAGCCTTTCCTCATAAGAGAAATGCTCCAGTCCCCCAGTTATCTCTGTTGCCCTCTGCTGGAGTCTCTCCAGTAGTTCCCTGTCTCTCTTGAACTGGGGTGCCCAGAACTGGATGCAGTATTCCAGCTGTGGCCTCACCAGGGCAAGTAGAGGGGGAGAATGACCTTGCTTGACCTTCTGGCCACACTCTTTATGCATCCTGGGATTCCGTTGCCCTTCCTGGCAGCAAGGACACATGGCTGGCTCATGGATATTTTACTGTTAGGACCCCTAGATCCTTTGCTTCTAGGCTATAAGTGCTCATGGGTCCAATGTTTTTTCTAGAACCTAGGAGACAATAGAAACACCAGTTTCTGTATTTTGTAGTCATTTCAAGCATCTCCCTTCTTAAATAGTGAGCTAGTATAACCTGCTTTTAATTATTGTACTTGAAAGTATGACTTTTGGCTTGTCTAATAGTTTCAGGCAATGTTGTGCTTGTTTGGTGATAAAATATTTCTTTATTTTTATTTTCTTTAGATTCGTCATGAAGTTAGCTTTAAAAACATGACTCATAAACTGTGCAGTGACCATTGCTTCAATAGATACAGGATGGCAAATGGTTTAATAATGAATTGCTGTGAGCATTGCGGGGAGTATTTGCCCAGTAAAGGAGCTGGAAACAATATTCTTACTATTGATGGTCAGCAGAAAAGATTCTGCTGTCAGAACTGCATTGGGGAATACAAGCAGGTAATGACTACTTTACCTATAATTTAAAACTAGATAATCATAAATATGCCTTAAATATATCCTGTTCTTCATAACATGGCTCCACATCTTGTTTGAAATGTGAAGTATTAAAGTTTTGTAAAAATGAACTTAGTGCCATTGAGGACAAGGTAGCTGGAACAGACCTTTTACTATTGGCTTTTTTGATGTTGCTGTTATAGCAATATTTGTTATTAATGAAAATATAATTGAAGTTAAATAATTTCTATTCCTTTCTAATGTTTGTTCTACTCACAAATGTATTAATAGCAAGCCTGACACACAGGCTTACTAGTCCTCAAGTGATGTTCTTTATCAAAGCATTTAAAAATCTGCAGAGCATACAGATGGAACGTGTCTGAGAGAATGCTCCAACTGATGACACGTTGGCTGTGTACCCATACTATGTTGAATCTCCTTCATTGCACAGCACAGGATTTCAAAATTAATTGTTACTTTGAACCTTTTACGTGTTAAATTCCGTATTTTCATTTTCTTGACTTGGTTTGTTTTTTATTTATTCTTAAGACAGTAATAATTGTGGTTAAAAATAATTCCAAATCAAGAAATGTGATGCTGATGTCTTCTTTACAGAGACAGTTTAGCCTTGAACCATTGCTAATGCTGTCTTGAAGGTTCAAATGTTAATCACAATATTTACAGTATGATAGGACAACTTCAAAATTATAACTATTTTGGGGGAGTATGTGCAATTTGGGGCTTTTTTTTCCACTTTTTCTGCTTGGTACATTCTGCTCAGTGTTTATAGGGATAGCATTATGAAATATGAAAGTATTCTTTTACTAGCAAGAAATTTCTTTGTCTGTGGCCTCAGTGCTGCATATTGCTTTGGGTTCTTTCTTCATCTCTTTCCATTTTTAAGAAACCAATAATTAAAGAGAAAAGGGAATGCAGCGCTGAATGTACATTCTTCATTGTTGCATCACATGTGTTTGTATTGTCTCTTTAAACATTAAGTTTTGATGCCTTTGGTGATGTCTGTCCAAACAGCAGAACTGGAAAGGTATCAACAGTGTAACTGAAAACATAACTTAAGCGTTATTCTTTTGTCACAGCTGTACGAAAGGGAACAGGATAGGTTTCCAAGATACTAAAAACGTAGGCATGCCCAGAAGCCATGGAAAGACTTGAAGAAACGTTGAATACTGTCTCTCGAAGAAACAAAAAGGCATGAGATTAACTTTGAACTTGAGACATTCCCACACAACCAGTATAACACACACTGCACACGGAATTATGAAATAAACGTTGAATTTTGAGAGGTTGCCTGATAAATCTGTACTTAACACTTTGCAGACTGTACTCTATTTGTTCAGATACTGTTGTATTTTGTGTATTTGAGAATGAGAAAAGTATATGGGTAGCAAGGTGTATGTTGTGGCTTGATTTGGGGAGGAGAAGCAGCTTTTGCAGTACCAGGAATCTTCACAAGTAGTGTTGGGTATTGTGCATTATTGTGAGGATCCTTAAGAGAAGCTCTAAAATTGAGACACACATTGTGCATTCAGGTCTGGCAGCAGACTTGACTCAAGGAAGTTCTTAATGCTTTTGTAGAAATATTTGGTACATACTACTGGGGAAATGCAACAGGTTGTGAGAAGCTGAACTTGAGTGCTCATGTGCCTCTGGTTTGGAGTGGTGATTAAGTGAAATTCTTAACTGATAGGTTTCAAATGTTTCTGTAGTGTGGGGATTTAGGGTTATTTTTGATGTTAACAAAACTATAAAATTAGTAGGTTTTTAGTGCATGTTGAGGTTTGTCCAGAGTTGCTCAAGACACCATTATTTGAGACTACTTAGCTGTCTAGAAGGATTTATTTAGGTTTGAACTTCCATTTGCGTTAAGTTTTTTTTGAACTGAATGTTTTTTCAAGGAATTCTGTTTTTTAAAAAGAAAATTAGACTTTGGGAAATGTCACAGTTCGTTGGGTCACCACTGATAAATTGTAGCTTGCTTTGTTCAGTCATAATTTTGTTGGAAATTTTTTGTTAGTTCTTGCTTTCAAAGGAGAACTGGTGGAGGAGAATATGGGAGAGTTGCTCTTACATACTGAAATAAATAAATGGAAAAGTTGATGTGTCATTTGATTACTGATTATTGTGTATCACAACAGTTACTTTTGTTTTTTTTTTTTACAGTTGTAAAATACAGAGGTCTTACTGGTATGAACTTTGTATTCAGCAGTTTGTGTTACAATGCCATACAGCTATCAATATATAATGCATTTGTAGTAGTAATAAATGAAACTGATTCTGATTACTTGTACGTATCTATATAGTTCATCCCTATTTTTTTTAATAAATACTACACTGGTTTTTACGATTAGTTTTCAATAACTTGTCATGGACATTTTTTCTTGCTGGAATGCAAAAATTAAAATTGTGGGTAATTGAACATTTGGAGTTCAAATAATCTATCAGCTATGAAGGGTTGCTTTCTTCTGCTTTAAACTATTGGTGGGAGAAAGAAACAGTGTTTTTCCTGGGATGGGGAGTAGGTTTTTCTGAAGTGCCTGTCCCCTTTCAAGGTTATGGATGAAGTTAGTTTTCCATGTACCAGTTTTGGAACCTACTTTAAACTTAATCTTGAGCATAGCACCCTGTGTTCTGCTTTTCTGAAAGGCAGTGGCCATTGTTTCTTACCTAAACTGAATTACAGAGTTTAGTTTTCTTCATATGGAAAAAGCTATGAAAAATAGATTAATAAATTGTGTAAGAATTATTTAAGTAATATAGCCTAACTGATGCTCACTGTTACTATATTCAAGAGCCTGTTAATTTCCTGAGCACAACAGCTGTTCATTAAGACAGATAAGTGAAGTCAAGCTTTTTTAAAAAACAGAAAACAATTATAAAATCCTTCCTCAGAGAATGAAATGGCTGTGACGATAAATTCCAGTAAAATGTCAAAACAAAACCCTTATTGGAATTTACTTTTTTTAAAACCTGAAGATGGCTACTAATACTAGACTGTAAATTCTTTACCTGTTGCACGGAGGTTCTAGCTCCTCACATGTAGAGTGACATGAAAATTATACTAAAGAAAACTAATAAAACAGAAAACACTCAAATAGAGTGACAAGGATGTGTCACTGTTTAAAAATAGTACCTATGCAACAAATTAAAACAGCCCCCGGATATGTCTGCCATAAAGACATATTAGCAAACAGTGCATATGTTGTTTCAGTGTTTCTCGTATTATTGCCTATTTTCTGCCTCTAGCAAATAGTCAACTTCCTTTTCAAGGTAGTTGCAATGTTGTTTGTGTCCTGGTTTGCTGGATTTGGGTACAGGCTTGACAACCTTGTTCGAAGGAACAAGTGAATTACGTGATTTAGCTTTTCCAGCCAACCGTACCTTTTAATTTTCAGCTGTTTAACTAAGAGGAAGGTGCATCCGTTTCTAATTCCAAAAATACAGGCTTTAACTGCTTTGCTTACTGGCCTGATAAATCCACAGTGCTCTTGATTCTGCTGTGAAAGGATTTAATGCTTTACTACTTCAAAATGTTATTTTACTTTTTCTTGCTTTGCTTACTTGACTAAAATTCTTGTTAGAATATGACCTGGGATTCATTTGTTTTGGGTGTTTCATGTGCTGTCAAGAGAGGGAGGAATGAGCTGTAGTAAATTCTTGATGAGCTTCTTGGTAGCTCTGGAATGAAGTGATTGCCAGGTGAATGCAAGCTAAATGAGTATTCTCTTATCTGGAGAGGATGCCCCCAGGGTCTTTCCATCTAGTGAAAATTTTCCTTCAGTACTGAGTGGAAGTTCATTTGATTTGGCTTCCGTGATTAGCTGAAGACTGAACCTGCTTCAAGACTAAGCAGACCATTACTTTAAGCTGTTCACTTAAAAATAATAGAAAAAAGCCCAACCTCAGCAACCATGTTTGCTTGTTTTGAATTCTGCTCCTTGGCAAACAACTGCTTTTGTGAAACTCTCTTAAAACTTATTTCATCTGTTTTTATTTTTCGTGCAGGGGTTTAGGAGCATTCATTGCTTATGTGGAGTTTGTGGTTGGTCTCACAAAATGTGTTATCTACTGATTTAAAGCTCAATGAATGCTCTTATAGAATGTCTTGTGTAGATGCTTCAGTGTAAACATCTAGGGTTTTCAACTTTGTCTTGTCCTGTGCAGTGTCTGTTCTTTTTCTGTGCTTCTTTGCTATTAAGGCAGATCTGTCTTTTTGGTAGTGCAGTTAACAACAACATCTGCTGTCTTTGTTAATACTTCCTAAACTCTTGTTTTCAACTGTCTGTTTCAAGCACAAATACTGTTGACAAAACCAGTGAGAGGTGAATAGCCCCTATAAATTGAAATAGTAAAAACACTGACTTCAATATTTTTTATAAATTCTGGTTGCCTTTAAAGAGAAGTTCTTTGATTTCAGGTTGTTCAAACCTGTGGGTTAGTAGTGGAGTCTCTTCCTCATATAGTAAACTACTTTTGTCTCACTTCAGGTAATACTGTTTGGTTTAATCTCTGACAGTACTGCATCCCTGATGCAAATCAAGTACTTCTAGAAATGATCCTCTTCCTCTAGCTTTACCTCTACCTTTAGTCCTGTTTCTGGAACCATTTATATTGCCCTTTCTGCTTTAGATGTCTGTCATCAGTTGTAGAATTTGCTGCTCTCTAATAAAACTGTATAATCACCTTCCTTAGGTATCTGAGAATAATTCATAATAAGTGTTCAGAATATTATTTTATTGATATTTTGGAAGATAAAGTGTGATACGTACATCAGGAATGTTAAAACAACTTTGTAGTTCTGAGGAAAACACTTCTGGCAGTCTGAGTAGTGAGGTGTGCTCTGTGTGTGTTGGGAGCACATGAGGAGGAAGCAAGGAGCTGGTATGACTGGGTATTGGAGTTAGGACTATACCTGGAATAGCAGGACAGGACTGGGGACTAGGGAGAAAACAGAAACAACTGAGACATTTAGTTAATATAAAAGTGACTTTTTTTTGAGGCAAGGGAAGAAGGGATTTTTCAGCTCTGCTTTTCTGGAAGACATGAAGGCAGGCGTCTTGAGAGTGGGAGCAAAACTGGCAAAAAGAGCTATTACTGGCAGTTGGAGATGCCAAAGAAAAGTTAGAGGACAATCTTTTGATATGGCTGTTTGCAGAGTTCAGCTGATGGAATGTAAACACAAATCATGGGGCACTCAAAAGCACAAGAGTAGTTACTTCATCTTTTGGTCTTAAGACTTGGGCCAATGTTTTTGAGGTGTCAATAATCTTAATCTCTTTTGCTGGAGGAAGGAGGAATTCACAGTTGTTATTCTTGGGGAAGAGATGATTTGAGTGTAGTATTTTTAAAATCTGAATAAATAAAATGGTTCTTCTTTCTTTGCTGTTACAGATTCTGCTGACATCAGGTTCATTTCTTAGACCTGCATATTGCTTCTGGATCCATTCAAACCATCCTTTTAAATAAATGTCAAGTAATTTAGCTGCGATTTTCTAGATTGTTTTACTGATGGATCTCTCTTATCAAAGAATTCCATTTAGTGAATATCTCTGCTCTTCTAATTACAGAAATTTTCGATCTTCTTGCTCCTTTATCTTTCTATTTGAACACAGGTTGACCGTGTTTCTGGCCCAGAATATTCTTTTCTAGAAGCTTTCCAGGTATTTATCTTACTTCTGATCTCAAACTGTTACTGTCTAAAGCTAGTAGAGAGAATTTTGCCTGAATTGAGAGATACATAACAGATCTGCTTACAGAGAGCCAAGAGTTTTAACTGCAAAGCATTTCCTTCAACTGGCAACAAATCTTGGGCTGCTACAGAGCATGGTACCTATCAGTTGTTATGTTGGTGTTCTCATTCAGTTAGCTCTTGCAAGGGGGAGGTTGTAGCAAAGATGCTCTTTGCAGGTGTGTTCATCCTGCTCTCCAGCCTACTGAAGGTACATGGAGCACACGTGCTGAGATGCAAGGCACCAATAGCTTTATTGAAACACCCGTGTAGCTAGGAAGTTCAGGAACAGAAACTTTCATTAGTTGCAATTGCAAACAGAAGTGAGGCTTATTTCTAAAGTACCATGAAATTACAGTATTTATCTGGCATTTATTTTGAGGCTTTTTCTTTCCTCTTGGTAGAATCTATGCAAGAAGAGCTCTAGACTGGAGCTTTCATGATCCTTACGGCAAGATGTAAAGGAAGATGAAGATTCCTTCTGATATGATTATTGCTGGTAACGGCAAGAATAAAAACTGCTCGGAAGCCCTCCAAGTGAATTTTCTCCTTATTACAGGATTTCTGTTGCAGCAATACTTGTGTTTCTGGAATATATCTCTTTCATCTGTCTCATTTTGCATCTTGATAGCCAGTTTTTGTAGTTGCAGCTCAAGTGCAACACTGGATAGATTGAGGACTTGAAATGTATACAGAACTAGTAACTTGAAAGATTTTTCAAACTGCATCAAGAGCTTCATAATACATTTTTTCTTAGTTACCTGTCAAGAGGTAACTTCATGAAGTAGACTTGATTTTGATATCTTAGGTATGCATGGGGTATACAAACAAGTCATGAAAGAATGAGTGAATTTGAAATCAAATATAACAGAAGAATATTCAGGCTTCTGCACTTACTTCAGACTTGGTTAAATATGCAATGGACTCTAGCTAAAAGTAGGTCATCTCAATGCAGAATCTAGGTGGAGTAGTGAGGGACAGGTGTACTCAGACTACTTTGCATCAAGCTTCCCCTAGGAGGGCACCAGGCCATTATTCTGTAGAAATTTTGCCTCTGGATTTTTTTTTATTTTTTTTTTTTTACTTAGTAATTGAATTGTTACAATTTTCTTTGCTAGTTTTGTAGTGGTGTTTTTACTTAAAATTCTCCCTAAAAGTGCAGTCCATAAACCTGTATAGATTTTCACAGGATGTTGTAGATTTGAATTTTCCAGAAGTGGGCACGGAAGGAAAATGCTTGATACTTTCTTTTGTGGATTTGTTCTGATTAATTTTATCTTTGAAGGCAACCATAAATCTGAAACTAGCTTGTACGTGGAGGTTTTTGCCTATAATCACTTTTGCCTACCATTAAAGTATCAGGGGGACCACAAGATAAAGCCAGTACTTCATCCTGCATTGAAGATAACTGCCGAGAAAGCAACTGCCAAGAAAGCCAAGAAAGCCTTTGGTGTCCCAGTGGCACAAGTTGAGCAAGAGTTAGCAGTGTGCCTGTGCTGCACAGGTGGCCATCCTGGATTTTATCACAGACTTCTTGAGGTTGGAAGGTACCCCTGGAGATCATCTTGTCCACCTCCCTGCTTAAGCAGGGTCACCTGGAGCAGGTCATCCAGGACCATGTCCATTTGAGTTTTTAATATCCCCAAGGATATGGGGACTCCACAGCCTCTCTAGGCAGCTTATTGCTACATTAGCAAGAGCATAGCTAGCAGGTCAAGGGAAGTGATTTCTGAGCCCTGCTCATCCCCTCACCCCCCCAGCCCTCTCCAGATCTTTCTGGACTTTTGAGTCTGTATCTGGAGCACTATGTCTGGGTTTGGGTTCAACAGGATGAAAGACATGGACATGTCTTGTCATGGCAGGTTCAGTGGAGCTACCAAGATGTTTTGTGGACTAGAGTACATGACATAGGTGGACAGGCTTGGGAGACAAGGTTGGACTCTTCTAAAAAATGCACAGTGGAAGGATGAAAGTCAACAGAGACAACTTGGAAAGAAGGAGAAACTTGATCTATTTCAAAGGAAAAGCTTTTTGTTTTGTCTGAGGGTAGAGAAATCCTCCAGAGAGATCCTTGGAGATGTTTAGGTTTGGCTGGACAGGATCCTGAGCTCTGGACCTGGTTTGAACAGGAGGCTGCACTTGACCTCTTAACGTCCCCTCCAATCTCCATGGTTCTGTTATTCTGTCCTTCTGAAATGAAGAACAAAGCAGTGATGTTTTAATATAGAGTCAAGAAGTTTTCATGTGGTTTTGTTTTGGGTTTTTTTTCCCCCTCTTGTCTTAGTAATGTCAGCTTTGGTGTTTTTTGTTATATTCTTCTCATTAATAGTGAAGTTCCTTCTTTTTTTTTCTGACCATGAAGTATGAACAACATTGACAGAGCATTCAATTTTTCTTAAGTTCTTTCATGAACATAGGAGTTTTCTTCAAGGATGTTTAAAATACTTAAGAAGATGAGAACAGATTTATGTTGATAATTTAGATCTAAGGTTGATAAATTATTACTTGATATTCATAAGGATTCTTGTTGCTTTTAAGTCTGAGAAATTTAGGGTAAAATCAGTAAACAGCCCTGCTATTAGAATGTGGTTTGAAATTCAGAAGTGATGGACATGCTGCTGCACTGTACCTTGTGAGCATGATCCTTCCTTGGCATCAGTTAAATAACGTGATATTTGAGTTGCCTGTTCCAAGAGCTATTTATGTTTTAAAGGGATTCTTCTCAAACACATAGTCTATTGACACAATTCTGATTATGCTCTGATGGGTTTACTGTAATTTAATTTATTATAACCTGCATTTCTATCTTGCTATCTGTTGTAGTCATCGTGTCCTCAGATTGTTTTTTTTTTTTTTCTTTCAGATCCAGAACTTGTGAAAGGTTAACTTACCTGTGCATTGTTTCTAATCATGTTCTTGAACACTTTTTGTTAAGCTGTTTGCCCATGTGTTTGCATTGGTGCTTCTAGATGTACATCTTTCTTTGTTCTAGACATACTAACACTGTACATGCAGATTTTTCCTTGGCCGTCATCCATTAAGCTTGTTACAAGAAGTCTATTCCTTTTTAAATTGTTATGTCTTGTAATATAATCTGAAGTATTCTTGATGCCCTGCTTTTTTTGTCTGTTAGCCTGTCAGAGGAGGTGAATGCGTATTGGCAGAATAGCTCCAACTCAGAACAGTGTAATTGCTGCATTTTGGTCTTGGTGCCTATTGTGAATTTTGTCAGTACTGTGGCTGATTAGGAGGATTATTAGGTGCTGGGTAATGTTTTTAAAGGGAAACAGACAAAAATGAATCTGGGAAGCAAGGATGCTGAAGTTGTATAAAATACCCTGTAGGTAGGAGCTTGATGCCTTGACACACTCCTTTGTGGAGCAAATCTACAGCGAAGGTTTCATCAAAGCAGCATGTAGCAATTGCAAATTTGTGTGATAGTCTGAAATATTGCTCATCTCTGCAAGATGCTACAGCCAATTTATGGCAGAGGCGTATGTATTTATATGTTTTCATGTACATGTTTTTAATATAGGGAAAATCTAAAATTTTAAATCTTACAAAACATACACATACACATCTTACAAGTGTTTTCTCTGGCTGTCTGCAAGGCTGGATTTATCTCGTTCTCAAATGTAGGTAGTTAAAGATAGGAAGAGCAAAGATATTAACTACAGCTTTTGTTATTCTAAATAAAGTGAAGTGGTTATGAAACATGCTTTGCCTTGACTTCCACTTTCAGACCTTAAGAAGAGGAAAAGAGGGAGAGGTAGTGCTAAAATCGTTCCTCAACAGAAGAGAAAACTTGAGTGCCTCCTAAGTGTCAATAGGGTATTTCCTATTACTCAAAAATGAGATTCTGTCTGATAGGAGCTGCATCATTGTTCAAATGAGGAATTCTCTGTAATCACTGTCAAAACAATGGTGCTTTTTCTATGGGCAGGGAAGATGTCTAGCCTTTTTTTGTCTCAGATTTGCTTTATGGTGCCTGAAATACTTGCCTAACACTGAAGTATCTATTAGATGTTGTAGGTCATCGTGTGTTGGTTGTGTCATTGATACTTCTGTTGGGTGCAACCTTTAAGTGCTTCTTGCAGAATATTTGTTCCCTTCTGTGGAAAAATGTTGATTGACTTGAGTGCTGTGTTGACAGATGTCAAAGTTGAGTCTGTTGTCAGGCTCATGGAGTCACAGTTCCCCCTGGATCCAATGAGAAGTATGGAAACTTTGCAGGGTGTTTTTCCTACAAGGTGTTGCTGCTGCTTCGAGGACTAGAACTAGGAGAGTTGAGAAGTTAAAAGATTTTCCCACTAGTGCTGTTACCAGGAATCTGCTTTGCCTAACTCATACTTGATTTACCATTTAGAGAGTACAATTTTTTTTCAGAGTTTAGCACCTTTTTTTATCTTTCTTCATTGCTATGCCAGACTGCTGTATCTTTTCTCACAACCACTGTCCCATCAACAACAAGGGGAGCAGAGTTGTTTCTCTGAGTTGAGCAGGGGTTTTTTTTGTTTTTTTGTTTTGTTTGGGAGTTTTTTGGGTTGGTGGGTTTTTTTGTGGGTTGTTTTATTTTTGTGGGGTGTTTGTTTTGGTTTTTTTTTTTTTGTTGTTTGGCTGTTTTTTTAGGGGTGTGTGTTTGTTTTTTCTTTCCACAGAAGTCTAGTTTTGGCCAGACTCCCCCCAGGAGTAAGAAACCCAGCTATAGATCTCTGAATGCTCTTGAGAGGATATTCATGAGAACTAATACAGGAAGGTTCTGATGGGGGGAGCAAATTGCAGAAGTATTTGTTTTCCTCTGTGTTTTTTCTACTATAATTTAAAACCAAAAACCAAGCATAGTTTTCACTAATGTGTTATTTTGCTTTGTTTTCTGTTTTAGAAACATGGCAAATTAACATCTTGTACTGGCTGCAGAGCTCAGTGCAGGTTTTTTGACATGACTCAGTGCATAGGATCTCATGGATTTATGGAGCCGTACTGCTCAACTGCATGCATGAACACACACACATCAAAATATGAAAAATCACAAAGTAAGTGAAAAGGATGATGGATTTTCATCACTTGTAAGAGTAGACTTTTTTTTTTTTGAGGACTGAACACTTGGGTTATTTTGTTTTAAAATTAAGCTATGCAATAGGTTTGTAGGTTTTAAAACTTACTAAAAGAATTCAACATCTTAATATTCAGCACTTGTAAATGGACCCATGAGAAGTCATTTTCCCCACTGGCCTTCTTGCTTTTTGTTGAAAACAGTTTTCACCTGTCTTAAGTCTTCCTGGGAAAAACAAGCTTTTGTGTGTCACAGAATCATAGTGCAGTTTTCAGGTATATGAATTAATACTCTCTTTTTTGTGATCTAACCCCATCCCATTTTTTCACCTCAAGCAACAACTGGAAGAGGGAAGAGGTAGTTTGTAATATGTATGGATATTCTCCAGGTAAAATTGTTGGTCTGGGTGAAAGGACTGGTAGATAAAGTGTGTATTCTTCAGTATACAAAGCATGCATAGATCTCAGTTCAGTGAATTAAGAGTTGTTTTATTTGACCCATGGAAGCTGGAAAACAGATAAATTCTAGCTTTTTACATCAAAGTGTTAAGAACAGCTGACCCTGTACTCCAGGGTTTTGGGTTTTTTCTTTGTTTTGTGTTTGTTTTTTCATGTTTATTTTGTCTGTAAACTACATTTTTCTTTTAGGTATGGGAATTATTTGCCAGTTTTGTAAACGAAACTCTTTACCTCAATATCCAGCCACAATGCCTGATGGAAAAGTGTACAACTTTTGCAGTTCCAGTTGTGTAGCTAAATTTCAGGTTAGCTGTTGTGTTAAATCTTTTCTTCCCTAAATATTTGTCTGTACCTCTGTTTGTGATAAGTATTTGCATATTAAACTAAGTTGCTTGTGTATACATGTTTGGGTTACAATTATCAAAACTGCTAGCTTATAACAACTTGTTTCATCTAAGTACTGTTTCATAATTGTAACACTAACCATTATCTTAAACTTATAAAATAGGATAATAACAACCCACTCACCTTGATACTGTAAGAAAACACAGATCAGTATCACTGATCAGCTTGTTTTTACCACTCTAACATCTCTGTGAAGATGAGCCTTGCTGTTTTTGCATTGAAGATCAGTGTTTTATCTCATTTATACTAATATAGTAACAAATTTATTATGTTGAATATTGTACTAACAAAGGTGAGGTATGGGAAGGAGCAGCTGTCTGAAATGAAAGGTTAGAGCTTAAGCCATCAGAATGTTTATGGACAAAACTAGCTGTTGAAATTATGTCCAGAAATGGTGTTGTTTGTTGAAAATGTAATATTTTTAATATGACTTAAAATTAATGTGTAAAATGTGTTGTAGTGGTTAATCTCTAGGTGATCAAGGAACATTTTTTTTAAAAAAAGTTCAATTTTTGTATGTAAAAACAGTTTTCTCAGATGTGCACTGTACAACTGATAAATGTCTCCTCATGTTTAACAGTTACATCCACACAAGGTTTTCCCATTTCTCATTGAACTTTACTATTTTCTGTCAACTGTAAAGGACATCAATCTCTTAATTGTTTTCTCTAATATACCCTCAATAGGACCTCCATCATATAGCCCTGTTCTGTGCTTCCATCCTAACAATTTAGTAGATGTCTGTCAGTGGAACTTATTAACAAGAATAGATGCCGACTCTAGTATGTAATGTCAAATTTGTAGTGCTTCTTGCAAACGTGTTTGGAATCTCTTTTGTTCTACGTGGTCTTGAAATTGATTGCAGCCCTAAGAGCTCTCAGAACAAAACCTTTCTGCCATGTGAGGGAGAAAAATAAAGCTAGTGAATGAAAAATTACAGCCTGGGCTTTCTTGGATTTGCAGATAAGTCAGCATTAAGCAACATTACTGAATGTAACTGCTGGATCAGCTGATGCTTGTTGTGGGTTTCTGATCTTACTGAGACCCTGCTGATGCTGCTTTTGCAGTTTCACTGCTAGGTGGAGATTTGTCTCCTTAATGTTGTCATGGAGTTTAATTAGAGTAGCCATAAAGGCTGTGAGTTCTTGGTGAAGACCAAGAACTGGTAGGTGGTAATCTGCTTACATTTAGTTTGCTCAAGTATCTCTGGATTCTAATGTTACATCATTTTCATATATTCAGTGTCTAGAACAATGAAATGTATTCACCATTAGGTAGGAGCTGATTGTATGACAACAGCTCTTTGTTCAGTTTGTTTAGTATTTAGAAGGAAAGGACAATATCCTACAATGTGAACACTGGAATTTAAAGTTTTCCCTTGATGCTTTTTTATACCTAAGTGACACAAACTGAGAGAATGGTTTAATCCATTTGGTCAATTACAGTTCTTTCTGCAATGATGTTTGAAAAATGGCTGATTTCCTTTGGTGCTCTGTTTTTCAGTATTTACTGATGCTGATAACTCATGTTTCAATTTTCTGGCATTCATCTTTTTTTCTTGCTGTTTTTCTTACTGTTCTATAAGTTTTTCTCTGTTAGGGAGTACCCTTCTCAGGAGTAACTGCTGCTTTGCTGCTTCAGTTTTGTCTCCCTTCTGCAAAAAATTTACCCCCTTTGTTTACAAATGGGTTTGAATATCCAAATTCTAAATTTCTTTACAATACTGTTGGATTGGTTGTCATTTTATCTAGTAAATAGCCTTTTTGTTTCTAGCTAACTGTTGTTTTAAAGTAATAAAATACATGAAAGGTTCAGTTGAGCAGCTTGTTGTGCAACTTACATCCATATCTGTTGTCTTTGTGTGGACAGCTTGCAGGTGCATTCATCCTTGTAAGAAAGAGGGTAAAAGGGAGAATAGCCTGCTTGATGTGATTTGTGGTTTGGTAGGTGGTAGTAGGATAGTGTGGGTGTATCTTGTCTTCTTTCATGCTTTGTCTTGGAGGATGTTACTGCAGACAGAACTGTTCCAAAATTGTATTGTTTTAAGCTGGTTTTGCTGTTAGTACCTTTTCTGGGTCAGTTGAAGATCTTGCTCTGAAGTTGTCTCTCAAAGAAAAATAAACTACTAAATTATCTATTGTTAACATGAAGGATCTAGTACAAGTATTTTCCCAAAGCCAGCAGATGTATAAATGTCTAAATTTATATAATTTATAGTTATATATATATATATATATATATATAAAAATAAAATGAAGTATAAATAATGAAGTACAAGCTATCATGCAAAACACGACTGGAAAATTTTCAGAATATTTGTGGTAAAGCTTTTTTTTTTTAACTACATTTCTTTTTCAATTTATGGTGTATCAGGAGAGTTGTAGATCAGAATGTTTAAAAATTAAGTACAGTGTTCTTTAGCAGGTTTATCTGCTTTTTCACTGATGTGTTATCTTTCATCATCCTTATGTCTTTGAGTGTTCTTTGTTATATGCCTTAGATCTCTCTCTCACACACATACGTACATATATTTAAAAAAAGGAGTATGATGAAGCAGGAAGTGTGGAGTAAGATTGACATGCTTGTTGCTGAAATTCTTCATTTGATCATAATAAATATAATCGAGGCTTCCATGCTGAGGCTGGAAGATCTGTGTGCACACATGAATGTAAGGGGGGTGTTTGATTCCTGCCCTATTTAATTTGATACCCTTGATTTTGCTTGTGGAACAGTCCTAGTGGGTTACATTTATGTACAGAAATGTTTGCACAGTTTGATTTTGTGTTCCTGTTGATTCCTGCTGTGGTGGCAGGGATGGGCCAGAAGCTGTGTTACTATGCTGGTCTTCTCAGAAGAGTCCTAGACTGTCTGCCTACTATTCCTTAGTAATTTGGTAGCTTATAGAAGTTAGAGATGGTTGCATTGAAGGCTGAAAAGACCTTTGTGCTGCTTTTTGGTTTTTTTGGCCCTTTCAATGGTCTTTCTGTTCAGGGCATATCCTGAAGATATTCTCTACCCTAAGAATTTTGTAACTTAGAGGCAAAGCAAGATGATGAGAATACTACATGTATGGCAACTTGGTTCACTATGGTTCACTAAAACACTATACAGACACAGTACCTGATTTTTAGGCTGGATAATAGCAACTTCAAGGAGACATACAGAATCATGTTGTGATTAATTGTTGGCTTTCCAACCATCTTCTTCTTGGTTTAGAGCTTTTATTAATCTGAGGTCTGTGAGGTAGCCTGACTGGAACCTCACAAGTTCTTCACTGTTTTCTGTGGGGAAATACTTGGTTGACCTCAGGAGTTTATGATAAAAAACATTGGTTTTGTTTTAGAAGCAGTAATGCTTAATTGTTTAGATTTTTAAAAATCTATAGTTAGATGTAAGTATTCTTTTAAACAAGTTATCATTTTAAACAGTTTCCAAATCTTGTGTCTTTAGCTTTTGTTACTCAATTACCTGCCTGCTAAACTATTTAGGGCCTAAATTTCTACCATGGTAAACCTCTGGGAAAAGAAAAGTGTCATGCATCAGACAACAACAAACCCACATGTTTTACTTTTAACTTGCAGTTCTTTGACCCATATTTAAAGGTAATTACAGACATCAGAAAATAGCAGTTGCTTTTCAGTTGGTGAGCACTTAATATATTTAATCTCCATTCCTCCTGGTTTTCAGTGTTTGTGTACAGGCTGTCTCATCTGCTGGTTCTTTACTGTTTCCTTCATTCCTGAACTGAAGTGGTGGGTATATGGCCATCTGCATTTCTTCAAGCTTTCAATCAGAACTGTTAAGACTTCCATTGTGTCTACATATGCCATATGGCAACACATCCTGAGCATAGTGTTTGCTTTGTAAGGAAACCTTAGTGGCTCCCATGTTAGTACAAGTCTTCAGCTGCCTATTTAGAGCAGCCAAAGACCATGAAATTTTTATCAACCACAGGGATTTTTGCTTGATACAGTAGGAGAGATACAATAGTGGTGTATTTGGGCATCAGACTCTACTAAAAAGTTGTTATGGGACAATGTACCACGGGGATCAAGGTGGCATCTTTTCTGCAGTATGTGGCATTCTTTTGCTCGGGTCCTGTCCATAACTAGGAAATGAAATGTGCATGAGTCCTAATATCTGCAAACTCCTGATACAGAATTAGTTCATCTGTGTAGAATGATACTAACACTAGCACTCAGCAGTACTGGTCCTCTTATGTGAAGGCTTATATCAGTCATCAGTCACCACAATTTTATGTTTTTATTAATGTAGGTGAACTTTTAGTAACATGACAGTCTGAAGTAAAGTATCCTGTAAGAGACATGGTTTACATTTTCACTGTTAGGAGATGGAGAGGTAGGAATAAATCTGTCTGAAGAGAACTTGGGATCTTTGAATATGTTTATCTTGTTGCAAACTATGGGAAAGTTTCTTGAGAAGATGCAACATGTAAGAAATTTGTCCTGGATTATTCAAATGACTGTTACTTTACTTATTCAAATTTTATCATGAATGTTATGTGTAACACACTAGTAATTGTTGCTTTTTCAAGAAAAAAACAAAGACTGTTCAATAGGCATACAAGACCTACTGGACAACTACAGGTGCTATAAAATTGAGTTCTTAATCTACTGATTGCTTCAGAATTAGATTAGATTAATGATTCAGTTGCAGAATTCTTTTACTCTAGATTGCACGTGTAGATATTTCTCTCAATCTGAAACCCCTGAATTGTTCAGAGTCTGACTGAATGATAGCATCCTTCTGCCATGGTGATGGAGGCCAGCTAGGACTATTGGCTAGTTTTCTCTTAACCTGAGCAGACACATGGTTTCTAAGTTGAGGGCAATTTACTTCAGTGTCTGTATTTTCAAGTGGTATGCTTCAGTAAGGTGCTGTTTGGACTTGAAAAATCTTTGGTGGTCTCTGTGTGACCACCTGTGATCAAATAAAGCAAAAGGTGAAATGTATGTAATGAAAATAGGTGTTTTGTGATTAACAGGTGTTCAGTTTTGGGACACATTTTTAAATTGTATTTATACATTACCCTTAAACAACAAGCATTAGGAAGGTAAGGTAAAAGAAATATGACCTAAAGTAATTATGCTGGAAGCAAGGGTAAGGATTCAAGATTGGAAAACCTAAGATGACAAGGGGAAAATAATAAAGGGAAAGACTAACCTGCTGTTTTCTTGCTCTATGAGTTTTTTAGTGATGTGTATGTATATTTATGTTTTTCAGACTTTCAGTGTGCAGTCTTCAACAAATGGTCAGTTTGTCTCTCCCAGTGACATTCAGTTGAAATGTAATTATTGCAAAAGTTCTTTTTGTTCAAAGCCAGAAGTACTGGAGTGGGAGGTAAGGGGGGGTTGGAGTTATTTTTTGGGATGATGAAATGTTTAAAAGTTTAAATCTGTAACTTAATACAATTTTTCTAGATAGCTATTTTATAAGGTATTGAAGCTTAAAAAATTAAGTTAACAAAATCTAGTTCTGTAGAATATAATTTAACTTTAATACGGGTAAAAGCAGGAGTCTTAGTTCATCAATAACAAATAGAAAAGCATATGTAGAATTCAAGGCAAAATATAATTTCTCACATCAGCTAAGTAAGTTTGAAATCTTTCATCTTCAGTTACAGTATGACTGGAGATATGATAGATCATTGTACACTTCTCTGTGAATGGAGAGAAGGATCTGAAGAGTATATGCTAAGATGAATTGGTATCTTTTGTGCTTAGCATTTTCATATGAAATGATGAGTATTTGTAACACTCCCTATCAGCTTGAGTGACAGCTGTTAATTTTAGCATGAGAATTCATACCCTAATTGTGTGCTTGCAATTCTGTTCATTAGTTCAAGTTGTCTCTTAATGGCAAACTCTCCAGATTGGACGATTTTATCCATTAACTCTATTTGTGATGCTTTGCAACTTTGTGTTTAGAACAAAGTGTATCAGTTCTGCAGCAGAACATGTTCTGATGATTATAAGAAACTGCACTGCATAGTTACATACTGTGAATACTGTCAAGAGGAGAAAACGCTGCATGAGACGGTGAATTTCTCTGGCATCAAAAGACCATTCTGTAGTGAAGGTATGTATGTAGATGGGTTTTTGTTTTTTTTTTCCCTAAGATATTGGTCATTGTAGTTTTACAGCAGTTGACTTACTATGTTAGTATTTAATGTGAAAATTAAGGTAACTTTCTTCGTTATTATTAATGAAGTGCATGTGCCTGTTATTACTAGTGCATGAATATGTTAATTTATCTGAGCTGCTTTTATGGTCCAAGATGAAGAAAAGTAGGCAACACTTTTAAATGTGTGTATACATACACATATGCTCAAAAAAACTAGAGATTTGTTTTGTTTAATTTGTGCAGCAAAGCCTATAGCAACACTGACTGCATTGAGGAATACCAAGCTTTCTTTTTGATTAATATTTTCAAATTTTAATGTGACAGTGGAAATTCTTTATTTGCTCAGAGTAGTTATTTAAGCGGTAATTTTAATGATGGTGTGTTGATGTGGGTTGATTACAGTCATGATAATTTTCCTGACTAATTACTTAGATTTTTTTAAAAGAGAACAAACTAAAAAGGAAGTATATGGGCACAGGCTTCTTTTAAATTGCATTAAAACACGGATTGTATTTATAGAAAGAGCGAAATACAGTCTTAGTAAGAACCTATCCTTTCCACTGCTGGGATACCGATACTTAATCCTGGTTTTAGAAGTTTAATTACAAGTTTGGGTTACCAGTCACTAGAGGATATAGGGAATATTATTTTTTTCTTTAGTAATAATAATAATAATGCTTTTACTATCATTTGTTAAACCTTGCTAAGATTGTCTGCTTTCAAGCAGCAGTTGTGCCAGTTCACTTTAGCAGGATCCTGTTAACCTGGAGAGAGGTGGGTTGTGGGGCTGAAGGCAGCAGCCATCCTTCTGTGCTGTAGCCATATAGCTCTGGACTCTGCAATGTTTTGTTTTTGAATGGAGTGACATGGGTTAGGTTTCTTTGCCATCATTACTTTCTTCTTGTGTTCTGGACAGCAGACTGATAGCTGGAGAGTAAAAAAGGACAAAGCAAGGCCTGGCTTTAGGGTGTATTGCAGTGCTCAGTAACATCTAGTTAGAAATTATTTCAGTTAGTAAGTTTCTGTGGAATATTTTCAAAGACGAGCAAACTGGTTTTCCTTGGAGATTGCAGTGTTTGCTGGTATTACTGTGAATCTTACAGTTCCCTTGTTTCAAAGCCTGGTGACTGAGAGAATGAAACCAGAAAGATGGATAATGCAAGTTATGCTATTCACTGCTTCCAAAGATACTTTTCTGTATGAGTGGGCTTGAAATAAGTAAGTACTTGTATTTTCTATTGGAAAATTTGAGTGAGGAAGGAGAGAAACAAAAGCACTCTGCTGCATGAATAGTTACTAAATGAGAGGAATTCACTGCCAGATGGCTTGGTGTGGGTTCTGAGTTTGCATGTGTTGAACTGTCAGCTTGATAGCAAAGGTGATCATTCTGAGGATGAATGTGCCAGATGTTACTGTTAAAGTTTATTGGTTTACTGTGATGATCTGAACCCGTTGAGTAATACAGAGAAGGGAATCAAAAACACTATATAGAAAGTACCTTGAATGTGGCTCACTTGGTGGTTGTATCTCAGGTGTACTTTGTGATGCATATGATAAAAACTGTCTGGGCTACATTTATTGCTGCAGAAATAGTGGAGTCCAAGAGTTAAGTGTTTAGATCTGACGTGGGGAGGAGAGGGCTAAGTCTTTAGATGGACTGAGTGGAGATCAGCACATGAAAGTTCTATAATAAGAGGTGATAGATTTCTGTTCCTTTTCTGGGCTCCCTGACACCACTAGTTTTTCCTTGATGTCATAGCCTTCTTTCAGAAATTGTCAAACTGTTTATAAAGTAGAAGAACTAGTAGATAAACCAAATAAACTTGTTAGATATGGAGGCCATGCTGCTTTTGAATATTGCAAGGTGTTCAAGAAACTTCACCAACAGAACATACTTTGTTGAGCATTCAATTATTCTTCACCAGAATATTAAAATTTGAGAAGAAGTAAACTAAAGTTCTCAGTCACAAAATTTTTTTGTATTTTTGGAAGAAATTGAACTCTCAAGGGAGAATACTGGAAAATTTCAGGTGTGTATTTATTACAGAAAGCTCCTAGATAAAATCAACAGAAATTAAACAGGTGTTGAAATGTCTGCAAGAGTTCTTATTTGTTGGTCTTCAAGCAAACCCATGGAAAAGCATAGATAGCATCAACCAGAAAACTCCTTGACTGCGTATGCCTGCCTAGCCAGAGTACTGAAGATTTTGTCATTCTTCTGCTCACATTCTTCATACCTAAAGTTTTTTTGTAAATGCACATATGTATATATTTTCACACAAACCTACATTAAAGTCTCTGGGATCAGTATTTCTGTGCAGTTCCACTCCAAATCTCTTTTTGTATGTTTCTCTTCAGATACTTAAAAATAGTGCAGTGACCAGGTGAAACTTTCATTGCAATAAGGTGTAATTAGAACTAACCTATCATTTGTGCTAAAGATAGTTATTAATTATTTTCTAGAGTCCTGTATGCTTTTTCTGGTTCCATCCAAAACTTGGATGCTACATGGAGGATGAACAACCTGAATGGACTAGCTGAAAGAGTAATCTGTTACTCTGATGCTGAGGCTTTGGAAATTAAACTGTCCTGGTGTTTTGCTACTAAAATGCCTCATTCCAAAATATTAGTATCTAAATTAAATACGATGTATATGGTATATGCTAAAGCAAGAAGATCAAAGTTGCTTGTAGATTTTTATGTATGTGTAGTTGCATGAGTGACAACTGAGAACAGGCTGTGCACATTTTTAATCCTGAGGAGCTTTTCAGGTTACTGAGTTTTGGTTTGTTTAATAGACCCTCTGAGGGTCTAGGAGAATAAATAAGTCTTTGCCAATCTAACAATGGAACTATTTTATGATCAGTATGACCATAATTTCTTAATACTTGTGGATGTATTTTGCATGTAATTAATCTTCTTTATAGAAATGTTCTGATTTAAATAGCACAAGCTTTGTAGTGTGAATTTTAGTAACACTGATTCATGTCTGGTACTCTGCTTCTTGGAGGGAGAGGGTCAGTAAGCTGTGCACCACTCAGTTATGTGGTGCTTGGGAACTCCTTTCAGATGGGTAATACAGATAAAGGACAGCTGTGACAATAGCAACTATAGTATCATCTTAATAGTATGCTAATAAATTCCTGGGAATTACAGATTCTGTAAATTAAACCCAGTGTACAACTGGGATGTTTCATCCAAGTAGAAATAACCCCTTTTGAAATACTCTAGAGCTATCAAGTAGGAAAAGAAATTTAGGAAATTAAGTGATTTAACAACTGAGTATAGGAAAGATGTTTATTTAGTTAAAGCATTACAGATCTTAGAGTGGTATTTTTTCAACCACTGCTGCACAGCAGATTGTTCAGTAAAGTATACTGTTACATGTTTAGCTGATTGGTTTTAATTGGTTATTAGACTTACATGAAAACATTACAGATACTGGGAGTAGGCTAAACACAAGTATGTTAAGCTTTATATAGGTGCTTACCTATGAATGTGTTACAACCAATGAAGATATTACCTGGAATTCATAGCAATTCCTTTTGTTACTAGAAACATTAACAAACTGGTTTCCAAACAGCACTCTGATTAGTACGGTGCAGTTGTTCAGGCCAAGGTCTCTTAGTTATTAAAATCTCTTAGTTATTAAAACTTTGAGCTGCAGATGACTATTCCAATCAAATTTTGTTACTGTAAACTCTCAAAAATATTTTTATGCTGATAAAAATCAATTAAGGTATAAAAGCATGTATATACATATCAGAAAAGTCTCTTAGGGAATTCTTAACGGAATTCCAGCACTTCAGAAGGACCAAGTGAAGACTCTTGGATCTTTGCTTTCCTTCAGCACTTTCACACATGGGGACAAATGCACAGGGAAGAGCTTGAGAGTTGATTCTTGTGGTATTGCACATGTGGAAGAGTCTGATTGTATAGATGTAGTTTCTGATTAGTGCTTGTTGGACACTTGCCATTTGGAATTACCTGAAAATTTTAACTTGTTAACCTGGATTTTGGTATTTCTGTCAGTGTTCTTGTTGTTGAAAAAGTTGAAAGATCTGTGCTGAGGAACAGATTATATATTTATATTCCCTCCATCTATAAAGGGAGAATATAGATCCTGTTAAAGGAATGACATTTAAATTTTGAGTACAGGTTGTGTTGAATTGTGAGATTTTTTTTGTTCATGGACGTATTATTTCTAACATTGGAAAGAATATCAAGTGAAATCCTGTGCATTGTTAGACTACAGTGGTCCTTGTTAGACTGGTGTTCCTCAGTGTTAATTCCAGTGTTGTGCATTTGAAGAGGTTTGAGATACTTCTTAAAGCAGCAGCATTGGCTATTGCACATAAAGGGTAATGACAATTTAAGGTGTTGATGTTATGAGCACAAGAAGGAGAAAGTTTGTAAAGATTCTTATTATTATCCTGAAAGAATAATTAACTTGAGAAGATTTAAGAACAAGAAGAAGCTGGGGAACTGGATGGTAGTCAGATGAAGCCGAAAGGAAGGAGGTAGTATCTAAGATCAGAAAATACTTGGATAGACTGAGGATATGTAAAAGTTGAGTCAAAATAATAAAAGGTTCCCAAGCAGAAAGCAAGAAAGGAAGTAGGATATAGAAACTCTCTGATAAACAGAGAATGAGGTCTATTTTAAGTGGCAATTCAAACAGGACCCAAAATAGGATGCATTGCATCTGTTTCCATAAGGTTAATGGTGCTTATTTTAAAGCCATAAACAGCAGATGATAAGACTGTAGGTGTGGAAGAGCTGGCTATTGCATTTGAATCAATACAGAGGGAGACAACAGAAGGCAGCAGAAAGATCTGGATGGAGCACAGCTCTAGAAATCTTCCCAAGACCTGGTTTATGATGCCACAGGCTTCTTGATACTCCAGGCTTGTGATATGACAGGTCTGTTGTTGTCCTTCTCTGGGTGAAGTTGTTAAAGGGTAACAATTGCAGTTGTTACAAGGTGACAGAAAGCAAATCCTGTATGTAGCTTTGAGGAGGAGAAAGGTAGTCTAGTAATAGTATAGCCTAGTAGTATAGTATAGTATATAGTATATGGTATAGTATAGTAGTAGTATAGCCTTTCAGAGGTAAATAATTAATTGCTCTTCGCTTGAAACACTTTAAATATGTTATTCTCTGTGGTAAAAAGAGTTGAATTACAGAGTGTTTTTCCATTAGAACTTTGTTAAAGAACATAAGTGATTACTTACATGGGTAGCTTGAACCAAATGTCCTGCCCTTACATTTTTTTTTTAAGAGAAAATAGCTGTTAATTTCAAAGTCCTTTAAAGGATCTTTAAAGCTCTAGAGATTTTAATCTGGTCACACTGTAACTTGAGTGTTTGTTACAGTAGAAATCCTGAGGAATTTAGGATTTTCGTCATATCTTCGTGATCAAAGTGTTGGGGTGTCAGCTGTTTGTCTCAGGCAGTGCTTATATTCATTAATCCCAAATCCCCAGGGGACTTAGGCTCATGAGTCACAGCAATGTGGGAGATGTTTGATTGGAGAATGGAAAAATTTCTTATGGCTTTTTTTTTTTTTGTTTTAAATGCAACAGCAGTATTGTCTTCACTTCTTCACTCTCTATAGTTCATCAGCCAAGGAAAATGTCAGCCTTGTCCATTCCTTTTTGTAGGTTATTTAGCCAGGTGCACATAACTTAACTCATTGGTGGCAGAGTACTTGTACAAATCTATAGTCTAGAAAGGTTGATCCAATGCTGAATGGCCCTTGTAGGGCACAGCTGAAGAGAAGGATGCATCGTGGTGCTGAGCTAGCTCTGGAATTGTGAAGAATTTCAAAGAATCTGATGCCCCATACAATAATGAGATACACAGCCAACAGTAAAAAATACTAGCAAGAAATCTTCAGTGCCTTAATGGGTACTTCTGACTAATAGTTTGCACACACTGCTATCTTCATGATTACAATTTCCTTCAGAGCAGGGTATTTAACATCTGAATTAGATGCACTTTAAGGGCGATTCCTTGATTTGACACTTCCCACTGCCTGCTTTCTGTGGTAGTAATTTTCTTTATGCTGTTATTAAAGAACCAAATAGGTAACTTAAAAAAACTCTAAACCATTCAAAACACAATTACCTACAGTGTCCTATTTGTACTCTATTCTGTAATTGTCTTGTTTTGATATTGCTAGTAAATTGTAATTTGTTAGCAAAGTTTGTAGCATTGCAAGTTAAAATTCCTCAATAACCTTTGGTTTTTGGAAGATGCTGCCTGATGCAGCTTCCACTTGCTTTCTTGTGCTTTTAGTGATTTTAAAATAGTATCTCAACTTCACAGGTATTAAATACTCCCCTAACAGACAAAAGCACAAGTCACTTAATTGAAATTACTGAGTGCATTACAATACTTTTACATTCTGTATGCAGGAGGGAAGTGCAGCATGTATATATGTTACATATTGAGTTCCATTACTTATCAGAAGTATGTTGAGTCTGCATATGTTAGACTGTATGCCCCAGCAGAGCAGGCACTTGGAAGGCCTGAGTTCTGGTCTTGGTGGTACTGTGATATTTGGGAGATCATAAAAGCAGGTTCAGTATCTGAGATTAAAGTTCTATGTAGATGTTCCCTTGTCCTTCCACTGTTTAATACTTGATCATCTCGAATGGTTCTCTTCTGTAAAATTAGCACAATTACAGAGATTTATGGTATGTGATTTAGGCATCAGCTGAATATACACTAGATTTGAGGTAGTTTGAATACGTTATATTCTCAAAATAGCCTATGTAATAGCTATAATGTTCATCTTTTAATGCATTTAATACTTTGAAGGAGGATCAGATTATTAAAGAATAAAGGTCTCATGGCAACCCTGAATTTATGACTGCATAGCAAATGCAAAAAACCCCAACCCACCTGATGCAAAAAGAAAAAATAAGACCTACAAATCCTACCCAAATTTTACATGTAAACTCCTGTCATTGTGTAATTATTCACAGTACTTGCTGCTTTCTTTATAGTTACATTTTTTAAGATACTCCTTGGTTCCTAGGTCATCTTGAACCTATTAGTGGTCTTAAAAATAATTGATCTATTGTAAATGGTTTGCTGTATTGATAGCATTAAAGTAGTAATAGAAATAAGTTGATCCTTGTAGGTATTGTTTTGAGCAGATAGTGTTGTCTATCTTTAAATTTTCTGTTTGTCTGGGGGTCACATTCTGAGGATGTGTAACTGAGCTATGTAATTTCAACTCAACGCATTTGCATGGGTCTGTATGAAAAGAAAATGTATTTTTTCTGACTGTTTATTCAGGGATTTATTTGATAAGCTCAGTTTCAACTGTAGGGTTTTGAAAAAGATGTGGACAACACATGAAACCACTGAGTTGTGCAGGAAAGGTATTCAGGTAAAAATGTGTTGTAATGTAGTCGTATTATCCACCCTGAATTTGTCTGAAGCCCCAAATGTTAGGTGTTGTTATATTAATTTAATTTTCAATATTTAACTCTTAACTGTGATATCTCTCTGTAAAAATTACTTTGTTCCTAATATTTAAAATCTGTTTCCAGGCTGCAAGCTGCTATATAAACAAGACTTTGCAAGACGGTTAGGACTGAGATGTGTTACTTGTAATTACTGCTCACAGCTGTGCAAAAAGGGAGCAACTAAGGAACTTGATGGTGTAGTGAGAGATTTCTGCAGTGAAGAGTGCTGTAAAAAATTTCAGGACTGGTACTACAAGGCAAGTAACTTAGAATTTTTGACGAGAGCTCCACAGTTAAAAAAACCAAAAATGCACATATGAGGATATCTCGAGGACTGTGCAACAAATATGGCTCACTTCAGCAAAGCATTTGCTACCCAATAAGCAAATGGATTAATCTCATCATTTAAGTTTTCTTAGATCGTAGAGCAGCATTTCTGTCATCTGACTTGATTAATTCATTTGGCAAGCAAGTCTTGAGTTACAGAAAATGAAAAAGATACTATGTATATTTGTTACTTTACAATTCCATTTTTTTCTCCTTAATTGATTTTTCTTGCCAAAACTTCTTAAATGTATAATCAGAATTCAGAATGTTGCAAGCACTGTTAATAGCATCTGGATGATCCTTGGAATTCACTGATAAACTAGGTTAGCAAAGTTTTTCTTGTGCCTCTTTTTTTTTTTTTTTTTTTTTTTTTTTTTTTTTTTTTTTTTTTCTTTTCTTTTTTTCTTTTCTTTTCTTTTCTTTTTTTCCCCTTTTTTTTTTCCGTTTTCCCTTCTCCCACAGTTTGAACTGCAGAGGCTTTGATTGTTCATTATTTCCAAGTGGAAAGGATGCCAAAGGGAAAAGCAAGACCAAGTGGATTTCTATTAAAAGTTTAAATCAAACAGATGGCATCTGTTTCTAAACCTCTGGAAGGTTAACTACCTGGAGAAGCACAACCAGCAAAGAATTCATGTTAAGAGTTTGTTGTTGTTGTTTGGTTTTTTGGTATTGTTTTGCTTGGTTTTTTTTTTCCATGGAAAATGAAAAGAAATAAAGGTGAAATTGGACTGGGTTTAACCTGCCATTAGTACCATGGATAAAATATTTGATCTCTGGTGTGAACATCCTGGAAACCTACCCTGATAATATCAAAACAAGAGCTCTACTTGAGGATAAAATTGCAAAGCAGACAGTACAAAATTCGTCACCATACCAAAACTGTACATAGCCTGGAAGGCAATTAGAAGCTTGAAATGTTAGAGGTTTAGATACAAGTTCTGTAATTCAAGATGATCTACCTACCATAAAAGAACTGAATTTGAAGACATACCTGGTATTTTGGAATGTCTGGTTCCAGAAGTGTTACAGCCAAACATTGTTAAGTCTTTATTTTGAATAATGTACGTAGGGTCCTGTTAGACATTCCTGAAAAAAAGCTACTGAAGACCAGAATGATTTTTTTCTGTCTCATGTGAAAATAGGGTGGCAAAGGTTGGCTGCAGAGTACTTGAACTTCCTAAAATGTTAACTTCATACAGTAATATTTAATCTATATGCCTGAAAACCTGGTGTATGGAGTGAAATTTATTCCTATGTTAAAGGTGCCTTCTTGTAGAGAACCTAATAAAGCTTTGGTGTGCTTTAGAGATCTCTTGGTCAGTTTCAGCAAATGGTATGGTCTGGGGGTGTGCATACCAAACTAGTTTCATGTACAGAATGAACTTTTGTGGAAGCTTGGAACTGTAATTTGGGTTTGAGAACTGCTTAAATTCTGACTTGAGGTTGTCCTGATCTGTGGGATAAGGCAATAACTTGGCCCATTAAGTCTGCTTAAGGAATGCTGTTGGTACCGTGGTATAGGGAAGTTAGATATGATGCCATGAAAAGGCAATTTAAACAGATTTGCTGGGAACTAGCAACTTCTGATGATATTGAAGTGTTAGATATTTTTACTGTTTAAATCTTACACTTGCTAGTGGAACTAGTGTTACATAGTGTTAAATTGCTGTTTGCTGTTTTTCTCAAATCCTTCTTAAAGCCTTTGCCTAATTCAGTTCTGGTTATAACAGTTTGGGATTTGTTACATGAGGAACATGTAATAAGTTTTGGGAAATAGTGTGTTTTGCTAAAATTGTCTTTTTTTCATTACATCCTTTGCTGGTAACTTCTTCCTTTTCTATAAAAGTCACTTGAGATATCTTAAATTTGTTAGTGTATAATTAGCTGTTGCTCTGACCTAGCCATAAATAGATAATGATAAAAATCAATAATAATAGATAAAAAATTCAAAAGCAGTAATAATAGTGATGATAAAAAAAAGGATAGATCTGAACCCCTCCCCAAATTTGTACTTCATTTGCTGTTTTGTTAGCTTCTTAAAAGTATAGTTACATATGTATGAGCGTTCTCATTTATACTATGTCCAGTGTTATTTTGAAGTTTAAATGTATACATGAAGAGAAGTAGTAATAACCTAGTAATGTTTTAACACCAGCATTGTGTTCATTAAACAAATGTTTGTCTCCATCTTCTTTGTCTTTTTTTTTTTTTTTTTTTTCCTTATGGACACATCTTTCTCATGTAGTATTATCTGGGAAACATCTTAACTTTTAAAAATAATGGGAGAGCTTCCCTGAATGCCAAAATTCTTTTCTCAAAAAGCCAGAAGCCAGCAGTGATAGAAGCACCACAGACTGTTATCTAGAAGTATTAGAAGCAAATCAGACTTACCTGTAAGTGTTCTTAAAGCCTAATACGAGGGATGTAAAAGAATAGTTTAGTCCTAATAATTTCTTGGGTGACAGCTACAGCTACCCCATTTAGTGCCAAGTTTAGAGTAAATTGGTATTGTATGGTGTCCATGCACCTCTGAGACAAGAGGTAAAATTTTTGGTATCTTGAGGTTAGCTCCCTAAGTTATTACAGCTCCTTTTGTAAACTTTAATTGCATACAATGGTTTGGATGTTAATCTGAAAAATGCCTGGAAATTCTCCATATCAGTATTTTAGTATTGTGATATTTGATGGTGGTTTCAGTAATTTGGTGTTACTTTAACTGGAGCATGGAAAGTACCTTACAAAAAGAGTATACAGTTCTAAGAAAAGTATAGAAATATGTTTAAAATATTCACTGTGAAACGTTGCTGAAAATACTACAGCTGAAGTGCATTTACAGGTCATTCAAGGCTGCAGTAGAGGGTTGTTTGGATTGAGCATGTATGGTGACAACTCTGGTCACTGGATGTCAGGCATCTTCAGTGCAGAGTAAGCAGGAGGTGGGGAACTACAGCCTGTATACAGAAAAATTACTGTGTCTGGTGAGCTCAGGTAGCAAGGATTGTCAACAGTGGTGAAGTTTGAAACAATGGAGCCAGCATTAATCTAAATGGTACAAGCAGCAAGACAGCCTTGTGGAACTTTTCCTGTCCCAGTCAAGCCACTGTAGTTAGGGATCTCAGTTTCAAGTAGGTACTGTTTCAGAACAGTTCATTTCCATTCTCTTTTAATCACTCATTTTCTGGAAACATCTCTTGCTTCCTATTGATTGTGGATTGAACTCAGGTAACTAAAATTAGGTCAAATTAATACCAATCCAAATCAGGTCAAATTAATACCACTCCAAACCATTAGAGAACACTTAGGAACAAGGTCATTAAGAATGTAAATAAAAGCCCCACATGTGAAAACTTTGTTTTTTAAACCAAGCGTTAGTGATGGATGGTAGTCACCATGCCCATTTAAACATGTTGAAGCTTGAACTGGGAAAAGAATTGGACCAAAAGGAGTTGCAGAGGAGTTACATGCAATTGGAGCACAGACTCTGGAAAGATAGAGATGGCAGACTTGAAGGCAGGTATTTTTGGAGATTCAATTAGCATATCTTGCCAGTATCTCAAGTGAAAAAAAAAAATGGGAAGGGAAGGAAGGAAGGAAAATGCAGAAAATTGCAAATTCATACTTATGTTTTCAATTATTTCCATGGTCAGGAAAGTGGGGTGAACAAGCAGGTAGTAGGAGACTTAAGTGCATGGAAGAGTTCATAGTTTTTACTGCAAGCATAATGATGGCAATTGTAAAATTACAGTGTAGCAAATGTAGAAATGAGAAGTCAAGCATCCTTATGAAGGAATCTTGGGCTTGCTAAGGAATAGTAATTTCCATGCTGAAGCAAACCAGAATTTTTTCACCCAAATACTTTAATACACTTATTCAAAGGTCCAAATTGAAGAGCAGAATCAGAAAAGTGAGAGAACAGTTGGAGGAAGGCTGTTGCTATGCACTTGACAGGATCAGTCACCTTTTTCTTCCTTTGAAGGAGAGAGAAAAATGAGCAGAAAGTGATGCTTTGCTAGTCAAGCATTGGGGGGGTTTTCTGCACATGGGTCGGCTGTCATTCTTAATCAGCATTAGGTGGGCTTGAGATTTAAAATCAGAGTGAGTTATACATAATTTTTTTTCTCTATTGGTATTTTAGGGTTTTGGTGGCTTTGAAAGATGTATTTGCATTAAAGGTGTGAATTCACAGTTTCCCTGAGCTGATAAATCTGGGTGATCTTGGCAACAGTCCACACTTCATCTTCCCTGTTACCTTCTAATAGAACAACTCACTTGCTCTTTTGTCCCACTCAGAACATTTCTGCTGCAGCAGGAACTGTGGATTAGAATCACTAGGAAGTCAAAGTGATAAATATAACAAAAATTGTGGGAGAAGGGGGGTAATGTGGTGCTGTAAGGTCCCTGACCTTGTGTACCCTTCAGGTGCATGTGCACTACTGCTGACACTTGTACAAAGGATGGGGAAAAGAAGGACCTGGCCCTCCAGGGGCACCTGTTGCTTAGTGTGAGGTGATGCTGTAGCCAAATCTTTAATTTTAATTGCTCCCAATTTAACGCTAGATAGACTGCCAGAATCTTTTCTACATATTGTTTTAAATAATTGAAAATTGCAACTGAGAGCTGAATTTTTTGTATTGCCAAAGGATGGTGCCAGACTGCTTAAAGGATAGAGAAGGAGTTCAGCATTTTATTACTTTTTAAATTGGAACTAATTGCCTGTATGTACTTTTTTTTTGAAAAACAGAAATGAACTACAGTTGGAATTTTTTTTTTAATTCAGCCATACTAAATATGTGAACTGTATGTAACTGTGCATGGTTTTATGTATTAATGTTTTATGTTGCTTATTATCATTACTTCCTTTTTCCTCTCCTGGGTATATTATTAGGTTGACTTATTTTGGATTGCTGAGTATCCATAAAGCTTTTATTTTTTTTTTTTTTTAAAGTCTGCTTTAGGACAGAGGTTGCCAGCAGTTTCAAGGGCAGCAGTAGCAGAACACTTTGCTTACTTTAGCAACTGAAACTGGGGCTAGCCCTGTTCAGATAATAATTTATGGCATGTCTGATTAAATTCAGTGGAATCTGTTCTGGAATTTAATTCTGAATCTTAGCAATGCCTCATAAAATTATATAGTTTGGTGAAAGAGGTACTACTGAAATATTGAGCTAAGGATACAGAAGAACAAAAGTTTTGAGTTTCAGGTTACATGCTAACTAGATTTTGTGGAAATCTTCAGTTTGAGAGCTATTCTTGTTTATACATCATAGAGAAACTTTGAACTAAATAATTGGAATCTAAAATTGTTGTTGAAGTACTAAAATAGTGGAAATACAAAAGTTACTTACACTAAAGGGCTCTGTTTTGATACCTAGAGAAGTGAATGTGTTTGTGACTTGAAAGAGCACCAGACTCTGAAGGGGAAACAGATCTACTTGTTCTTGATTCAAGACAGTCATTATGGAGTCTCAGTTGCTTTCTGCTCTTGTTTCGTAGAATGTTTCAGTGGAATTAATTAAAATGGATGCATAAAACTAATATTTTTGCTAACTATAATTGCTAACTAAGTGAGCAATTTTTAAAGACTTAATGAAGACTTAGTGAAACAATGTAGATTCTTTCTGGGTGTTAACCCCCAGAAAATAATTTAAAATAAAGTAAAAGATGTGCCTGTACACACAGGCTAGAAGGTAATGTAACTGTCATGGAGCCTACATGAGTGATGCTTCACTGTGCATCAGTAATGATCCTTCAGCACTCTTAAAAACGTAATCTTTTAAAATGTGGAAATAATTTTTTTTTTCCAAGGCTTGTTTAAAAATGTCAAAATCTTCCTTTGTATTAAGGCTGCACGATGTGACTGTTGTAAGTCTCAAGGAACTCTCAAAGAGAAAGTACAGTGGCGTGGCGAAATGAAACACTTCTGTGATCAGCACTGTTTGCTCCGTTTCTACTGTCAACAAAATGAACCAAATTTGGCAACCCAAAAAGGACCTGAGAACTTACAGTATGGTATGTGCTGCTTTGTGGCTGCTAAACAGCAAACAAGATGCTTCCTTTAAATAAAAAAATTTAAAGCTGCATTAATTACTTGTGATAAACTGTGTTAGAGATGACCTTTTATTTTATCATCTGAGTAATAATTGATCCCTTCGCTATTTCTTATCTTAGCTCTTTATTTTATTGCTTTTTTGAGAGTTGAAACATTGTCAGGTAGTCAGACCGTTTTGTACTCCCTTTTTAAAAAACAAATTTTTTTTAGGTTAAACATAATGGGGACAGAAAATGCTTTCCTTTTCCGTTATGCTCCGATTTGTCATCACTTGCCCTGTGGAAACTCTTTCAAAATTTGTTTTTGGTCACATGCAGCAGATAAATGTACCAGGAATGAAAAAAAGAAAATTAAATCAAATTTAATTAAAAGGAAATAAATGGAAACTAAATGAGAATGGAATGAAAGTATTTAGATAAGATGAATACATTCCTTTTTTTTTTTCTATTGGCAATAGTTTCCCTGTAAATTTGCTGATGGGAGCTGAGTGCATGTTTATGTGACTTCACTGACAAGTCAGGGAAAGTTCAAATAAATCAGCTTTGTGATTAATGTAATTATACCAACAGCTTCTTTTATGGCCACTTTCATATTTGAACATTGTGGTATTTACTTTTCTGAAAGAGAGAATGGAGCATTGATTTAGGATTTGCTTTTGTGTAAGGTTCAGTGCTGGAGCAGTGAGATGCCTATGAATGACAAGTCTTGCGTGCAGTTCCCACCTGCAGTACAGTATTAAATAATGCTGTTATTTATTATTACCCTGATGATACCTGTTGTTACAATTGCTTACTGAAATTTGCTTTGATTTTGAAAAAGGGAAAGAATTTCTGAAACTGTTTTCTTACATTTTTAGATCAGGGTTGTCAAGGTCTTCGAACAAAAATAACTGTAAGTACATTTATTTAACATACATGTAACCTAAATAGATATATTAAAAATGTGAGTGGTGGCTTAGGGGGATGATATTAAAAAGCAAAAAATCTTCAACTTCAAATGGCATTAAGCTTAATTTGTGGAGCTTTTTATTCTTTTTTACATTAGTAATGGAAATTAAATTTTTAAGGTTTGTATTTTGTCTTCTAATGGCTTCTGGGGAACCAAATAATCAGTTACATATTTTCCACCTATAGTGCATGAAAGTGTTGCTTAAGGGTTAATCCACAAACTATGTGAATCTTATTCACATGTTTAGACTGATAAGATGTATTTATTGATTGTAGCAAGGGAAGAGAATTTCAGTGGGTGATCAGAATATTAAGGTTGTGTCTCAATTTTGAAATGCTTAAATAAAGCTTCAGTTCTTAAATTATAATTCCCAAGAGTAGTATAATTGGTGCTCAGGGTCTGATTGACTTTGGTGCACTTCACAGAGTATCACAGAATCACAGAGAGTTAGGGGTTGGAAGGGACCTCAAAAGATCATCGAGTCCAACCCCCTCTGCCAGAGCAGGGTCACCTACAGCAGGTCACACAGGGATGCATCCAGGTGGGCTTTGAATGTTTCCAGAGAGCAAGTCTCCACAACCTCCCGGGGCAGCCTGTGCCAGTGCTCTGTCACCCTGACAATAAAAAAATTTTTCGTTGTGTTTATATGGAGCTCAAACTTATATCCATTGCCTCTTGTCCTGTCATTTGGGATAATTGAGAAGAGCCTGGCATCATCCTCCTGACTCTCTCCGTTTTCATATTTATAAACATTAATGAGTTCACCCCTTATTCTCCTATTCTTCAAGCTGAAGGGACCCAGCTCCCTCAGCCTTTCTTAATAAGGGAGGTGTTCCACTCCCTTCATCATCTTGGTCACCCTGTGCTGAACTCTTTCAAGCAGTTCCCTGTCATTTTTGAACTGAAGGGCCCAAGACTTGACAAAATATTCCAGATGTGGCCTCATGAGGGCAGAGTAAAGGGGGAGGAGAACCTCTCTCAACCTACTAACCACCCCCCTTCTAGCATACCCCAGGATGCCATTGGCCTTCTTGGCTACAAGCGCACATTGTTGGCTCGTGGTCATCCTTCCATCCCCCAGCACTCCCAGGTCCCTTTCTGCTTCAGTGCTCTCCAGCAGCTCAGTCCCCAACCTGTACTGCTGCTAGGGGTTGTTCCTGCCCAGATGCAGGACTTCACACTTGCCCTTGTTTTAATTAATTAAATTTTTCCTTACCCAACTCTCCAGCCTGTCTAGGTCCCTCTGAATGGCAGCACAGCCTTCTGGGGTGTCAGCCACTCCTCTCAGCTTTGTGTCATCAGCAAACTTGCTGAGAAGACAGTCTGTCCTATCATCAAGGTCATTGATAAAGATGTTGAACAAGACTGGACCCAGCACTGATCCTTGGGGGACTCCACTAGTCACAGGTCTCCAGCTGGACTCTGTGCCACTGATCACCACTCTTTGGGCTCTATTACACAGCCAGTTCTTAATCCATCTCACTGTCCATTCTTCTATCCCACATTTCCTGAGCTTGCTCAGGAGGATGTTATGGGAGACTGTGTCAAAAGCCTTGCTAAGGTCAAGGTAGGCTACATCCACTGGTCTCCCTGCATCTGTACATTCAGTCACAACATTCGGTCACAACATGACCTCCAGAATGTTCCACTCCATCATTCTTCCAGGGATGGAGATGAGGCTGACTGGTCTGTAATTGTCTGGATCTTCCTTCTTGCCCTTTTTGAAGACTGGAGTGACACTGGCTTTCCTCCAGTCCTCAGGCACCTCTGTGTTTGCAGTGTCTTTTGAAAATGATGGGGAGTGTTAGGGCAATAACACCACCAGCTCTCTCAACACTCTTGGGTCCCATTAGGACCCATGGACTTGTGTATATTCAACTTGCATAACTGATCTCTGATCCAGTCTTTGTGGACCAGTGGGGAGTCTTCCCTCCTCCAGGCTTTCTCTGGAGGATCACAAGTGCTGGTCCTAGGAGTGAAGACTGAAGCACAGAAGGCACTCAGCAGCTCTGCCTTCACGAAACTTTTTTCAGAAGTTCTTTGTTGATCAATACATGTCTCTTACCACCTCCACCCAAGTTTTTACTCAAGGGAATGCACCTGTCTTGGGCTTGAAGGAAGTGGTATTTAAGTAAGGAGTAGGGAAGTGTAACCTTCTGTAGGATCACTTTCTGGGAGGGTGGGAATCATCAGTGGAGCAGCAGCCTCCATTTTGAGTTCTAATTTTTGTCAGCTTGTCAGAAGTATTATTATAAGAATTTTTTCAGCTTAGTGTATTTTGTTTGAGCCTTAGTTTTGTTTTGAATTGTTTGACATTTGGAAGCTGTCAAAACTGCCTTATTTTCCATGAAAAAATTGACTCACCCTTTTAGTGCAAATAAATTTCTATAAGGTAAATCTTAGACTTAAGTGAAAGCATTTTGATGGCATTACATTGTACAGTAATGAAAAATAGAGAAAATAAGGTTTAGGCAACTAGAGGCATCTGACAAGCTAAACTATCATGTTAAAAAAATGTAGCACTTTGTTTAATGATGTTAATTTCAGTCCATCAGTTTTTAAAGATGACACAGAAGCTATGTGTGAGACAGTATTTTTTTAAGCGTACTGTAGCAGTTTGCCTTTTAAACAAAGTTTACTGCTGTTCCTAGGATTTGACTTGCTATATTGAAAAGGATATGTGGGGTTAGTCTTACTATATATGAGCAAATAAAAGTGACAAGCTGTTTCTGATAAGAAGTTCTAAAAGGGGACCTAGGGGACAAAAACCATGTCTGGAACAAGAGGGGATTTTACCTGGTGAGTGTAAGGATGCACTTCGAGAATTCTGTCAGGTTCCCAAGTATTTGTTTTGAGTGTTGTAGAGCCAGCAGGGGGAGCTCGAAGTTCGTATGTTGGGTATTATAAAATCTTCTAGAGCTGGTGTTCCTATTTAGAAATACATTTTCTAAAAAACATGATTTTTCGACCACATTAGTTCAAAATCATGTAGTTCAAGAAGGTTAGACTGAGAGACAGAAGTCTGTTATGCAAATTACAGTGAGTTATTTTTACAGCTGAAGTTATTTTAATTTATAAAATAGCTTATATTGCACTTTCATTTAAGCAATAATGGAAAAAAGAAAATCTTTAAGAGTCTTAAATTGGAGGAAAAAAAGGAATGGAAAATAAGACAGAAGTTGTTAGTCAAAGTGCTAGCCCTGACTGAGCAAAATATTATTATGTTACATTTCTGGCAGCGGCAGCTCATGGCTAGAAATGTAGGATGGCTTTCAGTTAAAGAATAATAGTTGGTGCTGTTGTGACATGCTGTTGTATGAGCCTCCTCTTAAGTATCTAAGATATGAAAAGTATGAACTGGTAGATTAAATCAAGAAGTTGAAATCAGTGTGGTTTAGCAGTACTTGTTCTCTTTTATTTGCTTGTTTGTAGGGCTCAGCACCACCACCTTCTCCAACACCTAACAGAGAAATGAAGAACAAGGCAGTTCTTTGCAAGCCTTTAACAATGACAAAAGCCACGTACTGTAAACCTCATATGCAAACAAAATCTTGTCAGACAGGTAACTCTTGAACTGTTCTTGTACTTTTTTTAACTGAATTTTTAAAAACTGTTATTGTTATGGAACATGTTGCAAATATTCTGATTTTTTTCCCTAAACTGCAGGTGTAGAATATGTTTAAGTACCTGGCAGTGTTTGCCTTTTTCTTTTTTCTTTTAATAGAAGATGATTGGAAAAAAGAGTATGTCCCAGTGCCTATTCCTGTACCTGTCTATGTTCCAGTGCCTATGAACATGTATAGTCAAAACGTTCCTGTTCCTACAGCAGTTCCTGTTCCTGTAAGTGAGACTTCAGCTTTGGGCATCCATTCACATGCATGTGTAGGACCACTTGGTATTGTTAACTGATCTCATTCTGACCCCTCTAAAGGACTGCAGGGTAGTGTGGTACTCTTTATCAAAAAACATTAGAAATCTGATAGTGGCACTTGGTTTTATGGTTGTTCTTTAGGACCTCTCTACTTGCTTTCATTATGAAAATCTTCTGCTCTTGAACTTCTTAGGAACAATTCTGAATGATACATCTAAGTTTGATGAATATGCATTAAACAGTAAGGTTTGATCTAGTAGTGGAGAAACAGGGAGACTGTATGAGGAAAGATGCCAGAGCAGGATAAACAGAATGAATAAAAGGCAAAAATACCCAAACCACGTGCCAGCAAAAAAACCCTAGACTTAAGTTAAACTTGTTAGGGCCAAATCTCATCCAAATGGTGAAAGAAAACTCTTGCATTCCTAAAATTCCATGTTTCACAAGCAAGCCACTAGAACAGAGTCCTGATTTGTCCAAACTGTTAGTCTAAATTTATAATCATCCAGGCTTGAAGCTTCAAAGTCCTTTTTGTTCTTACTTTGACACACTATGGTTTGTCATATGTAATTGTTTTCTGGATCCTTTCCTGCTTTCCCATCTGTTTGCAATCATTTATATTGGATTTTTTAACCTGTCAACATGGTTTTGTTAGACCACACTGAAGAGATGTGTTTCTAATCTGTATTAACTCTGTCCTTTAGAAAAAGGATGTAGAGTTTGTTTCTGTGGTGATTGCTGTTGCTGTTTGCTGCAGCATAGGTTTTTCTAATTATCTCTTGTTCCTGTCTGCATAGGTGCCAGTTCCAGTTTTCTTGCCCACTACTCTGGATAGCAGTGAGAAAATCCTTGCAGCAATAGAAGAAGTGAGGGGAAAAGTGCCCTCAAATCCTCTGGAAACTGAGCTACTGAACTTGTCAGAGATGGTATCTGAACATGATGGAAAACCTGAAGCTTCTGATGTGACCAGTGAGTTTCCTGATGAGTTTTTGACTCTCTGGTGTGGTAGGGTGTGTGTGTGTGTGGGGGGTGTGTGTGTGTGTGTGTGTGAATTGAGAAGGATTGTGTTGTTTTGGTTTTTTTCTATTTTAGAGAAAGATTCTTTGAATACAACAATACTATTATTGAGTTCCTATGTTAAGTTGAAATCTTAGATATTGAAATAATTTTTAAAGATTGTTTTGGTACATTTGCCAGACCTTTGTCTTTAAAAACACAGGCATTCCCTTTGCTTGCACCAGCTCCTTGGCTGATGAGAAGCAGTCATACAGGATTGCATGCACATGTTTTCTTCTCAGCATAACACAGATTAATGTAGAAATTATGTAGAAAAATAGGTTTGTCAGGCTTGTTGTAGTTCAGTGATCAGTTGATATGATCCAGGTTTGCCAGCTTTTAATTTTCTATACATATGCTTTGCTGGCTCATCTTAATGAGGAAGGACAGATGGGCTGATAGGTGTCTTTTCTCTTTGAAGGAAATCAGATTGGAGAAGTAAATCTGAGATCCCCAAAAAAGCAAAACTTAGGATGGTGATGAGGAGAACAAGCAGATTTAGAACCACTCAGCTTCTGATGTTCTAAATTTGCCCTGTTTTTACTAATCCATGTGTTTGTTAAAATGAGAGTTCCCCTCACACCCCCCCCTTTTTTTTAACAGGTGTGGTGAATGTGGAATCAGATCAGCTAAATTTGGAAACAGAGATACAGACAAGCTTGCCTGATGTTCCGTATGAACCAGACCTTGACATTGAAATAGACTTTCCAAGAGGTATTTTTTCTGTTATTTAAATATTGTGAAAAAGACATTGTGGGCAAATGTTGTACTTGGTTCATCTTAATTTCAGAGGAGATTTATGTGATTGTAAGATCCAATTGACTGTTAGGTAAACCTTTGCGATGTCTTTGCAAGACTGGGGAGTTCTGAATTAGTTCCTCCATATTTCCAAACACAGTATTTGAAACAGAATGCAAAGAAAAGAGAGAATTAACCTTTCACAAACAAACTTAGCTGCATCACTTGGTTTTGAACATGAATTAAGGGAAGCTATTTTGAAGTCTTGAAGACTTGGATGACATGTCCTGAAACACGATAACAAATGCATTCTTCAGTCACCAGGTACTTAACACTTCAGTGCTCCTGAGATGAGATTCTTTGTGGTAGGGAGAAGCAAAGGTATTTATTCTGGGTTAGAGTTCTTTGCATGTGAGAGCTGTTTCCTCTAGACCAGATAGAATGGTGTCTTGAGTAATAAGGCAATAAAATCTGGGTATCAGAAGAGCATGTAGTTTTTAACAAAGACATTGGTTGATGTCTAAATGAGGGATGAACCATCTTCAGTGAAGTAAGTAAAAGTAAGTAAAGGTGGAACTTGCAATGTTAAGTCTATTCATATGTTGTCTCATTTCACTGTGTTGCCTTAAAGAGTCCTTCATCCTACCCCTGAAATGTTAAGGAAACACTATTTTGACATAATACTATATCTTTTTACTGAAGTTATGGTAATATCCATCATGAACTGGACATAGACTATAACCAGTTTCTTTAAAAGAGTTTACATTCTGATTGGTAGTATTTTTAACCAAATATAATGTGCTGTGTAAAATATAAAAGAGCAATAGAAATTATGCAAATAGATTACCAAAACTGCATGCAGTAAGTTGGAGGTTTTTTTGCACTCATAGCTGCTCTTCTCACTCTAAGTTCAACTTCTTAATACCAAAGGCTACCTAGGATAAGAAAAAAAAATATAAGGGTCCATAGTAACAAATGCTGCCTTAGTGACTTGAGATAATACTGAAAATTATTGAGCATTGTGTCCTTTACTATTTATTTAGAAATAAAGATTATTGATAACTTTGCTTTCCCTTTGAAAAAAGAATGAAAAAAGAATTTTCTCTTAGGAAAATCCTGTCCTTGGTAGCATTAATCTTGTGTGCTGTTGTGGACCCCATGTGCTGATGCACTAATACAGTCCATTAGTTTTTGTCAAACCAGTATTACCCAAAAGATGTTTAGAAATAAGTTTCTGTTTATGTATTTTCAGCAACTGAGGAGCTTGATACAGAAAATGAGTTTTTGTTACCTCCTGTTTTTGGGGAAGAATATGAGGAACAGCCAAGGCCTCGGTCCAAGAAAAAGGTAATTTTGTCATGCTACCAAAAAAAATCTAGAAAACACAAAATTTAACTGGGGAAAAAATGCCAGATTTATTTTTTTTCTCCCAGCTCTTATACTGCTCTAAGACCTGTTACTTCTTACTCACGTGTAATATGCTGTTTTTATGATATAAATTGATATATATCAAACAATAAAATTGTACCAGTCCTGTGTTGCAGTTAACTGTTGGATTTAATAAGTGTGATTTCTAAATTCTGATGCCACTTGTGCTTCATGTTGCTAGAACTGTTGATGCAGTGTGCTTGTGTCTATCTACTAACTGTACTCTTAATAGTGCTTTCCTACCTTTTCCTTTGAGCAAAGCTTTGAGCAAAGGTTTAATTTCATAGTAAAATGAAATAATGTTGGCATTACCACGGCTTATAATGGGACCTAAAATAGTTTCAAAATATTTGCTTGTAATTTTTTCCTGTTTCATTTTCAGTCAAAAATCTTAATTTAGACATGCAAGTAAATTATCCATGGAATTTATCAAATAAGAAAACTAAGAGGAAACGGAGTTTCTGGTGCCTGGCAAAAATCTGAAGTGGTTTTGCTGAAATAGCTTCATTAGATTGCAGCTTTAAAAAAGAACAGCCAACTTCTAATAAAACTTTATAAGAATAAATGTGCCTTTCTCATTTTATACTTGAAGTCTAAACTTGTTGGTATTATCTGCTAGACATCTTGTGCATATCTACTGCTAGACATGTTTTAATTTGGGACCAATATTGTTTTTTCCATTGAGCCTAAAATTTGATACAGATTTTGTAGCATTTACAAAATGAAATCCTATAAATAAATCAAATTATTTAGGGAATCGTGCGTTTGTTGCTTTAATAAGATATATCCAATAGAGCAACTCCCTTATGGGATATTACTCTGTGTTGGGAAGCAGGCAGATTAGAAATGTCTGTCTTAAGTGACTGCTGTCCTTGAAAGTATGTTGAGTGTAGAAATTCCCTACTGAATGAAGTGTGTGTTTCTTCACGCTGAACCTTCAGGCTGTAATTTGTGTTGCAGCTTGCTTGTTCCACCCAGCTTCTTTGTTCTGGTGTTAGGAGCTGCTGGTGGGGTTAACCACTGTGTTTTGATGGCAGGGGGTGAAGAGGAAAGCGGTGTCAGGATACCAGTCTCATGATGATAGCTCTGAAAACTCAGAGTGTAGCTTCCCGTTCAAATACGCCTACGGTGTAAATGCATGGAAGCACTGGGTAAAGTCTCGGCATTTAGATGAAGAGCTTCCAGAATTAGAGGAACTGAAATCAAGTAAGTATTTCCAAAAACCTGGCATACAGATTCTGATTTGCTTATGAGAATTGCTGTACTTGTCTGATTCAGGTGAAATTTTTGATAGAAGTTTTCACGTGATGCAGATATTCCTACAGTGACTGGGTTTATTTTACTACAGAGTTGCCAACCTCTTTTATTTTACTGGCTTTCCTTACTTGGTTCAAAATGCTGGGTTTCATACTTCTCATGTGTGAGCCAGGGCAGCATATTCCTGGCTCTTCTGACTTAGTGGTAATTTTTATTTTTGGTTTGCATCCTAACTTACCTCGGAGTTCATTCCTTTTCTGCACTTCTGAATTGCAAGGGAGGGATGTCTTACTCTTTGTCCTGCAAAGAGATCTTCATCTGAGGCTGGCATTACCTGGCTGTGTTCTGATGAGAAGTGGCCTTTGCTCCCGTGGAGCCTCACTGCTCCCTGCAATGCTTCCCTGTGTGTACATTTCTACTGTGAAGGGAATGGGGCATTGCTGCTACTCCTGCTCTTCTCCAGCTCCCATATGTGTCCGAGCACCCTTGCATTATGCTGTTGGACCTTCAGAAAATGGCATTTTCCCTGAAGGTCTCTATGGCTCTGTCTTCACTTCATAATCTTGGGCCACTTCTGTGTCATCCTCAGCTGTGTGTGACAGTACTTTTTTCAGTGGGTGATAGTACATTTATCCTGGTAGCCTTGTTTATTTTAATACAGCTGTTACCTTTTAACTACTTAGTATATTTAGACTCCTGGATTGGTTAGTAGAGAGGACCCACTTTCCAGTCCCACCCTCACCATGTAATGATTCTGTTGTATAATACAGCATTTTTTTTCTATTTTACAGCAAAGTCTGTGAAGTTAAAGGAAGATCTATTATCACATACTTCAGCTGAGTTAAACTATGGGTTGACACATTTTGTCAATGAAATTCGAAGGCCAAATGGAGAGAACTATGCACCTGACAGCATCTATTATCTGTGTCTTGGGATTCAGGAGGTTAGTAGAGGCTGTAGAGGTGGAAGTGGAGCTGCTGATTTGACTGTAACCCATTGCAGTGGAAGAATGGAGATAACGTGGATTTATTAGCTGGGAGCTATTCTTAATGTTTTGGCTGTGATCTACAACAGAGGCTGCTATGTAAATCATGGTGTAGAAAGCTGTCTGTATAGCAAGTGAGTTTACAGGCCCATCCTGAAAACTCAAATACAAACTGGTATATTGTAATAATTTTAAGCTTTCTGGTGGGTTAAAGAATTCGTGGTGTAAGATGACAGTTTTTCTAAATGCTGTGCTTCATTTTATTTGCTAAAGATGGCTTAATGTGAAAATCAGAATGAAACAAGGTGTGTTCTGTCAGTGCTTTACTAATTCTGTTACTTAGTATTTAGTGGAAACAGGCTAATTGAACTGTCTTTTTGTGAGAGTCTAATGTACTGAATAATGCAGACCTTGGGTAAATCAGGCTTTTTCTGTAGAGCACAAGAAATTCAGCTATACTGACTGTCTTGCACATAAACACCTTGCCCTTCAATTGTAATTACATTGTACTTTGAAGGTAAAGGAAGTCAGTTCAGCTGTATCAGAAGTAAAGACAATAATTTATCACTAGATAATTAGAAAAGCTATTCCACAGCTTATCTTTTAAGCAGAGGATATCTTAAGTTTTGGTACATAAGGCAAATAATAGATAAAATCAGTTTTTAAAGCTGAGGACTCAGAAAATTTCATTGAAGTGGAAAGGCAATTAAAAAAATGGATGTGATGTAGGAAGCAAGCAGTTCACAGGCAATCTTGCTTTAACTGTTCCTTGCTTAAGGCAGAGGACTCAAATCAAATTACAAATTTTTAAAATATTTTAAAAATTACTAGTACCTACAGTAATTTTTCTGTATGGCAAGTATGCAAAATTAAGGAGTTTGTTGATAACTTTACCTCATGGTTGAAATCTGAGAAGCAAGCATTCAGTTTTGGGCATTTTAGTCAATATTGCAACAAGGCATGTTTCAAATTCAGCTAGCTTTCTGCTTCTGCACTTGCATGGTACACTGTCTCTCTGTGTCTTCCTATTGAATTAAAAATACTCATATTAAGCTAGTAAGCAATACACAGGGTGAGGTATGTGCTTATAAAATGGGAGTCAACTAATATTTTTTTCTTCACCTCTGTGTTTGTGCCTTTGACATTTTCTATTTCGTCCACTGTGAAAGCTAGTTATGTGTAAAACTGTTTGGTTTGGTTTTGGGTTTTTTTGTTAACCAAAACCAAAGTTTCTGTGGCCCAACACAATTACCATGAGCTCTAATAAATGCATGCAATGCTGGAACATTAGAGGAACAGCTTGTGGTTATTTTACTGTAGTTATTGCTTGTACTTAGTGTCCAGTATTTAATTCAGGTAATGCTGACAGCCCCATTTCTTTTCTCTGGTAGTGCCACTGCTATTTAGATTGGTAAGAAGATGTGCCCCGTTCTGAGGAATTTGCAGTTCAGAAAGGCAGAGAGCAGGGGAGGGACATAGACATGTGAGCTGTCAAGGGCTGCAGCCCACATCTGTGCTAATGGCACAATTTACATGTGTGGGTATGTGTTACCTTTCTGAAGAAGCAGGTTTAAACAAGTTACCGGTACCCTAAATGAAACATAGTCATCACAATGTGCAACAAAACTCCATTGCCTTCTAGTATTTTCTTCGTCCTTCTTTACATCTGAAAATGCCAGTTCTCTAAATGAAGATGCTGCATTGGAGACTTCTAGGAAGTGTATGGACATATTTCCTTACTGTAAAACATTGTGCAAAGATCAGATATGCTCAACTGCCTAGTATTAATGAATGATGTGTTTAATGTTATTCCAAGTATATCTACAGAAATAGGTGCCATTTCCAAGAGTGTGTACATTTGTGGTCTCTATCACTTTTATTGTATTCACTAACAACAGGCTTGGTCACATAAAGGTTAACACTGCAGGAGAAAATTGAAGGAGTCAGTCCTCTGTTTCTTAGAAATATCTTCAGAGAGGATGGAAAATACTAGTGTAGCCCTCAGCCATTAGTTCGTGGTAAAGATTCAAAAGTTTCTGTCTCTAAGGTCAAGAGGGTTAAGGTAATCAGACTGCGAAACAGTCAGGCACCTCGCAACATCCTGTCATTTTTCTTGCACTGCTGCGTATCATTACCACAATTATATTGTGATTTTTTTTTTTTTTTTCTTTTGTCCCACTTCTGGGTTGACGATGTTTCTGTCAGTGTCCAGAGTTCACATTTAAAGTGTCAAATGTCTTTTTTCTTTGAAGAGCTAGGTGAAGGAAAAGTTAAGTTTGTTGTGGTTTAATTTTTTTAATAAATGCCTATTCACTGATACCATGTTGCACACAAGAAATTTTAGAGAAAAAATGTTAAGAGTTGTACTTAATCCATGACTCATATCCAATTAGAAATCTACAACACAGTTTATATGGGGGTAACTTTTAACTGCTAAATATTTGAAAAATTTAATCTAAAATAATTTTTTACAAAAGCACAAACATTGTACTGAGAAACTTACAGCACAGGATTGGCTTTAATCTGGAATTGTAAATATTGTCTCTCTCTCTCTTTTCTGTAGTATCTATATGGATGTAATCGAAAAGACAACATATTTATTGATCCAGTCTACCAGACATTTGAACAGGAGTTAAATAAAATCCTTAGAAGTTGGCAACCAAGCATACTTCCAGATGGTAATTTTCTTTTTGGTCATGCATGTATTTCATCTCTTAATAGGTCTGTATTGTTAAGCATGTAGATATGTACAAACATTTTGTGCATTGATAAAGTAATTCATTAAAAATCATAAAGATCTCATCTAAGAGTTCAATTAAGAAAGTACCCATGCCTTATTGTCTTATTTCTTGGAATCCCTTGCTGCAAGAGTTGGTCTTGCCACTGCCTGTTAATCTTAAGTTTACTATGTGTTTTTAGGAGAGAAAGTTACAATAAGAAGCTGCTCTTCAACCTGTACGCTTTACATGAGCTGAATTTGTGACCGCTTTTTTTCCAAATAGGAAGCAGGCAGGCAGAGACTGGACTATGTGTGGGTAGGGCAGAAAAGATACATATTTTAATCTTTCTCAACTGGGTTGGAGAACTCTCTGCTATGAGCTTTTTGCTCAGGAAGATCATCAGTTTATGGAGAAAAATCGAATTTTCCCCAGCAGATAGATGTTGGTGCTGAACTGCACAATCTTTCTTTGATCTTCCTCACAGTCCTCTCTTGCCTGTAGTGGTATTTCCCACTGACTGTCTCCTCCTGAAACTGTGAGTGTCTGTGTCTCTAAGAGGTGGTTTTAAGAGGTGTGAACATATAATTAAATATGCTTATTAGAGGCTTATATTGTGGACATTTTGTTAAATTTTGCAGTAAACAGAAACTTAATTCTTTTGCACTGGTACAGTTTATGAGCTTAGCCCATTGTATTTTCTCTCAACTTTTTGTGAAGGATCAATATTCTCTCGAGTTGAAGAAGATTATCTGTGGAGGATTAAACAGCTTGGATCGCACTCACCAGTTGCTCTTCTGAACACTCTATTCTACTTCAACACTAAATATTTTGGCCTGAAGACAGTGGAGCAACACTTAAGACTTTCTTTTGGCACTGTTTTTAGACAGTGGAAAAAAAATCCTCTAACAATGGAAAGCAAAGCTTGTCTTCGATATCAAGTGTCTTCCCTGTGCAGAGCTGAGAGTGAAGGTACTTTGGCAATTCCAAGATAAGTATTGCAGGAGCAATCAGGTTGAGCTCCTCTGAGGTACATCTAAGCACCTTGCCAGGAACCAGAGGTCTAACTTAGCTTAAAGTTTAGCAGCTCTAAGCTCCTGGGTCTTTAATCAGTGTGTGGTCTGTAGAGACTACCAGGTCTGTGCCTTAAATGATCCCTTCCTTTAAGCCCATTGGTCTCTATGCTAAATGCTGCAACTTATTTGTGTCTGTGGGTTCCATTTCCAGGTTGCAGATAGTCATAGCTGTGGTGACTGCATTGTGGTGCTTGGTGGGCTGTCCACTCTTGGGTGTTAACTGAAGAATGTAAAATAACTTCAAATTATGTCTTAGATGATGTTGATTTTCTTCTTAAAGATAAGATTACTACTGGGAAAAGGAAACATGAAGATGATGAACCAGTATTTGAACAAATTGAAAACACGTCTGATCCAGCTAGATGCCCTGTGAAAATGTTTGAGTGCTATCTGTCTAAAAGGTAAGTATGATAGGGGTAATAGAGAAGTGGTCTAGAGTAGACCAGGTACAAAAGGGAAATGTTTTGATGCAACATGAAGTATGTTCAAGCAAAGGGAACGGACTGAAACCTTCTAAAAAGCAGCTAAATTAAATCATTGAAATCTCCAGGTCTATATCTGGATCATATGTCCAGAAAGTGTCCAGCAGAGTACTTCAGTGTTAATTGTCAAGGAATCCATCTAGGAATGTGACAGTATGGTTCAGTTTTGTTACTGGGAAACACCAGGTATCTCTGCAGAAAATTGCCAGCAAGAGTTCTGATAGTTTTTGCTACTGAGGGTTCCATTTGTGAGATCCCTGTCTCTCCAGTAAGAATAAGATGGAGTCAGTGGATTTGCTTAATTTTAAGTTATCATGAATTTGAAATGTTTATGCTTTTGAAATACCTAGTTTAAAAGCATGTGTACGTACAAAATGCCACTGATAGTAACCCAGCATTTAGAAATAGCAAAAAATGACAACAGTTTAGCAGCTCAGTGTTTGAAAACGGGATCTCATGGGAAATAGTTTTCTTTAACAATGATTCAAGTGACTGATTTTAATGGAGATTTTTGGTAACTCTTAAGTGAGCATCATGCTTGTGATACCATAGTAATAAAATCACATTGTATATACAGCACAATAAATCAAATTAAGCGTGAGACTCAACATGTGTCAAGAAATGCCATTTCATTCTTAAAAGTGAAGAAAGCTGATGCACAGAGCAAGTATGTGATGGTACAGAGAGAAACATGTAAAGAGTAACTTGTGGTCTGTTAATGCAAGCACCAGTTTTTCATAAGCTCCATTAATTCTGATCATTGCAAGGGTTGGGGTTTTTTGCCTTTCCCACTGTTCATTGTCATGGTTTGAAGAGGGTATTTTGTTGAAGTTGAAACAGGATTTTTTAACTGAGTTACATAGCCAGTAGTGGGGAGAGAACAAGTAATTTGTCTTTCTTTAGAAACTTCTCAACTTCCAGGAAAAGAATGCACTTAAACCCATTTAAAAGCTATTGTGAAATTTAAGGTAATGCCAGCTATTTGAAGTACACATTGCAGTCAATGGACAGTTGCAGCTGAAATTTCAGGATTCTCATTCTCAGCTGTGAGCACTAAATCACTGCTTATTCCTATAAAAATACTGTATTGTCAAAAAAGTAGGAAGAGAGTTAAAATGTTCGAATTACTGTAAAAATACTATAAAATATTTTAAGCTATCATACTTTGGCTTCTTACCTCACTCTTAATCTTGTTTATGTGAGAGTAGAACCAAACCAACATTAGCTCCAACAGGTGAAAAGCAACCTCTGAAACTTCTCCCATGTAGTTTGGGAAGATAAGCTGGTGAAAACATCTTGTTTTACCAAACACCATGAAATACAGTCACCTCTGCAGTCTGCAATTTTTATGAAGGAAATATTAGCGAGCATTTGCACATGCAGAATTGAGAATTGTTTTCTGAGACTTGTCTAAATGGACAAAATGCTAAGGAAGAGAATTTCCTTGAGGGGTCCTCTCTAGTAGCTTAGAGGATATGTCTGAGCTGGATCAAGCATTTATACAAACTCCAGAATTCATATCCAGGAGTTAAAAAATTTAACACTTATAGTGAGCAAACCTTCAACCAAAATAGGAGGAGGAGGAATTTTAGCTTGTTGTATCTCTCTGCATTTCTCAGAACTACCATGTTTGACTTTCAAGGAATTTCCAGGCTTTATATTCAGAGAGAGCCACATTGCCCTGTGGTGCAAGTCATTGCTGATGTCTTTGCAAATCTGTCAGTCAGGGGTTCCTTAATAGACAGAAAATACTTCCTGCTTTAGCAAGTCCTGGAGCTGCAAATTTCTGAGAGTTGAATAAATCTGTGGTCTCCTGTATGCTTGCTCAGTCCCAGGCATCTGCTTTTGTCTGCCCTGGGAATGTGGGACTGGCTGGGCTTGGGCCAGACCTAGCATGACTCCTTCTGTGAACAAGACCACATTTCTTCACATTAATCTTCTTTTTGTAACTTGCCTGAGTATGGTTGGAGTTTTGCTTGCAGAGGATGTCAGAAGCGCTAATGTATAATTTTGTCCTGTGGAGCTGTTTATCTAAACCCCTGTGTTTTCCTCCTTTGTAGCCCACAGAATCTGAATCAGAGGACAGACATGTTCTATCTCCAACCAGAGTGCTCTGTCTCCACGGAGAGTCCCATCTGGTACACTGCTACTTCACTGGACCGCAACACGTTAGAAAATATGCTCGTACGGGTTCTTTTAGTAAAAGATATTTATGATAAAGACAATTATGAACTGGATGAAGACATAGATTGAAACAGACTTCTAAAAACTGTCAAGAAAACAAAAAGCATTAGATATAGTCATGCTGCTAGACCTTTACTATGGAAAGCATTTCAAGTTTACCCTTTGTTTTATGAGTTTTGTAGCAGTGTGTACCCTCACCTGGGTATTACCATGTAAATAGTCTGTGAGTGAAAGTTTCCATTATTCTGAGTAGTGGTTTTAGGATACATAACAAACACATTTCGGATTCTTTTTTTTAATTATTATTTATTTGATTAGGTATGTTTGTAACTTTTTACATTGCAAAATATGAATGAGAATGTGCCATGTGTAATTTTTTTTCCCCTTGTAGTAAGAGACATCCAAATTGCACAACTCTGCTGTTGGAAGCTCCCTTGAAAGGAGGCTCTTTTAATGGGTTCTTAAACCAGATGGTTCTGTATGGGTAGCACTACTAAAGTTTAGAACTTGCTGTGTCTTTCAGAATTTTTAAATAAATTGTAAACTACTAGGTTTTTTACTTTTCAGTTACTGAAGCCTTATAAGGTTATGTAGAGAGATTCCATCTTCTGTACCAAAAATAGACAAAAGAGAATGCTGTCAATATTGGTGTACTGTAATGTGAATCTATTCTGGTGAAACCATTTTTTTGTTGCCCTTATTAAAACCTTAGTGTCCTTTCCTTATTTGTGACTCTCTCTCAATTGCCCCTACAAACAAATATATATCTATGAAAAAATAAATGAATATAAACTTAAAGCATGTGGTCATCAAGACATGTATTTTGTAAAAACAAAACCAAAAACCCCTCAAAAAAAATGAAAAAAAGAAAAAAAGACATGTCTGATGACAATGCTAATAATTCCTTTCCTCCTTTACTTTTCCAACCATAAATGCCAGTACCTCATATTCCTGTAAATCTGTCCTTTGTAGCCTTAGCAAAAGGGATTTTAATGCTGTATTACATAAAGTAATACGGTATGATAAACTTTTAACTTTTGTTTATCCTTGTGTTGCTGTATTTAAATACAGACAATACTTGACTATGAGTGGGAAAGTTCTTTTAATTTAATGCCTCCATTCAAAAGCCATATGAGATGTGAAGTTCCAGAAAGTTGAAAGATAAGTTTTTTTAAAGAAAAGTCCTTTCATTTGTTCTTTCTCCTTTTATTGTGCTTACTTTGCCTAAGGAGTCTGATTTCCAGATACACATTTAACTGCTTAAGTTTTGTTACTTGCTCTTGTTCAACTGATGTGAGCAATGTGGTGGTTCATGCAATGGTTTTGCTATTGTACTGAAAAAAATGTACTAGAATATTCTACTAGAAAGTAGTACTAAGTTTGACTCTCCTAAATGACATAAAGCATCTGTTAGGAGGAACCATCTACTATAGGGAAACTTTCTATGTATATATATTACCACCATAGGATCTCTTTCTTGCAAGGGCTGCATGGCTTTTTTCATTTTCCTTAGTTTAAAAGACTGCACATAGGGATGCATCTTTCTATATAGAGAAATAAAGCTTCAGTTGCTTTGTTTTGTTAAGCAAGTTTATTTAAATTTCTGCTATTCTTGTGTGTCTGTGAGAATGCATTAACTTCAGATACGCCACAGTTTCAAAAGTAGATGGAGATGTGCATGTTTAATTTTCTTTTTATTTTTTTTTCTGGTGGCTCTAATCTTCCTGTGAAATCAAGAAAAACTATGCAGCACCAAACACTAACATACATCACTAACGGCTTCAGTGCTCATTTCCTTTTTCAAATACATAAGAACTTAGTTCATCAATGCTTGTTTTTTTTCAAACAGCTGTAAGAGTGTGCCCATGATACATAAAAGCTGTAAGTCAGAAGTTGGTTTTGTTCTGGCCCCTCCAGCTGAACACCTGACTTGACCATAAGTTAAATTGTATGTATGGGAATCACTGTTACTAACTGCCTGCCTAAAATGCATCATGTGCTTAACTTGGAAATATTTCACTTAAACATATATTTCAGGGTTTTTTAGAAATAGCATTAAGGATCACTTGCAGTCTCTTCTCTATTGTTCAGACTGTAAGTACTTCAGTGGAGACTTCAATAACTCCCTGGTTAGGACAGTGTTTTAACTATAAGCACACTTTGTAACACTACAAAGCTTAAAAGTAGTCTAAATCAAGACTAACATTAAGTATGTGTGTTGTGTTTATTCTTAAATTCTTGTGAAAGACAGATTACAGCTATTTCTTTAAGAATAAAGTGAGCTTCCATTATGACATGCTATACAACAGACATGAATTTTCAATGTAATTAGAAAATAATGAATGCTCCTCTAAGTTTATCAGAAATCACATTATTTTCCTAACTTTCTTCTATCTTCTTCCTGAGATTCACCTTCCATAGCAGATATCCAAAGACATTCAAGTTGGGTTTTGAAATACAAATTTTTATACTTACATCCATGTTGGAAATGTGAAGATAGTTGTTAAGAAAATAGCTTTTATTCCAGAAGATGGAGCTATTCCATCATCAGCAATAACATTTTTCAAGTGTACAGATCAAGTGTTGTAAACTACTGGGGTAGCTGCAGTCAAGAATGCATCATGGCTCAATGTATGTGATTATGTCTAAATTTGAATGGTGATGCAAAATGCAATAAAAAGCCTTAGTTCTGAATACTACAAAGACATGCAATTTTGTAATAATTAGGAGTTCAGGGCAAATAGTTTTGAGTTATTATTCTGTGTAGTAGCTGTCAGCAGCTGGACTAGAATTAGGTTGGTGTCAAGGAGTTACCTGCAGGCTGCAGGACAGGAACACATGATGCTGTGTTCTGCACAGAGCTTCTGAGTTAATTATACTTGTCTGGAACCTGCCCTTGCTTTCCACCTTCAGAGGGTGTGAAGTGGCAGCCTGGGTGTTGTGGCCATCCCTGTGAGCCCTGGCACAGCTCACCTGAGAAAGGCAGCATGGGGACCATCCTGCTCTGCCCGCATGGAGCCCTGCAGATGCTGCTGGCATTGCAGTCCAGTCCAGGCAGGATTTTCTAACTCCTCAAATCATGCCAGCGTGTGCTCTGCATCTTCTCAGTCTGAGATGCAGTTTTGAACACTTCACAGGTGAAGTGGTAGCTTTAATACACTAAGGAAATTAGATGGCAGCAGTAGGCAAATTACACAGAAAATACAGCTCAGTGTGAGAAATTGTGAAAAATTCATGCAGTTTTCAGGGAAGACATTTGCTTTTTAGTCATATTTTTTCTATGATTTTGTCCTGTCATTATGGGGGTCTGCAGCTTTTTGTAATTACTCATCTTAGCATAAATTATGATAGTCAACTTCTACTGAACAAAAGGTTGTGGTCGTGGACTAATTTCAAAATGTACAATGTTAATTGTCTTTCAGATGCCCACGGTTTGAGTCTATAATGCAGCAGTATTTGGTTTTGTAGTATCTGTCTTTGTCCTATCAGAGGCTTTGTGAATAGATGGAAAACAGGAGAGCTTGCAGTCCCAAAATAAGATGCGTGGGGTGGAAGAGAAAAAGCATGAGTGGTGGAAGGAGCTCGCCTCATTTTCTGTGACCTTTTTTTGAAAGTAGAAGTTTCTTTTCTAATACTCACTTTCCCGTTTCACTCTGTTACTGTTAGGAAGGGCAGTTAAATCTCTTCATTTCCATTTTTGTAAACTTTTGCTTTTCTGTTCATTGCATGTTGTACATGTTATAGGCAGGACCAAGTATGATGTGGAGCGGGAGCTTCTCAACTCTTGCGCTGAGGACTGTGGGGAATCTCAATGAAACTGAAATTCAAAGCACTTAAGGGTAAGAAATTATCAAGAGCTGTAAGAAGGTGATAGATCATAGCATGTGGAACTGGAGTCTTTGGGTTATAACAGCAAATTCTAATGATGTTTTGGAAGCATTGAAATCTGAGTTAACTCTTTGTTTGGGGTTTTAGCAAAGTCATAGGGTTTGTGTATGTCTTCTGAAGGCTGTGACAGTGGCTGTCCCCAAGGGCTTGCTTAAGCATGGCAATTTCCAGTTTCCCAAGTCAGAAATAAATCTTTCTTCTGGGAGCTTTTCAATTTGAAACGTTGAAACCTGGAAGCCTCAGCACATGAGCCCTGCTGCGGGATGTTTGAAATGGGGCATGTGCTTCAAAACTTAGACTGGTGTTTGTAACACCAGTCAGCCATCTCTTTTGGACACCCAGAAGCACTGCAGGCATCTCACAGATGTGCAAAGATGACATTGGGATTAGTGCCTGCTCAGTCCCCCCCTCCTGTCAGGGCTGGCAGTCCTGGACAACAGCAGGGCAGCACTTCCCTCTCCTGCCCTGCACGGGGCTGCTCTCAGGCCCTTTCCTGTTGGGGAGGTCCTGGTCACTTTGGATTTTCTTGCTGTTGGTCTAGGTTAGAATGATAATATCACCTCTTCCTCATCCCTTAACATAGACATAATTGCACCTTAACATTAGCTTTACAGAAGCTTCTTCCCAGACCAGTTCTCTCAGGCAAAATACCAGGAAGGATTTGAGTGAGGCACTAGTGTGCTGAAAAGCTTTGGGGAGAGAGAGAGGTGTGGTCTTGGTGGACAAGGGGAGTGAACAAATGCACAAGGAGAAAAGACAGAAAACAAATAATCCATTTTGAACAATTAACAGAGTTTAGGAGTGTAGGTTTGATTCATACTCTCTGATGATCCCTTCAGAGCTTCTGTCACCTGTTCCAGGATTCCACATAGCCTGGGTTTGAAGGATTTCACCCAATGAGGTATTCATTTAAAAGAGCTTTGTCTGGCTAGTTGTGTTTTCAGGATATCAGTATGTTGCTGTTTCCAAATACATATATCTGTGGAATATTTTTATTTCCTCACCCAAGAACTAATTTATGGAGTAAAGCCATTGATGGAGCAGTCGTGGCAAATTTGTAAGTGCATAATTTGAGCAAGGAAGGATGCAGCTAAATCACTGTGTTGTGTCCCAGGTACCAGTGAGGCACCTCAGCACTTCAATTAATTGCTTAATCAAATGTTTTTCTCCTTTCAGAGTCCTTTTTTTGTTTTTGTTTTTGTGAAACAAAAGGAGAAAATCTCTATAAAGATATCCAGGTCCTTGGAAAATCATTCCAAGGACACCATCAATCATTTCCTCTGTTGCTGGCAGGAGGATGTGAGAGTTGGCTACAGGAAAAGAGCCACAGGGTAGCCCTCTTTTTTTGTCTTATCTGGGAAAGGCTGCCCAGACACTGTTGTTCCCCTTGTGAAGCATGGTTTTACCCAGGCTAACTAGTGCTGATGGCAGTCCTGGAACCATTTCTGAGCCAAACAATTTCTTCAGTGGTTCACAAAAAGTAAATAAAATCGTAAGATCAAGCTCAGCTTTCATTCTCACTCATGTAATTTTTCAAACTCTGGGGATGTGAGTATGCATGGGGCTTGCCCGTGATCTGATTTTTGCTTTCTCTGCCTTTCTTGGAAGTGTGGCATTTCTTGGAGGAGTGTCATGTGGCCCTTGGTGAGGGCCCTTTCTGGCTGCCATCCTGCCTTACAGCAGGGGCAATGTAAAGGCAGCAGCAGAGCTGCTCACCTGGCACATGTGCTGAAAGCTTTCTAGAGTTGTTCCCCAAGTTTAAATCAATATTGTACTGGTTTTACCTGTCTTGACCCAAAATGAGGAGAGTTTGACAGAAGAGCAAATACTGGAAACTTGTGTCCCTCTGTCCCCTGGTGCTTACAGCTTAGGTGAGAGCTTTGGAAAGCCATGGTCACTTGTGCTCAGCAGGGAAACCAGCAGCTTGGAATTCAGAGGTCTGGAAGGAACAAAACCTAACCTTAAGCCCTCTTCAAGGTATGGTTGTCACCCTTGGGGGTGAGTACCAGTAAAAGGAAAATTGGGGTTATTAGCATCTTCTTCCTTTATGTATTTATCGATTAATTTAAATTATTGTTCCTGGTTCACAGTCACAAGGGAGGGAAGTGTTTAAAGTGTTAGTGGGCTATGTCATGTACAATGAGTCTGGATACTTGTAAGTCCTCTATTTTGTTTTTACACTAACATTCTGGTTCATAAAATGTGAAAACTCGGTGTCCTTTCTGGGAAGCGAACAGGAACATCTCTGTCATCTGTGTAATTTAAACTGCTGGCATTTCATTTGTGTCAAACCACTGAAAGTGCTTAACTGGTTTAAAATATGAAATTTTTTATTTCCTCATACGTTTGCTGAGTAAGCAGTATGCTACTTACAGTAACAAAGATGGTGGTTTCTAATTTCAGCAGGAATTATTCAGGGCAGTATAAGTGTAGTATTTGCATTTCTAGACTTTGAGAATTTTTTATGTACCATACTTGGAAGTGAAGAAGCACTTCAGGTCAGGATAACGCTGGGTCACTAAGGCAAATGAGAGAGCCCACCATCATTGCAAAACACCTTGGTAACTCTGGAAAAAAAATAATCTCAGAAATCTCTCTTCCTCATGACATCTGACAGTATTTTCTGTTTTTCTCCTCTCTAGCCCCAGACATGGCATCCACATTAGTATGTAACAACTCTGTGGTAGTAATTAACAGAACAAGTAGGGTCTGATTTCCATTAACTTAAGCAATAAAGCTTTTTTTTTTCCCCTCTGAGTTTTGTCTGTTTCAATGACCTTATCAGGATTAAAGGTGAAAGTTATAAGAACAACAAAAACAAAAAACAAAACAAAACAAAAAGTTTTGAAAGACAACAGGGGGAAGAGCAGTCTTTGAGCAGCTTAATGTCATTTGAGGGAGCTGTAAAGGAAATAATGTGAATTCTCTACGAGTATGTCTGTTCAGTTCAGGTTGGTTGGAGAGTAGGAGCCCTGGTGCCTTTTGCAATGTACAGGCTTGTTCATACACATGGTTTTGTATCTTAGGTAGCTCCTATAGCCAATGTATTTGCAGGGATATGATTCAAAGTGTCTGTATATTGCACTATGTATATATGTATGATCATTGATCCAGAGAGATGACCACATTACACTGAAGCAGTCACAACTGCTGACCTTCAAGCAAAAAGTCTTTCTTACAATAAAATCCCACCTCACCCCCAGAGATTATGTCAAATGTGTATTTTCACATGGAAAAAAAAAATTGTGCTCACCCCTGAGGGATGACATTGTCTGTATCATTGGTGTCTCGTTGCAAAATAATGTGACTGCCCCTCCAGCTTCAGCTGGAGAATCCTCCAGACGAAGAGAGGAGAAGGTTCAGAGCAGCAACTCCTCACATCAACTAAATACCCAGGACTACAGGCAATAGCTTAGGTGAGTTAAGTTTCCATATGTAAGAGAGAACCCTATAAAATTCCTTGGTAGTTCTGCAGTCAATTAATGAGGCACCAGCCTTTGTGCTGCAATTGTTGAGCTTTCTAAGGATCAGAGCCTAGCAAAGATGTGAAAATTATTTTCTGGGAGAAAGCCTGGTTTGAACTGTTTAAACTCAGCAGGGAGGAAGTGAGTAACAAGGGATGTTACTATGAACTGCCAAGCAAAGTAATTCAAAACAAGACAAGGAGTGCCCCCTTCTCAGTGTTTTCTTACTCCACAGAAACAGATTGGGATGTGATGTCAGAGAGAGCAGTGTTACATCACCTAGGAACCACCCTGGGTGTTTTTTTACATCAGGAGAGCAATCATAGAAACAAGGTTTAGATTTTTTTTTTTTTCTTTAAAAGCAATAAAGTGAAACCTTTCACCTGTATTTTTAATCAAGCATTCCAGCTCCTTCTGCTCCTCTGGCAGAACCCTGGGACAGATTTTTGCAGCACAGGGAGAAACAAACCAGCAAAGAGGCCTCAGAGAAAGTAGACCATCTATGAGATTTTTGTGCCCTGCCATTCCCACCACAGGGAAGGAACTTGCTGAGGAAAGGGGGAACTGTCTTATGCTGCCGTCATCTGAGATTATTGTTATCAGCAGGAAAATTATTTCTCTGTGCCAGTAGCATCCTTACTGCCAGAGCTCGTGGTGCAACAATGGGGGCTGAATTTGGTCTGGTGGAGGAGGAGGAGGTGCTGTGCTGCTGGCAGTGATGGAGGTGCCTGCCCTGGGAAACACCTTTCCAATGCACTCTTGTGTGTTAGTTCCTTCTCACCAATGAAGTAATTCCCATGTTGTGCTGGAAAAGGTCACCATCACAAAAGACGAAGCACTGACAGCTCCACCCTGGTGCCACAGGGTGATGGCTGTGCCTGGCCCTGCAGAGTTCCTGTGATGGAAGCATCTCCCAGGGGACTTGACTCACCTCACCTCACCTCACCTCACCTCACCTCACCTCACCTCACCTCACCTCACCTCACCTCACCTCACCTCACCTCACCTCACCTCACCACAGGTCTTGCAGGGCTTGTGATAGGAAGCTCATGAGCCCACAGGGTCCTTCTTCCACTCTGGGGGTGCATTTGAGCATCAGTCCAGATTCATGTCAGGGTACCCTAAGTGTTACTGGATCATTTGGGCTGGAAGCTGACAGCAGTGATCTCAAGCAGAGATGTGTTGCTCTCCTGTACATTCTGCACCAAGTCAGTGATTCCAGGAGGTTCCGTGTTACTTGCAGCATGTTGCTGTGAGCAGCTTCTACTGAGGGACAAACTCCATGCCACCCACCCACCTCCCAGCTTCATCACTGTGAGCTTCTAAGGGCAAATCCTCACCTCCAGCAGTGGGAATAGTGCAAGACATAACCCTGATAGTAAGAACCATGAATGCTGGGAATGTAACACAGATCCCCCCCTTCTGCTGGTTACCAAATGTGTGATACAAGGACTGGAAACCTGGCAAAAGAAAGCATTTCACAGGGGAGCAGCAGGGAGCTGTTACTTGAACTCTTAAGTGCTAAGTCCTCAAATTGCCTTTGCTTATTTGGCAAGCTGGGAATTATTTCCAAGGCAGAGGAAACGGAGGTCTGTTCCTGCCATGGTACTGCTCATTTACTGGTTACAAAAGACCCTTCGAGCAACGTGTAAACCCCCACAAAGGTGCTTTGGGGAATACCCATACAAGCAATTTCTCCCATTGGGATCACGTTCACTAGCAATCCCTGAGCCCACACACTTGAGAGATGTAACATTTTTCTTCTAATGCAAAGTGTTCTTTTAGTGCTAAGCATTTTACATAATCATTATAAATGCCCCAGTCTCAATCACTATTCATTTAATATAAAATTGCTGTGTGTGGCTTAACCTTTGCAAGAAGCTCACCTGTAGCAGCTGCCTTCAGCCTCTTGCCATCAGGAGGTCCTGATCCAGTGGTGGCTGCAGGAAAGGAAAGTGCTGAGGTTGGTTTCCATGAGCTTGAACACAGCTCAATAGATATAATATGGCGATTATATTTCTCAGTCACAGTAAGACTTAAATCAGCTAGATTTTTTTCTGTAAATGGAAAGATTAACTCAATTGACTATATATTGCTGCAGTCTCTGCCAGATTTGCCTTCCATGTGCCTTGAATCAGAAGTTCAGCCCCTATCTTCATGGAAGAAACAGTACATGTCAGCGGGCAAGTACCTGATATATAATGCTACCCCATAATTTGTGCTCATTTTCAAACTAATTTTCAGATCTTCAGTCTTCCAAGCATTGTAAAAGATACTCTGGCTCAACAGGAATCTCACTGGCAGTGCTAGGCAAAACAGCTTGTGATACCTGAGGGCAGCAGATTGCAGTGCAGCCTTTACGTGCTTCTCAGGGAGACAAAAAAGCATGAGCAAGAACAGCTTGGTAAAATTTTAGAACTGTACAAGTCCATGGCAATGAGTGATAACATTTATTTTAAAGTAAGAATTTAGGCAATCCAAATAAGTTCTTTCAATTATATGTGGGGCTATCTGCAGCTCAATTAATATTGCATTGATTGTGTTAAAAGATAAGCGACACATCAGAGCTATCTACTAAAATATATGCTCTAGTAATAGAAGACAATTGCTTGAATTTTTTGTTTGTTTTTTTGTTTTTTGCCAAATTCGGTGTTGCTGACAAGATGAGAGCCTTTTTATGCCATTGTGTGTGGTGTCTGAGACCATCACGTGGGCGTGCAGGCAGCGGGTGCCAGACAAAGCCCCCAGCACAGAACTGACACCGCATACAATGAAAGCTCCGTGTAGCCACATTTTTGTTAACTCTGTGAAAACTCAGGAACATGAACAATGCAGGTCTCAGAGAGTTCCATCTTAAAGTGAAAGGAGATAGATTAATGATGTAGGACTGTTAACAAGCAAAAAATTAAAAAAAAAAATTCTATTTTTTTATTTAAAAATGAGTGGGAAAACAGTAATCTTGTTTTGACTCTCTAATTTTCCTGAGCTTCTGTGTCAGTTCTGCTGGTCTCCAGGCATACAGCTGTGCTACAGTCATAGAATAATAGAATCATCAAGGTTGGAAAAGACCTCTAAGACCATCTAGTCCAACTGTCCACCCTACAACCCCTAACCACTAAACCATCCACTGGGGAGAATGGATGGGGGTAGGAAGTGGGGTGTCTGTCTGGGGGAAGGACTGGGGGTGTCTACCCGGAACTCGTGGCACTGGTGGCTGTAGCGTTGAAAGATGAAGGAGCAAATCAAGAGAAAATCATTTCAAAAGAATGAAAGGAAGAAATATACTTTAAAAGCTGGTGCTCTGTTGCCTGATGGCAGCTATCCTGTGGGTTCAACCTCTCCTGCTCCTGTGGACTCAAATGGTGGATACTTGGATAACAGATACCTTTTGTGACCTGAAGGTACACAGAAAAATAATTGCATCTTTTTATACCAGAACACGACACTGTGGTGACTCTTGGAGTGGGAGAGTGTTTTAAGTCACTGGTACATCACTGGCCACCTCTGTTAACATAGCAGCAGTTAAGACCTGCAAGCGGTGAAGTCCCCTCAATGATGCCAGGATCTTCATCACAGTTCACCTCCTGTGGTCCCTCCAAATTCAGTAAGGGAACAGGCACAGCTCTCTGTTGTGCAAATCCCAATGCAGATATCTGAAGCAAATCAGAAGAATCACATTGCAGAAGTGCCTATTTCTCACCATGGACTCTAAGAGAACCCACATTTTCCCCTGACTAAACTTAGATGAGTTGAATCCCATCCTAAATGTGCTTAAATGACCCAAATGACCCTTAGGTCTCTATTTATTTTATCTCATCTACTTATTATAGATGTAAACGTGAAATATCCTTAGCTGTCAAAATGAAGAAGCTATCATGGAGGGGTGCTGGAGGAATATTTCCATGTTAGTAGCTATATTACAGTTGGGTATTTTCACAGACCACATGAACTTGGATGTCCAGAGGTGGATGAATCCAGAGCTGGAAAACAAAGTAATGACACTTCCCTTTGTTCAGTATGAGGAGGTTGGATGAGGCTGGATCCTACAGTAACTACTGCCACATAGGTACTTAGATGCCGCTTGAAATTATTATTTTACTGTTTAGCACTTACTTTTGCTGAGTAAGTGCTGATTCAATGGTGAAATAACACCACAGAGCCATAGATACTGGAAGAAATGGAAGATCTTTGTGGCAGCCAGCAGAAAGGCTGGTTTTGGTGGGAAGGACATGAGAAAGGGCTTCTTTCCTGTGAGGAGAGAATGTGTGACAGCAGGGAATGGTCACACTGATTGCAGCCCCAGACCCTATTCATATGTCAGAGCTTTGCAGCCTGAATGCAAGCAGAAGGAGATGGCAGCTGACTGGTGCCTGTGGGGCTGGACCCAGGTATGAGGAGAGCTGAGACACAACAAAACCATGGAAGTTATGGAAAGAGCAGGTTATCATCACCTGCACTGGAAGACTAGAAGATATTCACTGTCAGGCAGCCCTGAAACCTGGATACTAGAAAATATAATGAAAAACAAAGTGAAAAAAGGCACAGTCAGGATAAGCAGCCTCCACAAAATGAGCAGGGAGGATTTTATTTAATTTTGAAAATCTAAGCAAAGTCTTTCGGTGGAGATGTGAAATTCTTTGGACAGTGGGATGTCTCATGTTTTTTTTCTGTGCACAGGAGCTTGTACACATCATTTTTTTTGAGGGCTACGAGAGATCTGGGGGAAGCTTGAGTCTACCTTGATTTTACCAAGCAAAACGGAGGCCACTGGAATGGACTGTCTCCTCAGCCCAGAAGAAAATGTGACCACCTGAGAGAGAAGCAATAAGCACTGTGGAGCAGGGTTTTAAAATAAAGAAACTGATACAGTGTGTGATTCGGATTGCTTTGGATTTTTTTTCCTTAGGAGGGGGAACTGGTGTTGCGTGGACACTGCCATCATCGCACACCTGAATTTCTGCAAAGCTGGAGAAGGTTCAGTTCAGAAGATGAGTTAAATTGGCTCAGCCAGAGGGTATGGCTTGGAAACATGCATGTGGCTGCATGTAGGGCCTATGAGCAGGCTTACAAGGACAGTGACATTATCTGCCTCACCCCAATCACACCATGTAGCCACCCAACACCTTTCATTTGGACCTACCACTCTCTAAAGCTATCCTAAAATTGCTAAATGAAAGAAAGTCCAGACCAAATCCCATGGCCCAGGCACCAGGCATACATTGCCTGCAATGCTCCAAGACAGCCCTGCTTCCAGAAGGTTTGCCATGGAGAGGTGGGTGGCAGAGCCCATAATGATGGAGTGTGAACATCAGGTGCCTGGTACTCATAGTCATGGTCTGCTCCTTCAGTATTGTCAGCAGGTAACCCCACCAGACAAACCACAAAGGGAAAAAAGCAAATAAAGCCATGGCAGTGAAAAAAAAAGGCAACACAGGCTTCCAGATGGGCTTTTTTCAGTGAGTAAAAGAGGGTGAGATTTAAAAATAACCTGATGGGTGCAAACATTAAGATTGGTTAGGAGTTAAATGAGTAATGATGAATAATGACAACTAAGTGGAAGTAGCAAAGAAACCCAAATGTCCAGGGTAATCCTCAAGATGGGCTTTCTTCTGAGCTTGGGCTTTCTCACCTTATTTCCACCTGGAAACTCTTGGGGCAAAACACCAGATCTGTGGTACCCATGTGCAGTGCTGGAGCCCTGTGGGATGGCTGCAGAGCTCTCCTTCCCTCTCCTGCAGATGGGCTGGCTGCCCTCCTCCTGTCCCCAGAAACCCCAGCACCAGTGGCAGCCCCCCTGCCCCCCTGCCTGCCCCCTGAGCCCGGGACACAAACCTGCCAGTGGCTCAGCCCCAACAAAACTTGTTTTGCCCAGCTTCAGGCAGCACCTCACTACCTTTTATTTTCACATTGTTTCGATATGCAGGTCTTCCAAAAGAGATAAAAAGAGCATGAAGAAGGAAGAGCTGTTTGGCTGCTCATGTCCCTCAATACTGATAAGAAAACTAATTTAATGATGTTATCAGCAACCCAGGTATAAGAAGGTTGAACCATGAAGGTGCACTTTTGCTCCATTACAACTTGATTTCTTTCCTAAGCAATATGTCAACACTACATTACCTATTACAACCCTAGACTGAAAAGATCTAATCAGTAGCCTTCAACCTTTTTTTTTTTTTATATTTATCCTCATCATACATTACCACTGTTATCAGCATGCCAAGAAAGAAAATATACACCACTAAACTAAGTGATAGTGCATGAAGTATGAAGATGATACCATATTAAATCAGGTTGTCTTGAGTGGTATCCTATCTTTCTGTGAAAGAATGTTCTTGCTCACTGGTTTAGTTGTTCAGTTCATTTTCAACACATCAGAACATTTTTTTGGGAAGATGGAGATTTCTGCCGAGCGGTGTTGGCCAGACTCCAGATTTCTTCTATTCATCTAGAGCTATAACAGTACTGAACACATAGCTGGGAGTGTGAAAGCAATGTTCACCCCTGCATTTTTGTTTCTGTTCAGTCCTCTTGTCCTTTTAGACAGCATAATAGAAGTGCTGCAGTAAGCAGGGTCAAGTAGGATATGCCAGGGAGAAATGTTAAAATGAGACTATAGGCGGCGATTATGGGCTCTAATGTGTGATGAATCCTTTTTAATCACATGATATGAACTAATGTCACCATTTATTATAAAACAACAAAGTGTTCAGCTACAGGAGGAATAGAATGGATGACAACTGCATTTTTAAATGTTTTGTTTAAGCAAGTACAGTGTGATCCTTTTAGATAACTACGAAAATACTGAAGTTAAAATAAGTGCAAGTATTTCCAGCTATTTCAGTTAGCATAAGTGTCTTTTCAAGGCATGAGGATTCATCACCTGAAAGGTGGGATGAATTCACCTTCATCTCTGAGCTCAAGTAAAAATTAAACTTGATTGTTATGCAAAAAAAATCTGCAAAATTTTAAATATTAAATTCCGAATGTGTTATTAAAATATAAATATCAAAGGTTCATCTCCAATTTGGTTCTAAAATTATTTCTAGAGGTTATTTTATTACAATTTTCACAAGCTATAAACTTGGTTTTATGCCAAAATGTGGGAGGAAAAGTCTGAGAATACCACTTTCAGTTTTGACACATCTTCAACTCTGTCTAATCTTCTAGCTATATATATATATATATCTGTATCAAAATATTTCTCATGTTCAAGCCAGTCAAAAAGTTTCATACATGAAGGGTGCAACATGATGTATGTGGTGTGATATTTCAGTGCCATATCACTACTCAGCATTCATGGTTACAACACTGTCATCAATGTGGGGGCCAGTCTGACCATCTACCCCTGATGCTCCAGATCCTAGAGCTGACTTGATGAATATATTCTGCCTTATATGACTGACTTAGTTCATTTCTTATCTAGTTTAATTCACAGGACTAGGAAAGTACAGTAACTCCTGGCAGGGGATAGTGAGGATATCAGTGGGAAGCACTCTCCTCAAGTTGCCAGCAGCCAGGTAAACTTGTTGGATAACGAGACTGGGGACACATTCTTTCTGGGTGGCCTTTTAAACCACTTGGAAGTCCTGCTTGGAAGCACTTCCATGTCTTCCTCTGCCTGCAGCCCCCTCAAACCACACTCTCATGCCCTCCCGTCTGCACTGCACAGCAGCCCTGACTCCTCAGCTTTCTGGAGCAGGAAGCTGCACTGCTCATCAACTTTTATCTGAACATTACTGTAAAGCTGTATGTCACTGATGGCCTGCAGACAGCTGTAAACCACTCCCCATGGTTCTGTGCATCATTAGAACCTCAGCAGAAGGACATTGTTGGCATCACAGGCTTGAAATGCCTTCATTTAGACAAAAAGCGGCAAAACGTCTTCATGACTTGGGTTGTAAAATAGATGTGCAATCGATATCTTAGAAAGCAGATGAACTGGGAAATGTAGCATTGGAAGAGATGCAGTTTCAGACAGTAAGAGTTTCTTCCATTTCCAGAACTGCAACCTGATACATAAGTGAACATCACCATTTCTGCACACGTCCTTTCCTAGAATATGACCACATTTCTGGTTTTTGAAGGCAAAAACACAGTTTCTGTCCACAGTTGTGTGACTTTGTTGTCAAAGAATCTTTGCTGATAGATGAGATGAGACAGAGTTTGCTCTGTCTCCTAAGTTTTTGTAGAGTCACAGAAGAGTTGAAGCTAGAAAGGACCTCCAGAGATCACCCTGTTCAACCCCTCTCCTCAAGCAGGGCCACCTGGAGCTGGTTGCCCAAAACCATATCCAGATTGCTTTTGAGTATCTGCAGTCATGTAAACTCCACAATCTCCCTGAGCAACTTGTTCCACTGCTGAGTCATCCTCACAGCAAAAAGGGGGTTCTGATATTCAGAGGGAACCTCCTGTGTTTTTTAATTTGAGCACATTGCCTCTTATCCTGTCCCTGGGCACCACTGGCTTCATCCTTATGCCATTCAGGTATTCGTATATGTTAAGATCCCCCTGAGCTGCCCTCTGTCCTTCAGCATGCCTGGGCCTGTCCCTCCTTAGGTGCAGGACTTTGCACTTCTTGTTGAACTTCATGAGGTTCCTGTCAGCCCATTTCTCTGGTCTGTCCAGGTCCCTGTGAATGGCAGCATGGCTCCGACATATCAGCCATTCCTCCCAGTTTTGTGTATTCTACAAATTTGCTGAGGGAGCCCTCTCTCCCATCATTCAGATCATTAATGAAGGTGTTAAATAGCACAGACCCCCCCTATTGATTTCTGGGTTACACCACCAGTTACTGGTCTCCAGATAGACTTTGTTCCACTCTAGGCCCAGCCATTCAGCCAGTTTTCAATTCACCTCACTGTCTGCTCATCCATCCCACACTTATGGGAAACGGTGTCAGAAACCTTACTGAAGTTTAGGTAGACAACAACTCACTACTCTGCACCCCTTTCTAGCAAGCTACTCATTTCATCAGAGAAGTTTATCAGGTTGGTCAAGCACGACTTTCCTTTGAAACTAAGATCTGTTGCAGCAGAGAAGGTGGGCTGACATCCTCAACAAAAGATCTCTTTTTCTTACTTGAATGCTGGTGCTGCCTCCCAGTATTCTAGGCCTGGTGAATGGCTAGAAATAACCCAAATAAACCAGTGTCCAACTGGACATTCTGCAGCACTGATTTCTTTGTTAAGTGATGCATAAGAGTGACCAATGAGTAATATAGCAGCATCGCACTGTCCAGTCATGTTCAAGCTTTACAGATGCACAATAAGAGAATTATAATGTCAAGGTTTTTCCAGTCTGAGAAAACTGTGACAGTGAGACAGGAGAGTGAGAAAGAAAAGACAAGACAAGACAAAGAAAAGAAAAGAGAAGCAGAACTGCATTTCCAAACAACATTCAGTGAAAGAGAGCAAATGTCTCTGTCCAGGTTGGATGGGAAATCAGCAGCAAAGATGGAGCCTAAACCTGTGTCTTAGTCTTTCTGTAGTTCCTCAACCATTGAATCATTTTTACACCCATTATATATGGAAAATCTCCTCTAAGTTCTTGATGCAAGATGCCTCTCATGCCAACAACAGTAACATTATTTTAAGCATATATTTACTAAGTTTGCCTCTTATTAACATTCACATGTGTATCAAAATTCACTGAGGAAACCATTATGTCAGGTTAGCATATGAAAGCTCTGAAATCCAAGGCAAATACTGTCTTCCCTGAAGGCAGGGAAGTGCTGATATCCATGGTAAAACAGGAGTTGATGGAGAAGATGGACATATACCTGGCTCCTGCGCATCAGAAAATTATTTTCTGTAGCCCTGACAAGTGACTGCAGCTGGGAAATAAGATTCATATGGTAGCTATGTATCACTTGCCTTTTTTTTTATGGGAAAAAGCCATGTCTTTCTACCATTATTTCAGGCTCTGAATACCTGGCAAGATCATGACACAATGTTCTGCACTTGAGGGGCAAGACTGCAAAAAGTGTAGGTAAAATGAAGAATGCAGCTGCTGATTGCTGTGCCCATAGTACTTCCTCTGCTTGATTGGTTTCTGTCTCCCTTATAACGTCAGGAACTCAGAACATGGCCTATGGATCAGAAACACTTTCACACAGCTCTGCTAGAAGGAAAGAGAAATCAAGGTCAAAAAGGAAGGAATACTACTGTGTGTTATCAGAAATCCTGGTCATGGTTCCCATATACTGGAGCTGCATGATTTACTGCCAAACTAAAGACAACACAGTTACAGCACGGCAATACAGTAGCCCATCTAAACCATCAACATTTTTTATGTTTGAAAGTACAATGTTGAAAAGGACTAAAGGAGCTAAAGGGAAGATCAGTCAAGGAAAAGAATGCTGGAAAGACTTTAGGATGGACTGCAGCACAGCTTTGGAAGATCCAGTTGTCAACAGCAGCAAAAAAATCCCTCAGCAACTAAAAGTTAATTCAGAGTACAGGACAATTAGTTCTTCATTTGGTCACCAGAATACAACATTGTCTTCCTTCAGAGCTTCCAAAACAATTAATGTTCAACGCAAGGTACTCCCCTCTGAAGCTGAAGGAAGAGAAATGTCAGGGGACAGCTATCTATTTATCTTTGTTACCTTCTCAAAAGCAAGAATTACATTTTTCATGTGATTAGCAGTTGTGCTGAACTCTCAGAGGTGTCCACCTTGCTCTGCAGTGGGTCTCAGTTTGAAACTAGTTGAGTTAGGCAACTCAATCATAGAATTGGCTGGGTTGGAAGGGACCTCAGAGATCATCAAGTCCAACCCTTGATCCTCTACTGCTGCGGTTACCAGCCCATGGCACTGAGTGCCACATCCAGTCTCTTTTTAAATATCTCCAGGGACGGAGAATCCACTACTTCCCTGGGCAGCCCATTCCAATGTCTGATCACCCTCTCTGTAAATAAATTCTTTCTAATATCTAACCCAAACCTCCCCTGGCACAACTTAAGACTGTGTCCTCTTGTCTTGCTGAGAGGTGCCTGGGAAAAGAGACCAACCCCCACCTGGCTACAGCCTCCTTTCAGGTAGTTGTAGAGAGTGATGAGGTCTCCCCTGAGCCTCCTCTTCTCCAGGCTGAAATCAAATGTGACAAACAAAAAATGAATGGTGAGATAAAGGCAACTCAGTCAAATGGATTATGAACAATTTATTTCAGATTGCAGACCTGAACATCACTAAAAACTGTTTTGATTTATTTAATATTACTTTTATAAAATGTTTTTTAATTGCATTTGCTGAACATTGCTTTTAGAAAATGTCTCACATTTAGATAAATTGTTTTTATCTCATAGTTAATCTTAAATTTCTCATGAAGGTCTGGAGGCATAGTTGCCTCCTTACAGTATCCTGGCTTGCCTTTCTCACCACAGGAACCATCACTTCCTGAATGGGGACTGTTGAAGTGACTCTAACATGCCTCCACCCAGGCTGATGCAGAATGGAGACAGAAACCTGCAGTAGCTGTGTATGGTTTCATGTGCTTCTTCAAGCAGAAAGGGATTTAGGGGGTTATTTGGGGATTGTCATTATAGAGTGTATTAAAAAACAAACAAACAAACAGCTGAGAAACTGAAAAATGCCAACTGTTTAGAAAAAGGGAACCAGGTTTATTTTCTCAAAAAACATAAGGGATTGTAGTTTTCTTTTTTTTTTGTCAATTATTACATCTCAGACAGCAGTATCTTCTTCCAGGAGTATCTGCCTGGAAAAAAATACCCCATGAAAAGTCTACGAACAAATAGTGTTGTGTTTAAATAAATAATTTCAAAGTGCCAGGGCAGACTGAGCTAATTGCCCTAATGACATTGTCTGGTTTGCCTCAATCAGTTCTAGACATTTATTTTACAAACTGCTTAAGGCCAATGTGAAATGCAGCTCAGTTATGTAAATGTGAAAGCGTCCTACTGTTTATCTCACTCAAATAATATTTCATTTTCTCTCAAAATAAAGATGAAAGCAACAGCTTATTTTCTGTGCAGAAGCCATGACATAACCTCCATACCTCATATGCTGACATCCAGGTTGTCATTGGTTCTGATTTTACATCTCTCGTCACTGCATCTCCACAACCTTTGCATCATCCATCCCAGCATCTCTCAGCATCTCTGTCTTCTGGTATCTTTACCCTTGGCCTGTAGCTGCAGCACATCAGTGTGGTATCTGTGTAGCATCTACTGCTTCTTTATTCTGGCAGAACTGATCTCCCTGCTGTATGCCACAGCATAAAAGGGAACATGGTATTTTACCAACTGAATCCAATGGCAAATTAATTTTCTAGCAAGGTGATGAAGGCATTTCAGTTCTCTCCTTCTGTTAATCATTTTCCCTGAAGTTTTTTGTCAAAGCTGAAAGTTTCTGTCAATGGTCAACAGCAATTTGACAATGTTAAACTCCTCTTCTTCAACAGCTCAGAAGCACCTTTTTCCACCCAAACATCCACACGAGTCCAAAGTACCTTCAGCTGGGATGTCAAGTGCTGGTATAAGGGGGGAGAACAAATGAAGGACTAGAACTGTCCTTGCTTGACCTTATTGCTAGCACTGCCAGCAATTTGTACATTGTGACAGTGGCTTTCAGTGTGTAAACATCTGCACAGGAGTGGAAAGATGAACAGCTGGGCACCATTTCTGCTTCTTCAAGCTGGATGGAGTCACACCCACAGCCCAGAGGCTCCTCCCAGTCCTGCCAATCCCAGTGTCATCCTGTCCAAGATGTAGCTCATGTCCAAGCCTACTCATTAGAGGAAGAGGCACTGGCTGAGATTCTCCAAAAAACAGACTGCAATCTGTCATTTCTTTCTGAAACCAACCACAGGCAGATATGAAAAGATTATGGGTCAGAGTTGATAGGATATAAAAGATAATCTAGGAGTGCAGGATCAATAAATAATGGTAGTGGGAAAATAGAACAAGCTACCCAGGGAGGTTGCTGAGGTTTCATCCCTGGAGCTATTCAAGGTGAGGCTTGACGAGGCTCTGAGCAATTTGATTTAGCTGAGGGTGTCCCTGCTTACTGCAGGAGGGTTGGACTAGATGACCTTTAGAGGTCCCTTCCAACCCAAATTATTCTATGATTTTATAAAAGGCATTATAAAAATCACTCTCTAGACCCTGCACTATACTTTCATCCATAGCTTCCTGAGACATGACCATAAGCTCCTTTTGCCTCTGTTAGGTGTCCCAGTCTCATGAATGTGGTGCACTTGGGTTTAACCACAGGCCTAAGGCTTCCTCAAAAATAAAATCTCACTGTTTGATGGATGACACAAAATGTAATGTTTAAAAATGTGGAAAGTTTCTTGTTGTTTTCCAGTGCATGAAAAACAGTTACCACAGATAATGCTAACCCACTGCAGCTGCCTTTCTTCTGATGGGTAAAATGAGCCTGGAGATTTGCAGAGTTTGCTTCTCTCAGCTAATTTCCCCACATGACACTATTTACATTCATGTTTATAATGTTACACTGAACGTCTATGGCCCATGGCAGGTATTCAAATTCTTCCTCAGTTTGGGGCTTCTCTCTAATACTACTCTGGCTTGTCAGAAAGGGACAATTGTCCACTGACAACTGGCCACCACCAATTGACCACAACAATCAACTCTCTGCCAGCAAATCCCTTTCTCCTGACCCCTGCCAAGTTTCTGGCAGACACCACCGAGTCTGCACTGGAACAGCTCTGCACAGATCAGTGGATGGTGCATGGTGCTGTGCCAGCTCTCCCTGATGAGAACTCCTGTTCTGCTGGTCCTCCCTGCAGCCTGGCAGCTGCCTGCTCCCCAGCTTCCAGAGAAAACCCTCCTACAGCTCTTTCCACCCACCTTCTGTGCCCCCTGCACATTATCCAGCCATGTGTATGCCAAGCAAAGTTTTCTTTATTTTTACTCTAAAACAAGAGTTTGTTGTACAAAGGTTTGTGCAATAAAGTGACAGGCAGTGCTCAGGTGTCCTGTTTCCCCCCTGCTTCCCCTGCAGCTTGCCCTTCTGCCTCTGCACCTCCTTTTTGCCCACCTAATATAATGTACACTGCAGGCAGGGCAGGAGCAAGCCTCCTGGCCACCCCCCCCCCTCTGCTCCCTATAGACTGCTTGGGGCTACCCATGGCACCATGCAGAGCACCCAACCACGTTCAAGGGCTTTGTAGAGCATGGAGAGCATGATGCCCCAAGGTAGAGAGAGGTGGTGTGGTTCAAGGTGGTGGGGAGAAGCATCAGATTGCTGGGCCACAGGAAGGAGTGGCATGGGGATGGGTGCCACCACACCATGTGCCATTTACCAATCCCAGTAGAGTTGACCTGGTGGCTGTCCTGGTGGAGAGCTGGCCATGTAGAAGTGTCCAGTGGTGAGTTGACAGCAGACAGTTGGCAACAGACAGTTGTCCTAGACCCCAGGTTTGTCTCTTAGGGACTTGTTGGCACGTAAGTAGGATGGAAGACAACTATGGTAATTGTTATGGAACTAAAAGGGACAATTTGATGTGTCCCTAGCTAGTTAGTGAAGCCATAGAAACATGGAGGGTTTTTTTGAAGGGATGAAGTTATATACAGAATTAGTAGTGTTATGATTAGAAACAAGTAACTTTTTTCATAGGTTGTTTTCTACAAGACTTGCATTTTGCCCATCACAGAATTTGCTAAATCCCTCTTGCTGAATTTTAAATATTATTATATTTTTCTATACAAGCAAAATATTATACAAATTACCATAGCCTTGTTTTAAATATTTGCCTCTTTTCCAGTGTCTGAAAGTATCTCTGTACAACGTAAAGGTCACCTGCAGATGTGAAAGCACTTCTTAAAGCAGATGAAAATCACAGCCCCCTTTTGCAGGTGGGGAAAGGGAGGTACTGAGCAGGTTAATGCAAAGGCAGTGCTAAGACAAGTGAGGATTTAAAACTGTTGGGTTAACACATAAAGAGAATACACTAAAATACTGGGGGACCATTTTGGAGAAGACTTTCTATGGAAGAAAACTACTACACTTAGTTCATAAGTAGGTCAGTGAGTGCCAAAGCTTGCTTGCTGTGTGAATGCAGTCTCAGCAAGAATAATTTTTAGAAAAGGCTCCTGCAGCCAGTTAGCCCTCCTCAGAAACGCTGCCCTGACAGACGCAGTTGGCAGTTCCTCCCTTTTCTGGCATGAGCTCAGAGATACAGAAAAATCTTCAGTCAACACATCAGCTGGATTTTTTGATACTCAGAATTTGTTTTTCTGGCTTGGTGTTCTATACTTTGCAGTTATTCTTCCAAACAGACCAGCTGAGCTTGCAGGAGTAAGGGACATGCAGCTGATTACGCTTCCCAGGCCCACTTCAGTGTGTCATTCATGCCTATCTCTGAGCTGCACTGTGATAACACAGCCTTGTGTACAGAAGGGAAAACAGTTGCTTGGTGACTACTCTACATTTTAAATTTAACCCTTTGTCTCATCTCTTCAGGGTTACCCATGTTTGGTACACATGTAAGGACAGCCAACAAATTGCAGCTTTTACACCTATAGACAGAATTTTATCTTAGTTTCTTACACGTAGAAATGAGGCATCTTAGCGTGAGAAGCAGAGCTTGAAAAACTCAGTGAACCACTGCTGGCCAAAAGGCCAGTCAGCTAGCCAAGTGATGGCAACAATGCACAACAAAGGGCTCTGTTCTGCAACATCAAAGAGGAATATTCCTGGTGAGTCCTCAGCTGGGGCTCCCTGCAGCCGGAAGTTATAATTCTTGGCAAGTAACTAAACAGAAACAAGTTCCCTTTGCATATCACAAATAGACATTTGTTGGTTTTTTTAGTACAAAATATTTATAAGTCAAGCATGGATGTATTCTGTGAGAATGCCTTTTTTTGGTCCAGGGAGGCAATAAGATTCCCACTGACCTGCTCCATGATCAGCTGCTCTGGGAGGACAAAGATGAAAGACCCATCACACAGTTAGTAGAAAATCTGGCCAGGCACAGTTGCACTGGGTCTCAGTGTGACTGGGCTTCTGCTGCAGACCCCAGTGTGTGGGGATGTGTCTACACTGTTGACTACAGCAGAGCCCAGAGATGCCTGAATGCAATAGATTAAATAACTTGGGAACCAGAACCAGCATAAGAATCAACTCAAGTTCTCAGTGCTGGATGGAACATTTAATTCAAGGAAAAATAAAATACACCTGAGCCAAAAAGAAGGACAAATACACTTCCAGCCTGCCATGCCTGGGTGACACCAGCCAACATATCAGGAAAAAATGTTTTATTTTAACAGGCAGAGCTCTCTGTTTGTCCTTGGAAGCTGTCCCAGAACCAAGAAGGTTTTTAGGTCTGGATCTCTTCAGGATGTGTGTTTATCTGTGATATATTTAATATGCATAGGCCTGCTTAATATTTCATGGCTGATTGTATAGAGTTAAAAGCACCATTCATGTTTGCATCTTTTAAGACTGATATCTTTTAAGCTGTATTTTAAGTGTGTCTCAAGAAATCACCTATGAAGCTCTTCTTAAAATTAGGTTAAGGGAATCTTCACAGTAGTGTTAACCTAAATCAATATGCAGACAAATTTACACGAGGGCTAATGTTAGAAAAGAAACTGAGGGGCATCTGGTCCTAAGCAAAACTGGGCTCTCAGTTTTGTAACTAACTCGTATTTATGTGTTGAAGAGCAGATTTAAAAGCAGAGATTTCAAGAAGCTGGAGATGATTCAGTAGCAGATATCAACACTGACTTTCACCAGAACTGAAAACCTTCCTTGCCTTGAAAACTCCTTGCTAGGCCCTCACATGATCTAACTTTTGGTAGCTCAGCACAAGTCACTTAATCTGTAACAGAGCTGATGCTCCCAACCCACCCCAGGGAGCAAAACCTGGCACGGGACTCCTGCGTGTCAGGTAACTATAATGAAGAGGCATCAGCACCTGGCATAGACAGTGACACCTCCAGGGCCCTTTTTGGAGCCTATATTCCACTGATGGTTCCTAAGGTATGGAGAAGACAATCATGGTATTTCCATGATTTTGTTCACTTTTCCCTGGATGTCTAATCCATTCCACATGTCTGACAGCCTGGGAGGTGCCCAGGGCTGATACCAGGACATGGCATGGCTCAACAATGTCTGCTGCAGGAAGCCAGGCTCAGACAAGCTCTGAGCACAGGGTAGCACCAGTAACAGTATCTTACAGGAAGGCACAGAAAACTTAGTGGATCAGCACTAACACACTACCATTCCACACAAATAATTTATTAGCAATATTATCCAGAAAGACACTTAGCAGCCCTTGTATTACCCATGGTGTAGGCAGGGCTCATGGTGTAGGCAGGGCCCAGGTGTAAGAATTCATAAAGAAATTTCCACTGGAAATGCTACCTAGATACTGCCCATAAGTGACCAACTGGACGGCAGTATTTGGTAACTTACAATGTTTGGAAGTGAAGGTCATAGACTGTCATTTAGCTATGCTGAGCTGGAAGTGATGATCATCTTCAAAATTATGTATTTGACAGGCTGAGGTTTTACCAGGGAAATTCCTCTGAGAATGTGTAATAACCTCAAGTAGAGGATAGTTGACTTTGTAAGATATTTCCCCAAAACTCTCAGTCTGTAGGTAAGAGGAATGGGATACAAGAAAAGAAACCCATGAAACTCCTACAAAGAGTTGCAAGACAAATGAGATGACTGCTTGAAAGGACACATGGAAGACTGAGTAGCAAGGTAAACAGAGGTTAAGAAGATAAAGGAACTTTAGAAAGAAAGGAGCACAAAAAATTCAAGAGGAGCATGGCGCTGAGCTTTTGCCCCCCAACAGGCATTAAAGGCAGCTTGGTGTGTGTGGTGAGCTAGCAGCAGGGGAGCAAGACAGAACAGATGGAGGCAAGAATGGAATAGGAAAAAAAAAAAAAAAAAGGAATTAAGGGCACAAATCCTGAACTACAGTGACTGAACTTCAAGATATTGGAAGTTTCGTGGCAGATGCCCAAGTGGAGGCCCAAGGTTTTTCTTTTTTATAGGCTGGAATGTGCTAAAGTGTGCAGGGGAAGAGCTTGAGGATAGGCAGAGTAAGAAAGAATGGTCTGAGATGGAGTGGGTATGAGGAAGAATGAGAAATTTGCAAGAGATGATAGGGGACCCCATTTGGTCTGATGGAGTTATTAGAAAAGAACAGAAGATGAACTACATTTATGACAGCTGTTGAATAGGGGGAGTAGAAATGTGACCTGGGTAATGGGAGAAGCTAGGTTATATTCTGCAGGCATTGGTAAGATCCTTTGTGAAAAAAGAAAGAAAGAAAAAAAGAAAAAGGCTGATGAAAAGGATAGTTTAAGAAGTGAGACAAAAAAGTCATGGAATAGTGAGATGCTCATCTGGAAGCATGAGGAGTTACAGAGTTGCACAGGGGAATATTGCATCTGGCAGTGACATTTTTAGAGATTAAATAGGTGTCCCAGAGACAGCAGGGGAAGGATGAGAAGAGATGAATACACCCCAAATAGTAAGGATGAGTGTCAAATGGAAAGGACAGAAACAGAGGAATGGTTGTGGTTGTTGCCACCACAAATGGAGAAGGATGGGGAAGAGGGACTAGCTCTGTGCTGTTTAGGTGAAGGTAGAAACACAGGAGGCAAGGGAGGAAATATAAAGGGATGGCACTGCAGAGCATGGGACAGGAAAGGGAGGAGAAAGAAGCACAGAGTTACAGCAAAAGTCAAAGAGCATAGCCTAGATAAGGTTTCTAAAGAAATCTGTAAGTGTGACATTTTCAGCTGTTCTCAGGCAGACAAGAGGCAGTGACCTCTGGAGGGACTGAATGGGCTGGCAACATCCTCAGATGTGATTCTCTAAGGACTTCCCAGCAGCCTCACCCAGAATCTCAGTCCAGCCCCAGCACTGGCTGGGACCTCTCTTAAATGACCATTTATTTAGCCTTATGACACAATGTCAACTTTTAGGAAAAACAAACCAGTAAGAGAGTCCCTGAACTGCAGCAAGCGATACTGCTATTAAAAAAGTTGTTGTACAAATACAAAAATGTGGATCAGCTCATGAGGTCTGCTTAAGTTTTGAAGTGATAAATTTAGAAGCCAACACTAACAAATAAGCTCCCTTTTTCGGAATATTACATTTAATAATGAATTCTTAAGCACTTGTCTCGATTAACATAGTTCCCCCTGTCAGTGCACTAGGGACTGCCTTCAAATGCCCCATCTGGGGATAAGGTATATTGTACAAACATGCTGATCTCTAGTCCTTTTGGAAGTTGGTTCTAGCCAATCTTTCATATCTCTTCTCTCTTCCGTAGGAGAGTTTTCTTCCCTAATGCTGAGCACAGTGGTTCAAATCTCACCTCTTTGCAGTTCACCTCAGGCTTTTTACAAAGGACCAATATTGAGTCACTGCAAACATCAGTATTCCCAGCTCAACTGTGTGGGAAAATATTGCTGAGAGCTCCCAAGAATCATCAGTATTTTAATTCCTGCCTAAACTCCAGGCTGTCATGGCATCTGTACAGGCTACAGTTTGCCAAGAAGCAGACATGCCAGAGGCTGGATGCAGCTCAGTTCAAACATGTCAGTTCAGTGATGCCATTAACGTCTTTGCAAGCAGAGTTGAAAATTGAAAGACAATATTGCCTAAAATTGCAAAGATGAGGCTATGCCTTGGCCAAGATTGTCTCAGGGTGCTGAAAAGGACCTGAAAGCTACTAGTATTTGTTAAAAAAATAGTGCTTGACCAAGTTGCCTGGACAGTTTTGCTGAACCTCAGACACTGTCTGAATCTCGAATCAGAGGAAAAGCATCACAAGTAGTAGCTTTTTAAACTATGAGAAAGGCTAAACTTCCTTTCTCTCTTCTATTGAAAGCTGCCCTGAGTTCCCTAGTTATTTATAAACCATGTTGCTGTAGGAAACCCTATAAATATCCAAAGCGATAAGCATGCCCTTCGGGTGGTCAACTAAGGAAAAATGGAAATCACCCTTGGTCTGATTAAACCTCTTCAGCTACCTCCTCTGTCCCCAGCCCATCAAGACAAAAGCAGAATTGACAGGTCTGGACTTGACCTCACATAGTCAGCTCTTCAGCCAGACCTGAATGTCTCTATCTGATGAGGTGACAACTGGATATCTGACCACCACACAGAGTCAGAAGACCCAAGAGGAGATAAAGGGCATCTGATAGACAATGCAGGAAAATAGACATTGCAGAATCTAGGGGATTATATTCTTCTAAGTGCAAAGATTCTTGATAGAAAAGACCAAAATAGATTCAAACCTGGCCCTAACCATGCTACCAAACATCTATAAAAACTCCCTTTGCACAGTATTTGTTGTCTAGTTCCTCTGGAAGATATTTTGCAACACTTCGAGTTTACTCTCTTCTGGGTTCACTTGTGCTTGGTCTCTTCTTGCTGATGAAGTTTTTCAAAAGGCTACTTCAAACTTACCAGTGAATGAGAAATCTCACTCCTGTCCCAGGAGAGAGTAACTGCATACCTCTCTGAATGCTCACTGTCACACTGCAGCTGTCCAGGGAATTATCTTCCCAAGAAGGCAAATGAGATAAACTTGTTTGATTTTACGGAGCACTAGTGAGGCCACACCTGGAGTGCTGTGTCCATTTTCATGGCCCTCAGTCCAAGAGGGATGTGGAGAAACTGGAGAGGGTGCAGGAATGGTTAGCCAAGATAGTCAGGGGCCTGAAGCCCCAAAGAGAGGTTGTGGGAAATGGGATTATTTAATCTGGTGAAGAAAAGACCAAAAGAGGGTCCAAAAAACCACACTCACTGTAGGCTGAGGGACTCGGCAAGTGTAGCAAAGGCTGGTATCACTTTCAATATTTATAACAGAAAATGGTACAGAAATTAAGCCTGAAACCAGAGAAAAATGAATGTTACATTAAATTATCTAAAGCTGAATTAATTCTTTCTGGATCTAATTTGGTTTAGTCTTCACACCCTATGACTCCTATTCTTCGCAGCAGTAGTTGGGTTGGATCAAGGGTTGGACTTGATGATCTCTGAAGTCCCTTCCAACCCAGCCAATTCTATGATTCTGTGATTCTATTACATAGGAGGTCTCTTCAGTGACAGCATTTCAACCTTTTTGAATTAAAGGTGTAACTCAAAGAGCTGAGCACAAACATTTCAGAACTGGTGAAACAAACTCTTTCTCCGTACTTGGTTATGATTTTATCTCTAAGTGCACAAAAGAGTTAAGGCATACACATCCTTGGGAAAAAAAAAACAAAAAACAAAAAACCCTAAATGTGTCTAACAGCTATAATGTCACTTTGTAGTTAGAGAGAACATTTCTGCTGTCACTAAAATACCGCGGATGTAGCCAATTGAACAAAAATGGTACTGTCTAAACAAACTCACCAGACAATGGCTGGTTCCTAGCTTCAGAGGTTCAGCAGACCAACTGTGCTCCAGACAATGCTGAGTTTGTTTAAAGTGTAATACATTTAGTTGTGCATGCTTGTATATGAGTTATTGTAAAGCTGCCTTGGGCTAAATTAATTCCCAGTGCTGCAACACCACTGAAATGAGTGTACTTACAGGGGAGATTAATTTCACCCATTATGTACTAAACTTGTAGATCTTCCTATAAAAAAGAACTGTTCTTTCTGCAATTGATCTTGTTCACTGCAGTCATTTAAACACAAAGCCAGTCTTATCTGTGTTACCCCAGTGTGGTGGAGTTACACTGGATTTATGTTGTTACAACTGAGAGAATTCTTTCAGCTGAAAATAAAGACTGCTGCCCAAATTACATGCAGATCACTGCACTTCTCCTATACACCAAAAACTTGTAATGCACATTTCAGTGTCATGCATGACTTGCTATAGCAGCTGTAGGGAAAAGGAATTCAGACTGATACAGAAAATCTTGTTAGAAAGTTAGATCATGGCTTTAGCTGTAACAAATTTCAGCATGTAAGCAAATACATTTAACCTGTTCCATTACACAGGGGTGGCAAGCAGTCCATACTCTCTCCACATTCTTTTCCCACCTGGATCATCCACACTGATGGCACAGTGATGGTATGAAAGCTTTGCACTCAGGGATGAAGGAATAAGTTTCAAAATAACACCCAGATGTCGAAAACAAAACTATACATGGACTTTAGGTGCCTAATGGGAAGAGCTCAGGAATCACCTCATCCTCACCATATCTGCTTTGGTTGGCGTGCTGCTGCACAATGCATGTGAGATAGTTTTAAAACAATATATAAAAAAGATTAAAAGGACTAAATTCCAGAATGAAACAGTTTCCAAAGTGATCATCTGCTTGTGCAATATGTTTTATAGAGAATTTCTCAGTCTTAGTTTCATGAAGGATGTGTGAATATGTATCACATTCTGATTTGAAATCTCAGGATCCATTTGAAATTCTGAATGTCAGCTGATCTTAGTTGCAACAATCATTTTGAAGTTATGCACTCCTGTTTCACAGACCAGGCTAAGAGAAGCAGGGGCAGTCCTCTTCTTGAAAGCACTTTTCTAAGTCCTGTAATCTTTCTGTAAGAGAAAAAAACTTTTAAAAAGTAATGGGTGGCAGAACAAAGCCAGGTAAGGAAAACTGGCTGTCAGCAGTGAGCCTACAGGTTGTTCTACTCCTCACTAACAATTCACTCCCTGTTGAGGACAGTGGTGCAAATTCAACCATTAGTGTTCTTTTCACATCTGAAGCTTTTTCTTTTAAAAGGGAAAAGAAAAGAAAGAAAGAAAAAATTAAATGGCCATTTACTGTGTTCAGTTCTAGTCTCTAGTTCTGTAGCCCTCAAATATGAGTGGAACTTGCCCCCAATTCCTGTCTCACAAGCAATCTTATCTCGAGCTTACCTCTTTTCAGTTCATCCAGAAACTTCAGCTTCTAATGAAAGAAAATTCCCTGAGTTATGTGCAAGGTACAAAGGCTTTTCCCATTTAAAAATACATTTGTTCAAGGAAACTACAATTTCTATAGCAGTAGACATATTGGTACACTACTTTTTAATAATTGGAAAGATTTGCTTGCTATTTGAGGTGTTCTATAAACAGATGAATGATAAACAGGGAGTTCTTTTGATCCTACTTGACAAAAGCAGCATGATGAGTGGGCAGCAATCTTCCTTGCTATTTTTCAGAGCCTGAGAATCAAAACTCTGTGAAAATTCTTGTGTTGTTGGGACTGATCAGATCTTTTTCCTTTGAAGAAATGTTGGCCAGAAGCTTCTATTATTGCAGCATACTGCAGAGGGCTGTTCAAACTTGAATCTACAGACATTTGGGTTTTCATAGTAGGGAAGGGACACAAAAAGAGAAAATGCAAGAATCACTGGGGCACGTTTTATAGCTTTATCACAAACAGGAAGACTGGAATTTCTTCATAGTTTTAAGTAAATTCTGAATCTTAATAAAACCACACAGCTTGGATAAATAAGGAGCAGCCTGTGCAGATGAGCTGTTCACCGAGACACTGAAAGAAGGGTGCACTTGTGCATAACCAAAGAATACCAGAGCAGCCTTTAAAAATACATCTTAAAAGTTAGAGGTAATTTTCACGCAGGCCACAGCAAGAGGCTGGAGCAGACTGCATCCTTCTCCATGCTGCAAAATCCCACAAAAACCCCACTGCAGTTGTTACTACAGCCATATCTGCAGGCAAAAAGTAAATGTCGGCATCATTTTGTAGACCCCTGAACAAGAATTTTACTCTCAACGCATTAACCTTTACTGCTTTTATTGAGTAGAGACTTTATGACTCCAGGATGCTGAAAAGCCAGAGTCAGCCATGTGTGTTTCTGGTACCCCAGGCAGGTTGGCTTTGCTGCAGCTTTTTCTCAGTTCTGTCTGGGTCATGCCAACATTGATTGTACTCTCAAGAAAAGAGTTGGTGTGTTTTATAAAAAAATCAATATTTTTTTGAATGAACCATGAGCAAGCACTTCTGTAACATGTGACAGTGATGAGAAGAGCTCTGCAGTCTTAAATAAGTGAGGACAAACCATATTCAGCATTGTGACAGCCATTTATGACAGAACTTCAGCAACGGTAAATGTGGTTAATTGAAATAAGTTTGATGCTGTCAGTCCTGACTGCTTATTCTATAGCCTGTTTTGTTGGTTTTATTGTATTCAATTTTCTGTCACAGGACTATTTAGAAACACATAACAGGTCCTAAAGAATGTATTGGCAGTCTGAAAGACAGAAGCAAATGTATGACAGAGGAAAAGAGAAATTTAAATCCCTCTTACAGAGCAGATACAGAAAGGAGGGGTGGTGCATGGGGGAATGAAAGCTATCTCTGTTTTAGAGACCTGGCACAATTCAGCATTTAACACCTCGACAAAGAACTGAAAATAAATGTAACTACTTTTAACCTGATGACTCTGCCTTTCCTTGTCTTCCAGTGCTCATAATAAAGAAAGTGCTTTCCCCTCAGAGTATCCATAATCCAAACATGAATGAGTTTGCTTAGGCAAACCATCCTCAGCTGCTTGCTTCTGCATTTTGTGCAGAATTTACATAGCAAACCCCTCTACATAAGCCATGCAAAGCAAACAGTAGGTTCCTCTGTGGGGCTCAGTAGTTCAACCCTAATTATCCCTTGTCTCTGCTCAGAAGACCACAGCATTCCTTAAAGCCAAAATCTTATGAAGTTTAACCTTCTCAAACTGGGAAGTGAGATATATGATAGCTGATAACTGTTTTTTGTTTTCATTTAATTGAAGAGCTAAGAAATCCAACCCATATTTCCACATGGAAAGTAAGGTCTTATTTCACTTTACTCCATGTATTCAGTGACTTTGGTGAATCTTGTGCCAACACAGAAAAATTTATTCCACAGAAAAATGTGTTGTGTTTTTGAGAGTCTGAACTTTTTAGGCCCTTTTTGTCTTTTCAAAAATAATCTCTAGATAGCATAAGAACTCTTTAAAAAGCCATGTCTCGCACCACTTAGAAATGTAAAGGAGGTCTGGACATTTTGATGAATGTGACTATGCTTTCATGGAACAAATAAATAATGAGGATGAAGAATTGCAGATATTTATTTGTGGGGCTTTTTGTTTGTTTGTTTGTTTTCTTTTCTCTAGACAACCTCCAAAGTGACCAAGATCTGGCTGACCACAGGCACCCACCACACATGGGTCAGAGTTGGTTATGTCAGTGATACAGAGCCCAGGCAGCTCTTCATGACCTTGTCATCAGCCTGCTCATCCCTGCTCTCACTGGCACCAGGCACCTTAACCACAGCTGTAGCCACTGCCACACATAGATCCTCCTTTAGATACTAAAAATAGTTTTGTTAGACCCTGGTCTAACAAAAGATACACAGACCACCTACCATGAGAAGGAGGAGGTAACTACCCATGAAGAATAACATTTTGTTGCTATGTACCACTAATTTCTCTGTAAAACTGAACAAAAACTTGACAACAAAGAACAGCTGGTGCAATACAACTGTTCTGCTAATGTAACAGCACCTGTAATTCTGGCAGAATGTCACATACCTCTAGGTGCTAAAACGTGTTTCTTCAAACACTATTTTCCTGGACTATGACACCCCACCAATAACACATTCTTCCCAGGCCATCTTTACGAGAAAGCTCTCTCTTCAGTTTTGGATTTTTGAATAAACATCTGCCTACTCTATTTGCAGCTGAAAATAGACACAAAGATGGTTAGACCTGATGAGACCCAGTTGACAAAAATGACCAAAATGGCAGCCCTACCTAGGCCTGAGTATCAGACATCTGTTTCCTTGGGGCACAATCTGTATCGCCTTCATTGCTACTTCCACTACATAGCACTGATGAGGCTAATTAAATCCCATTCTCTGCAGTCACAGTGAAAATGCTTGCTAAAATCCAGATGTTTCCTGTGCCAGTGCCCTGGGGACAACAGTAGTACAGGGGTGTGTGGGGCGCTCCTCATTTGGCTTTCAGTACAACTGCACAGAGGAGATTTACTGGAGGAGGTGAGTGATCTCCCCAGAGTACGCACCTTCCCATTGCCATTGGGACTGTCACTGTGCCCTGACACAGCTGTGGATGTGTGGGGCACACCTTTCACCTTTTCTCCACAAGCTTACATCAAGCTGTCTTGCTCAAAGTGGCAACAAAATGTACCCACACGATCACACAGGCCTTCAGAGATCAAGAGTAGCAACATTCATATTTAATACTCCACCCAGAAATTCTTTAGGAGACAGAAGATACAAGTGAGTTATCTTTAGTAACACATTTGTATTAATAATCCCATTATTCACTTTCTTCCTTTGCTTATCACTACTAAGCACTGTTTTAGTATTATCCATACTATACCCCTTCAGTTTGCTTTACCCCTGTGTCTTCAAAGACAGTGAATAATCTGTTTTACCACAGAGATACACCGTATAAAGCAGAAACACCATTGCCTGACCACAGGAGGCACCAAAAAGATACCCTCGACTGTACTAACACAAGACAGACATACAGTCAATGTCACAGAACAGAACAGAAACTATCCTGCCCTGCCAGGTCTATGTAAGTGCTACAAATGAAACAAAGTTTTACAAAACCTTCATACTTATTTTAAGACTTCTCCAAAAGTCACTTAGTCTAGCCCACATTGCTGCTTTTCACAAATTAAAATCCTTTGAAACCTGGACCTGCCGTCTTCACAGGACTTAGACTAACTTGCCTTCAGTACATCGTGCATCTTCAGTACAAAATTGGGTTACACTTTTGTGTGCTACACTGTGAACTTTGCCTGTAAGCGGAAAATCAGCAAATTTCAAATGCAGCGGGCACTCAACATTATCCCCAGTAAGGACACATTTTCCCTGCACTAAAATCCTTCGTTCATTTCCAGCTAACAGTCTCATTGTCTCATCAGACACACCAGCTGGGTGGATAACTCAAAGTGAGTCAGCACTGGGGGAGATGATGGGAGTCACTGTTAACACCAGACACCACATGAGATGAAGTGACCATGTACCTCAAAGAAGAGCCAAGGGTGAAACCTGTGCCCAGCAGAAGGCAGGAGCAGACTTCCCCCCACTGATTTCAAGGGGGTCAGCACTTTCCTCCTGCTGGAGTGAGTCTTGATCATGCTTGTCTTCTGCATCATGAACTTAAAGCCACTGGGAGTTCTGCATGGAGATGGGTTTCAATATCCAGTTTTACAACAGATGCAACTGAGCGAGCACTTCATGTGAAGAAGGGAAGCAGCAGCATAAGTGAATAAAGGGAGAGAGCTTGAGACTTTGGTTAACTGCTCTGTTAGGATTTTAAAAGGCCATGTACACAAGATTAAAATCTGAACACAGATTAAAATTTAATCTGAAAGAGACAACGCTGTGGTACAAAAAGTTTATTTAGTCACGATTTTGTAAACATATGAGGTAAATTAACATTTACATCAACTTGTTTCTTACAGAATTTAATACACAAGGCAATTCTTTGAAGACAGCACTTTTAACTGGTTTTTAGCTGGTTTTATCGTTATAACAAGTTCCTGACAGCCCAGAAAACTCATTGTGTTTGTTGTCAGATTCTGTCGTGTAAAAGACAAACACCCAGTAAGCAACAAGAAAGCTCTGAGTAAGCCTCCTTGTGCTCTACAACCCTTTCAACTGCGAGAAACAGCATCAATGAGAATAGAAATATATTCTCCACCATAAAATATGTTCACGTATCTTGCATAACTCTTCAAGGACTGAAACTTCTGGAATTTGATTGGCATCTTACAACAAACTTAAAATGCAAAACTACAATTTCTCTTTTGGTGTTGGTGGGGGTTTTTTGTTGGGTTTTTGTTGTTGTTTATGCAAATAGTCCATAAGACCTTTAGTGGTCTTATTCACAAGAGTAAAAAGCACTTGGATAAAATTGTACTTGCAGTCTCAGAACCATTTTTTTTGCTAGGAAGCAAAACATTTCTCTTTTGTAAAAATTTTCTACAGTGTAATACTGCAGTGTTTCTCCAAAAGTATTTTGTTTGGAATTTTAAATCAGGTGTAAATTTAACTCTGAAAGGACATATGTCACTGCTAGTTTTTGTCACTGAACCTTGAAACACACCAGAAGGAATATCAGTAATAATGAACCTTAATTTGTTCAGTAATAATTGAGCTCATTATGAAAAGTATCTTTTTCCACAGTGTGCTCCCTATATATCCAGCTCCTACATTGTAAATGGACAGAGAAACCTGATACTCTAGGTCAGTAATCAGGTTAAATTGCCTTTATTGGTACTGCCTTATGTCTGAAAAGTTCCTGTGTTATAGTAAGACATTTCTCTCTTAGGTTTAACATATTGGCAGAGTCATTCTTTTACTTCTTATACAAATGTAAACTTAGAAAACAGTTTATTTAATCCAAATGTGCAGTCTGAAATCAAAAACTGAATGTAAACTTCAGAAAATCAAAATTACAAGAGCACACTTTGCACAAGAAAAATCAAAGTAAATGAAATAACATTTGTAATAATAATAATAATAAAAAAAAATCCATCCTGTTCAAATCCACCGTGTTAGTGTCTGTGTTAAACAAAAAGACCTGGGGGCTCAATGCCTCTGCAGACTGTTGTCACTCACATGAACTCAGTGGAATAAAAAAGTTTGTGTCAGCTGAGGAGGTGGTCCCATGACTAACCAAAAAGGACCCAAGTACTGATCTGATTTTTAAAGCTTGCCTTAATTATATTATTGATCCTACACTTACGCATTCATACCAGAAAATAATTTCAAGAGCTGCAAAATGTCGGACATTTGATTATCTCTACACACCTTGGTTACCGACAAATAACTCTGAGCCAAATCAATCCCTGGTGCCACTTTGCACACGACTGGCTTCCAAATTACACCAGAAAAGAACACAGGTCATCTGCTTTCCAGTGCATGCTACCCATTTTCAAGAAGCTATGATTTTTCTATACCAGAACAGACCAACAAATTCAAGGAGCACTTTTTTTATCAATCAAAAAGCAGATCTATTTTCACTGATAAAATAGTCCACTATAATAAAGGGAAAGTTCTAGCAGGCTGCCTTCCTTTAATCAAAATACAAAGGGAAGAAATGTGGGCTTTGTCTATACTTTGTTTTCTTTTGTATTTACTGACAGCTGCACTAATTAAAAAAGACCAAGTGATAGAAAACAGATCAACTGTGCCCATGGTGAAGAAACTATGTATTTATGTGCAACGCAGATACACTTTTATCATATACTTGTAAAGCTACCATGAAAAATGTACTAATGAAATCAGTGATTTGGAAAATATGTTTCATATAATCATTGTGGTTGGAAGGGACCTCTGGAAGTTATTTAGCCAAACAACTAATGCTCCAAGCAGGGTCAACTACTACCAGTGAGTTGACCTATTGCAAAAAACATAGCACATCAAAAACCTGGTGATCTATTCAAGGAGTATCTTTTTTTAACTTTTTTCCTTTTCTTTTCCATAGCTCACCCTAGCAGTTTTTTAAAAACTTCAAGTAAGAGAGAGAACCATTTTCTGGCAATCATTCTACTCAAAGAGGAAAAGCTAGTAGGGTTTTTTTTTTCAGTTGGCTTAATATCAGGCATGATTCTGCTCTGACTTCCTGCTTTTGCAATAACTTACTGGTTTTATGTTAGGTGTGTGTATAAGATCTTTCAGGATTGTAGCTTGAACAGCCATATGACTATGCTAAATCAATGTATCATCTGCTACCACTTCACTCTTTGAAATTAAGTGAAAGAGTAAACAACTTGGAAATGAGCATACTATTTTTGCCAACAGACTCTATTCTGCAAGCTCTTTGGTGTTTGTATGTATTTTCTAGAACAATAAAACTCTGCATAGTTATGCTTTACTCATAGCATGTTTAATTCAGAGATCATTAGTGAGTCAAGATTAATTAAAGACCTCAAAATTGGCTGTACCAGTAAGATTTTTTTTTTCAACAAATCTGATGTCCTATGTGATGCAGCAACCAAAAGCAGTTGTAAGCACTAAGGGGGATTTTAAATAGCAAAACAATTACTCCAAATGAAATCGTAGATAACCAAGAAGCTTGAAGCTCTATAGTTATGTGATGCAACTTAAGATGATCTTAAAAACACAAGCTGTGAGTTGTACCTTTCCCTTCTCAGACCAGCACTGCTTGGATGTGGAGGTTGTTCCACCAGGTTTCTCCTAGGGGTTGCAATAGAGTTGTATTTCTCCCTTTGAACTTCATCTATCAGGAGAAATTCTCTTTTACAGATTTCCATTCCACAAAAGCACCTGAAATTTCTGCAGGTCTAACCACACACATTAACTTGAAAAGGTCAGACTAGGTATCAGTTGATCCTACGTTAAACCTATCTCTGTTACTATTTTTTTTTATATACAGTATGGATGCAATCCTGCAGGACACACTCTGTCAGGGCTGTACTAAAGTAAGGATTGCAAGATTCAGAGCTCCATCAAACAAGTGAGTGTTGCTCTCAGGCACCAATACAAAAAAAAAAACATATTCCAGGTGGTCTGGTTTATATAAATACACTCAAGAGAGAATTTTACTTCAATTCTTCAGAAGCATAAAAGAAAGGAAAATATAGGAATTTTGATGTACTAAAATACAGAAATGCATATTGCATTATTTCAGCAATATAATTACTTGGCATTTAGCAAAACTTACAAAACCAGTACACTATTGGTGCTAGTAAATCTAAACATTCTGAGTGTTAAATTCTGCTTTGTTTACATCTAGGCAACTTTCTCAACTTTAGTCTAAGTTCAGCTTAGTTGTATGGAGACAACAGGAAGCAGAATTTAGCTTTTAGCTTTATTGCAGGGTGGGTTTTATGGCTTATTACACAGAAAAATCACAAGAGCATGCCTGAAGCTGAACACCTAATAGTAAATATCTTTATTGTACTACTGTACATTGAATTTTAATGCAGTGTCTGCCTCCAAGATCAGTGGCAGCAGAAAGACTTCTCACCATACACAGGTTAAGGAAGTCAGGAGACAACACGCCTGAGGGCTGCAGAAGTTTCATGAGAAACTCTTTGTGTCTACTCAGAAAGCAGCAAAAATGAATGTTTAATCTCGAGTGGTGGGAATATATTTTAACTGTTCAGTAAAATAAACACATTCAGGAAAAACGTTTAACAGCAGAGATAACTGGCAATTGTATCTATTTGCCAGGGTGCCCCTGCTTTGCAGAATGCACTGTCAGGCCAAATACTTTGCAGATGCAAAGGGCTATCCCAGCGTGTTTGCTCTTCTCCAATTACAGTACTTTTGATTTATAGCAGCAATAGGACTGAGTGTGAGCTTCACTTCTTCTGGCTTTTGCTTAGAACTGAAGTTGGGCCTAACCCTGCATTCCTTTTGTACCCAAACCCTCCGCAGCCTTATCAGGCATACAAAATTCTGGCCAATGTCTGTTAGAGTACTTGTTACAAAGGAACCAAGGGCTGAGCCTGTTGTAAGAAAAGTTGCACCTTAGAAAAAAATACCCAGCACTTTTCTTCAGACAACTTAAGGGAAACACGTGATTTTCAAAAGCAGAATTTTACTGGCTTTATCTAAGATCCCAAACCTACATTCCTCCTGTAAGAGGCTCCTGAAACTTCATGTAAGTTTCAAAACTAAGTATAGTTTTGCTTGAATAAGGCCCTCAAGATCCATCACCAAATCTTGTGCCTTATTTAGATAGAATCAAAATTCTGCAAGTGACTTCAGAGGGTTCAGAATAGACCCTTCAGCCACTGCTTGTTGCCCAGATGCTTTAGCCACCTTTTCTGCAATGCAATATTGTCTGAATCTGTTTTCACTGACCTGTAAGACACTGCAGATTGTTGGGTACAACACAACAGAAAATAATGTTGCTTTGGGAACTTTACCATTAGTAAGCTTCTTTCCCCTTAGATTTTCTTGTAAGATCAAAGATCAAACTAAAATGATTAAGTACACAGTCAAGTAACTTTAAACCTACAGATCAATATTATTCTCAAAATGCTCAAATACTTAAAATATGCACTCGAGTTTACTTCTAAAAAGCATTTTTCCAACAAACTTAAGCTGATATCTAATAGTCTAAAATGCAGAGCTGTACTTAATCCTATTTTTTGTCCACGGGCAACGTATGGGGCCACAATGTATTGAAATCATAATCCTTGCTTTCTGAAGAGAAATTGTTCTGCGTAATAATTTCTGAGGTGTGGTTTAAACTCCTGTCCTCCTCTAAGCAATTTTAAAGTAATCTAAAGTTATAATCAAACATGCTCAAACATATCGTGGGTTTAAAAACATGGTGTGATCATGGTCGGCAAACACTGGATAGAAGGTCAAACCAAACACTTCCTAACAGGTCAAGAGTAAAAAAAAAAAATTATAGAAAGATGAACCTCAAAAATCTATTACAGGGGCTACCTAAACTTTGCCCGGCCAAGGACCACAGTGGCTTCATTAAGTCATGTTATATGGAAGAGACTGAGTCACGTTTAATATGGCAAGTTGGTCCATAGAGATGACAGGTGCCAGTAGGCAATATGCCACCCTGATGTCTGCCATAGGGCTACATAAGATTCAAGAAGAAGTAAATCAGTCATTGCATCTGCTCCTGTAGAGTTTATGTGAAAAAGGGTGGAAGTGAAGGCAAGGGCAAGAAGGAGATGACATCCAGGCATATGGGAACTAGGGATATTAACATTTTTCTCAGATGAAAGTCAGCCTCAGGGCACATGACCAGCTACCATTACCACCTGTTATCTGTGCAGGCCTCCCCTATGGCTGCCCTTGGGAGATCTGCCATGGACATGAAGGAAAGAGGGATTGGTCCCCTGGCCCACGGGCTGCACTTCGGCCACCCCTGACCTATTAGAAAATGTTGATATTTTTCCCCACTACAACTCACAGAGTGCCAAAACAGCAAGCGCCAAAGTTAGAAACCCAGACCTTCCCACCCAAGCCAGGCCTGGCCTGCCCAGGCAGCTCCCCTGCCCACTCTGCCTTCCATCACCTGCTCCTCCCGAGCAGAAGGGACTGCACTACACGGCCAGGTCGTCTGACCTGGCTCTGCAGCTGCTCGACTTACTGGCCCTGCTCAAGCGCCGCGTGTCTACAAGCAGTGGTGGCTCATGCATCTCCACAGTGGTGCAGGCCGCTGAGATCGGTCGTGCCTCTGGCAGCTCCTCCTCACCCTCCACGTCCCACTTGCTGCCGCTCGCCCCGCTCAGGCTGGTGCTGCTGCCGCTGTTGGCCACAGCAACAGGCGGCCCAGCTGGGGGTGGGAGCAGCTGCTCCGGTGGCTCTTCCTGCTCAGGAAGGGGGTGCTGGACACTGCTGGGAGTAGAGGAGCCTGCGGAGCTGGAGGGCACCTTCCCCTGCTGCTCAGCTGTCATATTGACCCAGTTCTGCTCGGCCACCAGGGCATGGCTGTTGCTGTTGAAGTAGCTGATGACGGCTGGCGTGGGCGTGGGCGTGGGGATGGGGGTCGGGATGGTGACCGGAGTGGAGATGGGCGTTGGAGTCACAGCACGGTGCCTCTCCTCAGGTACTGGTGGAGCAACAGGGTAGCTGGCCATGGAGGCTGCGTTGGAGGGGGGCCGTGGCCTTGGAGTAGCTGCAGCATAGTACGGTGCCATGGTCACTGGGGCCAGGAGTGGTGTGACAGCACGGGTATCAGGCAGAACAGGGGGGGGAGTGGAAGTCGTTACCACCACAGGTGGTGCTGGTGGTGGCAGGGAAACGGGTTTGGGCTCCCCTGCTACCATGACTGGTGTCATTGTTGCGACAGGCATCTCAAGGCTGTACCGGCTTGTCACGCCTTGCTTAAGTTTCTTCCACCCCAAGTGATACATCTCAAGCATGTTCAGCAGCAGGGAAACGGAGGCCACCACCAACATGAAGATGATGAAGATGGTCTTCTCAGTGGGCCTTGAGATGAAGCAGTCCACAGTGTGTGGGCAAGGTGAGCGGCTGCACTGGTACACTGGCTTTAGCTCAAAGCCATATAGGAAGTACTGGCCCACAATGAAGCCCACCTCAAAGAGTGTCTTGAAAATGATGTTAAAGACGTAGGTACGGAGGAGGGCACCCCCCATACGGATTCTACCGCGTTCATCACGGATTGGGAGCTTTTCCTTCCCCTTTTTGCCAAAGGGATCCCTGATGTTATTGCTGCCTCCTCCACCACCACTGCCAGAAGCTGCTGCTCCTGGGTAGCTGCTGTCTTTGACGCTTCCCTTCTTCTTCATCTCTTCTTTTTCTTTCCTCTTCTCCTCCATGCGTACAATGTGCAACACGTGGCCCAAGTAGATAAGGGTTGGAGTGGAGACAAAAATGATTTGCAGCACCCAGAAGCGGATGTGAGAAATGGGGAAGGCTTTGTCATAGCAAACATTTTCGCAACCAGGTTGCTGAGTGTTGCATGTAAAGTCTGACTGCTCATCTCCCCAGACCTCCTCAGCAGCAGCCCCCAGCACCAGGATCCTGAAGATAAACAGTACCGTCAGCCAAACCTTGCCAATAACCGTGGAGTGCTCCTGTGCATTCTCTAACAGTCTCCCCAGAAAGCTCCAGTCACCCATTGTTTCAGATTTCTAACCTACAATAAGAACATTAGAGTAATTAGAGCAATCAGTGCTGGAACAAAACAGATGATACTTCAACAACAAATGATACTTCTTAAGTGCACTTTCTTTTACAGAGTATTTCACGCCTACATTAGAAACTACACAACCCTGTGACCACACAGCCATGGATTTTGGTGAGCACAAAAGTGGGATGTTTAGTTCCTTCACCTAGCCCATACAGGTTCAAGTGTCTATACACAATGACAGCCAAGAAAGCTTCATAACCAAAATTTCTATCAAATCTACATATTTTAAAAACACCTGTTTCCTTCACCTGAGATACTTCTGTTCTTGCCTATTTTTAGAAAAGAATAGAAGGAAATCAGTTTAATTAAGCAGAATATTCACAGTAGTCATGTGGCTGCACTTCTATCAGAGTGTGATACAAAGTCTGCCTAACTCTAAAAATTTTATTGTTATCAGTATTTATTTACTCCAGCATTCCAGAGGTCAGTAATGTCTCAGGTCTCTTCCATTTTCATACTGTACACAGAAAAATAATTACTCAAAACCTGTGGAATTTTGGAGTTTATTTCTAAAAAGAGTGGATTATTTTAATAACTTGAAATATTGGGAAGAATCAGAAAATCTGAAAGGAATGGTAGAGATGTTTCTATGCCATTTCCCTTACTGTCCTGCCAGCTGGTGTTACTCAGCTACATATACTGTAAAATTTCTTTGAAAACAAAACAAAACAAAACAAAACAAAACAAAACAAAACAAAACAAAACAAAACAAAACACCTCAAGGACAGTTCAAAGATATTTTCTTGGAAAAATAACATTAGTATCCTATGAGCTTACTTCTGTGATAAATTCTTATATTCTCAGTAGTTTCCACAAATTCATGTATGATGACCTTCCCATGTCGAGTTCTAGGCAGTGACACAAATTCTAATTTGGAAAGGCTTACAGTACAAGACTTTTTTAAAGATCAGATTCCACACAAGCTGCCTTCAACTGAGAAACAAGCTATTATCTGCTGGTATCACTCCTGTTATCCTTGGCCATATATTCCTAAGTGGAATATATGTAAGAAGCACATTTTATTCTCCTAATGCAGACACTTCTATATTTTGTATGACAACCTTCAACTGAAGACAAAATAAAAAATTCACTTGCAGCTAACTTCAACACTTTCAAAAATATTTATATCATAAGCATAATTTGGATACAACAATTTGCATGAAAAAACCCCCAAAACACACTACCAGAAAAGACTGATTATCCTCTTGCTTAAAAATCTCAGAATACTTTATAACGGAATTATACTTTACTCGATTAATTTTTATACTTCTACTTCTTGTCCAAACACCTTTTTGTCTTACAGTTCCCAAGAAAAGGCATTCATCACTACAGGTAGGAATTTACCTGTAGTGTAATGAGAAAATGTACTGTTCTCAGTATTATATTTACTGTGATTTCCAACAAGGATGTTACTGTTTTTCCAGAGGAAGCATTTCCAAAGTCTGTACTGAACTTCTTCCAGGCTTTAAGTTAAGGCAGTTAAAAAAATTAAAGTTGTTCCAGTCACCCTTTTTATAACCTTGATTTTACATTCATATTTTGCATTGTCATAAATCTTAAAGATAAAACACTTTGTATCCCCACAAATTTAATTCAACAAAAACTTTCCCTAAAAAACCCAGATCTTTGGTATTCTACAAAAACACATTTACTTTAATACAGTTGAGTTATTTTTCCAGCACAGAACAATACTCTGCAAATGAAAATATTAACAATGCAGTAATGGCCTGGTCCCAAAAAATTTTTTTATAATTTTGTAAAGATATATATTCAGATTTTTTTTAAGGAGCATATTTTCCCCCTCTTAAAATAGTAGCCGAAAACTTACGAATTTTTGTATGAATAATTTATTTTATAATCTTAGTTTAATATGTTTACGTGATTTTTAAATTTAATCCTCAATCTTAATTTTACGAAGTTAATGATATTTTGCATTATAAAGTAATTTTAACCTGAGAAGTATTAATTTTTCAGGGAATATTGTATTAATTTTGTATAGCATAACTCTAAATCCTGTATTTAACTTCCCTGCTATCTTCTGCATTCTGTGCTTCTCAGTTCAGTTCCCTCTGCCTCACTCTTTGTTTTCTATCCAGATCAAGCAAAATAATCATCTCTCTAATTAGCAGTTGAAGTTATGGTTTGTTCTTTTGTAAGTAATAATTGTAATAGAAAGTGTATTAATCAGCCAAAGTTAACACACTAAATCTCCTTAGATTCAATTAATTATGGTGCATTTTCAGCACAGCTGCCATTACCCTTACTTCCACTGGCACAGAGGCCACACACTATTCTTTATAAAGACAGGTATTACCTTCTGCTGCTTCAAAAAATGAAGCTTATCTGTTCTCATGAAAAAATATAACCCCTGAACTACAAGGTGAACAGAGGTAGTCATTCTTTTTCCCTGTAGACACACTATGGTGCATCTCTTATGGATATCAATAGGTGATGGTGACTACAACAAAGTAGAATTTTTAGTGATTTTCTGAAGAATTATCTAGCCATTCATGGAAGAAGAAAAACCAAATTTGTAAAAAGTAAAGGAAAGATGACAAACAATACCACCTAATTTATTCTCAGTGATCATCCACTCACTAATACTACAAAAGATTTTTTTTTCTTTTTACTACAAGCCAACATTGCCCAGGATGAAATAATTTAGGACACCAAAGACATGACACCATGCATTTCTCAAAAGGAAACACTTTAAAAAGTTATTCTAATGGTTGTATTAATTGAAAGATTTATTTCAGCATGTGAGAGTCTGAAAATTCATCCTGTACACAAAGAAAAAGTGTTTCAGCAGTGAGCAGATACTTCATAGCATGTTAACTGCACAGATGTGGAAATCAAAACAAAAACAGAGGGCTCACAGAACTCACAAAATATTTGAGTTATCACCATTAAGTTCAAGAATAAAACACCTAAATCTAAATGTGAACCTCCAGAACCCAGTATTTTAGCTGAGAACAATTCCAAGCTTGCTTTTGTAGTATCATATAAGCTCCAGCTGTACAATACTTATTTCAGTGTTGCTGAAATATGAGCTAGGCAGCTGTCAAGACCTAAATTTACATCCGGAATTGTGAAGGGAGACACTTTTTCTTTCTGTGTTTGGAAAAAATGCAGATTAAGAAACGAAACATTTTTATCTGTATTTTGTGACATTCATGCAAAAATATCTGCTTGTGGATGACAGAGACTCTGCCTCACAAAGCAATCCAGTTCAGTGGTGTGAAAAGCAAGGACTTCATAAACTTTGGGATCTTTTAATAAGAACTGGGAGTCATTGTTTGTGTCACTTAGGAAATCATTCCTCTGAGAGAAATATTGAAAAATGGGCAGCTCCTAAAAACTGACATGGCATTCTGTTTAATAATCAATGCTGTGCTATTAATTAGTAAGTTTAGTACATGCACAAATAGATGCTGAGGATGCTGTGTGTGTGTCTGACAAAGAAAACAAGTGAGAGAATAAATTTTTAAAACTGTAATGTCATATATATCCCTCTACAGGAGATAAAACATCTGGCATCTATAAACTTGACAGTTATTATTTCTATTTCCTCACCAAAAAGGTTCATAATTATGTACCAAGTGTGTCAAACACAGTATTTTAATTATTTATCATTTTCGTAGAATCACAGAATACATTTATAATTTCACTCATACATGTACATGTTTATGTATTTATACATGCCTGTGGACACACACATATAAATAACTACAGAGCTAGGTTACATACATTACCAGATTATGACACCTGATATATTCATGATTTTATTGTATTGGTTTATCTAAAAAATGCCCCTTTTAAGTTATATAGTAACCTAACATGTCCTTGTCCAAATTTCTTAAATTCAGTCCACTTTTTTTTTTAATTACTTGTGACAGTCTTCAAAATTATCTATGTTTTACAAACCAGTATAAGGAAAAATGCTGTTAAAAGATAAAACAACTAGCAATATTTATTTTGTTTTTACATTAAACAATCAGGCACCTGCATTACTACCAGGTTTTTAACTCTGCTAATTTAAATCAAACAAAAAGCAGTCACCCTGCACAATGTCTGCAGTGTGTCCATGTCGTTCCAGACAAACTAGAAGATGTGGAGGGACAGAATGGTTACTGCAATGAAACCTAATGGTATTTGGTCATGTACAAATATAAGAAACACAATGGTTGAAGTTTCATAATTTACTTTAGAAACTTGTTTAAATGAGGATTTGAAGAACACCATTCTTGCTTGCATGTCATACTTCTAGACACATCTATTATCACTTTCATTGTATCTTAAGCCCTTGTTAAAAATGAAGCCACAAGATGATCCTGTTATTACCCTAAGCTTACTTTACTGCTATGAAGCCTCTTCCTTAAGTCCCAGGCAAAACTTTTCTTAACTTCTTGAATTCTGAGTGAAAGTTTGGCCTGAGTAATGGAAAACTGCAAGGAGAGCAGGCTAAGCCCAGGAGGAGAGCTACACCCCACCCGTTAAAGTCCTCTGTTCCCTTGCATAAGAAGCCTTTGCCCTGATTTATCACTTGCAGGAGAAAATAGGAACAAAATGTAGCCCCTTTTCTCCCCCACAATACTCAAATGCCATCTTAGAGCTCTAGGTTGGAATTAAAAGGCAGTGACTTACCAATAAAACACTGGAAGGTGTGAAGGCTGTGGAGCTACCAGGGGACTATGAAACAGCCGTTAAACACGAGGGCAACAATCTCTACATCCCGAACGAGTGAGGCATCAATGAGACAGATCTGTCAGGTGCCCACATACAATCAGCCACATGGATCTAAAAACTGCACAGTAAGGAGTGTCCCACCCCCTGTGCCAGAGATACAATGCAAGGACGAGCCCTTCTGGTGTTCAAAGACTCAGGTACCCCACCAGACAGGTATCAGTGTGAGGGGACTTCAGGCAAGTGACAGTAACTGCAAGGGACACAGTGCTATACACCATGCTCAGACTTCTTAAAGTGCTTTTTTTTTTTTTTTTTATGGAAACCACTTGAATATTTTTCTACTTCAGTTCTAAAGTGTTCCAGTAGGATGTTTCCTTTCCCCTTTCCATTCCCCTTAAAGGGAAACTCTAGTAGCTCTGGCTACTCAGTTCAGTTCTTTCTTCATATCTTCATATTCTTTCTTCACTGTCTTAAAGACCTAACACACTCAGGATTCCCAATATCATCCTAGACTTACGTGATTTCTTCAGTTAGTCAGGGATGAACCCAAATACTTTTCTACTACTCTTTTTGCCTGGAAAAAAAAACAAAACACACACACACACACAAAAAAAAAAAGAAAAAGAAAAAAAAACAACAACAAAAAAAACCACCACAAAACAAAACCACAAAACAAACAAACAAAACCAACAAAAAAACCCCACCACAACAACAACCAAACAAACAAAAAAAGCACAAAAAAACCCCACACAAAACCAAACCAAGACCCTCACAAGCAATAAATCAAGCTTATTTTGGTTATGACATTAACAATATAAATTTTATATATATATCATATATATGTAATTATACACATATAATATTATATATATAATATATCTTCCAAAGAACTCCAAAGAATATTTATACATCTCAAACACCTTGCATTCCCTTTAAGTCCTAAGTCAACAAGTCAGGAAGTGGCAGGCTTTTGTTAACTCTCAGACCAAAGATGTTACCAGAGTGAGGTAAAAGCCTGGTCAATGCGGTGAGGCCACCTAGCTGTTTATCTTACTACCAGAAAAAAAATGCTTGTAAGGGCTAGGTATCTCAGAGGTCACCTCAAGTCACCCCGTAGTCATCTTGGGTTACACTTGTGAACTGTCATTTCATTTGGCACCACTTACAAGGGTGAAAACAATTCTGACTCTGCTTTGTATTTAGGATTCAAGTTTACTTCCAGTGTAAGACTAGCCTGAAGTGTTCAAATGTTAGTGGTAACACTTAAGGAATAAATTACATGTCCTCATACAACTGCACACGTGGATGAACAACGGTTGCGATAATCCCAGACACGAACTACAGGTGATGCTTCCCTCTCTGCACTTTCTGAGGTACTTTGTGAGGTTTGTACAGTTTTCTCCGCCACAACAGGCTCAGTTATCAGTCCCATCTGCGAACACCACTGCCTGCAGATGGTTTCCTCAGTGGGGCAGAAAGAGGGGACACTCACACCAGAGTCCCACCCGAAGGTATTTAGAGCTGTACGGCCGTTTGTACTCCTCCTCAGCACGATGCGCGGAACTCGGCCTCTCCCCGCCCTTTCCCTGGCGCCCAGCGCAGGGCCGAGGGGCTCGGCAAGCGGGCAGAGGCCCCACTCAGCCCCCGCCTCCCGCCCCCGCCGCGGGTTCCAAGTCTGCCCGCGGCCACGTCCCCTCCGGCGGAGCCCCCCGCCCCGGGCGGCAGGAAGGCGCCCTGAAGCCGTCTGACCGGCGGCACAGCCCAGGGTCGCTCTACTTACGCTTTGCGGGAGCAAGGCTATTTTAAGAAACAAAAGCTTAACTCGTTCAGAAGAGTCCAGACAGTGTTGGTGCATAGCTCATTTAATTGGGGGGGGAAGGGGGAAGAAACCCCCAAACTTTGTTCGGGTTATGAAAAAAAGCGGCGGAGGGGTGCAGGGACGGGGCGGGAAGCGCCGGGAGGCCGGTGCCCAGCGCCCTACCTGCTGCCTCGACCAGCAACGCACCCCCGGGGCGCCCGGCTGCCCACAGCCCCCTCCTGCAGGCACAGGGCACCCGTCCCTCCCCTCTCCCCTCCCCTTGCCCGCCTCCCACAGCGGGCAGAGCCGCTGGACGGGACGCCGGTTTCGATTCCTCACCCGGGAAGCTCCGAGCGGAGCGGCCGGGCCGTTTGCCTTTCTCTCCGAGACTTTTAAAAGGTTGTCCCTGTGAAGATAATCCATTCTCCTTAGCAGGCCAGGGTGGGATTTCCTGAGAAATGAGCAGCTGCTTCCTCCGAGCGGATAAAAGTATAAGAAACCCCTCCTCGAGGGGGTCCTCGCCCCCCGCGCCGCGCTCCCGCACGAAGGCAACGCGGCGGCAGCCGCCACCTGCACGCCGCGCCCGCCTCCCGCTCTCCCTCAGGAAAGAGGGGGCCGTTCCGTGGCTCTACCGCATCCTGACGGCCGTGGCAGCGGGGTCATGGCCCAGGTGTGAGGAGAACGGGCCCCGGCCCAGCCCCGCGCCCCGGGTGCACCCATTGAGGGGGCGGAGCAGCGCCACCCAGTGGGGGCCCCGGTTGGCGGCCGGGGACGGCTGAGCCGAGGCGCTTGGCCTCAGAGGGGAGGCTGCACCGTGTCCTTACTGCCCGCACACCATACAGAAGAGATCCGTGAGGGCTCAATAGCTCTGGGGAAAAAAAATATTTAAAAACAAGCAAAACAATCAAATAACGGTCCGGGTTGGAATGACCCTTAAAGATCATCTCGTTCCAATCCCACTGCCATGGGCAGGGATACCTCCCACCAGACCAGGTTGTTCAAAGCCCCATCCAACCTGGCCTTGAACACTTCCAGGGATGAATCATCCACAACTTCCCTTGGCAACCTGTGCCAGAGTCTTACTCCTCTCACACTAAATAATTTCTTCCTAATACCTAAATTTACCCTCTTTCAGTTTCAAATGCTTCCGCTTTGTCCTATCACTACATGTCCTTCTGAAAAATCCCTCCACAGCTTTCCTGTAGGCTCCCTTCAGGTACTGGAAGGCTGCTCTAAGGTCTCCCTGGAGCCTTCTCCAGGCTGAACAACCCCAACTTTCTCAGCCTGTCTTTGTAGAAGGGAGCAATAAGTTCCTCACAAACAGGGTGGGGTTTTTTTTCCTGAGAGCAGCTAAACTGCTGCTGTCACCTGCATGTCCTGTGTGAAGAACCCCAAAGTGGTGCCATCCCTGCAAGCTAAGATGCTTCACAGGCAACAGCTACTGCCCTTCCATCAAGACACATCCTTTGGTTTTCAGAATGAAAGCAGCATTGCACCAACTCCTTGCAGTATTTCAAGATTCCTGTCAAAATTTATGAGTTGCAAGCCTGGATCTTCAAAGTTGGAGAGCCAATACCTGGGACTCAGCCTATATTAGGAAAGGAAGGCATTACAGATAACCTTTTTGAAAAGTTGTTTTCCCACAGACTTTCCTCAATAGAGATTAGGTGTCAAGGTGTTGTACACAGACCATTTAAAAAAACAGATCAGTTGCAATGATTTTCAAAATTATTATTTAAAAGTGACTCTTCATATTTCAGCACCAGTATTCCAAAATATTACCATCACCTATAATTTGATGAGGCTTTTCTGTGTTCTTTAGTGTTGCCCTTGACTCAGGAATACATTATACAGAATGTATAATTTTTTACTCAGGAGAGTAAATATTTTTACTCAGGAGAGCAGTGAGGTTCTAGACCAGCCTTTCAGTACTGCTACAGAAGATTTTTACAATGGAATTCAATATATTTTCAACAGAGATAGTATGATGCTGTGCCTGCCTACCATGGGGCTAAAGCCATCAGTCAACAAGTTCAAGAATTCCCTTCTGGGTTCTTAGAAGAGGTCTAGACTGTTGACAATACCCTCTGGGCCATTTGTAGAAAATGAGACAGGCAAGGTTGCAAAATCCCCAAGGGAAACTTGAAGGGTGCAGCTTTAAAAATAAAGGACCAATTATGTACAGCTGAAAGCCCAAGAATGAAATCATATTGAGGAGGTTTGGAGGGCTGTTTGGTACTTGAGTGCTAGAATAGGAGGATCTAAAGGGGCAAATGGAAAAAATAGGACTAGTCTTCCTGAGGAAGTTATTCAGAAGGAAGATATGCTCAGATGTTTTTTCATAGAATTATTAAGATTGGAAAAGACCTCTAAGATCACCAAGTCCAACTTTCAACCAAATACCACCATGCCAACTAAGCCATGTCCTGAAGTGCCACATTAACACTTTTTTTTTTTTTTTTTTTGATACCTCCAGGAACAGTCCACCACTTCCCTGGGGCAGCCATTTAAACAGTGGTGTTAAAAAGTGTGTCTTCATATGAACTTTCTGACACAGGGATTCCTGCCAGAGCCATCCTGCTCGCTTCCTCACTGTCACTGTCTTTAAAGGTGCACAGTACTGTGAGTGGTTAGCGTGCTCCAAATCCTTAGGACCTCATTATGTTTAAAGGGTTTCCTCCATTGTCATTAATGCTAGACAGCAACATAAGACTTCAGGTGACATTTATATTTTTACATTAAAATGCGTATTTACATAATTTTCAGCCTTCCTTAAATTATTTTCTGTAGCACCACTTCTCATCTTTTATCCAAGCCTCTGAAGAGGCGACAATCCCTTCTCCATGCATAGATAGACCTTGAGCAGTATAAATTTGTATGGAACAGAAACAAAGTGATTTAAACAAATGTGTAGACAGAACAGTCGGGTAGGTATCTTTTAGATCTGAAGAATCGTTTTTGTAAAGAAACAAGATTAAAAATAGACACCAAGATTCATGAAATGTTAAAGAGATCTTATAAGTTAAAGAGATATAGCTTGATCTTAGTCTGAACCTGGGCTGCTGCTCAACAAGAAAAATTGACATTTTTCAGATCGATATTGATCCAAAAGTGTGATTTACACCATGCTATTTCTAATTTAAGCATCTCTTTTGAAGTACTGTAACAGTGTATCCAAACACAACTTAGCGGAAGGACCACCTAAACTGCAGTACACATACATGGTCAGTTGTAAACAAGCCACAGAATCACAAAATCACAAAACCACAGAATCACAGAATGAGCCAGGTTGGAAAGGACCTCTGAGATCATCAAGTCCAACCCTTAATCCACTACCACTGTGGTTACCAGACCATGGCACTGAGTGCCACATCCAGCCTCTTTTTACATCTACAGGGGATGGAGAATCCACCAGCTCCTTGGGCAGCCCATTCCAATGCCGGATCACCCTCTCTGTAAAGACAAAGAGGTCCGTGGCTAGACAGTGCTGATAGTTTTGTCAGCCTGAAAACAGAGTTGCAAATCACTTCAGGTTGGTGTGGCACTGCACTGAGGGTTAATACAAAGAATCGCCCTTGACGTGCCGCTGCGCTACAGAAGATGGCACTAAAGATATTCAAATGCTGAGAAAGGGTACTGATAACTCAGGAGGCAGAGTTTGAAGCAAAAATTAAGGTATTTTCTTCTCCAGTTGTTTTCTGCATGTATGAATCTAAATACTTTAGAACTTATTAACTTAAAAATAAAATGGCAATAAAAGGACCAAAATAGTATTTTAATCTACTATTATAGGGTTGTTATTATTATTGTCTATTATTATTATAATCAGTGATTAGTGTTCAGTTCTGCTAGACACCACTGACAGGCATGTCATAGGACCCAGCATATTAACAAGTCAGTACTGGTGACAGGAAGAATTACTCTTATTTCTAGTTAGTAGGAAGGGTTATTGTGGCTTGTAGTCTGTAGAGACAGAGGCACAGGCAGACTTAATGACTCATCCTAGGTTATATAGAGAATGGCACTGAGATCCCAGGCTGGAGGTTTTCCCACCAGAACAAGCTTAGCCTCAAAAGTTCTTTGGAAACTATGAGAAGTCTCCCAGCACAAAAAAAATTCAGACTGCTCTGGAATATGAAGAAGTGGGATGCTTTCAGGTCATCTTCATGGAAGCAATGTAAGATGTAGCAGAAGTAGCCCAGAGAAGCTGTGGATTCCCCCTCCCTGCAAGTGTTCAAGGCCAGGTTGGATGGAGCGTTGAGCAACCTGGTCTAGTGGAAGGTGTCCCTGCCCATGCCAGGGAATTGGAACGAAATGATCTCTACAGTCCTTTCCAACCCAAACCATTCTACAATTCTATGAGTCTACGATGAGAACTATAACCATACATGCTGGGCATCTCCTAAGGGGAAGAATAAAAAAAAAGAGACACAGGCAGAATCCCAAGAGGAATTATGCTTGTAATCATTCTGTCATAGTGTGATGCTTTATTTCTCTCACTACTGACAGAAATATGAAGAAATAAAAATACTGATGTTTGAAATCCATTCCTGCCTGCCACAAGACTGGCAGAAAGCTTATGGAGGTGAAAACAAATCAAAATGCAGAGTTCAAATAATTCTCTGATGAGTTAGTGAGTTAAATCAACTCATACAAAGGTTGAGGGGAAGGGTATGGCAGCATAAGAGGGAAAAGGCAGTAAGACTTTCACATTTCTAGTAGCAATCACTTATGAAAATGCAACCAGAGACTCGAGTTTGAAATTACAGTGTGTGTAGCAGTAAATGCAACTTAATGTGTTTCTGTTCCCTCCCTGCAGCTCTTCTTGCCCACCATCATGGCCTACTGCCCCACAGTCACGTCAGCAAAGAAGTTCACGTGGTCTCCCTGTAAGCCAGATCAAGGAATTGATCCAGCAAAAAAACAATCCAGCAAAGCAAAAAACATTGGTTTCTTCATCAGCTAAACTGTCAACCAATTCAGTGTTCAGTGCAGCTGTGCAAACAACTGTGCTGGCACAGTACAGGTCCTGGAGTGGAGACACTGTACTGAATGGGGTGGGAGAGAGACAGAGGCAGGATAAGAATGAGGAGGAGGGGATGACATCAGTGTTAATGCCTTAAACTAGTACTACCAGTGAACAACTCTTTCTCATTGTATTCAGGATAAGAGCAAACATAGCATGTTTTACCACGAATATACCTTGCTGACATGCATGATGAATTTGTAAAGGCCTCTAACACCAGCTATCTTTCTCAGAAAGGAATAACAATAGACATCTTCCTTTGAAATAGAAAAACAAGCTCATGTATGGGGAAGTATCTCTACTGAATTAAAATGGCTGCATAAAGTGGTGGCTTGCCTTTGAAATGAAAGAAATCAGTAACACAAAATGGGATACTACTGCTGTGACACTCCTCCTGGACCAACCAGGCTTCAGTTTGCATATATAGTCAACTGGGTAGCAAAACTGAAAGCTGACTGACAATTATTGTGAGGAATGCCTATTTTGTGAAACACAAAACTGAGGCAGGAGTTTTTTACCCACTGTGCTGAGGAGAAAAAAAGTAAACTCCATCAACAATTTAATTAAAATTTTATTTACTTACAATGCCACCTCATATGCTTTGTCAAGTGAAATTTATTATAGCACAAGAATGTATTTGATTGATAAAAGCACAAAGGGACTATGCTGACAGAGATCATGATGCATAGACCCTGAACTGACAAGTAGGTTTGAATTTATATTACGAAGATTTGATTCCTCAGCAGAGCTTTGGCTCAGCAAAAGGAACCTGTAAGCTTGGCTTATAGAAGAAACGTCCAGGTCAGAGCTCAGCCAGCATTACAGGACAGAAATCTGTTTTGTAAAAGAAAATTACAATGACATGCTGGGTTGGTCATATGGGAAAAAAAGTATATGCACCTCCTGAACTATCTTGAAGATCATTAATTAGTCTTAGCTAATTAAGCCTCAGATAGTTACCATTACTTTTGTCACTGTCTATAAAGACTTCAAATGACAGTATAATTTAGATGGTGAAAAAAACAAAGAAACCTGTAATTAACACCCATGGTAGTGGCTGTCCTGAATATCAGAACAGGTGACAACAAAATACAGTGCAATTCTTTGGCTGTGATTTTGTTGCCTGGTAAAACACAAGAGCCTAAGTTTCAGGGGAGGGTATGAGTAGGAGAAAGACAGATTTGTTTTAACTAAGTTCCATTTGTAGTAACGTGCTATAAAAGGCTCTTGCTTGTTTGCTGATGTATCCTTTTTACAAAATAAAGCAATTTCTAATATAGTTATTTTGAATTTAAACTCCATGGTAGAGGAGTGCTCTTCTCCTTGTGGACCATATCATTTGCCTTCTATATTCTTGCTGTCAGTTAGGAGATAACACAGAGCTGTAAAACATCTGAAGGATTTTTTTTTTATTTGTATCTAAGAAAACCTTTATTAAAGGTACTTCTATACCAAGAAGTCATAATTACAGGTTTATACTTCTGATTTTGTTTTAAATCAGACTTTTTTTCCATGGGAGTTAGGGTTTTTTCTCTAGCTGGGTCTTTGAGTTAATAGTGAAGTTTGCTTCCTGTTTCTCTCTCTCTCTTTCTGACAAACATGTTTGTAGACTTGGTTTCAAGGTTTTGAATGAAAGTTTAGCTTGATGAAATTAATGATAATATCTCCTGGTCATTTCAATCAAGGTATAATTATAACCAGTCCCACTCCTATGCTTCCCAGTTCTGACAATGTATTATTTGACATTTGATATCCTTGCTACACTGGACAGTGAGGAATCAGCCTCTTGTGGTCATGACTTCAGATTTGCTCCTTCAGTTTCCTATTGTAATCTTAATTCTGAGAAGTGCCTAAGAACCAAGTGCCAAAAAATGTAGACACTTGTGGTGTATTTCAGGAAAGACCACATACAATTCCAACACAGCATTGTATTTTATTCTGTATGAAATGCATTTGTAGGAAGTCAGCCATGCAATGTATCACAGGTAGAATTAGGTACAATTCCACTGTCCCTATGAAGTATCTGAACTTTTTTGCCTAAAAAGCAGCTATTTAGTCAAATTAATTAAGCACATAAATTTCAGACATGAAATATGTCCTGGCAGAGTTATTATCACCTGATGCTGTAGTTCTGGATCAAAGACACCTCTTGGCCACTTTCAGACACTTTCTCTATTTCTATCTTTTGTCGCTGACAATTTGTTTGCCAAACTGCTAGTTGAAGATAACCTCATAGTATTACAGTTAGCAGTTTTAGTGTTCCTCATTCCAAGTTTTCAATTACATTGAACAGCAGGCTGGGGAAAAAACCTCCCTCCCGTGGGGAGCTGGTTAAGTTACTTATCATCAGCCTTTCACAGCTGCAGTTCTGCTAGTACAAGGCTGACTTAGGCAGCACATTTGATTTCTAGTAGGGGTTGCATTTGTGACCTTCCACCATCAGTTCACAAAGTCTGTAGGATAGCAAGTAATGTAATCCACTGAAAAAACAACCTGCAGCACAAGGCTAAAATCCTGACACTAGCCCTTGGCTATTAAACTTAGTATTGGTACAAAAAGTTTCCATTATGGTGAACAGATACTGATTTCACACATTAAGTAATACATGGTATACAAGTAAAACAGAAAAGAGGCACAACAAGAGTACTTTAATTATAATTTCAAGGGAAAAAATCCTGATGTCACAAAAGAAATATAATACTAGAGCACTGGGAGGGTAGATAGTTTGTTCTCTTTGTACTTGTACACGGAACAACGAAGGAACTTTACCAAGTACAAACCTGATATTTGCCAAGCTTTGTTCTTCAGAGCTGAATTAAGAATGTTTTCACAGTCCACATTTCCAGTTCAGTTCATTGTTAATGACTTTGAATCTTTTTGTTCATACTTCCGAGGATGTTTTTTATGGGTTTTTTTGCTCCCCTCTTAGATGACAGATTCACAGATTTCCATCTGCAGTCAAGATGCAACACTGGAGGTAGCTCACAAGCAATGGGAGCCTGATTATGCTCTGCTTCCAGTGGTCAGTGAGGGGTCATGGCTCTTATTTCATGCAGCTTTGTTTAATTCAACAGTGATAAACTTAAATGTACAGTAAGAGTTGTATGCAAATAGAGAAGCTAATAGCACTTGTCCATTTTGGAAAAAAACCAAAAAAACAAACAAAATCCCCCACCCCCAAAACAGTTATTAAAGCTAAGGAGGAGAAATAATCAGCTTTCTGGAAGTGAGTTCAATGGGGAGGCACTTCAGAGCTAAACTGTGTTGCTGCATGTGCTGGTGTAGCTGCCTCTGACACACATAAACCACATTTTGAGACTGCTTTGGAGAGACAAGACCAGACTGAGTCACATAGGTCTTCAAGTTAGTAATACACAGCTCAAGGCTCAGCAATGTGAGCTTCAAGAAAAATATCAAGTTCCTCCTCATTTCTGATTGGGTCTCTTTGCTATTTTAGCCCTGTAAGTTGTCTGTAGTTCCTGCTAGACCTACTGTAAGAGGAGGAAGGGTGATTGAGTATCACCATGTGGAGTGTCAGAGAGATTGGGAGTGGTCTGATGGACTCATTGGAAAGGTACCTCAGATAAGGAGATGATTTTATGAAGAAATGCTGTGCAGGTTGGATAGGAAAAAGGGATTAATGGAAGGAGCTGTGAAGTGAAACACTTCTTTTGAAATGCTTCTAATGAACAGAATGAAACAAGGCATATTTGCATGGCTGTTGCTGAAACAACCCCAGAACTATTAAAGGTAGACAACTGAAGAAGGCACAGTCAGGTGGTTAAAAGTCTCTTCATCAAGTAAAATCTGCTGTACTGAGATTCTTCACGAAGTGTTGGGGGAGAACCAGAGAAGGAGGAAGACAGTTGCACTGCCTCCACTTTCTCAAAGGTGAGAATCTTTCTGCTGCAGCCCCTGAGGGAAGGGAAGTACTGACTGAATACACAAGTAGTTATGCAGATGAAGAGATAAAACTCATTGCTGGTGCCCAGCCGAACTGACATCATGCATTGCCATAAAGTATCTGTTTTCCTAGGCCCTTTCCTTGTTCTCCAAAATCCTGAGAGAGGACAGGACAGCTGCTAAAAGCACAATCTTCTTCCTTTTCATAAGACCTTCAACTTACTTTTGACCAAACCCCTCTGTTATTGGCTCGCCTGTGAAGCTGACGAAGTATATTTATAATCCCTGGCTCTTCTTGGGGCACTAGAACCTTCTAATAGCTTTTCCATTACCACTTTTTGAAAAGTGACCCTCTCCCAACAACAGGCTCCATCTGTAAGCATACCTGAAAATGCTGCTGCCAGAAGGCTGCTCTCTATCTGATGCAGGAATACTGAATTAGCTCAAGATCTCTAAAACCTGCCTCAGTGGCAGCTTCCTAGGGAAGCTATCATTTTTAAAGACATGAATAAATTTCCTTTTTTGTCCTTTTCCTTGAGTGTGAAAATATTGCTGATTTTTTTCTGACACCTAAGAGATTTTGAGGGAATTGGGGAGCTAGGTAATCCTGAAGCTGGGACATTACTTTCAAGCTGTTGTTCTCTTTGGCTCTTTCATGCAAATTTTTATCACTAGGTAACACAATTCAGCCAGATTCAACATCATGCAGATACCAGACACAGCAAGCATGAAAATAGTAAATGTGGTTTTCTCAGTGGGCCGAGACACAAAACAATCCACGGTGTTGGGGCAGGGCCATGCATTGCACTTGACCAGGCGAGGCATCTGGTACCCATCGTACATGTAATAGAACACATACATGAAGACTGCTTCAAAGACGATCCTGAAGAAGATGCTGCTGGTGTACGTCCACCACAGGGGGCCCCGAATGTGAAACTTTTCATTTTTCAGCTCTTCAATATTAATTTTCTCCCCATTTCTGAATCGCCTTTTCTTCTCATGCCTGGTGTAAGCTACATGCATGGCCACCAGCAGCGCGGGTGTGGAAACGAAGATCAGCTGCAGAGCCCAGAGTCTGATGTGAGAGACGGGGAAAAAGTGATCGTAGCAAACATTCTTGCAACCAGGTTGCAGAGTGTTGCAGATAAAGTCATCTTGTTCATCTCCCCAGACTCTCTCTGCAGCCACAACCAGGATCATGATACGGAAGATGAACAGGACTGTGAGCCAGATCTTCCCGATACTGGTGGAGTGCTTATTGACACCTCCTAAAACAGCCTGCAGAGTGCCCCAGTCCATCTTCTTTGCTGTGTCCTTTCACCTGCAGGATGATATAATACACCAAATGGTCACTTTTCAAAGGGTGAAAAATCAGCTCTAGACCTACAAATGAGAGGACTTCCCAGCACTCACTCAGGAGTCATAGGCAAATGTAAGTCACTTTCATTAACATCACTCATACATTTATGAATTCAAACAGCTTATTAAACTCTCGTCTTCCATGTATTTGTGATGGAACAAGCATATCTTGACTATTTCTGAACTAAGCTTTGGCCAGTTACACAGTTCCTCCATGAATCCTTCATACCTGCCTTCCTGCTCTTGAGGTATTTCCCTTTTCTGTGGTTGTCTCTCATCAGTGTTTTACCTCTCAGTGTACTTCCCAAAGCAACAGAAATTACTGTCACTTCATGATTTAAGGCCACATGTAGACAAAGACTTCTCTAGTATTTTTCACAGGGTTTCTTTGACACGACCAAGTCCTAGAAGGCTGTGCTAGTGCTTTCTTTGCTTCTACTACTTGGCCTTCTTCAGCGGAAGCCTTCACTCCCAGACACCCAGACACCCCCAGCAGGCCTCCAAGGCTTCCTGCTGTAGCTCAGACATGGTCCTTCATCTCAAAAGTACAGCATTTGATTTTGCAAACACTGATGAGAAGCCTCAAGCTGGCTCTGTCAGGGCTGCATAAATATATAGCACAAATCAACAAAGGAAGAAACTGCAGAGCCTGCCCTTCTACATTCATTGCTATCTCATCCAAAAAGGAGACAAGCAGAGCAATAGAGTTGAGAGGAAAAAGCCCTAAGCTAAAGAGTTTATGTTGATTTTCTAGATGCTATCAAACCTCAGAAGAATAAGCAGAAGGTCGAATGTTAGAGAAGCTCCATTTCAGCTTTCTTCCTGTCCTCCTACTGTTGAAAACTAAAATCCATGCTATGCCTTTTGGAAAGTTAAACACAAGTTTTGCTGAAGTCAGAATTGAGTCTCAGGGTTCAGCTTTCACTGATTGCAGCCAGCTGGAAATTATCACTGAATGGGACAAAATTCTTTGAAACCAGAGCTAGGAACTTGCATAGCTGGTCCATCATCTTTCAAGGCCAAGGCTCAACTTTGCTGCTTGGGAGAGCCACACTGGCCATGGAAATGAGATCTGTCTGCTCCTGGCACAGGGTGTGTGCTGTGCAGAGAGCACGGTACCTTGTAGCACCACAGTGGTCACAGTTTATAAAATCTCTTGCTCTCATATAACAGAGGAAAAAAAATAATTTCTCTACCCCGGTGTAGTTAAAACTAAAGAACTAACATGCCCCAACACATACCCTTGGGTACAAGGGCCTAGCTTGCACAGACAAGCCCCGAGGCAACAGGGAGAGGTCAGATTTACTGTGATGAGAGGTAAAATTGGGCAAGACTAAAAAACAAGCTTTGAGGAGGTGGCTGGAATTCCTTTGAGTTCTCCTGTTTTTGTCTGCTGAAACTGGCAGCATTTTATGCTGCTTTTTACATGGACCTACACTCTGGGCTATGATAAGACACCTGCATCTTTCTGTTAAGAATCTCCTGTCTACTGCATCGGCATCAAAATAAGTGAATGAAACCTTCTCAAGGGGCTAATCAAGACCGATGCAAAGTATTTGAAGTGCATATCCCAGTGGGATGAACAGCCTGGGCTCCTGGTGCTGCGATTCTGAACCAGTGCTGCAAATCTCCCTGCTCATTACCATTTCTCCCTGCTCATCTGCCCCTACAGAAACACTGAAATTGGCTGTGGGGATTGAGCGAATCTACCGGGACACTCACACCGCCAATTAACGCATCATTTATGGCAAACTATTCGAAACCCCCACTTTGTGGTGCCAAACTGTACGCCCTGAGGCATCTCCCAGCCTCTCGTTCCCGCAGAACTCCGGAGCGGCAGGAGCGCTGGGGCGGACAGGAACACCGCAGCGAGCCCTCTGAAGCGGGACACGCAGTGGGCTCCCGCCAGCAGACACTCGTTGCGTTTTGGTTCCGAGGCGGAACCGTCTGAGCTGCTGCCGCTCGCCCCGACCAGCAGCCCCGGTACTGCGGGCAGCCCGCCCCGGCCCCAGCGCGGCCGTCTCGCCGTCTCGCCGGCAGGACCCTGCAGACAACCCAGGGTCGGAGCTGTGTCGCGACCACCCGTGGGTGCAGGGAAGGAATGCTCCTTCGAGCAGTTGGAACACGNCCGCGGGACAGGACCGCGGGGTTGAGACGGAGCCACCGGTGCCGCCGTGCCGTGCCATGCCGTGCCGTGCCGTGCCGTGCCGTGCCGTGTCGTGCCGTGTCGTGCCAGCGGGGCCTCGCGGGGCGGGAGCTGCTGGGGACGGAGTGGGGCTCCAAGAGCCCTCAGTGCCCCTCTTGGGGAGTGCCCTCGGGTTTGTCCAAGGCGTCCTTGCCCAGAGCCCGGCAGACGAACGAGCACCGGGCAGGGTGGGTTCGGTTCTCGGCAACTGCGGCCCTGCTCCCGAGTCGATTCCGCAGTGTGTTATCAGGAAACGTGTTCCAGAGGGACATCCAGTCTTGTGGGTCCCTACGAAACTGACCCAGTGTCGTGGCAACCCGAGGAAATTGTCACCGTGGGCCAATTCGAACAAAAGTTAGATAAAAATGGAGCTCCCAAGGGTCTTTCTGTATGGTGAGGCAGGGCTGGAGAAAGAAGCCTCAGACACCTTACATGGCTTGAGTTTGGAGGACAAGGAACAGGTAAACCAACTACTAATTTGATACTATCGAATGATCTTCGTAGCCAGATGTAGGGGTAACAAGGGCAGCAAGGGACTAAGGGCACTACAGAATTACGACTTACAGTTATTTTCCCTTTGAAATCTTTTGGGCTTTCTGAAAGCTGTAAGAAACCTTCCTGGCTGGTATCCTCACTAGGGTGCAGAAGCTTTATTTCACTGCTACGGTGCAAAGGGAGAGGCTAAGGTTGTTTTTGTGAGATAAAATAATACAGTAGAAAGAATAAAGCATGAATCAAAGAAGAGTTCCTTGCCACGTGAAAAGCCACCAGAGGACTTTTTTATCTGGAGCTTGAGCTCTGTTGACAATAAAAACCAAAACAAAACAAAAACTAAGAAAGGCCTCTCCTACTTATAGCCTCCTTTAAACTCCAGATTTACCACAAACCTCAAAGGATGAAGGCCATGGCCAGTGAGGGATAATTTAAATAAAATTCAAGCTTGGTCTAGTAATTTGTGTACTTAACTTGAATGTGAATGCATATCTGCAAGACGACAAATTAGTTTTTCTCACAGAGGTTTAGAAAATTATTATGTAAAGGTCTTTGAGTAAACTAAGAAGAAACGTCTAGAAAAGTCAACTGTGTTTTATAAAATAATACCCAAGTTAGATAGTGTTAAATGTAAATACTTGAAAGTGTTCTCTGAGTACTACCTTTACTTTCCTTCGTTTTTGCTTGTTTGCTTGTATGTGTGAGGAAGTATTTAATGCCTTACTTGGGAAGGAGAGGGGAATCCTGGCAAGGAATTCGGAGAGAGCACAAATCCAGGGGTGCAGGCTTACTGCCTATGCTTTGCTTAAAACCAGCTAGTTGGCAGGAGGTGTGAGAGCACAGTATTAAAAATTCTGGTGTCTTTAAAGGCTCAGCTCTTAGGAAGGAATATTCTGGTTGCATCGAAGAGGATGACTGTTGCAATGCATGTATATATGTGCAAAACAATCATTCTTGTAGATTGTAAAGTAATTGAAAATAAAAGTGTCATGAAAATAAGGGAAAAAATACTGTTTTAACTTTCTTGACACAGAAACAGGGTTGAGCTTACTTCAAAATAGCAGAAATCTTGGCATCATCTTCCATTAGTGTTTTAATGGCTTTCCAAAGACTGTGTCTGCATCTCTTCATTCAACAGCCCCAAGGCACTTCCAGAGACTCTGGATACTTTTAATGGCCCATTCTTCACTCTCTCTTTTGTCTAACCATAATCACATATATTTAATATCTGTCAAAATCCACAAGATCCTGGAGTAATTACATTGATGGATTAATTATATGTAGTGAAAATATATTTTTTTTTCAGTAACTGAAAACCTTCTTTCATATAATTTCATGGGATATTCCTGAGACCTTACCACTGAGAGTAGCAGCTAATTGTCTTTCCTTGTTCATGTTCTCCATAAACTTCTCTCATATCCTCTCTCATATCCTTTTTATTCTGTGCTGAAAGCCCTAATTTACAGGATCACAGAATCACAAGTGTCACCGTTGGTAAAGATCACCACGTCCCACAGTCAGTCTTCCTCCAAAAAAACCCTAAACAAAAAAAACCCACTAGAGCATGTCCTGAAGTGCTTAATCTACACATTTTTTTAATACCTGCAGGGATTGGTGGCTCCACCATCTCAATGGACAGCCTGTTCCAGTGCCTGACTACTCTTTCAGTAAATAATTGCTTCCTAGTATCAAGTCCAAACCTCCCCTAGTGAGACTTCAGGCCATTTCCTCTAGTCCTATTGTTATTTACTTGAGAGAAGAGACCAACACCCACCTCCCTACAACCTCCTTTGAGGTAGTTGTAAAGAGTGATAGGGTTTCCCCCCCTTATTCATTGAATCCATGTCATGCATATCTTAGCCTAATCACAACTTTTGTTATTTTAATGAGAGAGCATTCCAAGTACCTGCACAATTTATTTATGCACAGAGCAATGCTTTCTGTTGTCTTCCCAATCTTTTTCTAGTAATTCCTAATTACTTGGTTTAATTTTTCAGACACCTCAGAGCAATGAGCTGTCTTTTTATAATCAAAGATTCTTTTCTAACTGTTTTTAGAAATGAGTACAGTACCTTCTGGGGTATGTATACACCCATATACTTAAATAGGCATACTTTGGATTCATTTTCTCACTGTGTATTAGTTTGCACCATCAGATACTGATGTTCATTGGCCGTTTTACTATCTAGTTACTCACGCTGCATGATACCTTCTACTCCCAAGGTCAGATTTACTTTTTACTACACCACTTTTATAATGTGCTACTCACAAACATTTTGATTTTTGCTAATTCATATGTGTAACAACATCCTTATGAATTTTTGCTTATAAATGAGTCTCTTTCAACACCTTGCAGCTTACTTGCTACATGTGTACAATTCTTGTTAATTAACTGGAAATGCAGCTAATGACTTGGATCATACAATGGAAACATTTCTTTGAGTCAGAGCTAACATGTTACATCTAACATTTTTGCAATATCAGCAATAAAAGCACCTTCCCAGTTCAACTCAGCATGTGTAACCAGTTTGCCTCTGCATTTACTTTTTCAAACACTTCTTTTAGTCATGCTAAAACCAAAAATACCATACATGCTTAGCCTTTGAGCAAACCGTTTTTTCTCCCTCAGTATCTTTACATGCATATTATTGTCTGGAAGAGGTGGCCAACCATCAGTTTCATGGTCACTTTAATTGCCCTCCCAGGCTTTAAAATATAAACCTTTGCATTTTATAGAACAGTGCCTGAAGTGTTGTTGGAAAGGCCTGGCTCATTCAAACACTGTGCTAGGAGCCCAAATCCATAAAGCTGTAGCTTCCATGTCTACTATACAACATAGAATTCTTAAAGCTTACACAGACACTGTGTTCTGTACACTCTGCCTCCTCCTTCCCCACACACAAGAAATGGCCTTGTGTTTATTTTTTTTTTGTTTATTGCTTGACATAAATACTTTGTTTACTACATCATCTTTCAGCTTTTTCTAACAGCAAAATGACAAATTGATAAAAATCCCACTGTGATAAAATGCTGTAGGAGGAAGATCGGAGACTCTGAGACTGCTCCAAGAGAGAGAACATTACTAGATGCACTTTTAAAACCCAATTTAATGTAAGGTCTGCAAAGATCCTGGTTTATTTCAATGTTGCTGCAGGTCACTCTCATGTCTCAGGCCATAAGCATTGATCCCAATAATCCTTTCAATCTCCAGAAGCTTCTCTGTCACACAGAGCTTAACACCACAGAAAAAAGAAACCAGTGCAGAAGACTTCAACTTTTTAAGATGCTCAGTGCCCATCTGGAACAACTCAGGAGGCTTCTGGAGAGGGACACAGCACCTAGTTTACTCCCATGAATTAGAGCTGTTTTCTGCTAGACTGTTCTTCAAAATTATTTTACAAACTTACTCCATAAAAGTGCGGGCCCTGACTTTCCTGTTGGTGAAATCTTGGCTCTGTAGGATGGCAAGGAGGTTAGACAGGTTTCATAATTTCATCCATCTGTAAAAATAGTTAACAAACCCAACAGTGTGATACTTTAAAGCAACACTTAAAGCGGCACTTCAAAGTGTCACTAGTGGCCTGCTCCCTTTTTTCACCCTGCTGTGGAAACCAGACTTTACACAGTTAGTGGCTGTTTGCCTTTTCTCTCTTAATTCAAACAGCATGGTTCCCTCAACTTCCCAAGTCCTTTGTCCAAGTCCTGTAACTCCAGAGACACCTTCCCAGGCTGCTGCCTCTTCCCTCTCGGGGGGCACCTGTCTGGCCCAGGTAGCTCGCCCCAGCTGGCCTTGCAGCTTCACAGGGTCACCACTGCCCCAAACTCTGCAGCCCCTGGCCCTCCATGTCCACAGAGTCTCAACTCTCTTCACAGGTAAAGTAGAATTGGTGGGCAGCACCTGTATTTCCTATCTGTTGCTCAAAAAAATGTTTTGGGAGCGCGTAGTGGAGTCTCATGTGAGAGCCATGGCATATGATACCTTTCCGTGGAGTGAGTCTCAACTCAGCAGCAGCTGTATCATGAAGATCCAACACATGGCTAGGCATCAACAGACAGAGGACGGCTTCTAAAGGTGGCTCATGATTTTCTCTTCTTCTGGGAAGGTGCTTTCCACTGTCCCTCAAAAATAATCTCTCCCCAAAGGAAAGGAGTGTAGGCTACAGGCCAGGACAAGAAAAACCTTTCTTCTGACTAATTCCCACCTTATGTCATGCATATTACATGTCTAAAAATGCACTATTAGAGTTCAGGCAAAGTTTTCTCAGGTTTGCCAAGAACACTTTAATCTTTGATGCTTGTCTGAGGAGGTTTTGTTCTTCCCTATCTCTTGGAGCACAGCAGAGCAGAGGAAAACCATGTTATCTTATTTATTTACAGGTAAGAATGGGAAGAAGCCAATGGGAGAAAGAGGTGGCAACTGCTAGAGTCTGGGGAGAGAAATTACTAAGGGCAATATGGATGGAGCAGCCATAAAGGCTGAAAAGTCCAAAAAGATAGTGCAGGTGAAGGCTGAGGAGAGGCTGGATGCCACCAATGGGAGAAGAAGGCTGCCCAGTCAGGTTGGGGAGTCTCCTCTGGAAACATTCAAAACCCTTCTGGATGCATTCCTGTGAGACCTGCATTAGGTGATCCTGATCTAGCAGGGGGGTTGGACTCCTTTCCAACACCTAGCATTCAGTGATTCAGTGAAAAACTGATTCTGCACACCTTACAGGTGGAAGGGCGAGACCTGGGAGGGGAGCATTGGAATTAAAGATTCTGCTGAGTGGTAAGACTCAGTGGCAGGAGCTCAAGGAGAATGGAGAAAACAGCAGGCAGCATCTGAGAATGATGTATGATTCCTCCAAGGAAAGTGGGCTGGGCTCAATCCTGCATTGTTTTAATTCAATCCAAAGTACATTATTTTGTTCCTTTTGTCAATATTAAGATCACTGACTACGTGACTGATCTAGGTGAGTTTGCTGAGGTCTTAAGGACAATCAAGTGCAAGTCCTGAATCAGATTAAAAACAAGAGTAGGATGATTCAGTAACTGTTTGTACCTATAATGCATCATATTAACTGACTAATGTCTTGCATGCAAATGTGTTATGGGAAACATCTCCTCTTGCTAAGCAAATCAGAGACAAAGAAGCTGAACTGCATTTGGAAAGGAGCAGCTCTTACGAAGAGCTTTCAAGGCAGAAGCTACAGTCAAGTCCATACCAACATGTTCCACCAGGAGATCTGTGCTGGATTACAGATGTGATCTGGAAATCGTGTCTGTGTGGTGCTCTCCATCAGCTGCAATACCAGGGCCCTTTAGCCATCCCCATGCCCACTGCTACTCATTGGAGTATGCTTGTGAAGCCATATGGGATGCATCTGGGCAGTGCCCCAGGAAATAAAGAGAAGTTGAATTCTCAAATGCTCACTTTTGGTCTTTTCATTCCCTAGTTTTTCTGTATTCCCCATTTTTGGCATCTTCTCCTGGCAATTCACAGAATCACACAGGGTCACAGAATGGTCACAGTTAGAAAAGACCTCTAAGATCACCGCACCTAAATATCAACATCCCAGCCCCCTCTCACTTCCCCTGAATAAAATATATATATATCAATTTCTGTATAATCCAAGGAGCATGTCCTGACATGCCTCATCTATACAACTCCTTTACATTTTGAAGCCAGGCATTTCTTTCTTTATTTGTAGGTTTTCAAGTACAAGGGCACCATCACCAATGAGGGCTGAAAATAATCTAGCACTCTGCAAGGGAGTTACACACATAATTTAGAGAAACCTCAAAATCTGATGACTTTTGGTGATCATCTATACTTAGTGAAAGAGATTAGAAAAGATGAGAGCATGACAGGGACACAGATAGTGATGCTGATTAAGGAAAAACTTAGCGCCTGCAGAGCCTATGTGCAAAGCTGGCACCAGTGCCCCTGTGCAAAGACAGCATCAGGATTGCTCCTGTCATCACAGAAAACCAAGCAGGCAGCTGCATGCTTGAGCTTGACTGCTGTTGCAACAGGCAGCTATTTAGAGCTGGAAAGTCAACAGAAATTATGCAAGAATGTGAAGCTCTGTGCTGTACAGGAAATAATAAAGGAAGTTGAAGTAGACTTCAGGAAGACTTGGTTGGCCAAGGACCACTGAGTGCATAATGAGAAAGGGTATATTCCCAGATTATACCTCTACTGGGATGGTCAACAGAAGCCTGCCACATAAAGTGATAGAGGTTGCACTGAGAAACTACACATCATGTGCACTTCAAAGAGCACAAAACAGGTGAAGTAGCAGTATCTGCCCAAATCCACTCCTTTGCTTTGGGAGCAGTGTTTTTTGAATTACAGCCATGGATCATCAATGTCTATGCTGGACACCAAACAACATTAAGAAAGGATTCAGATACCATCTACTCGTTGGTGTTCTACAAACTTAAAAGGATACCAGTGATGACCTATATACTGCCTCATACCTAAGAGGAAAATGTTACCAGCAGAGTGAGGAGTGAAGTCAGCTTGTTGGAATAATTCTGCTGACCTGAAACAACCAGACACAAAAACAAATAGCAAAGTACACAAAAGTGCTGTTGAGCTGAGGGCAGCTTCCTTTGTCAGAGGAAGGCAGATCCTGCTTTGCTGGGTGCTGGGGGAGGTGGGGCTGGACTACAGCACAGTATTGATGCTTGGAAGGACTCTTCTGAGTTCTATGGTGTACGCAAACCCCAGGCTAGTAGCACACAAGTTTCAGTGCATTTGATATGTAAAATCTGATAAGCACACAAGTAAAAACAGGGGAAATGTTACATACCTTGCTGACATACATTTAAAAAAAAAAGCCAACTTTTTACTAAAATAATTCTTCTGCAATTGACTAAAACATTCATGGGTCAGTGAGTGTGACCCTTTTCATACCAAATTTTTTCTGGTTTTGCTATTTTCCTTTGCTGTATTTCTACAGGTGATAAATGTTTAGTATGAACAGATGGATTTTTAATACTTAAGGGATAGGTAATGATCAATGCTTACGATTTATGACTCACTGATGAATCTAGTCTACAATTGGAGATAACAGCTAGGGACTGGACCAGTGGTTCATAAAAGGAGTAAAAAATTTATTTTAATATTATAAATCATTTTGAACAACAACAGAAAAGGTGGAGATGTTGTTTTGTATTCACAAAAGTTTCATAGCCCTTGTCTGTAACAGGTAAAGGGATAAGGATGTTGGCTCTTCCCTGGCTTTGTGCAATAAGAGGTGGAGAACACTTTGAACATTGAAATATCCTTGGGGTACAAGGGCTGCTGATGAAATAATCCCTGGAACTCTTGCCCTGGTAGTCTAAATTGTCTGTCTGCTATTTGAGGCTCTCACTGTCATCCTTATGAACTTTACATTTGTGCTTCCCAGTCCTGACTCTCCTAAGAGCCCCTTTTCCTTGCCTGAAGGACAGTGTCTTTCTTGAGGCTTATCATTCTCCCGTGTGCTGGAAAAACAGAGAACTTGTCTCACTTCTCTTTTTTTTTCAGATCAAGAAGTCCCTGGTGTGCAGAATACTCATGAAGAGAATAAGGCTGTTCCCTGGCCCCGGGTCTGACAGTGAAAGGTGACTTCCAAGCTCTTTGGGGAGACAGTTGTATTCAATGACTTAAAAGGAAAAGATTAACTGAAAACTGTGAGGATGTTCTCTGAAAGATCTCTCTAGGATTTCTGTGCAGCTGCAGGTGTGTTTGAGATGTACAGAACCAGGGAAAGGACCCCAGGAAGTTATTGAGTCTGCACTCGGACTGAATCAGGTGGACTTCGACCAAACTGAAGGGACTAGATCATTCAGGAGTGGAGCAGTAACTACTGCTAAATTAATATAAGGAAGGAGTCTTTGATTTCTGCCTCCAAAGGGTGGTGGAGCCTCAGGGAAGTTAATGTTCCAGGTACTGGTGTCTCTCCACCATGCTTGTCATCATGCTGCTGACCACAGAAGGCTCAACAGAGCCCATTGCAGCTCTCTGTGGGAGGGGATCTTGTAGACACAGAAGAAACAAAGCCATCGTGTCAAGAAATGATGAAGAGCCACACAGCACCTCCTCAGAAATGTCCCTGATACTGTTCCTAAGCAATGTATCCCAGTCCGTCAGAACCTCAAGGGAAAGAAAAATGACCCCCTGTTGGGTCAGAAATATTTCTGCCTCTGCTCTCTGCTTTCTTCAAGTACACCATAAAGGGATTTGCTTCAGGCAGGGCAAGGTGGACATCCAAGAAAACCACTGTCTTTTGCAATTGCATGTGTACTCTCAGTACTTACTGCTAAAAGTCAAGGGCTCCAGCTAAGCTGTTATCTGTTGACTTTCTGGCATATTTTAATTGGGTCAGTAGATAATTTCTTTTAAGAAATAAATTTCTGACAGCTTGTTGCTCCCTCTTACTTGAGATTCTCTCTCAGCAGCAAAATGTGCCTGCTGCTAAGTGGTTCCTATATGAATTGACTTTCTAATGAATAAATGGTGGGTGGCAGAGTAAATCATCTTGGGGGAAAAACATCTATTGTTTTGTTATCTAACTACATAAAAGGGTAATATTTTGAAAGAGGGTTTGGAGGGATCTGGAGCACCCTGAGGGGGAAATGCCCAGACCCCACATATTGCATTCATGCCATGTTGTGTTAACTGGGACTTCCTTACCAGACCCCCTCTTGGCACTTGCCTCAGCTCTGTTCCTGCAGCATCCTGTGCCCCTGCTCCCCAGCACAGTCACATACATGCTGGTGTGTCACACAGGTTGTCCACAGCAGCCAAGAAGGAGTTCATAGCTGTGCTAGGGTGCCCTCTAAGAGAGCCCCAGAGTCAACTCCCAACCTTTTTGGCAGATTCACTTATGTCCCATGCTGCTCTGTCTGATTTCAGTGGCAGCCCCAGGCTTGAAGTCCCTCTGCTGTCTACACCCTTGCATGTTCCTCTTGTTCCCACCTATGTGTGCAGCCCCTTCCCAGTAAAGCACTGTGAAGGACTGGGATGTCTTTTCTGGTCAAGGCATCAGAGGTGAACTGGTTGTTGGGCTGTCTTGGCACACAGTGATACCTGTTATGTTTTTTTTTCAAAAGTAAAAAGCAGGAAAATGTCATTTCCCAAATATGCTGAACTTTCAAAGGAAATAGAAAGGAGAGAACAAGAGGCAGATTTCAGGCCTTGGTGACCCACAGACAACAGTGGGGTTAAGAACCAAAATGGAAGTAGTTACTGCCAGGATGAATTCCCACTGGAACTCACTTCTTAAGGCTGGCATGGGGACACAGTGGCCCTGCTGGTGTTTGCATGATACAGGCTGGCTGATTGCCTGAGTCATACAAGGAGCTGTTTCAACAACAGAAAAATGAGATTAAAAGAATCTTCCAGCAACTCTGTACATGTCTAGCTTGTGGAAAAAAATCTAAAAAACTAAATCATGCCTACACCACACAAGATGTTTTACTGCGTGGTATTTTATTGTTATGGGTAGAGTGTCAGGCGAGAGTGCTCATAAATCAATTTCATTCTTTCAAAAGAGATAGAATCTACTGGAAATTATTCTGATCAACAGCATTTATGTGAAGCTACACGGAAATTCCAGACAAGATCAGAATGTGAAGTGTTTCCATTTCACATCAGGGACTGCAATTGCTGTTGAAACATTTGATTTCCAAACTGCAGCCCGCAATCTCAGGTGAGGTCATTCTTCCTTGTGTCAAGACATGTAGCCTACTGAACATCCTGGGAACAGGAATTTTGCCTGCAAATCAGCAAAATACATATGTCTGTCCATAACTTCAGACACAAGAAATGGCATAAATCCCAAGATTGTTCATGCTCTTTTAGCTATGCAGTTTCATTTGGACAGCTTAATTGGATTTGCATCACTTTTTTATTTTCTATGGCTCTCAGTACTCTTCCAGCACTACCCACTAGTGCAACAGCACTGCCTGCTGATGTAAGAATCACAGGAGGATCCCTAAAACCAGCTACATTAAGCTGTCTATTTCCTCATTTGATATGTGCCATGACAGAGTTGCAGCCACAGGATGGCTTCAGAAATAAAACAAATTGTGCTCCCTTTGCAATTGAAATTAACATACGGGGAAAGTTGCCTAGGTGCCCTGCAATAAGCCCTAGAAGCTACTGGCTAGATTTCTGAAATCCAGCACTTTCTGATAATCATATATTTCTATACCACACCCCAGGCTGGTTCTGGAGGGCGTGTGAGCTGTGCCAGGAGGAGACGGTGGATGTACTCTCACCTCTCTCTCCTGAGATTAGCCAATCCTTTGGGATGTGGAGCCCATAAGCTGCTCCTTTGGCATGGAAGACACCCCCACAGCCTTTACCACCAAAAGCTGAGCAGTTTGCTTTCTTCTAAGACCAGCTGCTGGTGCTGATGTTTTAATGTAAAATTACTGTATCAAGGATCCTCTCTTTTTTCACAGCTGCCTCATGTATAGAATAACTTTTGGCTACGCCTACATTGCATTGCATGATAGCATATTGCATGATATTACAGCACACAACGTTGCAATATGGTATTTACAGACCCAGGCTATGGCCACAGACATCAGCCACCACGGCAGTCCAGCAAGAGCAGTCTGCAGAACCAGCTGGTGCTGGGGACCCAGCAGTCATACCACATATGTGTCGAGAGGGTTTGCTTAGGCCAGCAGCTGCTGGGGCAGCTGGAGCTAAGGGCTGTGCTCTCAGGAGAGTTTTACTCAGTCCCAGGCTGATTCCTCAGTGTGAACCAAAACACCAGAGTGGAGGTAACAGGAGATTCACTTCAGGTACATCTTCCTGTCCCTGGTTAAAATGCTAATGAAGAAACAGCCCTTGGTTTTCCCAAGCTCACCCAAGATTTGGAGATTTATGCTTTGCTTGACCTGAGAGAACTCAAATGTCTGACTCCTGCTCCTCTCACAATGCCATAACCACCAGGCTATACTTGGCTGATGCTGGTCTTCATCTCTTCCACAGAATTTATTCAGCTGGGCAGAGAGGAACATAAGTCAGCAGGATAAAAGCACATGGGGAGGGTATGGCTTAATTTCTGGGAGAATTTTCCCTAAGTACTAGAAGATTGTTCTGGGAAAGGGGAGGAGGCTCTGGAGTGGCTGCTCCCAGGATTGTTTCTGCATTTTACATTAAAATGAATGAAAGGCTGCAAATGTGACTCAGAAGTAGTGTTACGCTTTCATAGCTGTGAATCAACCACCAGGTGAGTCAGGACAAGTCTTGCATGCTCTCTGTCCTTCTATTCAGTGTTCTACAAGAGTGAAGAGTGTCCCTTCTTCTTTCCCACCCTCCCCACCCGCCTGACAACCTCAAGAAGGAGCGATGTGGAATTGATGGAGATATGAAATTAAAGTAGAGATGTGGGACTGAACCCTGCAGTCTAAAAGAAATACAGGTCTGGGTCTGCTCCTAGTGGGGAGGCAGATGTACCCAAATAGACTGTCAGCTATCCAGCCAGCTCTGTAAGGAAAGAAGGCATTTTTTGAGGTGCCAGATTATGCCCAAGCACACACAGACACGTCTGCATCATGCTGGCAAAATCCTTCAGGCACACCAGTGGCTGTTCTCTTCATGGGGATGGGTTTGTGGTGCAGAAGGGACAGAGTATCTGGAGGGCTCCCTGCAGCCATGCTGGGGGCTGAGGGGTAAAGCCCTCAGATGCACTTCACTGAAATATGTCCTGAGGAGCCATGTTACATGGGTTGGCACAAGTGTTAAAGCAACCTCCTGAGCTTGGCTTGTTTTCAGGAGTTGAGAATTTAAGAATTTCCATCCAAATATGATAGTTCATCTTGAAAATAATGTGAACCCAGGTTTTTGCTGACAGTGTTGCTGGGATTGGCTAGTGCTGGTAATTTATCCAATGCTCAAGTTTGTTTAGCAGCACTGATGGCTTACCAAATTAAGCAAAAGCAAGCTTTAGACTAATTGAAGCAAATCTACTACAGGAATTTTCCAGGAACTCATCAACATAAATATAACATTAATTTAGTTCATCCAAACATCCTTTCTGCTATAGGAAAAGCCCAAGTAATAGCCAATAGCCCTTATCTGTCAAGCATGCCATGTCAGACAAATACACCTCAGGCATGACCTTGGTGAATTTTATTCTGTTTCTAATCTGTAGATTGGGTTGTGTGGTGTCTCATTTCTGATATTTACTTTTTTTCTTTGTTTGTGTAAAAAAAGGTAATACTTGTTCATAACAGATCCATTAGGAAAAAAAGGCATTTGCTACTGTTTTTAATCATGTTTATTTAGTGGTTATTCTTCAGTGAATATTTTTTCAGTGGTCAACTGGATGATGCCTCCCAGCTCTGTGGTGTAGGAGGCTGTATAATTCCAGTATGGTTAAAAAAACAAACAAACAACAAAAACCAACAGTGAGACTTAGCTTGCTGAAGAGTAAATTAAGCTGGTGAATCATGTGTGAAGCAGGTGAAGTTGCAGGACCGTTTGAGCCCAGGGACATGGGGACATGCAGCAGTATCTTCCCTTGGGTCAGTGTCCAGAGGCAGTGGCAGGTCTGAAGAGCTCCCTTGGGTTCATGAGTAGCTTGTCTTTGGCTGCCAGAACCTTTGACTGCTGATCAAGATTTTCCTGCACAGTGATAAAGGGGCTAGATGGGTTTTTGGCTGAGTTCCAAGAGACTATTTAGGTGCTTGATAGGATTTAAATTAATGTCAGACACATAGGATAGATACAGCTAGACACCTAGATAAGAGCTGCAACAAAGAAAACCCCCACCCAGCTGCCACCCAGCCCTGCAGGCACCCTGTGCTTTCCACCGTGACTGGCAAGTTCACCCACAGCTCCTTTTTTCATTTTGGCAGATCAGGCTCTCTCTCTGCAGGAAGCCCCAGCATGACTTTGTGTTTTGCAATAAGCAGTGGATAAACATAAAAATATGGGAACAAGGTTGTCCCCCTTCGCTGTGGGGAGGAGAACCTGAGTTACGTGGTATTTCCCCTTTCATCCCTAATTCCTGTGAAATACCACAGAGTCAGTGTGGGTCCAGGTTACTGGTTTCATATGTCTGTGAGGAGTGAAAAAAGGTACTCTTATCGACGTCCCTTTTTTTCATGACAGTGACCAAGAAACAGGAAGGTGTCTCTGGCTGTCACCCCTGCTGGGTGCAGGAACACCTTCCAGCTCTTCCAGAAGGAAAGTGTCTTTCAGAGCAAACCCCTCATGTCTGACCCCGTGTAGATAGCTTAACCTGACCCCCACTGGCCAGCACAATCAGGTGACATAATTATTGATTTCACTATTATTTTCCTTCTTTACACATCTAATTTTTTTTCTCTACCAGGGCACAGGGCAGAGCTGACTGCAGTGCCAATGTGGCCATCTCTTGCTTCTGAAGCAGTTCAAGCCACAAGAAACCAGGGGGGGTGGATGAGGAGTTATAATTTATCCCTGAAGTGCCTTTTATTTTCCACCTATTATTGTGTGTCTGTTAAAATGATCTTTGCCTAAAGTACCTTGATTTCTCTCTGATCTCGACTAATTGTCTCTTATCATCTGGTGATTTTGTGTCCTATCAGCTTCTTCAGGTGAAAATACCCCTTTAAACATAAACATAAACAATTATCAGGAATGCCAAAATAAAATTGAGTTTAACCCAGTTTAAAGCATTTGCTGGGAACTCCAATTTTTGCTGCATTTGCTCCATGTTAATACAAACTATAATAACAACAACAATAATAATAACATGTATTAATAATAAATTTTTATTTATTAATCATAATTATAAATTTAAAATATTACTGTGTTACTTGCACCCAAGCCCGATCTTTTTAGGGGAAGCTGGCCAGCTTTTGGAAATGCTAGTCAATTTTTTGCTTCTGTGGATGTTAAAAAGGAGGTCTTCCACCTTTACATGCAACTTTTGCTGCAGTCAGTGGTGCAAAGTGCCTACGAGGAAGTTTGTGGAGGTGGAGATGGTCTCTGCCCATGGGCCCATCTGAGAGGAGAGCACTGGCCAGTACCATGTTAAGTGTCGGATCCAATAGTCCCTCTGGCTTCAGAGGCCATGATTCCTGAGAGCACAGAAATTTGTTTGTGATGATCACACACCAAACAATTCAAAATGCAGATGGAGAACACTGAAATGTCTGCTCTTCTGCCTTCCTGCCATGGCAAGAGCAGCTCAGCAAGCATCAGGTAGCAGCTGAGCTGTGGGTGATAACTGCTCAGTAATACACCAGGACTCTTCTCCCAGGCTGGCTGCTGGGCCCCTCCTCATCACCATGGACCGTGCCACAGTCACTACTGCAGTGGCAATAGGAAGTGCAGGCAGTGCAGCATCTGCCACTTTATGAAGAACAGAAAATGGACCCATTTCTAAAAAGGGTAGAAAGAGTACCCTGGGAACTACTGACCTGCCAGACTCACCTCTGTGCCTGGGTCCTAGAAGCTATGTTAAGGCACGTGGAGGACAGGGAGATGATTTGAGGCAGCCAGCATAGCTTCACCAAGGTTAAGTCCTACCTGTCCAACCTAGTGGCCCACTAGGATGGAGTGACTACATCAGTGGAAAAGGGAAGAGAGATGGATTTGATGAGTGGACTGTTCAATGGATAAGGATTTGGTTGGATGGTCATATCCAGAGGATAGTGGTCAACAGCTCAGTGTCCAGATTGAGATCAGTGACAAGGGGTGTCCCTCAGGCATTAATATATTCATCAATGACATACACAGTGGGATCAAGTGTACCCTCAGGAACTTTGCAGGTGACACCAAACTGAGCAGTGTGGTTGGCACACCTAAGGGACAGGATAATATTTGGACAAATTCAAGAAGTGGGCTCATGTGAACCTCATGAGGTTCAACAAGGCCACGTGCGGGATTCTGCAACTGGTTCAAGGCAATTCCCAGTATCAACACATGCTGAGGGATAAAGAGATTTAGAGCAGCCCTGTGGAGAAGGTCTTGGGGGTACTGGTGGGCAAAAAGCTGGAGATGAGGCAGCGATGTGTGCTCACATCCCAGAAGGCCAATCATATCCTGGGCTGCATCAGAAGAGGTGTGGCCAGCAGATCAAGGAAGGTGATTCTGCCTCTCTACTTGCTTTGGTAAAACCTCACCTCAAATACTGCATCCAGCTCTGGATTTCTCAACACAGGAAGAAGGCAAGACATGAGCCTGCTAGAAAGGTCCAGAAGAGGGCCACAGATAAAGTGATGAGAGCTGGAACACCGCTCCTATGAAGAAAGGTTGAGAGAGTACTTTAAGGGGGCTTCTAAGTAAGATGGGGACAAACTTTTTAGTGGGGCCTGTTGCAATAGAACAAGGTTTTAAACTAAAAGAGGGTAGATTTAGACTAGATGTAAAGAATAATTTTTTTATGAGTGGTGAAACACTGGAACAGATTGACCAGAGTGGTAGTAGATGCCCCATACCTGGAAACATCCAGGGTCAGTGGTGTGGGACACTGAGCAACCTGATGTAGCTAAAGATGTCACTGCTCACTGCGTGCAGGGCTGTTGGACTCGACGACCTTCAAAAGTCCCTTCCAACCCAAACCAGCCTGTGATTCTAGGCAACACATTTGTTTCAGGAGCATTGTAAAAAAGCCGTTTTCAGGAGCACGGTAATGAAACCCATTGAGTCAGGAGGCCACAATGGCAATAGAAAAACACACCCAGCAGGGGTCTGTGGCGATGGTTTCCAGGAGGCTGCTGCGGAGCGAGGTGCTGGGCTGGCACCGGCAGGGGAATGAATGCTCTGCCCTGCCGAGGGGCTGGCCCAGCCGAACTTGCCCGGCCCAGTAGCACGAGCAGCAGTAGCGGGCTGGGTAGGCAGCCGAGCTGTGCAAAAGGAGGAGAGGGTTCGGACCGTCCCGCCAGCGGTCTCATTTGCTTTGGCGCGCTGGCAGGCAGGGTTGTGGCGAAGGGAAAAACACAGGGAGGGGGGCTGGGATGAGGAGAGAGAGAGAGGAATGGCGGAGGGCACGGAGTGGGGCTGGAATCCAGCGCTGTGGTGTGCCGTGGGAGCAGCTGCCGCTCCTGTGCGTGGTCAGGGCTCCTGCCAGTTTGATAAGGAAGCAAGACAGGAGGGTGGGAGGGGGTG
>JAAWXA010000003.1:61653257-61732199 GCA_038090715.1 Florisuga fusca | reverse complement strand
GGGTGGGAGGGGGTGGGGGAATTTGCAAGAGTTTTTCCAGAGGCTCTGATTAATCGTTTGGCACCGTATCCAATCTAAGCAATCTCTGCCCCAGGCATAACAAAGGAAGAAGAAAAAGAAAAAAAAAAAAGACAAGTGGGGAGATGAAGCAGGGATGGGCAGGGACAATTAAGGTCGCTGCCTCCGGACAAACTGGCTGAACTACCACAGGGTAATGGCAGTGCAAGTAAAGTACAAACTGCTGGTCACCGAGGGGTCGAAGTTTTGGGAGGAGACCCTCTCCTTGAGGAGTAGCTACGAGAGAGGAGCAAGGGCAGGCACAGAGAAGGGCTGGGAGGGGGTGTGTGCTGTGGTTCAGAGCAGCCCCAGCTTGCCCAGCCAGCTTCTGAAGACACAGGAGGTCTGAAAGCAACAAAAGCAGCTCAGCTTTTCCCTGCAGAAAAGATGAATTACTATCCGGCTAAACTCAGCTGACTCGCCTGCCCGGCGCAGAGGATGCAGCAGGTGGTGGGAAGGTGACATGGAGAAACAAGACACTGAAAGCTGCCACTTCCTCATGATGCCATCTACCTCAGCCTAACACAATTGGAGAAGAGGAATTATTTAAGAAGGGCACAGAAACCAGTTGGGGACTTTTCCTTGGCAGTAACAAAAGCCAGGGAATGTTTCAGATAAAGGAGAGTGCACACAGGGTTGCACATGGTGATGAAAAACATCCCAGCCAAACACATTGCAGTCACAACTGGTCTTCCCTGCTGAGTCAGACTTAGCACTAGCAAAGCCTCAGTAAGCTCCAGCTTTTTGATCTACAGCTGCCCTTGGTGCAGGTTGGACAGGGATTGGCACATTTGTTCTGACCCGCCTGGCTGCCAGCACACCCCAGCAGCGGGGCAGTGTTGCTCGACCACACCTTACCGTGTCCTGCTGCCACACAGGAAAAGTCCCATCAACCCCAAACCATTTACAGCACAGCCACACACGTAGCCCTGCTGGAGCACAAAGGACCAAGTACGCCCAATTTTTTCATTTAAGGTCTGTTCATCTACCCAGGCTTAAAATAACAGCAGATGTGGAACTGATCTTCCAGAAAAAGCTAACCTCAGGAATAAAAGCCACTTGTAAGCAGGAAATTAAAGTACCATATATGAGCTATTGTCATACCCCCATTTGGGGTTTAGTGGGTCTGCATTTTATCATAGATATAGAAAAACTGCCCCACTTCCATTTAAGGAAACAACATCTGCCTTTAGGTGTTTTCCTGGTTTATTGACATACAGCACAGGATTATTTCAGCTTGGTCACTTCAAATGGTGAGACATGATCAGACATAATCACTGACTGATCTCCATTCATATTCTCTATTGATATGGGGCTCACAGCATGCCCTGCTGAAAGTCTGTAGCTCCATCAAACAGTTCCAGTACAGGAGGAGCTGTGTCTCCACTGCCTGGGCCCAGCACAACGTAAGACCCAAGCCCTCACTGTTTGTCTCTGGGCAAATATGATGAGGAGCAGCCTGAGCACACACCTTCCTGACCGCTAAGGGAGCAGCTCTACTAAGTAGAATTTTAAACCACTGTCATGACAGGACATGATGCCTGCAGAGGGAGACAGGATGAAGCCACCACGGTCACCACTTACAAAGGCAAACTTTTGTAGCACTTCTTACTTCTGATTGTATTTTCAGCCTGCAGGACAGAAAAATACAAGCACACTAACGTTATTTTGTGTTATTTTTTCCTCAAGCTTGCTGGCAGTCATATTCAGAAGACTAGCAGCAATTCCTTTTGAAAACAGCAATTAAAAAAGAAAATGTGCTGTGAAGGCAGGAAAGATCAGGAGTTTGCCAGCAAAAGAGAATAGATAAATGACATGGCTCAGCTCAGGCCCCCATGCAGGAAGAGAGCTGACTCTAGGTATTTTCTTTCTCCTGTTGCTTGTGCCTGCACCCTGCTAGGCTTCGACTGGTCACATAAAAAACAACCTGTCAATCCAGCCCAGTCCACTTACAGCATGGACACACAAGAAAATGTGCTGAAACCCCGTAAGAAAAAGTATGATACAACAGGAGAAGGAAAGCTGCGTTGAGTATAACCTCTGCTCCTAGGGATACCTGCTCTTTGTTACACCCAGTGAAAGAGTAGCTCCTGGACTGAAAGCTATGGGACTATGGGCTAATCCATTCATATTGATGAGAAGGAAAAAAAAAAACAAAAAAAGCACAACTCTGCTGAAGTCAGTGTGTCCATAACATTGTTACGGTGGTGAGAAATGATCCAAAATAAGATATGCTAGTGTCCTGTGCTCCACCCAACCTCTTTGACCTTCAGGCTCTCCTGGTTTCAACAGCATACCCCTCCCACAGCCACACACTCCTGTGCGCTCAAGAGCAAGGTGTGCACCTCCATTAGAGTACAACCAAATTAGGGCATCAGTACTCTGGCTGGGAATGATGGGTGCGTATGAGCTACGTGCACTTTGGGTGAGAAGTTCCTGCCTGAAACTAGTTTTTCATAAGCACTTGTTCTGCTTAATGTCTCACTACCATTCATATACAGACAATACATTGAAAAAGGTTAGTGTTTGCCTTTTATTCAGAAGACTTGTTACATTTCCAGTGATACTTTTCCATGTCCTTCAACGAAAGAGGCCCCAGTTTCATAACAGCACCATCAGTCTACCACAAAAAATAAAGCAAACAAATAAAACCAAAAAAAGTTCCATGTGATATAGCCTAAAGAAACAAATATAGCTAATACATTAGAGAAATAAACATTTACATAAAGTTATGTATGTTGCTATAAAACTGGTAGTATGCAATTAAAAGATTGCTAAGATTACCAGGTCTGCTAGATGTTTAAAGCAAGACTACATAGGCTGTATCTATATTGTCATGCTGGCTTTAGGCATGACTTTGCACTCAGGACCTAGCTACCTCAATTATCCACAGAACATGTGGTGGGTGTTCATGCAGATTTCCCTACAGCCAGCAGCTTGGGTGCCCAAGTGTCTGAAGCAGTGCTTGCAGTGCTGTAAAGATGAAGCCTATTGCTGTCTCTTCCCTATGAATACAGTATTACAGGGTTCATCTCCATATGCCTGGTTAAGAGAAAAAACAAAGTCAGTTGTGTACTGTAACACCTTAAGTAACATGAAATAAAGATTTTAGAAAAATATTTTGTCAGTTTGCAAGTAAAAACTACCACTATTAAAAAACATATTGCAATACTAGAGCATCTAGCCTGGAAAGAATTTTGTTCTTGCTGCTGTTGCATATAATTTTCAGGAGCTGTGTCAGCATAAAGGTATTAGTGTGCTTCCCACTTGTCACAGTCAACTTGTAAGGGTACCCATAGGAAGATACACTTTCCTATTTAATCCTTACACAATTTTCATGTTTAGGCTGCCCTGACTTTCAGACGTGCATAATTGACACCTGACTACAGGTATCAAAGTCTCAACCAACTTGCTGTTTTATATGAAAAATTTCACATGCAGCCTTTAAAAAAAAAATCCACTCCAAAAAAAAGAGTGAACACCAGCACTGACATCTAGCTACTTGAAAATCCTATAACTGTGTTCTGACAGCTATCAGATATTAACTCATTCATTTCATTTTGCTTGGTTTCTTCCTTGTTTTCATGGTTGGGGTGTTGTTTTGGATTTGCAGCTTTTTTCGACCTTCTGAGGAAAAATTTTGTCAGTAAGTAACATAATTCAGCCACATTTAAAAGAATGCAAATGCTGGACACAGCAATCATGAAAATAGTAAACACCGTCTTTTCAGTAGGTCGAGAAACAAAGCAGTCCACTGTGTTGGGGCAGGGCCAAGCATTACACTTCATTAAGCGAGGCATCTGGAACCCATCATACATGAAATAAAATGCATACATGAAGACTGCTTCAAAGACCAGTCTGAAGAAGATGCTGCTGGTGTATGTCCACCACAAGGAGCCCTCAATACGAAACCTCTGTCTTCTGATTTCCTCGATGTCCTTGTATTCACATTTCTGGTCTCCCTTTCTGAACTGCCTTTTCTTCTCGTGCCTCCTGTATGCTACATGCATGGCCACCAGCAGCGCGGGTGTGGAAACAAAGATCAGCTGCAGAGCCCAGAGTCTGATGTGAGAGATGGGGAAAAAGTGATCGTAGCAAACATTCTTGCAACCAGGTTGCAGAGTGTTGCAGATAAAGTCATCTTGTTCATCTCCCCAGACTCTCTCTGCAGCCACAACCAGGATCATGATACGGAAGATGAACAGGACTGTGAGCCAGATCTTCCCGATGCTGGTGGAGTGCTTATTGACACCTCCCAAAATGGTATGCAGAGCTCCCCAATCCATTGTCTCCTTTTAGTTGTTGAACCTAAGACAAGACAAACAAAACTAACATTAATCAAGACAGAAACAAATTCCATCAAGTATGTGGTATAAAATAAAAGGCAGTGCCATGCAATTGCAGCATACCCATTGGCTGTGGTAACATTTTGTTGATGCACTAGGCTTACCTACAAGCAGTACAAATAATCTAATCCTGTACCAGCAGGTAATATTTCAGTACTTAATTATGCACGCTACCACTTTCATTTGACTTCTGAAAACTGAAACTATTTGCCAACAGAAAACAGCTATGAAGCGTGTTAAGTAGGAAAAGCAGACAGGGGAAACTGATGAAAATTTGAAGTAAAAGCTACAACTCCCTACTAGTTTGACAGCAGTAACAAAAGAATAGAGGAAGACACCAACCAAAAGGTATGCGTTACATTTAAAAAGTTAGCTAAAATTCCTATATAAAGTAAGCCAACTTGGCCCATCCTCAGCTTTAGAGTGCAAGCCACATTTTCATGAGTAGATGTCAGCAATAAAGACAGACCTTTAAGAACTTCTGCAGATGCCCTGCACCTTCCATGAGCAGGTTTGGGTAATCTGCATTCACAAATGTAAGCAGTGTGACTGCAGGGCTCTGTATTATTAATTGAAGCAAAGCCCACAACAGCTCAAGGCAATGAAGGTGAAGTCTTGGTCATTACCCATCTCATCTTGAACTGGATGTTTAAAAATCACTGCTTAAAGATTCATCCCAACATTGCATTTCTCTCCACTAAGTTCAAAGAGAGGCTAGGGTAACTAGACAAAGACTCCTTCATTGGCAATACCCATCAGGTGATTTTTTTCTTTCCCTCCTAACACAGCCTGCATTACTCCTAGAATAGGAGAGACATTTCAAAGGCTGGGAGAATGCTAAATCAACATTTGAAGTGTTCAGACAGGCCAGCAGTAGCTCAGAGCCTTTTCAACAGAAGCATATAGTTTCCAGTAGGTGAGTTTCAAAGTACTGTGACTGTAATGAATTAAAGGACCTTTGTCTCCCCACATACCTCCCCAGGAATACCAAAAATGTCTGGGTTTGCTCAGGTTCCACAAACAACAGCCTTTCACAGACAGCATTCAGAGGCAATTCAGATCACCTTCCCCCATTTCTGCAGTTCAGATGGATTTACAGAAAGCTACTCAGAAATCAAGAAACTGGAATTTCTTGCGCCTATCAGCCAGGACCCTCTAAAAGTGCTCACACACCTCCACTCTGAAATTCCTCCTGAAGGTTTTAATTTCTCAGCTTTGTTAATTCACCTGCATCTCAGAGACCACCTTTCTTTAGCATTCACAGCACAGGCATCAATAATCAAAATCACGTTTTCAAGTTTTCTAGAAAAGAGCAGCCAGTGGCACAAAGACCATCATCTCCACCATGTGATGGAATTTTAAAGATTTTCCTAGCTCTGAGCTTGGTCACATCACATGAGGAAGAAAATTAAGACATATCTTTATAGTTGTATTCCATATCGTACTCACTCTGAGTAACATCAAAAATCTTTCTGCTTTACAGAAGAATTATACAGAATCAACAAGTCACACATAATAATAGCATCAAAGTACAAAACAGCTGAGGAAAACTTAGGACATTTAGTTGTTAAATAAATGCAAGGTTATTTTGTTTTGTTTTTTTTTTCCTTTGTCCCTGGAATGCAAGTATAATCTATCTTCACTGGTTCCAAAAACTACACCCAGCGTGCTCTGAGGGAAATGACCATGTGGGGTTATATTTCAAGAGACAAAACCCAAACAGGTGGGGGGAGGCAAGATTTTTACTGGACTAGAGGGAACATTTCCTGAGCCTCCATCAAGATGAAGAATCTATGTGAGCTATTACATGTTTCTGTTTGGAAACAGCCCTGGAAGCATTGTTACCTTCCTATTCTGTGAGGTTATTTTTCCAAGAAGTAAGTTTATTCTTCATTAACATACAGATAGGAACTAAGTCTCTATAGGCTAACAACCCTATGGGGGCACAGGAAAGACCTGTAGTACCAGAGATAAAAAAACCCCAACCTAAAACCAAACTAGACAGATTTTCAAATATTTGTTTTATGCTCTTCTTTTGCCATGGGGATTTTTCATCCATCAGCCTTTTTTTGGGGGGGATTTTCTACAGAGATCATTATATATTAAACAGGGGAACAGTTACAACTTTAATGGTGTTTTTATTAGTATTCTCTGTTCTTATTACACATATAATGCAATTACAGTGCTTCTAAAAATCACACTACAACTAAGTAGTGACTAGAAGCACACCTGAATATAAATCTTGTAGAAGACTGGCACCATGTAAATAGCAGTATTACACTCAACATTCATCCATCCTTTAATTCCACCAGACTGCTTGCATTTCCTCCCTCATACATTGTTCCTTCCTTTCCCTGCCTGTCAGCCATCTCCTTAGTGTGAAAGGCTGAGAAGTGGAACCTGTGTATCCACTCCTCATAGCCCCATTTCCTTTGCTCCACCTCTCACTGTACACCAATACACCAAAAGTCTTTCTGTAACCACAACTTCACATGGATTTGTTTCCACATGAAATCATCACCTTCTTGTCTCCCTGTGAAAAAAAGGGATTCAAAAGATGAGTCCCACGGGGTGCAGTTAAAGGGTACCTTGTCTTCATTGGCAAAGTCAGCTCAAGATGTTGTCCCACTACTGTTTGCTCCTGAGGTCACATTGTAGTTCTACACCTCCTGCAGCTCTGCGGGTGTGCATTTGGAACAAACCACATAGTTCATAAGTTGTTCCCAGTACTAGCATGATTTGGATTTTTTAAGCCAGATCCATTTCACCAATTTACTTTTCAGCATAGCATGTGAAAGGCACAGCTTCATTTAAGAAACAGACTGTGAGCTGCAAAGCATGGATAAGAGCAGTCAGTAGGAAGAGGGGTTGGCAAAGCTTTATTGTTGAGGACAATGTATCATGAAACTATACGCTCATCCAACTTGTCCCATCTTATTTGACAGCTTATTGTGCTTGCTAAGCCAAAACATGATGGCTTCAATTCTAGCCAAAGCATGCTTGTACCTGGACCAGTGGCAGAAAAAGCCACACCTTTGGAGTAGCAGCCTTTTGTCTCGAGTCTCCTAGTGATATTTTCTCTTTCAAAAAAAATTAAAAAAAAAAAAAACCAAAAAACAAAACACCTTTTTCTCAAGCCCTCCTCCTTTCACCATTCTCACTTACCTTTCCAAATTTTCCAACTATCTCCAGTTCCTTATGCCACCATCCCCTAGTCTTCCTGCTGCTTGCCAAGCTGGTCACCAACCTTTGCCCCTTCTCCTTCCCTGTACCCTCATGGCCTCTCAGGGCTGTTTATACATTGGTGAAGTCATGTGATTTTCTGGGACACTCTAGAGATTCCTACAGACACTAATCAGCTACCAGCAAAGTCTCACAATCTTCTTCCTGAAGGGTGGCACAGTTAGGACCATTTTCAGGCAGCCTGAATTCCATGCTAATACTCTGTCCCCAGTGTTTCCTGATAGATGGCTTTAAATAGCTCTCATCAATGCAATTTAGAATTCCTAATTATATTGAGGTGCCAACCTCTCTCTAACAAACACACAGTGACCCAAGCAGAATTTAAGTTACCTGAGTATGGGTCTTCACACTGTTAAGACATCAGTGCAGGTGATTCCAACTATGTCTACTGATGTGGTAGCTCATTTACTCCAAACTTACTTAAAAGATAGGATGTTGACTCATGATTGTAGGTTATCTTTCTTTTCGATACTTGCTTTTAAGACCTTTTTACTCACAAGTAAAATATTAACTGTCTTGCTGATCAAAGAAAAAAGCAGGAAAGCTACTTCCCTTTAATAGATGGTAACTTGTTGTTTTCATAGAGCTAGTACAGATGCTGTTTCTACATGAGCAAATCCAACTAAATGCCTACAGAGCTAACAGTATGCAGACAGTCAGGGACTTACCTGCTTTGCTGGTCTCAGAAGTACAGCACAATACAAAAATAAGCTTAAGATAAAAAAAGCTTAGGTGAAGTTTGAGAGAAAAAAATAAGGTCAGAATGAGGATATAAACTGTTTATAAAGGAAGAAGATGCTGAAGATGCTGAAAAGAAGATGCTGAAGTCAGTGAGGCTGAGTAACTGAGCATTTGGAACCTGCTCTAACATGGGAGTGTATTATCTTCTAAGTGTTAAATTTTCCATTAAAAAATTGCAACTAGGCATGAAAAATAACCCTTTCCAAGCCTCAGCATAGATACCTCTCCTGTTACTTGCTGAACCTTCTGTTCCATTTCAACAATCAAGATCATGATATTATATGGCTATTATAAGAGTTAAAACAACCATAAAAGATCACCATGCAGATCACCATGCTCCACTGAAAAGTTAATTGTAAGAGAAATGGTTCTCTATGATCACACAACACAGAGGCACATAAACAGGTGTTTTATTGTAGGTTTGGTTTTGGATGTGATTTTTTGTTACTTCCCCCTGCCCCCTCCAGTAATCTAGGCAGCAGCAAAAGAATTGCAGCTGAACTATTTATGTAGTTCTCCAGGAGAATTCTGGGCAGTGTTGTTTTGAACTCTGTGCTGCCATGGCTAGACTGCCTTCTCCTTTAAAACCAGCTCACAGTTTCCAATGTAAGCCTATGTTAAACAGCAGTCACATCACAGTGCATACACCCAGTGAAAATCCCTGCAGTTCACAACACAGAGGGCAGTTATCATTGAGGTGCAGCTTTTTAGCAGACATTTTTTGACTCTGCTAAAGACTGTTATACTGGGATATGATTAGTGAATGGTTAAATGCACAGCTTCAGCAAACCACAACTCAAATACAATGAGGGTAAAACCAGAAGATGCAGTCCTTTCACACACATTGCATGGCACTTTCTGCTATAGGATATTACCAAACAAACAAAGTGGTCACTAGCAAGTGTTACAGTATTTCTTTATGCTACAGGATCACCTAGACCCAGACGGGGTCCACAGCATACTTACTAATTCACAAATAAATTCAGAGTAGATTATACCCTTCTCTCCAGAACTATAAATTGGATACTGATTTACTTATTCTACCTGAATTACAGAAATCTAGAGGGTGTTCATGATGCCTCAACTCCTATCAGAATTTTATTGTGTTCCAAGATTTCTTGGCCCAGTACAACACTACCACTTTCAGTAATGCCTCCAGATACTGACATGAGTCTAACAGTCTGCCAAGACAGAAGTAACTTTATCCCATGTGGGAATGCATTAACCAAGATAATCTTTAAGCAAAAAAGCACTGGTCCCAAGTGCCCCTGCCCACCCCCAAGCTGAGGACAAAGATTAACTCTGATGTCCAGGAGTTCCAATGCAGAATTCTTGACACAGAAGAGCTTTATAACATCTAAACTGCACCAGACCAAAGATAATTTATCAATCAAAATGATTTGACTCAACCTCACACAAGAAGTATTGCTGCATGTTGAGGGCCAGCATGCATTCAAAGGTGCTGCTGATAAAACTTTTCCTTCAGGATTCAAGCTAAACAGTTAGGCTGGCAGCACCAGCTCATATAGGGGCTGACAACCAGCATCAACGTGTCTTAAGAGCTGTATATGCTGTTTCATGCCCAGATTGGGGCATGAAATCTTTATTTCAGCAGTTTTGAACCAGCACACCCTCATCCTGCCAACCTGGAGTCTCGTTTATTGGTAAGCAAAACAGCAAGTGCTTAATTGGTAGTGTGTAGATTTTGTTATTCCTATTGCCAAGTTAGTTTTAGTGCTGTACCAGAAGAGCAGCAATATTGCCAGGACTGAACCAAGGAAACTTCTAATAAACACAGGCCAGTATATTCTAAAGACAGCATCCTTTTATTTCACCAAGAAGGGCCAGCATACAGGCTACAGCAATTACTTGTTAACTCTCTCAGACTTCCTCCCTAATTTATCAGCCTGCCCCATGCCTCAGTTTCCCAGAGATTAAACAGGATAACAAAATCTCACTATCTCACAGGGCTGTTCTGAAATGCTTAACTACAATTACAGGCTTTGTATACTCATACTTTGTTATCAGTGGACCAAGACAGATAAGTATCAGTTCAAAGTTGGAAGTACAGAGCTTGAATCCAATCATCCAGGATAATCCTGCTACCTGAAAAAGAATGCATCTCCTCACATTGCTGTAGCTTTAATGAAGAGTTCAAACTGTAAGAAGATGCAGCTTTGAACTCAGAACTTTGCATCTATTATAGGCAGATTCCAGCTGTTTTAATTTTAGAACACTATATTAAAAAAATTCAAGAACCTTGCATCTGGAACACTGAAATATCAACAATTCTACTTCTTTCCTAAAAAGCTGAATAGAGATCAAAAGAACAGTCCAATAGTCACAAGAGCCTATGCAATTCTCTCTAGGAGCTCTTCAACTTTATTCTTTGCACCTATCTTCAGATCAGAGTGGAAACTGGAGAACAGAAGAGCCATAGCAGAGGGATTACAGTATATCTGATTTGACACAAGAACAGGCAAAGACTAATCAGGAACAGGAAGCCCCTGACAGTTCCAGGTCTGAACACTGCAAGCATTGTACTTTTTCTTCTCTTAAAGTTTATAAAAACAGGAGGCATTCTTTGCTGTAACAAAACCCAGTGGCAAACCCAGACAGAGCCTTTAAGACAGCTGGTTAGAACCAATATAAAACAACAGGTTAGGACCTAATATGTATGTAGTTAAACATACAAAAAGTATGTTAGCTAAATATCAACAGCATTATGTTCAGTTCTACTCACTATGACCCCCTTATGACTGTCCCATATTCATGCACCTACACAAGTTCATGCCCTACTGCAACTCTGAATGGAGGATTACCATCTCCCAGAACACCTCTGCACAAGATGTACACCACTTGTAGAAACCAGAAAACCAGAAGTGCCAATCACACTTAAGGGCATAACAAAACAGCAAGAGTTCTACTAGAATTTGGTCCCTCTCAGCCACATGTTCCCCTGTAAACTTTTCTGTCAAAATGTCGTTTAAATGTCTAACTTTGAAAGAAAGACCAGTTCCCAAGGACTATGTCTTCCTTCCCTGATGCAAATGCCATTTTCCTCAACTTTTATTGAAAGTTTTGTACATACTGTGCCCCACTCATGAAAAGAGCAGCTTTTTAGTTATGACATTTGAATATATTTCTCTTTTAATCTGTTATTTGATTCCCATTTCCTTCTCTCCACACATAGGCAAATATCTACACACTTTCTACAAACTTGCCCACTCCCACTTCAGTGTAATATTTCCTACAAAAATTGGCAAGTCACTGTCTCTCTTCCATGCAGACAGAATATGTACCCTTTTGGAAATGCCAATTAAATTTAGAAACACTAAGATTTTATACTGCAGTGCACTTTTCCCAAGTGTGTATTTTATTTATTTCATTGAAAATTTTTATAAAAACAGCAACTTTTTTTTTTTAATCTATTACAGGAAGAAACATTGGTACGAGATAAGAAACAGAATTAGTTTTCAACTTTCTTTTATCAGCTAATAGACATGTTTCTCTTTTTCCACATTCCTTCTGTTTTGACAGCATGTTACCTCTCATCATTTATCATCACTTCCAAACTCTTCCTTGCACAAACTACTGTCTAGCCAGGCAAGAGTCTCCTTTCAGATAACTCATCCATCATCACTAAGTAACAATTAAAAGCAGTGAGAAACAGAACAAGGAAAAACATCAAAAGAAAAACAAAGACTAAACCCATGCTCCTGTTGCATGCAGTTCTTGGGACCACTGATTTCACTGGAACTCCCAACATGAATAACAAAGAATCGACTTTCAAAGCACCCTCTTTACTCTCAGGTGCCATCTGAACTTATGCAATGACTGTTACTAAGAACTTGTATATATGTATCTCAAAGTGCTGTTACTTTTCTAGCTATTTTCTACTACAATTACTTTTTGCACAAAATAAGTGAGGTTGCTCAAGTAATTTACATAGGTTTACTTCAAGGGATGCAAAACAGCAATAGTCAGAGGCCCAAGCCTCAGAACTCAGGCAACTAGCCCTGTCAGGATAGATTAATTCCTCCAGAAAAATGTTTTAATTAATAGTTTTTTACCGTTTCATTTTTAAGCTCCATGATATGTGTTCCTCCTACCAATTGCAAGACTGACAGTTCTGGGGCCTGCAGTCTCCCAGAAAGCCTGACACATGCAGTAGAGATGCAAGATCATGGCTCTGCTAATCTGGAAAACTACATTGTAATGCCCAGCTGGCACACAGAGGTACCTCCTTCTTCCAGGCTGGGGCTTGGCCCACCATTATTAAATCTTCTCAGCTAAACCTAACACAACCACGTGCACATCCTTCTACCTTTTGTCTGGGGCTCTTCAAGGTAAGTATCTGGCAAGCAGGGCTTCCAGGCTGAACAGGGGCAAAAGATATACTAGAAACCACAGGTAACTCCTTGATAAAATCAAGGATGAAAATTTATTTTATTCTGCTTTCAACTCATTGCAGACACATGTGGTAATTACAGACAGAATCTGGGCCCTCTTATCACTTCACACAGGTCACAGCCAATAAAAGGCAGTGAGACCAAAGCCACTGAAAATAAAATGAGAAAAGGGATTAAACTAGCATTCTTAAGACAAAAGGCCACTTCCAACTTTAAACCCTTGCCTGTTTCACTTAGAGTATTTCCAGGCTACATAGTGAAACTATATGAGGACAAGACAAACACATAAAGTCTTCTGTTGGAGAAAAGAGAGAAAGAAAATGTTTTTTTCAACAAGAGAGATAGGAAAAGTAACACTCAGCCTAGAAAAGACCAATGACAGGAAACACAGGCATGGCCAGCATGCCCCAGGAACACAGTCAGCTACGACCTGCTGCCCCAAACTCAGCAAGCACTCCTGCCCGACCCTCGCGTTTTATTTAAGAGCTTTCCTACACATTCCTCACACAATCTTACCAGCCCCGATATTCAGAAACAAATCTATTTCTGACTCACACCTCTCATTTCCTATTCGGCCTGTAATTGTGAGGAATGTTTCCAGTGCGTGATCAGACGCTCACAGGACCTGTCAGTTTTACTGATGCAAGCTGTTTACCTTCACGAAGCTCTCTTAAACATCTGTAGGCGTGTCGCAAATTACCTGCAAATGCCGAAGCCTTTACTTTGCTCAGTGTCTTAGCTGGCCGGGTGCTTCACATAACGTGCTTACAAAGAGCTGTTGGGAGAATACGAATCGGGAAACGAGAGATTGTTAGGAGTTAAAGGGGTAATTAACAGCGACAAGAATATTCCAAATTAAACCGGTCGCGGGGTTCACGCATTCCTCCTTCAACTTAAGCTGAGAAAGTGAAACCGAGAGCTCCCAGGTCGGGAAGGGGTAAATCCTGTCAGGCATCGGGGGCCGCACTCACGGTACCGATCCGCCGGCCCCGGCCCGCCTCCCAGGACGGCCCCGCGCTCTCCCGGCGGCGGGAAGCACCCATAGAGCTCCCGGTGCCGCTGCCCAGGGCCCCGGCCCCGCGTTAGGCGTAACAAGCGTGGCGGTACCGCGGGCCCGGCCGGCCCCACCGCGCCTCCCGCCGCGCCCTCACCTCCCTGAGGACGCGCGGTACCNACGGCTGAACGAAGGGCGGGAGGGAGGGCTGTGTCCCCTCCGGGGGCCGCTTCCCGCCGCCCGGGGGCTGGTTCGAGGCTGAAGGGGAAGAGTGTGAGGGGAAGGGAGTGTAAAGATAACGACAAATATGTGCGTTTTTTCTGAGAAAATTCGTATCTGTTTAAGATAATACAGTCCTGTTACCATCTTGTCAAATCCAGGTATTTGAGAGGCCCTTGGAAAAAAACAAACAAAACAAACAAAAAAGCAAAACAACGACAACAACAAAAAAGCAAAAAAACCCCCCAAACAAAGCAAAACAAAATACAAACATCAAAAAACCCCACAACAAACAAACAAAAAAACAAACCCAGGCCGTTTCTCCTTAACATTTTTAACGAGTTATTGGCCAAACGCAGAAGGAAGAACCGGTAGTTCCTGGCTTTTTGATGTTTATTTTCAAGTGTGATTGAAATGCTACAGCAGTGTCCTGCAAACTAGCAGGCTCTTAAGGAGCTGCAGATATTTGTCAGGGTGAAGACCTACTTTGGAAAGTTTTCTGTTTCCAGGGAATGCAGTTGCTGAGGAAACAATTTCCTTGGGGTTGAAAAATCCCTGACCAAACCTGCATTCTCCATCTTGCACACATGCCCATCAAATGAAACGAGTATTTCTCATCTTCTTAAATAAATTTTCCAAAGAAAATGTGCAGCACAACTGCAACAACAACAGTACCTCTGAGTGAAATGTGCATGTCTGTGCTTGTTTGGGGTACCAGTATAGTAGCTCAAATGATAAAACAGTTTCCAGATAAATTCTTCTGCCCTTTTTCTCCACTTCCTAGAATAAAAATAACACCAGGGAAAACCTTTAGCGAAAGTCAATGGCTGAACTGATCTCAGGCTCAGGAAGAAGAGGTACAAATTTCTAGCAGAAGCAGCTCAATCTTATACTTTAAAGATATGGAACTGCCATCCACTATGGTTTAAACATTAGCCTCTGTCTCTGTGGCACTTGTCTTTCTGCCACCACTCCTTCTTACCCTTGCACTTCAGATCCATGGAACCTGCATTTTAAGACCATAGGAAAATTAATTTTGGAAGGGATCTCAGGAGGTCTCTAGTCCAGCCTCCTGATCAAAGTAGGGTCAGCTCTTATCTCAGACCATGCAGTAGTTATACTCCATCAATGGGGCATCTGGCACTTGATGCAGCAACTCTAGGGCCAGACACAAGGTATATGATGATGTTGACCTAGACAAGCAATGAATACCTCAGGCCTGAGACTTCCTGCATTTGCTGACTTCTGTGGGAGTTGTGTGTTCAGATGACGTTCAATGTTGATGTGTATGGCGTGTACGAGGAAGGGCGGTGGCTCTGGACCTGGCCACGTGTTTGGACTTTGCAAAAGGGGAAGCCTGTCTGCTGAAGTGAGAAAAACTCTACAACCAACATCCGGAACTTGTGTGTTCCAATCACTTTCCACATTGATTCAGTGCCCTTTAAAAAGTAAAATGTGTCCCATCCCAATGTCAGAATGCTTTAAATGCTGGGTATATTTAGCTGCAGCAGAGCATTTTAAGTTTTGCCAAATATTTTAAGGCTAGGTTTGCTGCCAAAAGGTGGGCTTTTTGCATTAAGAAAAGCATGAAAAACTAGTGGAGACCCTATGGGTCTCACTGTGAAATCACCTAAAGCAGATGAGTTTCTTGCAGGGGTACAGTGTTGGCCTCTCCAAGCTGCCTTGAGTCAGGACTTCACTGCACTGCTTTCAGCTTTCTCTTTAATCATGAGGGGAAAATTGAAATATTTAGTAATTGAGTACTTAGTAATCAAAGCTATATTGTACTTCTTCCTTTACAGATGAAGAATGTTTTGTGTATTATTTAGCCAGCATATAAGAAGTAGTTTGATAAACCTGTGAACTAAATACTTGTAAATTACTTCAAAAGTTATCCTCCTATAGTAGCTGCAGCTCTGTGCTATGATGTGCATGGGTATATTTTGTTCACTGACATAATTTTAAAGTAAAAACAGAGAAGGAAAGGACAGATAAACACAGAAACTGCCTGTTATTGACCAATAAACAATGAAGAAAATTAAGGAGAAAGGTTTCAGAAATTCTGTGCCACTAGATGCCTCACTTGGGAATGCAGATACAAAAGAAACATTTTGTAAATACATATTTTGTGTCATTGTCACAACATAATATTGAGAACCTAAAGGTATAAAGCCTAACTTTAGTTAAGGACAGTCTCTTTGGTAGTGCATATCATCTACAGTGCCATAATGACAGGCAAGGCTGGCTATTCTGTAAGAGCACTTAAATAATGAGCTACATGTTTTTAAAATACTGGTGTAGGACGAGTTTTCCTCCTGACCACTGTAATCAAACCAGAGTCTGAGATGCCTAGAACTTTTTGACTGAAATTTTAAACTTATTTTCAGGTAATTTATCAGACCGAAATTTTGTACAAAACAAATCCAACTTCTCATTTGTCTTGTTATTCAGAGGGGATAAAAAAGAAGGAAGGAAAAAAACCACCAGAAAACTTATGTTCCTTTTTCCCATGGCAGAAGAATGGAACTGTGAATTTTGGGTTGGTTTTTTTTCCTGAAAATTTCTGGTTCCTTTCCAAAGCTTAACATCTCTGATTAAACTCTCAGAACCTCCCTGGCTATTTAGCAGTTCAGAAGAGGAAAAAAAAATCTAGTCCCTCAGTGTGAAACTGTTGTTGAGAGGTGTCTCAAAGTACATGCCACATTTATTAGGGGACAGCAAGCATGCATATGGTACTATATGATACTACATATGATACTGTATACAAAGGCTCAGATCAAGCCCCCTCCTTTTTGTATGCTGCTCAGGAAGCTGCTCTTCTCCAGCTTTCATTTGCAGTTTAATTTAGTGGCCAATGTTCCTTCAGAGATTTTGTTGGCCCTGTTTTATATGCTCTTGGCAATCCCCAGGACCTCATCTAGCCAGAAATGACACCCAGAGAATCACTTCTTTTTCGATATAATTACTTTAATGACAATGTGTATTATCGCTGTTTATTAATCATTACAGCTCCTCAAGCAATTGTACTGTTATGACAATCAGTAATTTTTCCACCTGCAAGGGCCTTACAGGTGGCTCTTGCAGAACAGTTGGGATTACACTTTCCTTGACTAATGGGGCAGATGGCTGTCTCCCTTATCTTTTTGATCCTAAGTTTTCCCATCAATGAGACTTTCCCTTTTTTATTTCCATTTAACTGTTATTCATTAAATGCCCCAAGAGCAACATACTGGGTGCTTTCCTGCTAACATAACTTGGTGACCTCAGTGATGTTCCCTGCTTGATAAGACAGAAGGAAGAGAACAAAAAACCAACCCTATGCCAATCCCAAATGATATCAAAAGGGGACAAAAATGCTTCTTAGCATTGCCAGTACATCACCAGCCTGGTTCGTTCCAATCCGTGTAATTTATACTTGTTACCTCAAAAGGGACACTGACAGCTATTTTAGCACATAGCTATCCTCTTCCAGGATAGTTGTGGAAAGTGTACCTCCCCTGCATGTTAGGTAGGGTAGGACAAATCATCATCGGGCTCCCATGAAATCTTTTAAGTTTCTTAAGCTGACAGCTCTGGTCTCCAGCATCAGCTCTGTGGGAAAGGGAGAGCTCCGGCAGCCTGGTAATTTCTGCAACATCGTTATTAATTTGGAAGCCAACCGTTTCCGTCTCCCCACTTCCTTGGTTTATTACAAACATTTCATCATACCAGCTGTAGTCTGGTGCATCCTTTGCTCAGGGCAAAGGGGGACAAGAAAGGCTGTCAGCAGTGATGCACAATTGCTGTTGTGATGTTTCTCCTGGAGCAGGCAGCTGCAGTCAGAGTCCTCTGCTCTGGTGGCACCTAGCCCAGGCTCCGGAAGGACCCAGGGAGGCTTCCAGCTGATTTAATTAGTTCGCTGTTCCCTGCTTTGATGTAATAAGTTCATTGTTCCCCCGTTCAACTTAATTGAGTCATTGTTACCCGATTTAACTGACTGATTGCTGCCTGACTTGATTTAATTAATTGCCGCCTGACTTGCTGAATAAGCAAGCTCCTGCTGCCAGTTGTCAGCACAGCTCATGGCTCCTAACCCCTGCTCTCTACCTCTGCTCCTTCTCCTATGCCAACCTGCTCTTCTCTTGGGATTTGCTCTCTGATGTCCTTTAGCCACACGTTCTGCTGCCTTCTCTCTTCTCCATACTGTTCCTGTAGCTTTTCCCCAAACCAAGGAGCTTCTCTCACTCATCTGTTAATCCTCTTTTTCCTCCTCTGCTTTTCCCTGGGTTTAGCCCTGGGCTTGCCAGTAGTTTTCATCCTAGAAGCCTCACCACTGCATCCCACAGTAACCCACCCTGCTGCAATTCATATAAAGCTGCTCCTGAGCTACCCCAAAGGCTTTGCATTGCACTTGCTTCACGTGTCCCAGATTGCCCTTCCTGTAGTGGGATTTTTAAAAATCCTGTTCTGTTTAGCAATCCTACATAGGCAGCAAGAACTTGTCTGGTGCTCTCCTTTTTCCTTAATTTCCACTACTTGCCTGAACCCAGTTTTCTCTACTTTAAGGTGTTATCCAGAAGCTTATCCCCTTGGTGCATGTTACCTAGCACCACCTAGGCTCTTGGCTCTTCTTTCTTCCTTCTCTGTCACAGATCCATTATATTCCTTTGAGATTTCTATGTCCACTGATTGCTTCTTAGCTTATTCTCTAGCCTTTTATTTTCACCTAAAATGATCTGGTGATGGTTCCAGTTTCTTGTTGGCACTCCACTCTCTGACTCTTGCTTCATTCCTCAATCTCCCCAGATCTCCCTGGCTTATCCATCTGCATTGTCCCTCTGTCTCTATTCAGCAGGGAAAAAAAAAAAAAAAGGTATAGGGATATCTTGCCCGATTTTTTTTCTGCTGTTCTGCTCCACTAACAATCTGATGCTGGTGCTCGGAGTAGATAGACACTTCTGCAAGCAGAGAATTGCTGTTATTCAGAGTTGGTGTGTCAAACTGTAAATCTGCATTTTTGTTAATGATCAGTATGAGCCCAAGCTTCATTTCAATGCATACAGGTGAAGTCAGCTCTACCTGTGGTGTCAGGCCAGGATGCACAGCATCTTGTGTGAGCATCTATGCCTCCTGGCTTTCCATTGACCAGGTCCTGTTTGCCACATCATTCTTTTTGGCCCATCTTCACTCTCTGTATTTACCTGGGTTTGGGTATTTTTGTGTTGGGTTGGGTTTTTTTGTGTTCTCAGGTACCTTGAAAGAAAGTCCAGCATAATCCCCGTCATTCAATGGACAACTGACAGGTGGCTTCTGTATTCCTGGGAAGAGATTCAGGATCTGTTGCCCCTCCTTCCTCTGGTTCTCTGTTTTCACTAATTCATTAGTATTTACTTGAACAGAGGATCTCATTGTCTACAAAGGCACCTCTCTCTTCCCCTCCAGCCTCTAAGGGACCTTTGCTTATCCTACACTGCAAGACTGATGGTCTTCAATTTCACCGGCACTGAATTAACCTGTCTCTGCGTTGCTTTTCATGCATGTAAAAGTCATTGTATTCCTAGGGTGTTTTTGGTCAGCTCCCTCTGGTTTTCAGGTGCCAGATTCCATGGATTTCAAACACCAAAGAACCCCAGAAGACACTTTGGGAGAGCTTGGTCTTTGTTTTTTTTACAATCTTCTACACAAGTTTTGACCAAAGCCTGTGTTTCCTTCAACCACAAATTAATTTCATTTTGTTTCTTTTTCTTACAGATCCCTGAACCTGAGCACCGTTCTCTAAGGGAGCCCTAGCACAGTCGGCAGGGCAGGTTACACAGCTTCCGTATACCCTAGGTAAGGCAACACTTTTGCATTCCCACTGCTCTAACATCCACTCTCTCTCCTGTACAAGTGACCCCCTTTGAATTCATCTTCACAGGAGGCTGTTGTTGGCTTCCACTCATTTGCTTGATTTACAGAGGCGCCTGACTTTACAGATAGTATAGATACTGACAATCCCTCTCACATTGCTGGCATATGAAGTTATGACACCCAGCCCTGTTCTCATGAGAACTGGTGACAAACCTCTCATAAAATGTTATGAGAAAAGGATTGGGCCACAGACTCTTCATTCCATTGTCCATTATGGCAATAAATATTAAAATGAACTCTAGAATTAGCAGGTATCACTCTCCTATCTTCTGCACTTGGCAAGACATCTTTCTGCTAGTGGTTCCATTCACTAAGCTGAAAATACGTGGAAAGTATGGATATTTCAGGCTTCTCATTGTGTGGAGCACAGATTAAGAAAGAGAGAAATGGGGACAACTGTCCTTCAGTGTACAACCCACCTTTCCATCTGTATGTGCAAAGCACCCCTGTGGCAAGAACAAGAGTTGCATAGCTGGTTAACATAAAGAAATTATTTATAGCCCTTTGCCTTTATTTTGTGTGAAGTGTTTTGTCCCTTTTTACTAAAATGTTAATGACAGACTGCGATTATTCCCTTTTTCAGCCCCACCCTGCACTTCAGAGGCTTCTGCTGTTTGGGAAAAAAATGGTATCAGGCACATTGCACATTCCTTCAGAAACTGCAAATGAAGCTGAATCTGTGTAAGTCACTTCACTGCAGAGTTGTCAGACGTTTTCATTGGTATCATTGCATTGATGTAATTATCATGGTGTCAATATGCTCCAATAAAGACAAGGACAGAGATAAAACACTCAGATTTTTACAAGATTATTTGTAAAAATGATTTCATCACAAGTGGAGACACAAACACAAAATCAGATGTAACAATTTTGGTGCACTTGCATGGAGAGAAGATTTGTTACCTGCTGCATGTTGGCATGGTTCTTCCCTTTCACATCAGTGGTGTGTAGCTTGGAGAGGTCACTGCCACCTGGAATGGCTGTGCTGCCTTCCACAGAGTGGAGGCACAAACTGGAGCATGAACTGGGACATGGGATGCTGCTTCCTTGCTCAGGGCATTGTGAGATATTCATCATGATGCACTCATGAAAGGCTGTACTGGTTACACATTGGGAAGGAGCTGAGACCTGTTTCCCCACATATGGAAGTTTGAATACTTTTCTCTGTTGTCCTCTCCTCATTCTGTAGTTTTCCTTCCTCTCCATTTCAAATTACAGATCTGTGTTGAAGGACATGGCATTTCTCTGGATTGCCCTGATGGGAGTCAGTATCACTGGGTGGGTGCATGGCTTTACCCTGTGTCTCCAGAGCTGTTGGAGATCCCCTCATGCTAAGCAGCAGCAGCAGCAAGAACAGTTTTCACCAACTTCCCTTTCTGCTACAGCATCCTCCTGGCTTTCCCAAGTGTTGTCTATGCCAGATGATTTTTCTAAACACAGGACACCTAGTGATCTGAAAAGGCCAAATCCTACACATATTACCTTAGGTACATATATTAAAAAAAAACTCATTTCCTTGGTGCATACGAACAATGCCATCTGTGAATGGCACCACAGTGTGTTCAAGAATAGAAAAATTTCCATTTAAATCATCCTGATAATTATCTTATCTGACTCTGGGCAGGGGTGGTTGAATACCCCTGACATGGAAAGTATTGTTAGATTCTCCTGAAAGGAGGCCAGCCTCCAAGGAGCAAGACGGATCTCACTGGAGGCATTTCATACAGGCAACATGTCAGGGGTTTGGTTAGGGGGTTCTGTGTAGGTCATAGAAATTTAAAGCAGCTTGATCTCAAATTCTTTACATGCATACACACACAAATACTCTAACAGCCAAAGCCAAAAAGCCACATGTCTGGAAGAAGTGAATGAATGCTGCTGGATACAGATAACAGAGTTTGGACACAGGAGTTTAACCATTTGAATCTTCTCCATTTGAGAGCTATTAAGAGAAACAAATCCGGGAAAGAATATGTAAATACAGAGCCATATAAATACTCAAACTGCCCATTTTCCTTGTTGGCTCACTCAGTGTCAATATGTGTAATCCTCTAATTCATCTGCTTTCATGCCATCCAAGCATACTACAAAAATCTTCATTTGAAGTTTTGACTATTTTTTCCTACTCCAGCATTATTTGCTATCAAATCTTTACAATGCTTTATGCAGCTGTGCAAAGAGTAATTAACCATATTCTGCAGGACAGAGGCTCTATTAATTAAACCTTAAGTATGAACTGACAGGGGCATGCAGAATTTAGCCCTAAAGACATGATGTGTACAGGACCTTTTGAAATGCAAAGGAAGAGCCACAATGAATTAGCTGCAAAGTTCCCAGATGACTTAGCTTCTTCCAATGCTTTGCTTTCTTATTCCATGACTTTCTATAAAAACTGCATAATTACACAGTGTCACTGCTTTCATATATGGTTTATACTTTTCTATATGTGTCAGCTGTGAAAGAACATGCTTTCTATTGGCAAGGATGATTATGGTTAGAGTATTTATGGGCCTTTGACTTCACCCCATCAGTTGGTAAATGCAGCTAAGAAAATAGCTTCAAATATCATCTATTACACTGACATTTGCACTTTGTAAATGATCATATCTAAGAAATGTCATTATTTAGCTTCCTATTGGAAGTGTCACAACTAAGGAAAATCTTCAGAGCTCCAGGTGGGCATTTTCCCTGATTTTCCTGGGAACTACAGGGGCATGATATGGATGTTTTTATATGTGCAAAAAATCATCCAAGGGGACCATTTGGATAAGCAGATAGTTGCCTATGTGTATGTTTGCAGAATCAAGCCCTACCTCAGTAAGTAAATGGTATTAGTCTCAATCCCATGTGGAAGAAATGCACAAAGTCACTGCTGTCCTCATCTGCCAAATATTCCATCCTATCTTTTGACAGAATAGAAAAATGGCTCTCTACTGGTGCAGAACAGAAACCTCAGCAGAAATGCACGTGTTTCTTCATGACTTAAAGGAAATGTTTGCCATTAATTTGTTGTTCATCCCCAAACTTGATGAAAGAGACACCATCTCTGCTGGAGCTTCCCACCTCTCCCCAGACAGCTGGGCCAGGCCTCCTGTGTTGTGACTCTTAAGGAGTGCTAGGGTTCCAAAACATGGAAAGGGCTTTTGCCTTACTATCTATTAAAAAAAAATAAAATTCACATTACATTTTCCCCTTACCTTCCTTGTACCTTACCACTGAAATGAGAGAGCAGGTGAGAGCCTTTCAAGAATGTGTTGGGTTTAACTGTGATGGGTTCCATGTGACTGAAGCTCCGGGGGTGTCATGGCTCTTACCCTCCCAAGTCTTCTTTCTATCCTGCCACACATCTTCCTGTGTCTCACCTGGGACATGTCACTGCTCTTTACACTGTCCAGGCCAAGAGCAAGAGCTTTTGCCTGTTCTCTAAAGCATTTTGATTATCTAAGCATTTCAACAAGAAGCAGCAAAATAATAATGAGTTTCCATGAGTTACTCCAAGTGGGTTGTGAGTGAATTAATGATTTGCAGGAACTGAATGCAAGATTTTGCTGTATCAGCTACTGGATTTGAACAGGAGCCTTTCCCAGCATATGCTCACAGAAGCATCTCAAAACCAAAATGCTTTGAGAACACACTCCTTAGGCAAGCTGAGTAAACTGGACTGCAACGTAGGTATGGGCTGAGCAGAAGACTAACAGCACTTTATTTTCATCTCAAGTACTGTTGTACCCAGCCCCAAGACTTGCCTAATTTTATAAAGACTTAAGGTATGCAGATGGAGTGACTAATGAAGGTCTTGGCAGATCCATCCGCTTCCTCTAAGGAGAGATTGACAAAGCTGGGCTGCCAGGCCCTGCAGGAAGAGAAAGGACGATGGGATCTTCCCAGCTTTCAGTCTTCTGTAATGATCCTCAGTCCCCATCAATCAAAGCCAGTAAGATAATCTCTCCTCTAGTGCTAGGATCATCTGGTAAATACCCAAGCCAGGGTAGCTGATCCAGTCTTGTCAGAACAGTCCCAATTGAAATCATAGCCTCTCTTTAAGTTGGTCAGGTACAAGTCATATTTTATGGCCTGTATGAGATCCTGCCTGAAGAGGTACCTTCTACTTCACCCTATAGGAGGTCATTACAGAAATCCCATGGGTGTCCTTCATCCCCTGAAACATGTGGGCTACCATCAGAGAGAGAGGATCAGTCCTGTGACTATTAGCATCTTTCTAACCTGTTTGCTAAGCCCACTAGTATTATCCAAAGAGTTTTAATTCAGCCAACACCATTGATTTTCAGTGGCCAGTGAGTGACTCTCATCTCACCCCAGCTCAGCAGAATGGAATGGGCTCTGTCTAGCTGGTGTCTCCCATCAGACAGGGAGGATTATACCTGGGGGTAGCCCACCCCATCAAAAACCACTCCAGGCTACAGATGCACCTAACTAACCACCAGCTAACACACCAACCTCCTCCCCCTGTCCTCTTGGCCAGCCAGCCCTCTCCTCTCTTCTCCACCAGCATGGCCAAGCAGACTCCAGCTCAAGTGGGCAGAGGTTGGGCAATCAGAACAGTCACACCCTCTGCTTTTTGTGCTTTGGCATGATGATGTTATTTTCTGGAGCAGCAGGAAGACCTGTGGGGCACCCGTGGCTCCCGAGGGACGCCATCTACAATTCTTTCTGCTGCTTCGGGTGCGTGTTGGTGTGGTAATCTGCAGTGTGGGGATTACAGAGCTGACTCAGGTTGTGGGAAGCCTTGTTGTCTCATGACACTTAAAGGTTGCCATTGAGACATGCTAGACACGTTCAGGCTACGGTAGAATCTCTTTTTTCATCATTCATCAAACTAGTTTGCCTCCTAAGGGAAGAGTCTTCCCATCTATCCCAACCTTCAGCCCAGGGATGAATGGCTGCTACCTACTCTGTGCTGCCAGTCATCCCCTCTGTAGTATGCACTGGCTAACAACTCTGCAATCCTGGCAATCAGCAGTTTGTATGGGTGGAGATAACAGGACCTAGCCATGATCTACTATGGTAGCAAACCTCCAGCCTCCTGGTTCCTCCAGCACAGGGTGTTCCTGTGTTGCTGTAGAGAGCAAAGAAGTGAGGTTGCCCTTTGGAAACTGGCTCATGGTCTTCCTTCCTTTTCCCCTGTACAGCAGAACTGTTTTCCTTCCACCATGTTCAGGATCTCTCATGGCTGCAGGGTAGGAAACATTTGCCTCCTGGCCATGAAACCATATTAGCTTTGGTTGTAGATTTTTTCCTCTCAGTGAAAACAGAGCCAGGAAATTTGTTTCAAGCTGTTGAGTTCAACTTCTCTGTACAAGATTTTTTGGCCACTCATCTCAGCCAGAACTGAAGGGATGGGTGAGAGGGAAGACCATCAACTGTATGGGGCCAGCAGAGTGTCCCTAACATAATATATGAGATGAAATCCATAGGAAAGCCAAGTGACAGGCAGACACAAGGACATGTTATGCTATGCCCTGGTCATCTGTGCAGTCCTCTGACAGGAGGATAGAAAGACTAGAGAAAAGGTAGGGCAGGGATGAAATGGGATTGGCAACCATCATCGGCTTAACCAAAATAGGCACTTAATAATGCATAGAAGTGACTCAGATTTTCATGATGTCTTTTAATTTAGGATCAATGGATGTGCAGATTACATGGCACATTTGCAGGGGGAGTACTCATAGAATATAAGTGTTATTAAAGCAGGATAATTATTTGTATTTGGTGTCAAGCCAAAATTCACATTACAGAAAGGTCTTACATGCAAATTTAACAAAATAATTCAAATGGAGAAATAAGCACAAGAATTCTGGAGGGCAGGATCTATCCATGCTTACCCAGCCCCCTGTTCTGCTGTTGGCTTGGTCTCCCTGCAGAAAGCAGGATCTTTAAGGGGCTGTTTCCCTGAGCCACAGGGCTGTTGCATTACCCCAAGGTGCTCAGGGTATCAGAGGGCAGCCTGGGTGCCTACAGAGCCTTTTAACTCTTCCCAACCATGAACATTTCTGTTTACCTTCCAGAAACCCCCTTTCCTCAGGGGAAACTGCTCCTTGTTTCTCTTTTACCACTGGATGTGGGTGCAGGTCTGTTATTACTGGCACTCCCTTCCCGTGGTTGCATTCTTCTTGGTTCAAGAGACTATAGTAAATTCTGAACTTTGAAAAAATAAACCTGAGACTTTTGTGTCCAAACCTCCTGTGTTTTATGTGAGCAGGGGACTTATCTCTATTCTAGTATGTTTTCCATCATCAGGAACTCCTTTACTTACATTGCCCTTTCTTCAATCATAAAATAAGTACATCACTAAGAAAATAAAAGCCACTGCCTACTTGTAAAACAAAAATTATATAGAAAATTCACAAAAGCAATGAACAAGGCCAAGGTAAATAACCACTCTTCCCCTGTCTTCTAGAAGGATGAGTCTGGTGCATAAAATCTCAAATGCATCAGGAAGGAGAGCTGTGAGGTACAGATGTCCAGAGCATTTCCATTTATCCAGATGCTTCTGTGATGTTGCCTAACATGCTTCATACCCTTCCAGCACCAGACTTACCCACCTGCCTGAGACCCAGGCAGCCACCTGAAGGTCTCACCTCCAGGAGAGACCCTCTCTTCTCCTGGAATGCAGAGCCACAGCTCACACAGGCAATTGCTGGGTCAGTCAGACTGAAATTGGTGCCTTCAAAGCCTGTCCAACCTCTGGACCATGCCACAAGATGATGAGGGGTAAAAAAGTATTTTCTCATCTTCCTGGTTTGCTACCAGAAGTTTTGCTCTGTCAAACAGTATCTGAGATCTACCCTTCCACTTCTGCTATTCCCTTAAGGTGTCTATTCTATTTTCTTTTCTTCTGATTTTTATAAATGTCCTGAAAGCATCCTATCTGAAGTGGATACAATCCAAATAAATCCCAAATTCTGAACTATCAGAATTTTCTCCATTTCTGAGGGTACTCAGGCCCACTCTGTGCCAAGCACTGTGCCTCTGAGTCCATCTCATCAGCATACAGTAAAGCTCATGGATGAGAGGGAGTCAGACCAGCTTGTGTTTTGCATGCCTCTGTGGTTTTGCCATGACACAAATCACTTCCCACCCATCCACCCCATGGTGAATGTCTAGGTCTTTTGGGAAATCACACATCTGCTTGGCTTCCCTGCTCAGGTTCCCAGCCTAACCCCAGAGAACCTGTCCCCTGGGGCTTTTCCTTGCAGGACCCTCTCGCATAAGGCAGGAATCTTAAAAAGGAAAAATTCATATGAGCTACTTCAGACTCACCTTGATTCGACCTCTTCCCCCTTTGCAAAGCCAGGGTAATGCTTTCACCCTGGCATTGGTGGGTTGGTGGTTCCACTGAGCTTGTACCTACATGATTTCAGGCTGCCTCAGAGTGCTCACAGCTCTCATCGATAGCTCTTGTGATCTGCAGATCACAATTTCCCAGGGTAAAAAAACAGGTACAGAGGTTCTGGATCCCTGCAGGCCTGGTAGAAAGAGAGAGCAGTAATTGAAAGAATAATAATACAGGTCAGACGTACACAGGTTGGTAGCAGCAAAGGAACTTAATGAAAAACAAATCCTAACAAGCATGGGATACTAAGTTTAAGAAGTAATTCACATATTACTTGTTGCTTAAGGGCAAAATGCATGCTGCCTAATATACTTTCCCAAGTTTGCAAGGCATGGCCTTTGCAACATAATGAATAAGTCCTTTTTAGCACATTTCATGTTCACAAAGATGTCTCTCTAACCTGTGGGACATCAGATAGTCACAAAGTGACAATATGATTTCAGGAACAGGTTCTAGTGTTGTAAAAGGGATCCCTGATGAAATCCATTCATGCACTCCCTCCCTGAAGGGTACAGGCTGCCACTGTCACCATGCTGAGTCTATTAACCCCTTCATTAAGTGCTGAGATGGCAGTCACAAGTCAGGGTGCGTCCAGAAGAGCCAGATGAGCAACTTGTGCAAGAGAATAGAAATCCCATTTGAATACTGCAGGGCTGTGGACAGGGCCAGAAGCAACAACACCGAGTATTGGTGCAACTTTCCACTTCCGGAGCTTGGAGAAGCCCACGGTGATTAATGAGATAAATCTGTAATCAGGGAAGCAGAAATTTCCATTTTAGAGATGAGGAATGGCAAAACATGGAGAAGGCAACCCGAGTGCTCTAGCATCAAACAACCATCAGCACAGGACCAGGAGACAGACCAGTGACCCACAAACCTGGCTTCTAAAGTAATCTTCATAAAACCATTCAGGCTTTGTCATTCTTTTCCTTTGTTCCCAAGCTGCAAGAAAAATGTGACTATAAATTCTGTCACTATCTGCCCTACCCTGAGCTGTGTGGTTGCAGGAGAATGCAGGTTCATCCCACCTGACTCCACTGCCAGGTACAACACCTCCCAAAAACCAAGCATGGAAAGTGATTTGGGTAGCAGGGGGAGGAGGGGACCACCAAGGGAGAGAGGCAAGAATAAAGCCCCTGCCATCCCCCAGGAGCAGCCTTCCTCACAGCAGCATACTCACAAACATGGAGGTGATGGTCTACAAAGCTGTTGTTTATAGCAGCTTCTCCATTTTCTCCCTCCAAAGAGTTTGGTACGAGAACACAAGGTCACTGACTGCCCAAAGTCATGGCTGCAGCAAGCCAAGGTCTTGTTTTATCATAGAAGGACTAAAGTATCCTAACTAAAGGTCCTGAAGAAGTGGTGTTCCTCAGCCTAATGGGCTGCTTCTGCAGGTTAATGATATTTGGGACTGGTTACCTGCACACAGGGGTATCTCAGTGTGTGGTAATACCTCCATTCAGCAATCTGTACCCAGATCTCAGCCATCCCCTGTGGATCATAACCAAGACAACATCCCATAAGAGGAAACTCTGGGAAAGAATTAGTGGATGTCTACTGAAGAACAGTAAAAAAAGTGGAAAAATGTTATTCAGAACTGGACTTTCACATCTCTGACTCATTACTATCCAGGTTTTTTTGAGTTTCTCACCAATAATCTCCCTCAACATCAGCAGGAGCTAAATGTGTGGGAGAGGAAAGAAACAAATATCTTAAAAATCAAACTACCATGCAAACCAGAGGCAAAGACTACATTGCATGAGATAAATCTTGATGTGCAGAATGGCCAAGGTGCAAAAGAGAAGACATTCAGCTTTCTAGCAAACATCAGTTCATATTTCAAACAACATTGACCATCCTTCATTTTTCAGTTCTTTTGTCTTCTTTCTTTCCAATTTTCCTCTCCAAATTTCATATTGGTAAATATTTCTCCATGTTGCCCAGATAACCGTATCCGATTGCAGAACTTTGAACCATAACCAATGATGAAAGACTACCTGAGGGATACTGGAGCACATCCACCACAGGGGCGTGGACATAAACCCCTGAACTATGCTGGCAGTATGACCAGAGTTGTTCTACCTGTAGGTTAAGTCAAGATAAGAACTTGCTTGCCTGCCACACCGGGGCACCAAACTGAATTCCTCGTGGTTGGTGGAAAAAAAACCATCAGAACTGTTGGCTTGAGATGGAGCTGAACCTGCAGGTTTTAGGCCCAGGAGGGGGCTAAACTCAGGCATGGTTACAGCCAGTCCTAACTCATGGACACCTCTGGCTTTTCTTGGGAGGGAAAAGGCATGAGAAGAGCGGAGGACTGATGGCCCCAGACTGGCCTAATGAGCACCAGGGTGGCCTTGCTACTGCTGCCCTGCTGGGTCCCTGCAGCCCCGATGCATGGGAGAGAAGGGCCACTTTTTTCTGGAGCAGAAGGCAGGGGGAGAAAAGAGTCCCCTCCTTAGAGATGCTGAGTGGGGCACTCACCTCCCTTTCACTCATGGGGAGGGCTTAGGTTTTACTTAGGAAAGTAAGAACCAGAAAATATTACTGCAACATGAGAACTGCCATTTCTTGTACAGCACATTCATAGAGAAGCATCTCAAAATTATTTTTAGATACCAAGCAAAGACCAAGGCAAGGCCATGCAATGCTGTTCATGGGTTTGCAGGATTTTATTAGTGCTGGCTGCAGATAGGTGTCTTCTTTTAAAAGGTAGGGCTGCTTAAGTCACCTGAAGTATGTGAAAGTAGCTGCAAAAACCACAAGCAATCAGAAGTTGTCAAATCAAAACCAGCTCCATATATACATAAACCTGCAGACTGTGGAGCTTGTGGATAAAAGAAACAAAAAGTAATTTTAAAGTAGCCAGCTGTTCTGATGAAAAGAAACAATTGAAAGAAAAAAAACCCAAACCAAACAAACAACACAAAAAACCCCAACCCAACCCAAACAAAATATGTGAAATATGTTCTTTACAATAAAAACTTGCATGATTCCTACACCGGGCTCCCAGTCACTTGGTGCCCCTGAGCTGGCAGTGCAGGAGCAGTGCCAGGGTGTGTGTGTGCATCCGCTTTCCCACTGCCTGGCTCCTGCAGCACTGCCAGGGCAGACTCCATCCTGCCCCAGGCACAGCCTGAGGGCGGAGAGGCACTGGTGGAGAGCATCCTTCAGTGAGTAGCTGGTGGGTTTGAGAGGCTCTGGTGTTAGAGGGAACTCCCAGAGGAAAGCTATGGCCACAGACCGCAGCTGTCAGTGAAGTGACGCAGCACGTTTAAGCTTTCCTTGCTGTTAATCAGTAGCTTTCTGCAGGTTTCTAAGTGCACACACCACAGACCTGTCCCATTTCAGCTCTGCATCAAGTATTACAATGTCATGACACAACTGCCATTTTTCTTCAGACTTTTTGACCCATTTTTAATGCTGAAATTCTACCCTGTGAGGCCATGCAGCGGGGCAGCAGTGGGCATCTGCTGAGAGCAGTGACGTGGAGGCGCATGGGCCTCATCCGCCAGAAAAATGGGAAGGGGTTGCTCCAGATGGGTCTGTTTGCTCAGTGGTGGTGCAATATGTGCAGTGATGGAAGATCTTTCTTCCCTGCAAGCATGGGGCTGAGGCCTTGGCCACAGGCTGCAGATGCTGGGGAGAACACAGCTCCCAGCTTGGGGAGGGAATGCGAGCGGAGGGTGACCCAGAGCCCAGCCCAGGATTCCCTCTGTGCCAGGAGGCACATTTCAGTAAGGAGGAGGATAAAGCCACTTGTCACCCACTCCCTGCCCTCTCCCCCTTCGCTCTCTGCTCATCAAGGACTGAAAATAACAGCGAGCAGGAGTGAAGGCAATAGGTGCAGGCAGCCTGGGTGGGTGTTCCCTCACCACAAAGCACAGAGTGGGTGACCCTGGCATGGCAGCAAATCATGCTGTGGAGGCCTGGGAGAACACAAGGGTTGACATCACTCCTCCAACACAGAAATGAGCATCCATCCAATGTGGTTTAGTATATGCTAGGGTCTTTGAATGGATTAACTGGAGTGCTGGGTCCTGGTCTGAGCATGGCACTTGCAGACCTGGACAAAGTGAGGAGCATTCAACAAATGTGAGTCAGGATTAATACAGACCAAAGGATTCAAAAGGAAGAACAGGGGAACTTAGCTTTTTTAGTAAAAAAACCATATATTAGGAACAGAGACAGAAACAATCATCTAATGTGCAAAGCCTTCTTAAGAAGATGATGATTTTATATTATCTGAGGAGACAATGACATGAAGAAATCAATCTTTCTTCTGTAACAAAGAGTGCTTTGACTGGCTGCTAGGGAACATTTCCAACATGTACAAGGTGTGGAGTGATGGGAGAGGCTGGAGAATCCATGCCCAGAGATATTTTTTTTTGGAGTTGTTTGACAAGATTTCCCATGATGCTTACCTATGCCGAGGGTGCTTGGGATCAGGGGTCCAGCAAGGCTCCCTGGCATGTGGGGGGTGCCTCAGGGCCGAGGGGGACCCAGTGATACCACCAGGTCCCTTCCTGGTTTACAATTTGTCGCCTGAAATGCAGCATTATGTATTCTTGGCAAGTGTTGCAACTTGCCTGGAACAAGCATTTGATAAGATCCATTAAGCTAAACATGGATTACTGCTCTATAGGAAAGTGTTGAACACCAAGTATGCCCCACTTGCTATGATCTAAACCACATTAATTCTCTAACAGCAATTCATAACACATCTGGAGCCAAGTATTTCCATCTACTTATAGACAATGTTAAATGAGATACTGTTTTAATTTTGCTGAGCCAGACACAGATAATACCCCCAGGAAATAATTTAAGTCTGTAAAAAATAAAAACAATAGTGTAGGTTGTTAAGTGATAATGACTTGCAAAACATAAATACTTACACAAAAGGAAGAGATTAATTCAGGACCTTCTTTTCATATCTCTATAATCTCTTCAGCTGCAGCCCATGATATACCTTTATCTTATGACATACTCTCTCTGTTTGTCTTTGTCCTGGTTTGGGCCAGGATAAGGTGATTTTCTGGTTTGTACTTTTGCTTTCAGCTAAGTTTCTTGTGAGTAGTTGCACTTGCTGAAATTAACAGCAAGTTTCTCAGACAGTGTCTGCTTCTAGGACTGATAACTCTGGATGTTACTGCTAGAGACTGGTATGCAAAGCCAAGGACATTGCTCACTTCTGAGGAAAACATTTTACCCTGCAGAAGGAGTAAAGAGGTCCCACCTGAACCCCTCCTTTGGGGAGGCCCGAGACAAGATCAATCAGAGTATTCCATCCCATACACGTCATACTCAGTATAAATCAGAGGGATCACGAGGGTCAACACCTTCCTGCCCCTTCCCTCCTTCCTGCCCTTCCTTCACCTGTTCCCTGTTTGCTTCGGCATCCTGGGAGGATTCTGTCCGTTCCTCTGCCTGTGGTCCTGATCCGTGCCAGCCTGGATCTGTGTGTTCCTGCTTCCAGCTCCCGACTGCTCCTGACTGCAGGAGTCCAGCCTGGACTTTCCCAGGGCTGCCCTGCAGCCTCAGTGGTGACGTGAGAATTATTGGGGGAAAGGGGAGAGGACGTGGGATCAATCTTTTCCTGTATATTTGTATATATTTAGTAATTTTTCCTATTTATCATTACTGTTTCATTAAAGTTGTGTAGCTTAGTTTCCAACCCATAAGTCTTTTTCCCTTATTCTCTCTCCTTTTCTTATCAGGGAGGAGAGGGGGATTAATAGAAAAATCTGTTATTCGGTTTAATTGCCGGGCCAGTGTCAAACCGTGACAGTCTTTCAATCAATTTTTCTAATCTTTGTGTCTTTTTCAAACTTACAAATCTAATTTACCCAGCCTTCTGCCTGCTGCTGCCATCCTCACTCTGTGAAACAACACCCACGGACCCATCACACACAGGATTGGACACATTTTCACTTTGACACCCAAGAAAAGTTCAAAGAATGGTTCCATGTACCAGTGTCTCTTCAACACAGGTGGCTGAGCCACATATCCATTTGCCATCATCCATGGAGGAGTTAGTGGTGCAGAGTCCAGCTCCTACAAACAGGGCATCTACCTGTTCTTTATTAACTCCTGCTGCTGCATGGCAATGTTTTGTCCTCTGCTTTAAATGCAGACCTTGGAGACGAACACAGATCTTACAAGGGGCAGCTGAGGGATCTGGGAGAGAAAAGAAAGCTGAGAAGAGACCTTATCACTCTACAACCACCTGAAAATAGGTTCTATCAAGGTGGGACTTGGTCACTTCTCCACAGCTGCAAGTGATAGAACAAGAAGAAATGGTGTCAAATTCTTCTGGGGGAGGTTTAGATTGGACATTATGAAAAAAATCTGTACTGAAAAGATTTCTGGGCACTGGAACAGGCTGCCTGGGGAGGTGGTGGACTCACACCATCCCTGGACGTATTTAAAAGATGTGTAGATGTTGTACTTAGGGCCAAGGTTTGGTGGTGGACTTGGCAGTGTCCTAGGTTAAAGGTTGGACTTGATGATCTTGATGGACTTTTCCAACAGAAATGATTATGTGATTCTATGAGAGGCTGTAAATCTAGGTTGGCAAAAACAATGTTTGCAGGGTGGTGGAGACTGTTGTCACTAATTTAAATATTACTGCTATTTCTACTATGTTATTTGCAGTGACCAAGGCACAGCACTCAGATCTTCCACAGGACTATCTCTCCCAGCCCCAAAGTGCAAAATCTCTGCTCACAAAAATGGTGACAAGCACAGAAGCTCCACAGCACCTTGGCTGCTCTTAGTGCCTGACCTCCAGCAGTGGCCTGAAGGTTTGCCAGTTCTTGGAAAGCTGCTGTCACATCAGTGTATGACAACGTTGCCATTTGAGTATCTGTTTGATTTATTGCTTTCCCTGTAAGATGCTGCATCCTGAAGCAGATGCCTCCTACAGGAATGAGAATGACCAGCCTGTGACATCCCCATCTCCCTCCCTGGCTGCTGGGGTTAACAGGCTCTTCATTGCTGGCTGCAGCCTTTAAACTGATGTGAATCACCTGACAGCTACTTTCACCACAGCTTCTTTCAATACTATCTCCTACCATATCCCTAAGGAAGCGTTGAGGTGACCCTCCAAAAAATCAGGAATGTGCTTTTTGAACTCTGCCTGGTTTTTAGAACCTTTTCTTATGTTCCAGTAGCTTTTCCACTACTTGCACAGGCACATCCCCCTTTGGAGCTGGACCCCTTCTATTCCCTTGTCTGTCAGCCTCAGTGTTGACATTGATCCCTCCTGACAGGCTGCCTGGTTGTTTCAACACAGCAGTGCTCATGTTGGGCTGGACTGTATAGGTTACCTGAGTGATCTTTCCACACTCCCTGCACCTTCACAGTGTTTCACAGAATCACAGAATGGTTTGGGTTGGAAAGGACAATAAAGATTGTCTGGTTTCCCTTCCATGGGGACAGGGACACCTCCCACCAGACCAGGTTGCTCAAAGCCCCACCCAGCCTGGCCTTGAACACTTCCAGGGAGGACACATCCACAACCTCCTTGGGCAACCTGTTCCAGTGTCTCACCACCCTCACACTAAATCATTTCTTCCTAATGTCCAACCTATATCTACCCTTTGTTCCTTTATTACCTGTTTTTTTGGCCTACATTCCTGTGTCTTAACTTTATTTCCCATTTCCTTCATGATTTCCCCTTTCTAAAAGGTGTGAGTATCTACTCTTTCTGATCTCTTCTTTACTTTGTGCAATGGTGATGTGCCAGAAGCCCTGGCTTATTCATATATTTCGGGGGATGATTTTCTTGTATTTCTTTCATAGTTTTACCATGTTTACTTACACCTTTCTGTGATGCCCACCACCACTCTGTCTTGGATCATTTCCTTGAATATTTGTCTTGTTGTTTGCAGTAAGCTTTTTTCCTTCTTTTTACAGTGACCTCAAATGCTCCTAAAATGCTTTGGAAATCACCTTCTCAGAGCTAGCCTTTGCTTACTGTGATCAAGCATCACCCCACCTTCTTCTTGGTCTTCCTCTTGGTCTCTTTGTTAGGTAAAATAATTGTTGGCTACATGAGCTTTGGGTGTATGCTTATACTAAGCATTGGGCAATGTTGTATATTTTAATTGTTTTAATTTGCATGTTAATAGGCATGAAGGATTTCTGATTTGTATTAACTATAACTGCATGATCTCAGAGAGATGTGTATCTAACCTCCCCTAAAAGAGCTTAAAGACCTTTGCAACCACTCTAAATAGCTTGATCAGTTGCTTAACTTACACTTAGGAAGACTTTTAAGAAACAACATAAGTTGTGGATCAGACTTTCTCAATGCTTGCATTCTCATCTAGGATTAAATTAAGTCTTGTAAAATCTTGAAAAATATTTTTAATCTATTTCACAAGCAGTGTTCATAGTTACATGAAGATGGTTTCTATGCCCCTAAAAAGGAACAGAGGTCATGACCAAGTGGACAGTTAAAATGTCAGCCAAAACCATGGGCACTAGAGAGATGTGGAAGTATGAGCAGCAGATGATGAATCTGCTTGGCTTAGGGTCACACGGGTTCAGCTCCCAGTCAGCCTCTTCTCCCTTACCACACCCAGGACTGGGACCATGGTTTGAGTAAAAAACCTTTGCCTAGGTGTCACCTTCCTGTGCAGCCCTCCCAGCCATTCCTTCTGCCATCTCCAGCTCCACCCTCTGGGATAATGGGTGACCCAGATGGTCACTGCCCTCTACCAAGAGCTGCACCACAGGGAAAACCAGAAATGCAAAGGTGCAGTGAGTGGGTAGCTGAAAAATCAGGGAGACTGTAAGGGACCCCCAAACAGGCATGGATTAAGGAAAAAAAAAAAAAAAAAAAAAATAAAATAAAAAAAAAATTGTAGGGCAGGAACCAGGTGACACCACAAATGAAAAAGAAGTCTGCTAGGAGAAAGCCCACTGTCTATTAATCAGTCTCACCTCTGTGCCTGGCAAGATCATGGAGCAAATGCTCCTGAAGGCTCTGCAAAGACAAAGACAGCCAAAGACAGCCTTAGTGATGGCTTCACTGAGGGCAAGTCCTGCCTGACTAATTTGGTGGCTTTTCATGATGGGGTCACAGCCCCAGTGGACAAAGGCAGAGCAACAGACATCATCTGCCTGGACCTGTGCAAAGCATTTGACACTGTCCTGCATGACATTCTGATCTCTAAACTGGAATGATACAGATGGACCACTTGTTGGATAAGGAACTGGCTGGGTGCTTACACCCAAAGAGCTGTGATCAATGCCTCAGTGTCCAAATGGAGATGTGTGACGAGTGGGGTTCCTCAAGGGTCAGTACTTGGACCAGTGCTGCTTAACATCCTTGTCAGCAACATGGACAGAGGAATTGAATGCACCCTCAGCAAGTTTGCTGATAACACCAAACTGTGTGGGGAAGTCAACACACTGGAGGGAAGGGATGCCATCCAGGGGAACCCTGACACTCTTGAGAAGTGGGCTTGTGCAGACTGGATGAAGTTCAACAAGGCCAAGTGCAAAGCTGCACCTGGGTCAAGGCAATCACATGTACCAGTACAGGTTGGGAGGAGAAAAGATTGAGGGCAGCCCTGAGGAGAAGGACTTGGGCTGGTGGTGGACCAGAAGCTTAACATGAACCATCAATGTGCACTTGCAGCTCAGAAGGCCAACTGGGTCCTGGGCTGCATCAAAAGAAGCACAGACAGATGGTCAAGGGAGGTGATTCTGCCCCACTGCTCTGCTCTTGTGAGACCCCACATGGAGTACTGTGTCCAGTTCTGGAGTCTCCAACATAAGAAGGACATGGAGCTCCTGAATGTGTCCAGAGGAGAGACACTAAAATGATCAGACGGATGGAGCACCTCTCCTATGAAGACAGGCTGAGGAAGTTGGGATTTTCAGCCTAGAGAAGAGGAGGCTCTGAGGTGACCTTATAGCAACATTCCAATACCTGAAGACACCTACAAGAAAGCTGGAGAAGGGCTTTTTACATGGGTGTGTAGTGAGAGGACAAGGGGAAATGGTTTAAAATGTGAAGAGGTGAGATTTAGGTTAGACGTTAGGAAAGAGTTCTTTCCTGTGAGAGTGGTGAGACACTGGAACAGGTTGTCCAAGGAGGTTGTGGATGTGTCCTCCCTGGAAGTGTTCAAGGCCAGGCTGGATGGGGCCTTGAGCAACCTGGTCTAGTGGGAGGTGTCCCTGCCCATGTGGGGGGGTTGGGAACTAGATGATCTTTAAGGTCTGTCCCAACCCAAACCATTCTATGATTCTATGAATAAAAGAGAGAAACAATGAGAATGGGCCAGGCCTGTTGCCCATCCTCCTGAGCAGTGAAGGGAGACATGGGCATAGGCCTGAGGATGACCCAGTGCACCCTCACTCCATCCCAGTCTGTACCCAGGGATCACAGAATCACAGAATCATTGAATTGGCTGGGTTGGAAGGGACCTCAGAGATCAAGTCCATGATGTGCTACCTGCTCTTCAGGGACGAGCTATTCAGCCCCATCCTGTCTGCTATGCTGCGTACTAGATTATTGTCAAAGGTGAAAACATGTCATAAAATTCTTCCTAATAATTCTGCCTTAATTAAGTCAGCTTACAATTTAATTGTGGGGACTATACTCTCTCCACCCAGCTACTGAGGTTTTCCCAAGTAGGCAAGCTGAGGATTTTGACCAACAATGGAGTTTGTGCAACAGTAGCTGGTTCCAGACCGAGAAAAACTTTCACAAAAGTAGAAGCATTTATTAAGCATTCCATAATTTCCCAACAAAAGGAAGAGCTATTACGGAGTTGATAAAAATATTTTTCTACAGGTGAAACTGTATGATATACAGAAAAACAAAACAAAACAAAACAAACAAAAAAACACACACAAAAAAACCCCCAAACCTCAAGACAAAAAGATAAAGGAATCCCTGAGAAAATAATGTTTGGAGCTGCCCTGGGAACCTAAAAAGGGGACAAATGTCCTCCATTATAGGCACCACCCTCACCACCAGGTTTCTCTTTCTACCACCCTGTGCCTTGTAGGTCCAACTATAAAAACCCTGTGGTAAAAAAAGGCCTACTGCCAATAATTCTGTTTTAAGGCACACGGAGCAGTTGATCATCAATGATCTCAGCAGGCATCGAGTCAACAGATAAATACTGAGTCAGCCATAAAACAGGGAGCAGCTTCATCTTGGAAGATATAATGAGATTAAATCAGAGAAGCCAAACATCCCTGTGAACAGAGAAGATTAGGAAAAGGATGCATTTGGCTCTCCACTGCCAGCAGCACATGGTGTTTCCTAGGAGGAACTTGAGTCAGGAGTTGCTGCCACTGGGCAGCTGGGCTGTAGTTGGAAAACTGCAACGTGCTGCTGGGGAAGAATGAAACCAGGCCCTTTAAGACACCAAATATGATTATGCAGCTGGCTGGAGGTTGGTGTTTGGATCACATCTATTGAGCAGAAAAAAACCCAGTAGTTGCCACAAACTCAGTTAACCTGTAGAGGCTGGAGTGGGAGGTTGGTACAGCATCTGCATAGCAATTAATCCACATGGGTAGCTTTGAAATTCAAGATGATCCTCTGAGCAGCTGGGAAACATCAGTAATAAATAAAAGGGTCATCAGAGGAGACTAATGTGGAAACAGGTGAATGGCAAATGGTGAGCGGACAATTCAAAGGAAGGTTTAAAAAAGGGTGAAAAGAAAAAATTTAACAAAGTGTAATGTATAACCATATGGCCCTGTGAACTTGGAAATCATGCAGAGAATCATATATTAAAAAGGGCTAGAAAATAAAAGGTTTTGCTTCCTCAGAGAAACTTCTTGAGGAAAGACATTACAAGAAGCAACCAGAGTAATCACATTCTAGTCCCACCACTGCAAATAAGCTCACTGACTGTTAGCAGAAATAGGAGACATCTATGGATTTAGTGCTAAACAAAACAGTCTTCTCAAGGTAGCTGAGCTTTATTCAGACTTTGTGCTTTCCTGTTATAAACAAGATGATCATGCATTGCTCTAGAAGTCTCTCAACACTCCCTTCATTAGGCAGCTGCCAAATTATCTCTGCTGTGTATGCCATATTACCCATAAATCGTTATCATATTCAGCCTTTCTCACAGGCTCCAGTGGAGATCACCTCTGCCTTTTAATTACAATAATACAGGTTTCTGAGCCTTTGATTTGACTGCTTGAAGAAAGCCCAACAGTTGCACACATCTTGGCACAAGAGCCACATGCTGCTGATGAGTATTTGTCTCACAGCATGTTCCCAGGCTTTCCTCACACTGAAATAATGCAGTGGCATTATGAGTGGCAGCGGGTTACAGGAGAGGTGACAGCTGGAAATCACACTTTGTTTTCCTCTCCGTAAGTATGGTGATGGGATTGTAAACAGGGTGGACAAGGCAATAAATTACCTGAGGATACAGCCTGTGACCATGGTCTGGACAGCTGTCACACTGAGTTTCATGGCAGTAAGTGCCATGGGTTGGAAGGGCAGGAGCTCCTGAGGCAGCACTCTGCAGAAGAGTCTGTTCTTATAATAAGTAGAGGAGTAGTTTTTATTATAAGAGGAAACCAAAAGCTATATGCAGATGCGGTGAGCACCGTTCATACAAACATGTACCTCACTTTTACTGCTGATTAAATAAGATTGCACTAATCCCTATCTAACGGTTTTCTTTCTAACAGATTATTCAGATGCTACGATCAGATTAAAACATAAGCTTATGTTATTACTTAATGAAATGTTTTTATTTCTAGCAATATAAATGATACCTGCATCTTTTTAGAAAAGTTATATTTTATGTTTTTCTTTGCTATCAAAGCCTTATTTTTAATAGCTTTTCTTTTGTGAATGGCAGACAAGAGAAGTATAATGTCATCTCTTTCAGCAACTGAAGCTATATTCAGACTTTAAAAATCGATCAGATTTCTGTAATCAGTCTTTACTTACGCACCGATACAGATTTTGATAGGGTGGAAATGATGTTTGCAATTAACTTTTCTTCCTAGAAAAAAGGAAAGCCAAAAGCAAATGCAAGAGTTTCTGGCTTACAAAATTACACAGTGCTACTTCATGCTATTCCACGAGCTCCTGTGCGATACAGGTGAGGCACGTGCACTGCCCACTCAGTTCAATTGCCTCGTTATGCAGCTCCCCACTTCCACTACTTTGTATGTTTGAAATGGCACAATTACATCTTTCCATCACTGCATGGATTTGAAATGACACTGCTGAGCAGAATCAGAAAATCTGTTTATGAGGTCATATGGTGCTGTGGAATGTGGAAAACTCCACACTTCTTGGTCTGCTGCCTTTGTGCTATAGCAGTAATTCCAGTAATTTGTTCTTAACTGCACAGAAACACTTTCTATATAACTGTGAAGAAGTGAGTAGACAGACTGCACCCCATTAAGTTTTTAAGTAGAATTTAAAAATAAAATACAAGCTCTACATCAACGCAGCTGGGAGTAAAGCTAACCAGTAGCATTGCTATACCAGTGCTACTGCTGCTGTACATAGGAGCAATGCAGACATTATGAACTCATCTGTGGTACATGGAAATTGCCAAGGTGCTTGCTGAGGCAGCTGCTGAAATGAAGCACAAGGCAATGATAAAAAAATTTCCACTGATAATGGAAGTTTTAATTTATGTAGGAATAATTATTGGGCCAGACAAGGGGAAAAAAATAAAAACAACACCAAAAAAACAGATTTCTTTTGCAGAGGAACCAATTATATCAAGGCAGTTCTAAGAAACTCCTGGCTAAATGACAACCTCTTTTCTTCAGTTCTCCTCAGTGAGAGTGAAGATTTTCCAACCTCATCACTTTCCCACTGAGCTGCAAAAAATGCTTCCATTGTATTCCTGAGGAGTATTATCTGCTAGAGCCAACCAAGAACAATCAACCGTGGCTTCATGTGGAAAGTATGCATTGTTATGACATTGGAAAAGCTAGTGCAAGACCTATGTTAAAATCTAAACACATCATGAACGCAAGTAAGGTTTTCATTGTGTTTTAAATTGCAGAGGTTTTAAAATGTTTTCTGTTAGGAAACTTCTCTTTTGTGCCAACACAGAGGTGTTGGACCCTCATGGAGGCCTTGTGTAGTACATTAATACAGTCTAGTAGTCATCGTCTAAACTTAAGTTAAACAGATAAACATTTTAGGGCAAATTTACAGCTCTATTTTATAGAATTTTTTAAAGAATAAGTTCAGCTTCTGCACAAGACTTTCCTATATCCATCTGCAAGTATAGGCTCTTGACCTTTTAACATTAGAGTACATTTTACTCATAGAGGAAAACAAGTTTCTGCATGATTCTATATCTTATACATCTCCACTTTGTGTGAATATAGGTCTGAAATCCAAGTAGCTGGAAGAAGGCTAAAAAGCCAGGCATTAAAATCTCTGTTTCACACACAAGTTCAAGAAGAAATCTCATGCATGCTAAGTGCTATTTTATTCTAAGCATCCCCCCATTTCAGTGTTAAAGGCAACAGATCCTCACTGAAGGAACAAAAATCATCAGAGAAGACAACATAGAATCACAGAATATGCCGAGTTGGAAGGGACCCACCAGGATAATCAAGTCCAGCTCCTGTCCCTATATATTGAGGAATATGCTGAGGAACACACAGCCCCATAGGACATTTCTTTGAATATGTGTTAAGAAATTAAGTCATGCTAATTTCTAGCAAACTAGAAACCAAAGTGGTTTGATGCCTTCCAAAGGTCCACTGAATTTTGTGGAAACAGTGCTCTTATCCACTGCTCTTCCCAGTGGATAGATTTGTACAGATATAGCAATGAGGAATCAACCTTTGCTACTGGTGTGCTCCTACCACGTGCTGTAAGTAATAGTGAAGCCCTTGTGAGCATTAAGAGATACAGCTAAATCCTGCCATCTGACTATTGCTTTTGTATTATTACATGTACACATTCAAATGAATGTCCCAGAATTAAGCTCCTGTCTCTCAGCTCTGCCTTATTATAAAAATCATAATTTATCATTATTCATATATGTTTGTATTTGATGGTCAAATGACTCTTTTACTTTAAAAGAAAAAAACTCAGAGCAGAAAAAGAAGTCCTACCTGAAAAATGACCTCAAAGAAATGCCACTCAATGTGTAACTCTCCCTAAGCCGTGTGATCCAAGCTGCATTGCCACCTAACTCCAAATAACCCACTGAAGGGACATCAGAGAAAAGAACTGAAACAAACTCTTAGCCATTTGCTTGACACAAAACCTTACCAAATTAAACATGAGTTTTCCCCTGGGGTCAGTTTTTGTCTTTCCACTCATCTTGACTGATTTGCAGTAGCACACAAACAGGAGCACCCACACACATGAAGAAGGGGAAGTGCAGGGGAGAAGAGGGTGGCTGTGACCACTGGAGCCTGGGGGAAGAGGAGCAGAGGAGCAGGCAGCTAGAGCAAACACATTCACACTCATTTACTCTAACTGCATCCAAATTAATCTGTGAAACATTCCCTTTGGGCCTGGTAGGCTGTTGAAAGCAAAAGAACATTTGTTAGTCCTACAGACACTTACAGTAATTGCTAGGCTCACATCTGCCAGGCTCCTCATGAAGAGGGAGGACAGGGGCCTCTCTCTTTTTCTGTCTCTGAAAGGGTACCCTGGACACATGTTCCCAAAGACCTTTTTGTAACTCTGTGCTAGGGCAAGGTAGTCTTGACATGTAAGCACTGGCAGCATATGTCATCTTTCTTCTGAAAAACTGAGACTGACAATGACATAATTTTATCTCAAAATGCTTTTTTGTTTGTTTTTATAACAAGCACCACAAGCACTATCCTGCTTCCCTAATGAAGCACAAATAATCTTTTGCCTAAAAGATAGGGTTTTGCCTAAAAAATAGTATAAATAGGATAATATAATTTAATACCATTCAAATTAGATAATATAACAAATAGAGAAGACATTTTAACTTTCAAACTATTATTACCAGGACTCAAGAAAAGAATAACTGCAGAATAGAAAAAGTAAATTCACATGACTGCTTTGCAAGCTACGAACTACTTCCATTACATTCAGATATTTAGGAGACAGAGATCATGAACATCCCTCAGTGAAGCAGGTGAGCATTTCCATGCATCTGCCCTTCCTTCCTTATCTTACACATGGCAGGTGATTTTATTTCCAATATTATTAAATCAAAGGCTATGGTATGAACACATTGGACTCTGCTTATAAGGGCAGCATTAAGAAAATGTCAGCTTACATCTTTGTAAGCATCTCTCTTGCAGCATGTGGCTGTGAACCTGGGTGGGAACTGGTGCTCCAAGGTGAGCTTTGCTGCATGCCAGACCTTGCAGAACTGCTCACAGCAGAGAAGTGCTCTGTGGCTTTTCCCCTGACTGAAAGCCCTTTCTTTACAGCAGGGTCCCACAACTGACCACCAGCATATGAATTATAAGAGAGTGCCTCTTGTTTCTTGTCCACTTACTCCCACTGGCTTCCACAAATTATTTCACCAGAGCACTGATTTCTAAAGGTGCATTATGTGTTATTATCACTAAAGTATCACACTGGAGCGCAGAATTTAATATCTTCCTCATTAAAATATTTTATTCATAAGCAAGTAATAAAGATGAAGACAAATATTTGACAACAGGATTGAGTGTTAAAATATCTCAGAATAAACAGAAGAAATGTGAGCTCATTAGTTATGACAATGTCCTATGTTCATAGCAAAACAGGTCTAATCCTGAAAGTAATTGGAACCTTCAATTGGAACCTTCTCTCTACATCAAGTGAGGTAATCTGCCCTGTAATTAATTTGCTATTGCTCAACAAAGCATCAGGAGTGAGGTTTGACTTCCTCAATTTCTTATGTCTAAAGGCAGGCTCAGGCAGTTGCTGTGGCCATAAAAATAGAAGAAACCTGACAATTTTATGTCTATATTTGGGTAAAATAAATTAAACTTACCAATTTTCTGTTCAGTGACTATAAAGGAGCACAGGACAACCTCAGTATTATGCCTCACACTTCATGTTTCTCAGCCAGAGATGTGTTCTTGGTCTACTATATGTCTAAAAGATACAAGGTATCTTAGGTCTAACCTTTCCTGTTACCTAAGCAGAAATAAGTGGTATTGATATGTTCATGCAGAAATTTCTGCTGTTTAGCTCAAAATGACAACTAAATAAGTTTCAGTAACCTGTTTGTGTGCTGCACCCTCTGTAAAAAACAAGATCTGAAATGCCCCTGAGCTGAGCATTAGCAAAATGGCTTAATACATCTGCATCTGTGCTGTGACTGAAGCTACACAACCAGTCTACACAAATTCAGAAATGCTTAACTCAAGCAGTGTGGGTGCAATGCACCATTTCAAGTTATCCTTTACAATCTGCATAACAACAATGCTCCAAGGTTCTAGCAAAGATTGAAGTCCAACTGTATTACAGGGCACATACATCCATTTTACATATGCTTTGCTTGCTGTGGACTGACACATGCCACTCCAGCAACTGAGGGTTTTTCTACTACCAGGTGTATACCCTCTTCTTAAAAAGATGTTGTGTGTCCTGTAGGAAGGGCAGCAGTAAAGCTTAAATGCTACAACTAGGCTAACACATCTTTGTCTTTGTAGTGGAGTAAAATAGCAGATACCTGAGGTCCTTTCATCTACCTTGAGTCCTAAAGAAGCACTTCTTGCTTCAGATAATGTACAAAGTAGACACAGCATCAGAGAGGTGAAATGGGTTCCCAGGATCACTTAATCATGTAGTACACTGGGGGAAAGCCCAGACCAATCCACTACACCATACTGTCTTCCAAAAAAACTTTCAAATAAAAATCTCTTGTTTCGCAGGCTCATTTTATGCAGCAGTGCCAATGGCCAGCATCAAACATCTGAGTTAGGCTTTTAAAGACTGAGCAGGTCTCTGGTAAGTCTTACAGAACCAGGGGCAGGGGATGAGGGGGAGATTCTGCTCTACTTACTCGTATTTGCATCATTATACAGGTATAGAAGTGCAAGAGGGAGGGAAAGGAAGAGTAACTCTTTCCCCAACATTGTTGAATCATTACAGAGCTAAGTCAAGGTGACCCTCACTGCTGCTGAGGTCTCAGCTCACCAGACAACACAACCTTCTCCTATCTCAAGTCAGTGCTTTACAAACTGACCTCACTGTCACAGTGATTGGTAGGTGAGGGCAAACAGCTGATGTTTGCCTATTTCAGATCCCTGCATGAGCAAATATTGTTCAAGCGCTGAATTCCTAAGCAAGCTGAAAAATGCATTATTTAAAACATGATTGTGTTCCAGCATTGCACAATATTAATACTGCTAAAGCTACTTAATGCTTACATATCTAATGCATATATAATAATTTGATAATTTTTAACCGAACATTTAAATAACTGCTTCCAGTTATTACTGAATCATGTAATGATAAATTTGGACCAAATGTTTTCATTGGTCTCTACATTTGTGCATAACGTTGGTTGCACATTCAGTCTCCTCTTCTGCACGACCAAAACCTTCCACTTTTTATGCAGATACGCTCTTCGTTTGGCCTCTCCTCTAAGACAAGGTGCACCTCAGTCAGATTTCATTTGTTTTTTCAGTTTGGCAAGACCAGTGAGACATTCATCTCTCCATTTTCTCCTGGCATCCAAGACTTTTGGAACAACTGGAATTTTTTCAGACATTGCCTGGAATAGAAAAATCGAGATGACTGAGTCTCATGTTCCAAGTAAAAAGTTTCTCACCAGAACTGTTTTCCTGTTTTTAATGCATCAGACCAAGTAATCATCCAAACAAACTGTAATTCAGTCTATTGCAAGCAATAGGCCACTAACTCTTTATGTGGGTGGCTGGAAATGAGCTAACACATATGAGGAGACAAGTGCTCCCACCTGGAGAAGGTTGGCCTGAATGTGGCAATGAAACATCAAAGCATTGGGCTCTTCTCTCAACTTGCTCCACACAGCCACTGTCTGGTCTCTTTGATAATAACCTTGTATTAAATAGGAAGGAGGCAATCTGGCCACATATGTGGCTGACAGTGTGCTCTAAACCAAATTCCTGTGTATATTTAAAACTGTGATCTCCCTTCTGGGTCCTAATAAGTGTAATGAGGGATACCATGTTTATTAAAAACATTTGGTCTTAGAAGTGCCAGTTATAACAAATATGTAAGGGGAGGACACTTTAATAAAGCCAGAATTATTATGTTTGTTATTTATTTGAATATGTGGTTAGAAGAGAAAGTACAGCACAATTTGAGGACACAAAGGTAGAAGCCTGAACAAGTTGGCAGACAAAAATGGATTTAAAGCAAATGGAAAAATATATATATTTCTGAGTGAGTAACCAAAATTGTGTTAGAAGCACTGGTTCACTGCATCACTGACAGAACATGATGTAGTAAGCTCTGGTCAGCTAGTACATTGTAACATATTATTTTGAAGAATAAAAGAGAGCAGGTGGAGATCACAAGGTGATCTTTGCCAATTTAGCATTTGAGGTCTTAGGTCTAAAAGTGTTGAGAAAAGGGGTAAAACCTGGACCTCCCTCCAATGATTGGAAAGCTGCAGTCATTCCAGAAGAAAATCAGGGAAAGGGACATAGGAATAAGATAAGAAATATTTAATCTTTTAGTCTCAAGAGGATTGTTGCAGACTCATCTTTGCCACTGAAAGCCAAAGAGAAACAGAAACAGATGCTGAAGAGGAATCCAGCTTTCCACAAAGAAACTCAAAGTGTTTCATAATAATCAAAAGCTTCTAGTAATGAATAACTCCACAATTATTACTGATTATTATTGTAAGCCGTCTATGTTTAAGCATAAAAGAATCTTTTTCCTTTTTAACATAGCTGATGTTGAAATTGTATAAATAGGGGGAAAAAAGGAACAAAAATGCTGTCTCCCAGGCAGAGAACTTCCATATATGCAAACAGACAGCTAAAGAATTATTAAACACAAGTGTTCTTTAGCAAATCATTAAAAAAGGCAAGTATGAAAAGACAGAGTTAGGAAATAAGAATACCTTGGTTAAGTCCTATAGTCACAGAAAACACCTTATATAGTGAGTATAAACAAACTGTGGGCTTAGAAATGTTAATAAACAATCTGGGTCCCAATCAGCACAGCATTTAAACATATCTTTTCTTTAAACAGGCAAATAACCTTACCAGACTGCTCATATGCTTAACTTAAATGTGTATTTGCAGTGGTTGGGGACTGGAGCTCTAGTTTGTAGAGTATACAAAAACAGGAAAAAGGACATGCAGAAAAAAAATAGCTACAGGACTGATGCAGGAAGATGGGGTAGAAGGAAGACACAGGGTGAAAAGATGTGTAGGAAAGGAAGCTTGGAGCTGTGCATATTATGGTAGAGAACACTGGACAGAAGTGGTAAGAAGCAGTGTGGATTTAATGTCAATAACCTAGAGCTGTTAGCAGTTGATTCCTCTGTCTAGTAATAATGTTACTCAGCTGCTAGATCATTTTTCCCTGATTTATGTCAAAGTGCTTTGAAAGGGGACTTACATGCATTCTGTACTATCTTTTCCTTCAAAGGACACAATCACCCAAGAATACAGAGTACAGATACCTCTAACAGTAAACTGAAGTGGTACAAATATTAGAATGAAAGCCAATGTTCTTTGCTCAGAATATAACTGTATTTATCAACTCCATATTTACCTGATTGATTTTCTGCTTAACTTCACCTGAAAATTCTGGAACTGGTCCAAAGGTGTTCAGAACAAATCTCATACCTTCACAGTATTTTTCACAATAATCTGAAATACCTAAAAACAGAAAAAAAATTTACATTTCAACAGAAATTCCAACTCAAGTCCAGAAAGACTGCCCATGCTTAAACATGGTTTTAAACTGGAGTCCAAAATAAACCCCCAAACAGGTGTACTCTTATGCTTAAGACACATAATTGTCATCAGGGAAAAATGGATTCTATTCACCACATTTCCACATTTTCCATAGAAAAATCATCCAGGACAAGCCTTCGCTGCCAAATGAATTCATGTTACACACCAGCTGGCAGTTCTACTTGAGGGGTAAACAACCAGACCAGAAAGCTTCCCTGACCAACGTCCACAGGGAGAGTATGGTCCTCTCCTCGTTTGGTCTGTGTCATATCAGTTGAAGCATTCCTGTTATTATTTTTATTTATCAATCTGGAGCATATCAAGAGCAACATGGCCCAGGTGTAAGGGGTCAAAGGCATGGATACCACTCAGGTGGCCTCCAGTGAAGGAGAAAAGCTTCAGGAGGAATAAGTGGATCTTGCAGATGAACACCTCGTACTGCAACTGGGGCTGGCGTCAGGGATGTGGCTTTCATAACCACCAGACCCTTTTTGATGGTTGAGCACTGGTAGGGGAAGATGGGATTCACCTGATGCAGTGGGGAGAAAGCATTTTTGCTAAAAACCTGACCAATGTGGTGAGAAAAGCCTTATATTAAGGAACACTGGTGAGACTGCAACTTCTTGTCAGGTGAGGAAGGAGTGTACAGGAGTGTAAAGAAGAGTGCAGGATAACAGGTACAAGAGAAAATTCAAGAAAGTGAAAAAAAAAAAAGGGCAGAAGAAGTCCATCTCTAGTATGTACATGAATGTGTGCAGCCTGGGAAACAAGGAGGGGAAATGAGAGCTCCACATCTGGTCACTCAACTGCAATACTGTTGGAGCAACTGAGGTGTGGTGGGATGGCTTGCACAACTGGAGTGCTGCAGTGGACAGACACCCACTTCAGGAAAAACAGGGAAGACAAGGAGAGGGTGTGCTATCTCTGTAAGGAAACAGCTCAGATGTATGGAGCTATTCTATGGGATGGGCAACTGGCTGGGTGAGAGCTTGTGGGTCAGCATCAGTGGAGACACCAATAAAGGACAGCATCCTCCACAGGCAAGAACCATCCTGAAGAACCATACAAGTCCATCCTGACACTCTGGAGGACAAGCAGATGTATCAAGACATTGGCTTGGATGAGGTCCAATGCAAAAGGCAGCATACAGGAGGTGGGATTGAGGACAGGCTGTAAAGAAGAATTTTAAGAACACTGCCCAGGCATGTAGGGATGGTGTCAGGAAAGCCAAAGCTCATCTCCAGTTGAGACTTGCAAGGATGTCAAGGGCAACATGAAGGACTTCTACTGCTACATTACCAATAGAAGGCTTAACAAGGTAAGTGTGGGCCTGTTGCTGAATGGCAGGTGATTTAATGACAGGAGAAACAGGTAAAGCAGAGTTACTCATTGCTTCTCTTGCTTCAGTCTTCATTGACAAGGTTCCTATGCCTCTGTCCTTAGAGGCAGGGTTCAAGGAGGAGAGGAGGCATCAGCAGTAGATGAAAATCTAGTCAGCAACTATCTGCAGGAACTCAGTACCACCTCTGACCATCGGATGATACAAACTGTATCCAAGGATATGAGAGAAAGGCTCACGCCCTTGTGTGGCTGCTTTCTATTGTATTTTAAAAATCATGCCAGTCAATGCATCAACCTCATAATTTGAGATCCCCAGATGACTAAAGGCAAATATTGCATCCACCTTCAAAAAGGTAAAATGAAAAAGCCAAGGTAATACAGGCCAATTAATTTCACTTCTGTCCCTGAGAAAATAAAAAAGCAAGTGCTCTTGAAACAAATTCCTGGGCACGGGAATAAGATGAAAGTGGTTGCGACAGTCAGAATGTAGTCACCAATGGGTACACCACGTAAATCATGTCTGACTGACCTTGTTGCCTTCTGTGATAAAATAATTTGATTTGTGGAAAATAGTAGTGGATATAATTTATGTCAACTTTGGAAGAGCATTTGACATCCTATGACACTTTTCATAAAAGTCAGGACATTAAAGTCTGAATGCTTTGACGACTAGATGGACAAAAAATGGTTTGGATACTCAGGCTCAGAGGTAGTGGTTAATGGTTGTGCTCAACCTGGACGCCAGTAGAAGTGGAGTACTGCAGCAATCTATTTTGAGATCTGTAATCCTTAACAGCAGTTGCTCATAAAGTTTATGAATGATACCAAATTGGGCACGGGTGGGAGGTAGGGATGGGGCAGACCAGCTGATAGATTGGAGGACAAGAAATCTCAAAAAAAATGACTGTTGAGGCACTGAAGAGGAAAATGATAAATGCACCATTTAGCCAGACATATACATCTAGTGGAATTTTTAATGTTATTAACTATCACATCATCAAGAAAAGATAAGGCAGCCTTTCTCACTGTACATCAATGAAGAAGTTATAAGATGCACCACAACAACAAATGAGCGATGCTTGTCTGGAAGTAAGCAAAGCAACATGAGTAAGAATGTGATTATCCTAATCAACATCTTACATCTGAGGAGGGAAGTTCTGGATATCCACTAAAAGCTTGTGACAACCTCCATTTTCTGAGCCACAGAGACTGAAGAATTTGCATCCTTCATTCTCTTTTTATTAGCTAATTAACATAGCCAAGAGGAAAAAGCTGCAGAAGACAAACTCAAGTAGGTGAAGTCACCAACTCTTCCACAAAGACTCAGGAGATTGTACAGACCAAGAAGCACAAACCTGAACTGTTCATGGTCTCATCCAACCAAAAAATACAGGAAATGTAAGTGGGGTGGCCTACCAAAGAAAAGAATGCAACTCAGGTTGAGAGTCATTAAGCAGCCTCTTTCCTAAACAGCTTGTAGAGAAGTTCCCTGAAACGCAATACTGTGTGATATCAATACCACAGAAATAACACCTGACAAACCCTAAATGGCTGAGGTTGAAAGGTGGATGAAGGAGTAGAAACCTCTGACTACTAGCAACTATGAATCATAAACAACAGGCTCAACATGTCTGAAACCACTGAAGTACAGGTTTTCCAAAAAGGCCTCTGAGGTCAGCCAGATAATGGAGAACACTCTTGTTTCTGGACCAAAGACAGAAGAACTTTCAAAGGGCAGATGCTCAAGGAAGAATGAAATTTCCAGTGAGAAATTAACACTCTTTAGTCACAATGACCATCGGATAAAGAACTGAAAGGACAGAATGGGAGAACATGTCCGTTGCATGACAGCAACACAGAGAGATTTGAAAGTATTCAACTCTCTTAAAAAATAGATAGAAACATTATCCAGTATCAGGAAGGAGGCTCTAAGAGAAACAGCAGCTTTGTTGAGTAGCTTATATTTGGTGCCATAAGTGTGCCAATCAGCATTTAGTCAGCCTATTTCCTTCTGTAAGTTCTCCATGGAGCATGTGTTCCTAGAACACACTTTGGCACGTTCTGGCCTTCTCCAATACAAAAAGGGAGGTTAGCTGGTCATACAGGCATATTGGTGCTCTAATTATACTGACATTTAGTATTCTGCTCAATTTTCTTGCTTGACACACAGCCAGTAAACCTTCAAATTGCCTCGTGGGCTCCAAAACATCACTGGCAGGAAGTGAGATTCAGGAAGAGAAGCATTACTGTGGGATGTGGAATGTCTTTGATACAATTCTATCTGTATGCTGAGGGAGTAAGCAGAGACCATCTGCCTCCATAAACATTCTGGAAAGGACTACTGGTTACTGTGGTTTACTGACCATACCTTGTCATTAGCAGAAGTGCTTGCTTGTTACATCTTAACAGCTGAGCTCACAGACCTTTGCACCTGAAGCCAACCCAGACCAACCTACAGGGCATGTGCTATCCACATGAGCAATCTTGGGAACTCGAGACAATTCTAGATGAGACTCACGCACAAACCACAAGATGATGAGATTTACATTTCACCTTGCTCATGTGTGCTTTTTCTTCTAACAGTAGAGGAGTCTGAAGAAAAAGTTTTCCCCTACATCGTGCAACATCATAGAAAGTTGCCAGAGGTAGAAGTAGAAACGACTGAGGCTGAGGAGTGCAGAACTGTGTGGACTTAGGTAAACCTTGCTAACTCACAGCTGCTGCTAGCTGGACATTCACAAAATCAAAACCAGCAATTCAGTCAAATGCAGAAATTCAAGCAAATCCCTGGGATCAATTGGTGATAGAAGAAATGGTAAACAGAGCAGTGTCAGTTACCAGTTATTCTGGTGCTTATCCAGCTGACATATGCCTATGACACATCAACCAGTGCAGAATAGTTTGTGATTGGTACTTTTCTAAAAGTCGAGGGGAACCACACAACCACCTGGTAAGCTTGTGAAATAATACCATTTCACAAGTAGTTATGATTCTGGAACAGTCTCAAGAAGGTAGAAGAAAGGACTGTATGTTAGAAATCTTTTTTTTTTGTGTGTGTGTGTGTGAGCCTTTCTTTAAAGAGATAACATTGGTATCTCAAAAAAGGTGAATACTTTGATGTGGCTGATCCATTTGCCTGGTGAATGTGAACTCCTGAGCTGGAGATGGCCTTCAAAGCTCATTCAGCCAGCTAGTCCTGGAAATTCAGCTCTCACTGGCAGCTCACCAACAGCTTTAATGAATCAGAACAATTTCTGGGTGGGTGTAGCTCACCAGTGCAATAGGGACATGCCAAATTCAGGTTGGGTAACACAGTTAACTCACTGCAATGTATGTATGAAAAGAAGCCTTATGCAAAGTCAGCAAAGTAAGAAAAGCTGAAAAAAAAAGTTACTGGCCTAGGGAGGAGCAGCAGCATTAGTGTAGTTCATCTCAACATTGTGTCTGAAATGGGACCATGCAGGTACGTATGCTGCATGTCAAACAGGGGGTGGACATTGCAAAATCTTTCAAGTCTTAAATGAAGGAAATACACCATAATTTAGAATATACATATGGTCTCACTCAAAGACTAAAATAATAATATTTTCAAAACAGCTAACTCAAGAAAGCACTCCCAGAGTGCAATCTATCACTTGGTTTCAGCAGTCAAGATCACCCCTCCACTGCCAGATTCAAGAAGGCACTTTGAGGAATGGGGAACATTGCTGGAAAAATCACTTTACTTTTCAACTGCAACCTCAAATATTTGACTCAAAGTCTTTAGACTTAATAATCCTTTGGTTCAAAAGTCAGGGCTCTTAAAAAGGTGGATGAGGAGAGCACTGTTTCTCTGAAGCTTAGGGACAATAAAATGGAAAACAAAAATGACAGAAACCCCTTAACTTTAATCCTTGTTGATCTTGGCCAGGGAGCAGCTTAAGCTGGAAGAATTAGCATTCCAAGCTGGAAGAATTGGCAAATGGGCCCGGTAAAAACAATCAACATCTTTCCTTGCATCCAGTTGCTGTTCCCATGCTATGTCCCATTACATCCAACTGGAGAAAACTGACTGAGGTGACATGCACCTGGGACAGAGCAAGAGGGGAATCAACTTGCAGCACAGGAATGACAATAGCTTCCCCTTGTCTACACCATTTGCTGTCTCCCTATCTAAACCTCCAGCCTTGCACACTCACCTCCTAATGCTGGAAGGAAAGGGCTGTATAAGAAGGCAGATATTGCAGCAGGCACATGAGAACCATGAACACAGAACAGAAATACCTCCAGGTAAGGTAGCAGTTCCCTGAATCTTCCTCCCACCACCCATTTACAACTATGGCAGAGTGGAAGAAGAGGAATGAGTAGCAAAATATTCTAAGGCAGCAGTGCATACAGGATTATACAAGATGAAAAGAGAAATACTCCATCTTGCCTGAAAGTCCCAAACCACCTCAGCATTTCTGACTTGTACAATACAATTACAAGAACATGTTATCACAAGCAAGTTCAGGGCACTGATTCAAGGCTCTTCAGTTCATTTGTGTTTAGGAAATGCAAGGCTCTGTAACACCAATAAAGAAAGAATAAGTTGCTGCTTACTTGGCTTCAATGAGAGTCCAGGCACAGTTTCCAAAATAGCTAATGAATCCTACAAGCTAATGAGTCCTACAGGAATCTGTTCACATAACTACACTCCAGGTTTGCAGGTTCTTCCCTGTAGGACTTGTACTGGTGTGGTGTATCACAGGTTTCAGTAAAATGCCTTTAGTTGCATCATCAAGTTGAACAAAGCACTGATGAAGGAAAAGGAACTCAGGACATGTATTTAGCTTAGAAGCATGCATAAAATGCTTCACTGCCCTGAGAAGCCTTCTTCACCACTGGGGTTCATAAAAAAAAAGGTGAGTAGCAGGAAAAGAGAAAGGAAAACATGACAGCGTAAAATGTAGTATGTTCATGTGTTACTAGTATGTAAGCATCTTCAAGTATCTTAGCTTCTTGTATGCTGTCTCATTCCTTCCTCTTAGTAAGAATGACAACAGGCAGGAAGGCTGAGGGATGCAAGTAAGCAAACTTGGTAAACCAGTCTGGCAAGGACACTGCACATGGGGCAAAACAAGGAAGGCACTGAGATGCTTGCGACAGAAAACAAGAGACAGGAGCAAGTGTTACAGGCAAGGACAGGAAACATGCCAAAGAGAAAGGGTGCCTCACGATATTGAGTATTAACTTGATGACTTGAACTTGATGAGTAGCATAAGATAATGTAATGACTAAAAAAGAGTAGGCGTGATGGTCAAGCTGCTGATGTAAGAGCATCAACAATTTGAAGAGATTGGGGTGGGGTTGATTTTAGCAGGTAAAATCTATGAAGAGGATGCGCTCAGTAAGACTGAAGATTTAGGATGAGAGCAGAAAAGAAGGGACATCATGGAGGAATCTGTCATGATTAAATTATGTTCAGAGGAAAAAAAAGTCCCGACCTCCTTGTTTTGCTGATAGAGGGATAAAATTTCTAGACATTTCAACTCCAAGGCAGTTTTTCTAAATGTAATCCTGTCTTCATTAAGGGTGTGTCTGAACACAGACATATATTCTCAGTTAGGGTGTCAATTTACAGGATACTTGCTAATCTACATAAATTCCCATATGCATTCACTTAGACTGTGGCTGCATGAATACTTTCAACTACCCTAAGACAGTGGTAGCACTGAAAAAAGTTTTATTCTCACTGTTCCTTTGTTGCCATCTCAACAGCAATGCACAAATATTTGTAAAGAACTCCTGTGAGGTGAATCAAGGAATTAAACTGAATTAATATGAACCACTTCTTCTGTTAGATGTTTCAAAACAGGAATTAATTCCTCAGTCTGAGCCACCTGGTAACCACAGACATTCTTCCATTACCAGAGGGAAGAAGGATTCACCCAGATGTGTTCTTTAGGATACATCTAGAACGACCTGAGCAATAAAACAATAAAGCATTAAGAATTCCTGTATATAGTCACATGCTCTTCTCAGAAGGCAGAGGGAAACCCTTTACACCCAAGAGTCCATAGAAGAAAATCAATGCAGAGCAGCCAGTATGCTGAAAAATTCACACCTTGCTTGCTGCACACAAACTTCTCATACAGAAAAGTCCTGCAGCTGCAGAGGGGCAAACAGCAGTTCTGGAGGGACTACAAACTGCTTTCTTCAACCTACTGGAAAGTGAATTGAATGTGTGTACAAGTGTATGAAATAACGTGAAAGTTCATGAAAGATGTTTTTGTATGATTATGTACCATTATGATATTTCATCTCAATAGTACCTTCTTACACGTATGCCTGAATTAAGCTGAAATATTTTATTATCCTAAAATGGGTTGGATTTGGACAGAAGTGAGTTGGACAGAAGTGGAGGCAATGCTCAGGAGGCAGTCTTACTGAGGCTGGATCACAGAATGGTTTGGGTTGGAAAGGATCTTAAAGATCATCCAGTTCCAACCTCCCTGGGCAGGAACACCTCCAAGTAGACTGGGTTGCTCAAAGCCCCATGCAAACTTGTGTTCAACACTTCCAAGGAGGGGCACCAACAGCTTCTCTGCGCAACTGCACCGGTGTCTCACCACAGTAAAGAATTTCTTCATAATACCTAACCTAAATCTACCATCTTCCAGTTGTAATCCATTCCCCCTCATCCTATCATTACATGCCTTTATAAAACATCCCTCTCCAGGCTTCCTGTAGGCCTCCTATATAGGCTGCTCCCTGAAGCCTTCTCTTTTTCAGGCTGAACAACCCCAAGTCTCAGCCTGTCTTCATAGAAGTGCTTCAGGTTCTGATCATCTCTGTGGCCCTCCTGTGGACTCATACCAACAGCTCTACATCATTCTTATGTTGGGGATTCCATAACTAGACACACTACTCCAGGTGAGATTCCACCAATGCAGGGTAGAGAGGGAGAATCACCTCTCTTGACCTGGCCATGCTTCTTCTGATGCAGCTCATGGCATGGCAGCTTCCCATGCTGCAAGTGCACACTGCCAGCTCATATTGAGCATCCCATCAACCAACACCCTCAAGTACTTTACCTCAGGGCTGTTCTCACTCCAGTCTCCACCCAGCCTGTTACTCTGCTTGGGATTACCCTGACCCAGGTGTAGGACCTAACATTTGTCTCTATGTATTTAGTAGGGCTTCATGTGGTCTGCACAGGCCTGCTTCCCTCCAGCATGTCAATCACACTGGACATCTTGGTGACATCTGCAAACTTGTTGAGGATGTACTCAATACCAGTGTCCATGCCACTAACAAAGATATTAAGCAGTAGTGGTCCCAGTATTGACCCCTGAGTAATGCTACTTGCCACTGATCTTCCACTAGACATTGAGCCATTGACTGCAACTCTATTGAGTGCAACCATCCAGACAATTCCTATCCAACAAGTGCTCCATCTGTCAAGTTCATATCTATCCAAATTAGAGACAAGGATGTCATGCAGGACAGTATCAAATGCCTCACTTGAGTCCAGGTAGATAACAGTCTTGGTGGACAACAGATTCAACATGAACACGCAGTGTGTTGCAGTGGCAAAAAAAGCCAGCGGGATGCTGGGCTGCATCAACAAGGGCATCACCAGCAGAGATAAAAAAAGGCATCATCCTGATCTACACTGTGCTTGTCAGACCACACCTGGAGTACTGTGCTCAGTTTTGGTCCCTGCTATACAAAAAGGACATGGACAGGCTGGAGAGGGTCCAGACGAGCAATGAGAATTATCAGATGACCAGAGCACCTGCCATATGAGGAGAGGCTGAGAAAACTGGATTTATTGAGCCTTGAAAAGGGAAGGCTTAGGGAAGACTTTATTATGATGTTCCAGGACTTAAATGGCAGCTACAAAGAATATAGAGACTCCCTATTTACAAGGAGTCACATGGACAAGGCAAGGGGCAATGGGGACAAGTTACTCCTGGCAAGGTTCCCTTTGAACACAAGAGGAAAATTTTTCACTATGAGGACAGTCAGAAAATGGAATGGTCTCCCATGGGAAGTGGTGAATTCCCCCACTTTGGAAAGTTTTAAGTCTCAGCTTGATGGGGTGACATATCACTAAACAATAATATTAGACCAGATCCTTGAGGTCCCTTCCAACCTGACATTCTATGATTCTATGATTCTATGATAGATCATCTTCTATATATTCACATATAGCCAGGTACATATCCAGGAAGGACATTGTGTCTGCTAATATAATCTCACATTACTCTAGTGAAGTTCAGTGATGTTCCTTGTAAAAGACTTAACAGCATTTGTTGCAGTGCTGCCATGGGAAATCATAACCTGACAGACTAAAAAGACAGAGCTTATTGAAGCTGAAATCAATGTTGATTTTATTTACCAAATCTAACAATCAACATAATGTTACACAAACTGGATGTGCTTCCCCCCCCTCAAAAGTGGCTTCCTTCCTGTTTGTTGCAATTCAGTTCTCAACCTGCTGTTGCTTCTTCTGCTTCTTTTAGTGACTTGACACTTATTTCACTGCATGTTTGAGGCTGTTGCCTCACTGCTACAAATTCAAGATTGTTAGTATCCATGCATGGATTAGCTGGTAACCTAGAGTGGCCTGGATAATAGCTTTCAATAGGACCACTTATGAATATGGAGGAAAGGACACCAAAAACTATGGGGGAAACCTGGCATTAGCACATAGGAAGTTCATGGGAGGATCCTGATGTACACAGAAAAACAAAAACTGACTGATTTCAGAAGAAAATTGTTGGAATAATATTCTTTATTGTAAAAACCAAAAATATCACAAAACCCATACCAAAAAGAAAAAAGACTAGACTATTTTCTAGACTATTTTTGTTACATGCTTCCTGCATCCCACCATCCTTCCTCACTAATTAACAGAGTTTAAGATTGTGGGGTTTTAGTATCTTATGGCTGTAAAGAAAGGCAGCTCATGGGAAGATGGTGAAGCTGCTTAACAGGCTACCAAGCAGGACAGAGTGGGTTCCTTATCTCTACCACTATTTACCTCCACTGATAAAAACCCCAAAACACTATTAGTACAATGCATTAGAGCAGGCTGTCCTGGGCAGTCACGAGGAGATCCATACTATTCCACATTATGTGAAGCAATGCTGGGTAACCAAAAAGAAGCTGGCACTGGCACAGGATTATGACCATAACCCATCATGTGTCCTGACATGAGCAGTTTTGATGAGAGGAACAGAACGAGTCAGTCCAAGAGCACATGAACAGGAGCACCTCTAGACTTGGAGATAACACATCTGCAAGATTGAGAGTGAAGCAACACTTCTCATGACCCAAGTTACTGAACAAGCCAAAAAGGTGCTTTTAGTATAAGTGGCTCAGTCAGTATACTAATTATGCTATTTTAGGGTTACTTATAATTATTATATAGTGTTAAAATAACTCTACACATGTATTTTGGCTTTGTATTTTGTAATTCCACCACAAGACTGTTCTTCCATTTTCTCAGTCTCTTGGATTATATTTCATTTTTTAATTCCCCACTAAAATTTCTAACTGAAGGTAGCACTAAATCTAGAAGCTGAATAATCTCTACCATGAATATAAAACCTACCAATTGCACATGTTACCTAAAACTGGTTTGAGATGAGAAATTTCAAAATGTTTTTGTAACAATTACTACTTCCTGATGGGAAGAAGGAAGCTAAGATGGATCATGATGGAACATCAAATTCCAATGGGCACTCCAAGAAGAGCAACAAAACCAACACAGATGATTTCCATGACTTCATTCATCGCAAGTAAATATTAGCTTAGAATTAAGGAGTCAAAAACATGGATTTAAAAAAAATCAAAGGATTCACAAGTATGATTTGAAATGGATTTAAAACCTTTTTGCTATTAACAAGCATTTTGTTTCGGTTTTACATTTTAGTAGAGGCAGTTTAGGAAGTTACTCTGACAGAAGACCCTGTACATGGTCATACCATGTCAGAAATGATGAAAAAACAGAATAAAGACATACACTATAATATAAAGAGTGTAAAAATTATTTAGTTGATATTCACTACTTGAAGTTTTCACATTTTGTTAAATTAATTGCTCAAGCCTTGGTAATCTTGATCTGTATTTTTTATTTCATTTTATGCAATTAACTTTTTATTTAGCTAGGATTCATGTATACTATTAAAAAAATCTGTCTTGATTATGCACATCAGATGTTGAATTGTTAATTGACAAGTCAATTTGTTTGCTGTTTTGTCAAGTCAAATTTGTATGCTCAGTATTTTTCAGACAGAAGCCATTTTATTTCACCCAAAATTTAAGCCATCATAAAGCAAACTAGCTCCAAGTGATATTTACAAAGTCTTTGCTACAATTTTAGGGGATAGTGGGTAGGGAAGCACTCATCTACAGAAACGTTTCTGTTGACACTGGATTATCAGGTGAAATTTTCCAATACTTTCTTTCCCTGACACTCAAGACAGCCCTGAACTATGGGTACATTGGTTTGCAAAGCACTGAGGCAAATCTTGTAAAAAAGGGAAGTACACAGCTAGTGTTTTGATGGTTTGGAATATTTCACCTGATCACTTACAATAGGACAGTCAATATCTCTGTTTCCATCCAGCCTCAAGTTTGGGACAAATTTTCTTTTTCTTATCATTATACTACAGAGAGATGAGCCACAGTTGCAGCAATCCTAATCTGGTTTGTGACCTAATGCTTCCAGAGTCTTGTGCAACATAAACCTTCCCTTCTTATTCATATAATTTTAAACTACCTACCTTCTGCATTAAGATGCATGGTTTCCAGAGGTCCAATAAATGCATATCGCATTCCCAGTCCATCAGACATCACAAGGTCTAGATCAGTAGGAGATATTACTCCTTCCTAGGCAGCAAAAATAAAACACAAATGAAGATCTGTGAATGTTTGCTTTTAATGCAAAATTACCTGCTTTTTGCATACAACTAGAAGATTAAAGAAGTAATAACACATAAGGCTTTTTTAAGGAAATAGCTTTTAAGTTGTAACAGAAACAAAACTGTTTGCCAGAAATGTCCATCTCTTATGCAAGCCTTCCTATGGTTCAATGTAAACAGTCACATCTCTAGGATGCTGGATTTCATAATCCAAATACACTTGGATGCATATCTTTTAAAGTGTATTTTTAACCAAATGTTAATACAACTTTTCATACTATACTCACTATTTGTACACACATTTGTTTGCCTGATATTTATTACTTACAATAATTCATGTACTAAACCTGAACTGAGCTGTTTATGTTGATCAGCATATTTTTTTCTCAGGAACTGGAAATCAGAGAACACAGAGCAAACATGACACTCGTAATAGCACATGACCAAAAAAGCTTATATCAAACCAAAATATTTTACCAGCCCTTTTAAATACAGAAGTCTTGGCTACACCTCGCACTGCCCTTCAAATTATCCTTGTTCTGGATTTTTGGGCAGAGTCAAACTGGCAGAACAGAGGTGCAGCAGTGGATAGTACTCCTAAGGCCACCTGCAAAAAAGGCTTGGACTAAACTCAGAGGCAATGCAGCTGCCACTCCCAACCACAAAACTCACTGAACACTCAACCTACCCAGCCTCAACCTGCCTGGGTTCTCGAGTCGAGTTCATTGCCAGCCTCATGTCTGAGAGCTGGCAGGATACAGAGCATGCAAAATGAAGCATTATCTTGTTAAAAGTTGAGAGGTGCTGTTCCACCCATATGGTAGCTTTACAAGAAAGCCACCAGCCCCATCAGGTTAGGGCAAGCACAGAAAGGCTTAAAAAAAAGTTATAATTCACTACCTTAACAGATTTCTGGAGAAGAATGCTATTTATTATATGAGGTTGTTTTCAACCTACTGGGAAGACAGGAACTAAGGCCTGTTCTAACCAATGCCATCAGATAATCAGATAAATCTTTGTTTCAAGAATTTGTCCTCCTTATCCCCAGAGACATGCAAACACTTCCTTAACATTAAGAAGTTCGAAGGGATGCTGAATTGCTTCTAATTTGCCTTCTCACCCACCCTGAGGTGCTGTCCCCACTCAATGACTCTTTCTCCCCAAGACTCTTTGAGCTTCAGAATACAGAATCATAGAATGGTTTGGGTTGGAAGAGATCTTGGAGATCATCTAGTTCCAAGCCCTGTCCATGGGCAGGGCCACCTTCCGCTGGACCAGGTTGCTCAAAGCCCCATCCAACCTGGCTGCTATAAGGTCTCCCTGAAGCCTTCTCTTCTCCAGGCTGAACAACCCCAACTCTGTCAGTCTGCCTTCATTGGAGAGGTGTTCTAGCCCTCTGACCATCTTTGTGGCCCTCCTCTGGACTTACTCTTAGCTCTATTATCTTCCTATGTTGAGGGCTCCAGAACTGGACACAGTACTCCAGGTGGGGGTCTCATGAAAGCAGCATAAAGGGGAAGAATCACCTCCCTTGACCTGCTGGCTATGCTTTTTTTTTTTTGGTATGGTTGGCTTTCTGGGCTGCAAGTGCATATTACTGGCCCATATTGACCTTGTCATTAACCAGCACTCCCAAGTCCTTATCCTCAGGGTTCTATAATTAGGTATACTCATCTGCTTGGTGAAAGACAGTTTTTTCTTTTTCCTTTTTTTAGGCTTTTCTCAGTGGTGACCAGTGATAGGACAAGGGGTAATGGGTATAAATTGGAGCATAGGAGGTTCAAGTTGAATATTCGAAAAAATTTTTTTACTGTAAGGGTGACAGAGCCCTGGAACAGGCTGCCCAGGGGACGTTCCTGTGTGATGTACTCTAGGTGGCCCTGCTCTGGCAGGGGGGGCTGGACTAGATGATCTTTCGAGGTCCCTTCCAAGCCCTAGGATTCTATGAATCTATGATGCTATGATTCTATTAAATTTTCCCCTCACAGAGCCCTGTCTGAATGTTCCTGCACATCACACATTGATCTGCTAGAGTTACATGCATACAAGAAAGCTCTCCTGACCTGTTCTAAACATCGACATCTAAGCTAGACATCTTGACTCTCTTTATAATCACTAGAAAAAAAAGGAATTCAGCTTCTAGAATAGGTAAGATGGGTTATGTCCTAAAAGGGCCTGATTCTCCTCAGTGACTGAAAGATGAGGAAGGAGCCTGGATGTCTATGCCTGTATGTTGTAAAAATCCCATCTTAAGTGAGATGAATTCCACCCACAGCACCTGCCTGTGTTCATTAGCTGCATCATCTACTGCTACTTTAAAATAAAATTATAAGCCAAGGACCAACATAAATTCTACAGCTGGCCACAGACATCAAGTTTCCTAATCTAAGGCTTAAACAGAGCCTTTTATAAGACTCAGCCTCAAGTCTCAATCTGTTAATAGGCATTGCTCCTGTCAAAAATAAGCCTGGCTAAATTCCTCTTGCAGAGGGCTTTTGAACTCTGTCTTGGAAAGGAAACAGTGATGTAATTATTAACATCTACCTACTATATACAAAACACACAGCTCTGGTAACAATTTAATTAGATGTAAATATGGCAGGGAGAAGGAAGCATTATTGTCTTCTACTTAAAGCTAAAGCATGCTAAAGCAGAGGCAGACAGTAAGGTCTGCATAAAGAAGGGACTAAATGAAAAGCTCAGTGTTCCAATTACAGACCAGCATCACTGTAACTAACACGGCCACCATACGTTCTGTAAAATTTTTTTCCCCTGACATGGCAACACAACTTCTACGAACAACATCAGCACAGTCAACAAAAGCACTCTTCTGTTGGGAGTGCTTCATCCAAACAATGAGTTGTGCTGGTAAAGCTGTGCTTGATGAGTGATTTTTTTTTTCCTGGTTGACATGGATTTGTGGACAAAAGCTCAACCACAAGTTCCAAACATTTGAACCACAGCAGCAGTTAAAGAACTACAAATATAATGCTGAAGAGTTGACAGCTTCTTGAAACACTTCAGAATCATGACAAATCAATTTTCAAATTAATCAAATCAATTTCAAAATGACACTTGAGGACCAGGTGCCCTCATAACCATGAGTGCTTTGCTCTCATCCTTTTGACTACAGCTGCTAAAAGGCAAGAATTGCAGCTACTAGAAGGAAAACACGACAGATCCCTCCAGATGTGGAATATATAATTCTATGTATATAAATGCAGTTTCTCCTTGTCACACAAACCCTCTTAAAGAAAAGCCATTTCCTTTTTCCCTTCAGAAATTAGAACCACATCAATGAGAAATAAGTTACACCATCCTCCCCTGGGGAATAAGCTTACTCCCACTTATGTTAAGGAATAGGTGGAATGACTCAGCAGGGTGGGTGCAAGGTCAGCAAAGAGTCTTCCATAAGGATCAGTGTTTATGCTAAGAAGTAAACAAAGAGTTCCAACCCAGTTTCATTAGGTCTAGGCGTGAAACAATATTCCCAAGGAGATTTTTCAGCCTTTTCATGCTGGGTAACCCTTCTTGCAAGCCTTGCCCTTGAGCACTTGTCAGAGGGAAGAGGAAGTATGTCACTGAAAGCTTTCACAACTACAAAATTAAGATCATAATTTAAAAGACATTCCACCAAAATCTTCAGTGTCCAAACTTCAGATCTATAGTAGCTCAGAATTCTCCACACTTCTTACAGCACCAGTTATATTTCACAATCTCATCTTCCTCAAGATTTTCATCTCCTGTGATGCCACATTGCCCTAATGCTTCTTTAGTACTTTACTAATGGTTCTTGCTATGCAAGGACCCTTTTCTCCTTTCCAAAAAAACTCTGGCAGTTCTGCAGTCTCCAACTTCAGGCTCTGACCCAGCCTGCTCGGTTTTAATCAACAGTCTTTATGTCTGTGAGTCACACCCACAAAGCAACCTTCTGTCACTGATTTGGTTTTCAATCACCCTGAATGTGACAGCCAAAAAACCAAATCTACTTTTTTCCATACTACCAATTCATCATGTTCTCCTACTCACTCCAGTCTGTCTACAGAGTTATTTTGGCCTCCACTCCCTCCTGAACCAGACACTTTGTGTCTCCAAATTTGCCACTTCATCCTCTGTAGCTCTCAAATCCGGTAAATTTTTTTAATGATTGCTACTAATATATGCATTCTCTCTCAGCAGCACTTGTTACACCCTTCTCTTCACTATCACTTCAATCAGGTCCCTTCCATCCACACCCTGATGAGATCTTTTTCCAGTTCTGTCATTTTAAGCATATGACTTTTCTCCTGGATCCCTCAACCAGCTCATTCTCTTTCCATTTCATCATGTTTGAGAAATTTGTTGTCCTACACAATTGATGCCTCCTTACTTTGCTGGCCTTTATCTTCCTTCTTCTGGGGCACCCTCACTCACCTCACCTTGCAAGACACACTTAGTATCAACACTGTTTTTCTCCCTGGCCCTTTAAACACCCTTTCATTATATCCCTCTTTTATGGGACATTTAACCAGACGTTAACTTGATGTTTAACTCTCTACCTTATCTTCGATCTTTTGGAACAGTCCTCTGGATAACACAATAATACAATTATTAATAGCAAGGAGTTTGGGATTAAAAAAAGTCTTGCCAGCATTTAAGGGCTGCCAAGGGAGTCACTTGAGAAGGGAGAGGTACACAAAATCAGGGACTGAAGCCAATGTACCTGATTGCTGCGAAAACAAACTAAAATGGACACATAGCTAAACCGTGGCTGTTTATTTTCCAGAAGATTAGCAAAAATGGCAGGGCTGCTCATTCTTGTCTTCTGCAATGAGTTTTAAACGAAAACCCACTTTTACAGAAAAAAAAATACATTAAGACAGAACGAAAAGCTTATACAGAGAAAAATGCAGATTCTTATGACACTTACCCTACGATCCATTACACAGTACAGTTTTAGCAGGTTCTCAAAAGCATTTGAGACCCATAAATTAGATAAGGGTTGAAAACCAGCCATGTTCTCCTTATTATCTCTGCCACTGTATTTCAGTACCTCCTTGCAAATACCAGGTGATGTTGGAAAAATATTTCACCATTTCAGCTTCCACTCAGTAATTCATAGTAAAAGGACAGCCCTAGCTATTCAGAGAAATGTTTGAGACTTCTGATCTTAAGCATTGGTGAAACACTTTGGTTGTAATTTTCTGGACGAAGTCAACCAAAACTTTACCTTCAGAATAAGACAAAGTCAACCTTTTAAACTAATGCTCTTTTGCAACATAATCCCAAGGTGCTATAGAATGTATTAGTACTGGTAAAAGTACAAAAGTAATCGTGTAAGCAGTGCACAGTGTGCTTGTCAGGCAGATAAAGGCATTAAGTCTCTGTTCAAAGGAGTTACAAATGAAGGAAGATGCCAGTGACCAGTGCCAATTGATGCATGAGGAAGTAAATAGATAGTAACAGGGAGTAACAGGGAAAGCAGTTTGATGTATTTTTCCTATTACTGACCACAGAGTATTCAAACAATTTCAAACTTTAGTAGCAAAATTTAGGGTTGAGAAGAGAGGAAAAATGATCTTCAACCTCAACAGTCTCCCCAACTTTGCACACTTTTGAAGATCCAGCTGGGCAGGGTACTGTCTAGACCATCTTGTCTAGACAGTGTGTTTACCAAGAAAGGCTGGACAAGATGATCTTTGAGTTCCTCTTCAACCTGGCATTCTATGGTCTCACAGTACATCTTTTACTTGCATCACAATCAGTTTTGCAACACTTCTACCAGAGACCTAAGAATTAAAAACATAAATAGGAAACCTACAAGAATGTCAGTCTCACACATGCTACAGAGTCCTATAGAAAGTTCTCAGATACATGACCTCAAAGAGACAGACTGGAGTGTTCCCAGTATCTGTTTTTTCATGGAATGAATATGAGCATGGGGAGACAGAGATAACTGAGGCAGAAGGTTCTTGCAAAGTTAAACTTCTGCATCCTTATATCCATGTTGCTAATTCTCTACATGACCCAAGTTCTCAGAACCCAACTGTATAACTCCAAATGAATTTTCATTCTCCTACTTTTCTACAAATTGGGATCTCAACCTTCAGGCCTAATTTTTCACTACCTTAACTCCATACTTACCATTCCCATGTTAAGCCCTGTCCTGCATTCACCCATTTTGTTCCCAGCCTCCTGTGTATGCTGCTGGGGACCCCAGCACCTTTGGCAAACACAAACTGTATCCCAATACACAGGTTTCTCATGTTACTTTCATTACTTTGCCCTGAATTATGCATCTCTCTCTGCATCCATGCCCACACACAATTTTAGCACCACGTAAAGTCTGAGCTTGAATCCAACCTGCTGGCAGGGCCTTATCTCAAATTTCTGGTTGCATTATAGTCTCTCCTACTCTTAAATCCACATGGAAGAAGTTGGTGAGCCCCAAATATCATCCAGCAAGCAGCTACATTTACCACTTTGCTTTGCAAACAGGCTGATGTTCAGAGAAGCTTCCACTAGAAAAAAGCTCTTCTGACAAAAAAAATCCAAAACACCCAGAAACACACACACACGAATAACCAAAGACTGTCCACACAAAGGTGTCTGAACTTGCAACTTTGATAAAAAAATATGTGCATGTGTGTGCATGTATAAGATCATTTCACTGCCATCCACAGAACGTTAGGGCTTGGAAGGGATCTCTGAAAATCATCAAATCCAGCCTCCCTGCCAAAGCAGGATCACCTAGGGCAGGTCACACAGAAGCGCACCCAGACAGGACATTACTATAAACATTTTTCAGGTGAGGATGCAGAGGAAAACTTTCAAGCTTGCATCTCAAAGTCCTCCAAAAACCAGACAGTTATTTACATAAAGGTGCTGATTTAAGATAATTTCAAAGTGGCTTCCAAAGGCTTGGAGACTGATACTACTGTTTTTTTCCTGGTTCACACATAGAATTTATTTCTGGAATATTTGTGTCCTTGTTATGTAGCAAAGAACTGAAAAACTGCAGTGCCAATACAACAATCCTCCAGCAACAGCACAGATTTTTCTCAATATCACCATGTAAAATTACAGAAAACTTGTAACAGAAACAGGAGCACTGATCAATTTATGACATGTAACTGTAGGCATAAAAAGATAGCTGTTCAGACCTTTAGAACCACTAGTAGAACAAGCAGCTTGAAATTACGTTTTATGGTTCTCTTATTCTTCTTCAACAGTATTCAAAAGCGATACAGAATTATTAGCATGAAAACACCACAATGTCCTTAACTAATTTCCGAAGAATGCCCATGTTCTGCATCCAGGATGACTCTGATTGCCTCACCCAATACCTGCAATTTACATATCTAAGCACAAAAGGATTAATAGTATGGTCACTTTGGACAAGAACACTTTGCAAATATGTCCCTCCTGCTAATATTGTTTATCTTCTACCCCCAGTGCTTCTTAGAAAAGAACAGAAAACTTTTTTTACCACAAGGAATTAAATATGATTAAAATTTTATTTTTAGGAGTCTCTCAAAAACTAAGTGGAGGGGAAGCTGACATTTTTAACAATAAAGACTGAAAAGTGACTTAATCAGGAGCAAGAAGTATTTTTCGCCACTGTGAACGTGGAAACACCAAAAGAACATGACTTGCAGTGTAAATAATGAAGTTGGCAGCACAACAGTAGAAATATTGAAACTGCCTTAGGCCTCCAGCTCCCACTTATCTGCAGTGATTCTCCTCCCTTCAAAGGCAAAATGTCACCTGAAGTAACACAGCTGAAATTATACACCTTTGATAGCTGCTATTTGTCCAGGCTTTTGGAATAGAAATACAGCCATGTAAGTTGTTTAAATGTGCGTTTGCCTGCAATGAAATTAAACAAAAATCTAACTTGGAAACTTTGATGATTCACCAAAAAAGCAACTTTCATTAGCCCTTGGTGCTTCATGTACTATTTTGTTACTATTCACATACCAACACACACATAAAAAGGGTCGATACAGGTTCATACTAAGGGATCACCTCAAATTAATCCTTCTTTTCCAACAGTAGCCTGGGAAGTGTTCTTATACTCTTTCCACAGCTGAAGAACAAATAAAGAGTGATACTTTCAATGACACACACTGCCTTAGCTCACAGCAGTCCAGTTAGAGATTTTGACAACTGGAGATTGCTTCTGCATGGTTTTCCACTAACACGGGTGTGTCTAAATGTTCCTTGAACTCATTCATATTTCCAGCATCTTAGGTTTCTATAGCGTGACCTATAGCCTGACACTATAGGTTTCTATAGTGTGACTTCCACAATTCAGTTTATGCCTCTCAAAGACATGAAGAAGTCCTACTATATTTTTGGGGCATTACTTACCTAGGTATGTGTGCTGACCAAGGGTATTGTATCAATATGCCTACATTGTGTGAGACTTCCTGGTCCACAATTTCCCAACAATGCTTTGAACTCTGTTAAAAGAACTTGGACTAAGTGCTGACTTGCATTTCTGTAGTATTATAGAATCATCAAGATTGGAAAAGACCTCTAAGATCATCGAGCCCAACTGTCCACCCTACAACCCCTAACCACTAAACCATCCACTGTAGCTCTTCATTTACCCATCTTTTGAACACCTCCAGGGATGGTGCCCCCACCACCTCCCTGGGGAGCCTGTTCCAATGCCTCACCACTCTTTCTGTGAAGAAGTTTTTCCTAATATCTAATCTGAACCTCCCCTGGTGGAGCTTTAACCCATTGCCTCTTTTCCTATCACTGGTCACCAGAGAGAAGAGGCAGTGTCTGTCTCACTACAGCCTCCTGTAAGGTAGCTGTAGAGAGCAACGAGGTCTCCCCTCAGCCTCCTCTTCTCCAAGCTGAACAGCCCCAGTTCCCTCAGCCTTTCCTCATAAGACCTGTTCTCCAGACCCCTAATCAGCTTGGTTGCCTTTCTCTGAATCCTCTCCAGCACCTCAATGTCCTTCTCATACTGTGGTGCCCAAAACTGCACAGTACTCACGGTGGGCCTCACTAAGGCTGAGTTTAGGGGCAGGATCACCTCCCTGGTCCTGCTGGACACTGTTCCTGATAGAGGCCAGGATGGAGTTGGCCTTCTTGGCCACCTGGGCACCCTGCCTGCTCATCAACACACTCAGGTCCCTCTCTGCTGGGCAGCTCTCCACTTGCTATGTAAAAAAATGCTTAAATCATTATTTCACCAACTTCATATTTGAGTTTTGAGATCCTAGGATAAGTTCCATTTCTCCTTCACAGTCTACTCTTACAGAATCACAGGAACATTGAGGCTGGAAAAGACCTCTCATATCATCAAGTCCAGCCTATAACCTAACACCACCACATCAACTAGACCATGGCACTAAGTGCCACATTCAGCCTTTCCTTAAACACCTCCAGGGATGGTGACTCCACCTTCCCTGGGCAGGCCATTCCAATACTTGACCACCCTCTCTGTGAGGAAGTGCTTCCTGATATTGCTCACTTACTTTTCCTGCTCCAAAAATCTTTCTCTTAGAGTGACTTGTTCTGTGTCAGATCCTCTCCTTTTAAGGAAAGTTTAGTGTGGAAACCTTCTTACCAATGAACTTTGCCGTTCATTTAGCTTTTCTACCATGAACTTACCCTCTTTCTTTACATTTTTTAGTTGTAATTTTTACATTTTTATTCTCAAAATCTTTTATTCATCTGGGGTTATTAAGGTTTAAAAACCATTTAGAGCTTACTGTCCTTTCTATCCTATGTCTTTCAAAGCTTTCTGAAGGGATTTTTTTTACCATATACTTTAGAATTTGTATTAACTTTTTTTATAACAGAAGGCTTTTTTTTTTTAAAGAAACATCTCCAGTAGAAGAGTTGTTCCTTATTAAAATTTTGTTTTATTTATTTATTCACCAGCTCCTTTATACTGTTATATTGTGTTGCTAGCAGAAGCTCACTAAAGAAAAAAAAACAAACCAGTTCCATAACTATGTTTAAATACTGCTTTAGAAAAAGAGTTTTGTTTATTATATATTAATTTCAAGATCTTTAGCTTTTATACAACTTGAAAAATTAAAACACTCTCAATGACAAAAAAAGTAAGCACTACTTAAGCCCATTTGGGTATCTTCTCAACAGAACAGCAATAGACTCCTAATTCAGCTCTTCCTGATGAAAGATCAGACTTTGCAGCACAGGACAGGTAACTGTGGGAAAAGCTGAAGGGGCACAAACAAAGAATTCTCAGCTAGAAGTCTGAATGGGTGGGAGGAGGAGAAATCTGTCTTTAACTACACATATCAAATAACTGTTGAACTTAGGAGTTCATTTCCTGAAAGGCCAAAGAGAAAACCATTTAAAATATTATTTTCATAACGACTGTAGAGTAGGCCAGCAAGATCCAGAAATCAACAGGAAATTATGAGACAACCTAAACAACAGCAAAATCAGTGTTTTGATTTCTGTGCTTTAAAGACTGTTCTTCAGGTTGTCCTGAAAATGACAGTATTTTTAAAAGAAAGTAGGGTAAGATATAGTTGTTATGATCATATAACTTTGTTTTTCTCAGTCTCTGCTATTTATAATGAACAATTCTTACTGGTTTTAATTTACATGTTAGTATTTATTTCATCTTTATAAATTCAACAAAAGTGATAAAAAATTATAGGAAGTTAAAATTTACAATCTTGCTTGTCACATCTACAAAACCAGCAAAGTGTGCGTGTGTAAGTTGGGAAAAAATAAATATACATACATCCACAAGTCTCCAGGCTTCACTTATCACTGCATACTGGAGCCGATTCAGTACAAACCCCTCAATTTCTCTGTTGAGTTTGACAGGAGATTGGCCAATCTTCTTCATTAGTGCATATGTTCTTTCTACAGTAGAAGGATTTGTTTCTGGATGAGGCACAATTTCAACCAATGGCACAAAGTATGGTGGATTTACCTCAAGAAACAACACAAGAGGAAAACGTCAGCTATTAACAGATAAACAGAACAAGTCAATATAAAGCATCTCCATAGCTTGCTGCTAGCATGGCTGTTTTCCAGTGACCACAGTAAGCCTGATCTTCAGACCCCAAAAGTCTTCACCAATACAATAAAATCTGGTATATTAACTATTTTAAAAATTTTAATTAATCTCACATTAAATCTAACTTTCAAAACACCAGCAAAGTTCATGGAGCTACACTAAAGATGATAGCACTCAAACAGTACTAGAAAATAATATACTGACTTCAGTAACCAAGGTTATCTCAATATTCAGGCTGTTTGTTGCTGTAAAACATAGGGCCACCCCCTGTATTTCCAAATGAAGCAGGCATTTCCTTCTAGATATTCAGGAACCTTATAACAAAATTATTGCTAAACACCACCTGTAAAATACAGCACCTAATAGATAAGCTGCTTCTGGCCCATTCCTGTAAATATATGCTAAACAGAGTTGCAGATATCACATAAAAGATACTCTGAAAAAGTTGTAGAACAGGTTACCTTCAAATACTCTCCCTACTTAAAACAAAAAAAAAGGAGAAAAAAAAAAAAAATATTACCTCTCTCTGACTATTCCCAAATGTGTTTTCTCATCAAGTCAAAACCTTTCTGCCATGTATCTTTGAAATGATAGACATAAAAATTCTAAAGAACATCCTAGGAACAGCTAAAAGTTTTCCAGATTGCAGCACCAAGAAGTTCTCTGAAGGCTTTTCTGAACCCCATGTGTATCACAGGTTCCAATCAGGAAGCAGACAAGTTAATTCTTGAGAAAGAATTAAGAAAGAAAGCCTGGGGATATTATAAATGTCTTCCAAGATTTATGTTGACTGTCACCTTACTTGAAACATTCTACTTCATGAACCTGGCACAGATGTGTTCCTGAGCATACTGCTGGGGAGACTTAGAAAGACAATTGAGATAGGAGTGGGATAACAGATGTTGGTATACACTAGAGGTGGTAAAACATGGATGAAATTGGGAGTGGGGCAAGGTTTCTTAAAATGGGAAGGGAATTGCAAAGCCTTTCTTCAGGAAGCAAAAGAGCTTACCTTAGCCTAACAAAAGGAAAGTTAAGAAAGGATAGGACAAAGTAAACACAGAGAAAGCTGCCAACAAACATCAAATTAATTTTAATGAACTGTTAATAAAATTGGAACAAAAATTAGAAGACATAAACAAGTTCCAACAGGAGTAGTAGAGTTAAAAAACCCCACAAATATAACTGATAGAGCTTAACATATTTTTAAGGTGATTTGATTATACAGTTTCCTGTACAGCAAGGGACTTCATTCAATGGCACACGATTGCCTCTACCCCATTACTTCCAGCTGTGTGACCCTGCAGGCATGAGAAAGACTTGTGGAAGACCTCCACCAATAGATTGCCTGCAAGTGCTTGCAGAGGACAGCTGTACCTACAAGCATTGTGTGCATTTCTATCATACAACTGTGCTATGGGGTTGAACTGTATTATGTTCATTAATGTTTATAAATATGTAAAGGGAGAGAGTCAGGAGGATGGTGCCAGGCTCTTCTCAGTGACGTCAAATGATAGGACAAGGGGCAACTGGTGCAAGCTGGAGCATAGGAGGTTCCATGTAAACATAAGGAAAATCTTTTTCACTGTGAGGGTGACAGAGCACTGGCACAGGCTGCCCAGGGAGGTTGTGGAGTCTCCTCTGGAGACATTAAAAACCCACCTGGATGCATTCCTGTGTGACCTACACCAGCTGGCAGGGGGACTGGGATCAATGGTCTTTCAAGGTCCCTTCCAACCTCTAGCATTCTGTGATTCTAACTGCTGAACCTATTGCTATGTTAAGCACAGGGATGACCTCCTTCTGCCCTTTGGGCATTTAATTTCTCCTCAACTTGCTCACCTCTGCCAGAGGCTTTACAACTTTAGCTTTTCATTTTTCTGGTATAACAAAACTTGTTTTCACTGTGTGTTCTAGAACTGCTTGGTTCCTGCAGCTGCCATTCTTAGTGTCCTACTGTTGTGTTAGTAAGGCCATGGTTAAAATAGAAAACACCAAAAGCCAACAAGTATTACAAAGCAAGCATGTCTCCTGATAACAGATGCAAGAAGGCCCCTGAAAAAGTACACTGGCTCAGAGCTTCTTCAGTACACTCCCCTTTGAATGAAGCTGAGATTACTAGGAAAATAGCCTCAGTTGGATTGCAAAGTAATTTCAGAACAATTAGACATTTTAAGGCACTCCAGTGTATTTGCTTTGGCAAATACATATATCCTTACAACAGCAGCCTAGAAAATGTTTACACAGGAACTAGCAACCTTTCCAGATTTGATAAAATCTTGTTACAGTAATGGTTCCTATAAACATTGCAGCTCAGACCAAACAAGTCAACTTGTACACAGCAAGTTGAGAAAACTGTAAGCAAGAGTAACGTAAAATCAAAGACTGACCAGTAGTCTGAGATTAGGGCAAGAACTGGTTAAAAAAAAACCACCAAAACAACATCATAGCTACAGTTACTGAACACAGAAATCTAGAAGAGACATTATCTCTTCTCTTGCACTACAGAAAGTTACAAACCTGGAAACATGAGATAAGGAACTATTAAGTTTCAGACTGGAGAAAGGGTAAACCTAGACACAGATACATACTTTGAAGTTTTAACCCTTTAAAAAATTAAAAGGGGATGAAAACTAACTATACAGGAAGAAACCACTCCTTTTGTTCTTCTTGCTTCCCAGTCATCCCATGGTTGCTGGTGCTGGTGCAGGGGAATCAGAAAGATACTGACCAAATGCTTTGACACTGCAGCTCTGGGCTACAGGTAGAGGCATTACAGCAAAGTACTGCTCTATTTTGGTGTTCAGCCTGCCACTCCTAAGCATTCCCAGGGAACTGACATTTACTTTACACCCTGAGGTATGTCCTGCAGAGACAATAAGTAGTTACCAAATGGCAGGACTTTGCACTACCCTTCTTCAGATACTCCAAACCTTCCTAACAACAGTTCTTTCAGCTGATCTATCAAAGAACAGACTAACAATAGGCTAACAAAATCATTGGCTATGGAGTAGTAGCAGTAAATACCCCAGTGATCAAGACAAAATGCTCTTCCATGATGAGGACAGATGCATGAAACTGCTGTCTGGTAGCCCCCCATATAGCTCTACAAAGGGTCACAGGTGCCCTTCAGCATTTGGAGGTTCTGGTGTACCCTCTAGTCATGCTATTTCTGCATCCCTTCCCTCTCCCAGCTGGTCACAAAGCATGCAAATTCAGCTCCAACTACTATTTGTTCCATTTCATCCACTTGCTTTTCCTCTTCAAGTATACTGCTTCTGCATCAGAACTCTGAAGAAACCAGAACCACAAGCACATGCATCTCAGTGTTTGGATCCTATTGTTACCCAAGAGCAGCTGAAAAAAGATACTTGAAAAGACTACTGATGCCACATGAAGAAAGTAGGGAATTTTGTGAATTTATCTTCAAAACAAAACTATATTTTGAGAGCCAGTGGTTTGAGCAACACACAACAGGAGCACAACAGCTTCACAGGACATACCTTGACCTGACAGCATGAAATGTGGATCCTCTGTTTAGCAGATGCTGCTGCTTACAGAATGACTAAACTAATGCTTTTCTGAAAATTCCAGCCCCTGCACACTAAAAATGGCACACAAATATTCCAGATATCCTTCTATATCTCTCAGTCTGCAGGAAAGAGTTTGAGATGCAGTTTAAACACCTGTACTACTACAGAAACAAATAGTGCTGTCATACTTACAGGATGTGACACAATACACTGCTTAACATGCTTCAGGCCAGTGAACAACTTGCTGGGTAAGAGACAAGAGGTCGAGCTGCTCAAGATAACACTGTCACCAACAATAATGTCTAACTGACTGAAAATCTTCTTTTTCAGTTCCAGGTTCTCTGGTGTACACTCCTGCAATAAAAACAAAAATCAGTATTAGAAGCCTTTTACTTCAATAGTATTTATCCACATATTACAGACTGCACTGATCCCACACTGAGACCTAGGAACTCAGGACAAACCATTATGTTCGTTAGCCTGGAGGCCTCAATGAAGCTTAACACAAAAATACCTTCCCACATACACAGAAATGGAAATCACCACACACCACAGGAGACTGAGCACAAAACAAATTACTCTGCTTTGTCAAAAATACAGACTTTAACATAGGCACAGAGATAACACAGTATGGAGAAATAAGACCTGGTCTCCATTTTTTTTAAGAGAATCTCATATGGCAGAATTCAGTATTCTCTCTAAGACAGAGATGAATACCTGTATCATTCAAAGGAACACCAACTTAAAATCTCCAAAACTACAGCAGGAGATTTCAAGGTACAGTTCTGGAACCTGCACTGAAACATCACCCAGTGACCCTCAGACTTAAAAAGCTTATATATCTCCATGCATTTCCACTCAATGATTTCTGAAGTAGAATGCAGGCTAGCAGAATTTCTTCCAAAGCTATTGAGCATGTTCAGGTCTGCACTGCTGTATGAAATTTCACATGTATGAGCCAAGAGCCACGATCTGAAAGACAGCATGCAGAAGTCCACCATTCTGGGAGCAAAAACTGTATGGGGCAAAAACTACAGTGGATCCTACAATCAATAGGAAAGACTTCAGACTACAAGAAAAAAACAGGGGAACAAAATCATCTTGTTTTCTGAGTTTTTTGGAAGGGTTAAAAAAAAAAAAAATCCAAACAAGATACCTAACTCTCAAAACCTCAGCTTTTCCTTTAAAAAAACAGGGATCACCTGCTCTTTTCCAACTCTAACCTTATCTCACCTCAGTATTTCATTGTGTTCTTCCTGGTATGCTGAACTGCACATAAGGGCAAGGGAAAAGGCTACATATTTAGGCAGGAATGCCCAGGGCCAGAGTTTTTAACTCAGTAAATGGGTTAAAACAAATATGAGGTCTTAAAAAATAAGCAAGTTGCATGAGCAGTACTAAAAGTTCCACGATGCAGAGAAGATAAACAGGGTCATTTAAGAACTTCAGATAGAGCCCAAACTAATGGACAGTCTTATCAAAACAAAATTATACTCTGCTTATAATTCCAGGATCCCTGTGTGTTGGTAAAGTTTTAATACTTTCTTTTAGGAAAGCCAAAGCCAAAGAGAACTCTGCAGATACTGTTCAAGCTAATAAAAGAGTTGCTCTGAATAGGTTTATTGTGAACTGGAAACTCTAACCCTCCCCTCACATCAGATGATAATCAAAAAGGCAAACTCAAATCTGCTGGAAATTCAAGCCTGCCATGGTTATGTAAGGTTTCTGAATGGGCCATTTGCTTGAAGTTTCTAATATAGTGTCACAATTGTATTCAGGTTGTTGGAACACTGAAATAAAGTTTCTGTCCTCATCAAGTGTGCGATTATTTTCTCAGAGACACCAATTCCCTGAAGAACATGGGGAAAATGAAGCTCTAAACCACCCATTAAACAGGAACCTCACTTGCTGTCAGTTATGGAGCCTAGAGAGGTCTGAAGCTATTCTGTTTACCCTGAGAAAGAGAAGATCAAACAGTGAGCAGATAAGATACAGTTGTAAAGCTACCACAGTCTTGCTGAAAGAATCAGTGCAAAAAGGTTAGCATGAACCCGTATGCATTTTAAGTGACACTGTATATTTCTATGCCCTTTTTGCAGAGAAGATCACACTTCTCATTTGCAGTGAACAGTACACCTTTATTCCAAGGCCTGAGCACCTGAACAAGTTCTATGCTTATCTGACTTTCAATTTAAAATTTATTATACATCTTTTTAAAAGAGCCTGATCAGAACATGACAGTTGTTAATTTTTAAAACCCACACCTGGAACAGTTGTACTCCACAAAGGTAGCAGGCATTATATTATTTAATTACACCCAGAGAACACCTAGCAACTACGTGACCAGCCTGTGAACTCTTAAAGAACTACAAAGAGATAAACATGTACTAGACTCTCTCCATACCCAATCAAGCTGATTGAGGTCTAGTTGCCCCTAACTAAAAAGCTGCACTCATATGACACAAGCCCTTGAATGCCAGTACACGGAAACCTAGGGAATACTATCTGCTTAAATCCAGTGGCTCTGTGGTTTTGTACAGGCCTTTCCCACCATGCTGAAGTCCAGGGTTGTAGTCCTGCTTATAGACCTTCTTCTTCCTTGTAAAACAATAAACTCCATCATGTCATGGTCACTGTCACCAAGGCTGTTTAAAACCTTAACATCCCCAACCAGACCTTCTTTATCCATTAATACAAGGTTCAGCAGTGCAACTCTCCTTGTTGGTATTTCAACTAGCTGCATCAAAAAGTTATTATTGATGCACTGCAAGAGCCTTTTGGACTGGATATGCTTGGCTGTGTGGGCTTTCCAACAGATATCAGGGTTATTGAAGTCACTCATAAGTACTAAAGAGTGTGATCTATTGGCTGCTTCCAGTTGACTATAGAAGGCCTCATCAGCATCAAGAAGCCAAGCTTGTCTTCCCTGAAGTCCAGGGTTGTGATGCCACTTTTTGTCTTGCTTATCCTCTCAGGATCCTCGATTCCACTATCTCATAGTCACCTTAACCAAGGCTTTTCCCCAGCCTTCACATCTCCAAATAGTTTTTCCTTGTTTCTAAGGTCCACTCTTTCTGCTCCTCAACTGTCACCCTGAATGCATTCCAGAATGTGCCTGAATTGTCTGTGCTTTTCTGTGCTGTCCCTAAAGCCAGGGAGACCCTCGTCTTCATGGTGAGACTTCAACCACATCAGTAGCTCCTATGCTGAAGGGGCAGCAGAGGAGATACTGATTTGGTGAAGCCTCACCATAAAGACAAGGGCCTGCAAATATTAACTTCTTCCAGTTGTCTGAAGGCCTTTCTTTCCTGATTAGGTGGTCTGTAGCAAACACCTACCACGATGTCTTCCACAGTGGTGGTCCTCTTAATCCTGACCCACAAGCTCTCCATTGTCTCCTCATTCAAACAGAGGCAGTGCTATCTGCATACTAGCTCACTGCTTGTAATACCCCAGGCAGTTATTTCTCTCCTACCTTCAGTCTCACAGAACCTCAAAAAGCTGGACTTCACTGCCATGCTGCAGTTGCTACAGCAAGATTGCCCTGTAGCCTTGCCCCATGACACTGCAGTAAAAAATTACTTTCAAAATTTCTGTGACTTCCTTCTTCTCAGTAAATTCAATAGGGCTACAAGTAGCTGAAAGACTGTATAGAAGTCATAACCACTTGGATTGGTACAGGGATGCTCTTCATCTTCTGCAGTTAAGTGAGAATCTCCAAACATGCCACAAACCCTGGCTCTGTTCCTCTGTTTATAAACACAATTTACAGAATTTTAAGTGTTCTCAGCTTTTCAGTGACAATTAGCTGACAATTTTGAGGCAGTTTTGTAGAACAGTTCCCACAGTCAAGTAACAGCAGTCCTCTCCTCTTACAGAATTAAGAAATAGTTTGATGATCCAAAAGCTTCTGCTATCTCAAAACCTGGAACTGCTTACTGTGACAGTAAAGCTGATTACTGTGAAAGCTGATTACTGTGACAGTAATCACTTTTCATCCAGGTTTTTGTGGGCAATATTAATATTAAGAGGTGATTCTCCCCCCCCCCCC
>JAAWXA010000003.1:61640100-61653240 GCA_038090715.1 Florisuga fusca | reverse complement strand
CCCCCCCCCCCCCATTCCACTGCTGAGTACTGGTTCCAGTTCTGGGGTCCACAGCATAAGAAGGACATAGAGCTGTTAGAGGAAGTCCAGAGGAGGGCCATGAAGATGATCAGAGGGATGGAGCATGAAGACAGGGCGAGAGAGTTGGGGTTGTTCAGCCTGGAGAAGAGAAGGCTCCAGGGAGACCCTATAGCAGCCTTCCAGTATGTGAAAGGGACCTACAGGAAAACTGGAGAGGGGCTTTTTGCAAGGGCATGTGGTGACAGGACGAGGGGTAACAGATTTTAAATGGAATATGGTAGGTTTAGGGTAAAATTACGAAGAAATTCTTCACTGTAAGGGTCGTGAGACACTGGCAGAGGTTGCCCAGAGAAGATGTGGATGCCCCCTCCCTAGAAGTGTTCAAAGGCCAGTTTGGATGGGGCTTTGAGCAACCCGGTCCAGTGGGAGGTGTCCCTGCTCATGGCAGAGGAATTAGTTATAATCTACTAGAAAAAAATAACTTCCCAGAAAAGACTTCAGCCTTAATTGTTTTATTTTCAATCCGCCAAGTTCTTTTAGAATGCCATATTTCTAAAATGAAGCCTGATTTGACAAAAACCTAATTAAAGGAGGGACCAGTGGACTGAAATCAGCATTCAAGTTCTCTGTATAAAGGCAGAGATTAAAAATATCTGAAAAAGAGACTTGGCTATTTAGTTAAATGAAACATAGATTTCAAAACACTATTACTGTACTGCACAGTCAATTAAATTATTACTATTCCAAATAATTTAACCACATCTAGACAATACAAATGTTTTTTGGCAACAAACTAGTTAACTTCAGAAAGAAAAAGTACATATACTAAAATAATCCCTGCAAACTAAACCTCAAGTTATCAAAGTCAGATGCCACCTATTTGCTCCACTTGGATATGCATTCAGGCTGCTGTGTTTCTTGTTACCACTGTAAAGATGCATAGTATGTGGATATAAAAGTGTATCAGGATGTTAATTAAGACAAGGTGCCAAATAAAGATGGTGGGGAGAAAACATATTTACTTCAGTCTCATTTTTTAAAAGTGTTATTACCCTCACCTGAGGGTAGAGGCAGGGAGAGCAGACGGGTGGGAGACACACACTCCTCATCACTGTACAGGTTTGGGGTGCAGAACAGAAACATGAGACACGTACACACAGATGTTACTGAAGTAGTCTCCAGGCTACTGTACACCCTTCAGTGTAGCACAGGTATTTTGAACAGTTAAAAAATAGGAAGATTAAAAGGAAAAAAAATAAAAAAACAACCAAACCCACACAAAACCATGTCAGTTACCAGTCTGTGCTGCTTGATGATTATGTTAGAGCATGAGGAGAACTCAAACTCTCATCAGCTGGGGTCACAGGGAAAGCAGGGGGAGCAACCTGTCTGTGCACCACAGCAAGAAGGTGAGGTTAAGAGGGACTTGATCCTGAAACACTTGGAGGTGATGCAGAAATCAAAACCATATAGGATACACACAAGGGAACAGAAGCTCATCAGGCTGTTTGTCCTTCCCTCCCCTGCAGACATCCATTCCACACACCTGGGTGCTCAGCTTCCTCCAAGATGGTTTCAAGCACGTGTCCAAATACCAGATCATTGACAAAAGACACTTTTGCTGTAAAATAATTCTAATAAGCCCCAAATAAGCCCCACAACCTTGGCAACCAAGACTTTCTTTTCAACCTGTAAAAGAACTCCTATCCTATACACCAAGGGTAAGAAAGCAGGCTAAGGATAGTAGCTCCTTTAACTAAAAAGCACACTGGCAATTTGTTACTGATAGGACCACATTATCAAAATCTGACAATTTAAAAAAAAAAAAAAAACAGAAATGAAATAGAAAGGCATGGTCACACATGCTCACATCCTGGGGCTTCAGTTACAGCCTTTCTACAGGGTAGGTATGCACTGAAGTAAAATGCTTAACACAGAGCAGAAGAAAGCAGCATATCCCATTAGGATTTTAGCAACAGGTTAGCCCATTTTTGACAAGACAGTTGTCAAGGTATGACTGCTCCTGCCCTGGGATAGGGATTGGGATGAATAACCTCTGAAGTCCCTTCCAGCCTGGTTTTGGATAACTCTGGTCAGTGGGGCAGTAAAGGTAAAGGTGAATATTCTAGTAAAGTTAGGGTCTTCTCATACACTGTTCTGCTGAGGAGCAGAGGACTACAGGGGAGGCAGCCAGGGGGTAACAACACCCCAGTACAAGCTTGTTTGAACTGGTTTAAATTTCCATTAAAAATACAATTATAGAAGTATCTTACAGCAAATCTGCAACTGCCTGGCTTTTAGAAGAGCGTTAAGTTCATATTCAGAGAAGCTTTAATAGAATTCAAGAACATCAACTAAAGGACAGTAGATGAATAAGCTTATTACAAAGCAGTTGTAAAAACATCAGTTAAAGCACCAGTAATTTCAGGCTGATCTAATTAAAAAAAAAGAAAAAAGCTATAACTCACTTCAAATCTAAAGAAGTGATAAATTCTTCATTGTCCTGAATTTATGAGTTCATACCAGTGTGAAATCTGATGCTTCTTAAATCACTACCTGTTGAGTGACATGAAAGACTGTCTACACATGATACTGTACAAGTAAATAACATTTTGGTGAAGTGAAATCCAGCATTTATATGGAAACATTTTGTATTTTCCTACAGTTCAGAATTGCACCTTGTTAAGGAACTAAAGCAATAAAAATATCAAGTTACTGCCATGTTATATTGCTTAGAATAAATGACTGAATCTTTAGTACAAAATAGGATTTGAGGGGATACTAGTTCTTAGAACTCCATTTTCTGAAGTCAACCATGCAGATTTGGAAGGTTTTGGGGAACTGTGTGGGGGGTTTGGTATGTTTAGGTTTTAAGACATGAAACAAATGAAGTAAAGTTTTGTTTCATCTAGTACCAGTATCATGCCATGAAGAGATCCATCCTTTTCCAAGATGTTCATGTGTCCTACAAAACTTTCAAAAGGCAAATAAGCTGACTTGGCTGCTACAGAAGACATGAAGATTCTTTTTGTTCCCTTAGGTAAAGGGCAACATCATCTCAAACAGCTTGATTGATATCCTCCTCCCCACATCCTTTTCTGAAGATGGGACAATCTCTGTTTTCTTCTACTGTGATCCCATCCACCCTGAAATATAGGGGAAGTGCTCCAGAAGAGGCAACAGAAATACAATACAGCCCCATAAAGGAGACCAGGGAGAACTGAAAGAGTACCTGAAGAGCAAGATTAACTGCTGGGCAGGATGACAAGGCAATGACAACCTTCTGTAACAAGGAACAAAACTATACTCAAGTCTGTAATGGTAGACAACACCAATTGTCATACGCTCAGGATAGATGGGGGGTGAATGGTAGAAAGTTTGGAAGGACAAATGACCATTCAGCAGCAACACCAAGATAATGATGCTGGCATGCCCAAACATTACCTTTCAGTTCAACTCAAACATTGACTTATGTATTTTACATCAAGTCTTTGAGATCAGAAAATTTCAAACCCTAAAATCAGGAAAATAGCTTTCTCCACAAAGGCAGCAAGTCAGGACACATGCTTAACATCATCTCTCTCTGAAGCCAAAACATAATTTCTGGTACCTCAAGTCAATGTTTAAGATAAGCAGAGTAAAACCAGTCCTAAGGTTATATTTACCCAGCTGAGAACAAACAGATTCATGTTTGTCAGTCCAGTGCTCAGAGCTGACCAGTGACCACTCCAGAAGAAGCCACATTACAGCTACACTTGCACCTACACTTGCACACTCTGCCTTCCAGCAGATTTGTATTTATGGAAGTACATCATTAACACAGCTCCCACACCAGGATGGTAGTCTATCCTATAAGCTCAGGACATCTGAAGACACCTTCACCCATTGCTGCCTGCAGATATTCCCTCATCCCCAGAAAGAAAAAGGTTCTAAAAAAAAAAAAAAAAAAAAAAAAAAAAACATCTACTGTCAAGGTTTCCAAGTCAATGCTGGTTTACTACTCTGAGGCACTACCAAGCTTTCTGAAATTCAGTGCCACTGTTTTTCTAAATATGTCTAACTGGGACAGACAAAAGAAGCAGCAAGATCTAAAAAAAGACCAGAGTAAAAACCTCGGTACTGTTATCACCACTTCAAAGAGTTTACAAGGATGGGACTGGACACCAGGAACATGTGCTCTCTTTTTAAAAAGGGGCGGAAAAAAAAATATGTACCTTTATAAGGCTTTTAGATAGAGTTCCTTTACACCAAAAATTAATAAATATCTCAGACCACAGGTAAAAGTTACAACCCTAATTTCATCCCCTTGAATGCCTGTCGCCATTGTCCCATGCCACAGCAGAGCTGAGGGGTTTGGAGATCACCTCTCAGTCATCCTCCATGCCTGCTGCAACCAGTCAGCCAGGCTGACAATCCACCAGTGTACACAGCAGCTCAAGTGTCAGGAGTAAGATCCTACCTATAGTCACCTTATTTTCCTCTGAGAGCTAGTAAGCTTCATTATTCTGTTTGTAAAATGTTCCAAAGCAAAGCATTTAAAGAAAATGTTTTCATTTTACTAGCATTGTGGTTAAGAGATCATACAAGTGCTGCACTGAATTCTGCTCAGCTTATATTTAGGAATGAGACACAGATCTGTTTTAATAGTGAAATGTGTACTAATAAGTTCAGTACCCAATACGTCCATAAGGACAACAGAAAAAAGTCATTATATATTTATGCAGGGAAGTTAAAAACACAATATTAAGGAACATTTACCTCTGTTCCCTTTTTGTTCCCCTAGGGAAAGGGCAACATGATCTCAAACAGGTTGATCGATATCCTCTGCCCCACATCCTTTCCCAAAGATCAGACATTCTCCAGACAGCCCCATGCCAGGCACATTACAGTACAAATGTATCCCTTCGTTTGTCTCCCTGAAGTTACCAGTGAATGGAAAAGTTATTGAAGAACTAAAGCTTTTAGTGACAAAAAAGGCTTGCAGCGCATTTACCTAAATGCTAGGGGTTATGCACATATTCCAAGTACCATAGAAAAGTTCTATGAAATCAAAGTAGATGAATATTCAGTTTTAGAGCAAAAAATAGACTGAGTTCCTTCTCAAGTTGATGACCAATCAAAACAAGCTACTTCACAAAAATGCTCAGGAGAGGGAATATTTAAAATAATATGCATCAAGGCATACCTTGTTTCTAAGGGCTCGTTACATTGCTGTTACAAATTTTCTTACCCAGTCCTTCCAATTATTTCTGGCATTATTTCTGGCACTTTTGTATCTTCATTCAAATAATTTAAGAAGTTCCACTCGTTTTAAGTTATGTCCCATGAAAACAACATAAAGGGAACAGTCTGCAGAATTCATTAAAGGAGTGCAAAGATCAAGGCAATTTTTAAAGCTTGAAGTGGTCTTACTCTACCAAAGGGCAAATTTGAGATGTTAAGATTTAACCAACTGAAATCTAGGGCAGAGAAATGTAGTTCTCAAGGAAATCTTCTAACAAGTTAATCAGTAGGTTATATAATTAAGACAGAAAACAGAGTCCTCTGTATTGATCTAACATTAATGCTCATTTTACGTTCATTTTCAAGAAGCCAGAAGTCAGAACACTTGCATTCATAAGTCAAAATTAGTACATTTTGTCCTTCCAGGTCCTCTAGGCAATGTTTCACAAGTTTAATTCAGTTAAGCCAGAAAGGAGTCTGTTCATTGCTGAAATGAGGCTTTGAGCCTAGAATTAAGATTATTCAATCCCATTTCCAAGAGGAAATTAAAGACTAATTCAACTAATTTGCCCACTTAAATTGTGTATTTGTTTACACTTTGTATCAAACCAAAATGCAATGCTATGGTTTGAAACTCACGAATATCATTGTGTTTCACACATTCATTCCCCACAGTCATACTGCAGCTACTCCCTTTAAAATTATTTTTATTTATATGCTCAATGACCAAAGGGGTTAGGGGAACATAAAATAGTAACAGGAAGCTTGAGTTTCTCTATGTAGACTGTTGCTATTCAGAGACTAACTTCACAACACACAGAGAAGCCAGATTCTTCTCAGAGGTCCGTGGTGGTAGGAGGAGTGGCAAGACACTAAAGTTGTAAGAGGGGAAATTCCAATTAGATATTAAGAAAGAAATTTAACAGTGAGGGTAATCAAATACTGTAACAAGTTGCCCAAAGAAATCAGAAGTGCTTATCCTTCAGAGATATTAAAAATTCAACTGCACAAATCCGAGCAAGTTGAAGTAAAAATTGGTCTCACAGCAGGTTGGCCAGATGACTTCCACCAGTCCCTTCCAACTCATAATTACTTTTATTCTGCAACATTTGCCCAATGCTTGCTTCATAGATCAGTTGATGGCAGAGATAGGGATGGATGATGCAGCCCTTGATTTAATCTGAAGTAGCACACAGGACCTTGTACAAAAATCTTACTGCTCCAGAGCCTAAGAACAATCTCATACTAAGATTTGACAACTCTGCAGGGGTAACAAGTCAGGAACTCCACCACAGCTGTGCTTAGCTTCAAAAGAAGATATTAAATGAAAGGGAGGATATAGTGGAGATGCAAGGTTGGCAGTAAGAAGGGTCAGGTACAGGCAGCACACAGAGAAAGTAAAGACACCCTGTGGACACAGTGGGTAGTAAGAAAACTTGAAAGAGCAAAAGAAAACAGGCAGAACTAAAAGATGCTACTAGATTGAGGACAGCAGCCTTCACAACATTACATAAATGGGGAAGAATCAAAACAACCTTTTCACAGCAAAGTCCTGATTCACAGACCTCGCAGAATTCTCTAAAGGAACCAGCAAGCACAGGAACCAGAGTCATGTAACTGAAGCAGTGTGAATTACCAGAAGTCTGGCAACAAAAAATAATAGAAGCTTTCAAGTGAGTTAATTGGTCATATGCAAGCCAAAAGGTCCTTTCATGGACAGTAACTGGCCAAGAGGTAGTAAACAGACAGTAGGAAGAACAGTCAGTCCTTATACAGTGGAAGATGCTGACTAGTACTGTTTCTACATTGCAGCTAACCAGACTGTTGGACTCACAGCCTTAAGCAGTATAAATTGTAAACTCTTGGGTGCAGCACACATGCACAGTTAGTGGCACAGTTAGACATAGTTAGTGGTACAACACTGGAATAACACTGGGGGACCATGTAAGGTAGAAGATGCCAAGTCCAACGCAAACTCATTCACACCTTCTCCCAGAATTTGTCCCCGATTTACCTGTTCCCTGAACTATGCCCATGCCAGTGTGCATACTAATAATTAAGCAGCCACAAACTATCAGGTTTAGTCCTATAGCTTTTTCCCCATCCCAATTTTACTTATATCTATTCCAGTCCTATATATCAGCCCTATTTGTAATATTTTTTAATACTATCATTCTGTCAGATGGCTGGTTTTGTCTACAGTGGTTCCCCACAGCTAGAACAGAAGTCACCCCTGTGCAGTCATGCTCCCTACTTTCCAGAAGTTCCTGGAAAGGCAGAAAGGTGTTTTAGTCCCAGCCCTAGAATGTGTGGTGTTCCCTAAGAGAGAATCTCTACCCCAAGAACCTTCTGCTGCCTCACCTCCCCGCATTAGTTAGTCCTTCTAACAGGTACCACCTTTGATACAAATAGAGGTCAGCAATTTTCTCTCAGCTTACTGAGCCACCAGCCTCTTCCAACATAACCCAGATACTTGCCAGGACTTTCAAGTGGGGAAATCCTGCACAGAGGCATCCTCTCCCATGTCAAGATATTAGGCTAGAACTAACTTTAAATAAGCACAGCCACTCTTATATGGTCAGGATGTTGAACACCCCGTTGCCCATCAGCTGCACTTCACAATTCTTGATCATCTTTCTCAATTGTTTGCTACGAATTGTCAAATCTTTGCTTACCTGAATGAAAGTAGCACCCTCTACTGCTGCCTTCAGGTCTGTACAGGTGCTAATGAGAGAAAACTGCTGCTCCACACTCAAATCTCCTTTCAGGAATCCTTTCTCCTCCAGGTCCTTCATTTGTTTGCTGATAGAAACAATATATATGCATTTAAGTATTTTATCACTGTTAAGCCACTATCAATTTTTAAAAAGCTTCTTGACAAACCAGTAGTTCTACACTATTTCCAATTCCACTGCATGTATTTACACTCAAATGTATGGATTAATTTCAGTAATTTCTCTCTGCTCACCCATCTTCTAAGATTTTTTTCCTTCAAGCATAAACAGCTCTTAGATGTACTCTAAAATCTACTCTTAAATGCAAGGTTGTCACCAGTTCAAACCTACTTTCACTGGCACTGGATCAGCAAGAGTTTTTCTACTCATATGTAATGGGAAGAGAAGTTCCTTTAGATACTTCATCTATTACAGACAGCAGCTCTATTGTTATGAAGTGCAACACTGTTTAGCTGTATAAGAACAAATAAATACATTCCATAGAGCCAGGTATCCTTCCCAAAAAACCCCATACTACTACACAGGTAATGCAGAGCAAGTATTAAAAAATTCAAGTAGTTACTCAACTAGGTGGCCAGAGCTTGTTCAAGTACACATCAGTGGTGAGGCTGGGCACATCACTTTCTCAGAAAAGGTGTCTAAAGTCTGAAACACTCAAATGTCCACAAAAGCAAGCCATTTTCAAAACTTTTAAAAGTCACTCTAAGGAGCAATTTCCACAGATATTAAGTGGGATTAGACTATCTGATACACTATCTGATCACAATCAATGTAAAGTTATTTGAGGTCACAGTTAAATCAGTCAATTACCTCAAGCCAGAACTCCTCTGAGCCTTTGATTATTATTCACCAAAAACTGCTCATCATGAAGAGAGGAAACTGAGGTAATGATTAGCAGCAGGGAAAAAACAAACAAACAAACAAACACTTTAAAAATCCTTTCCTCTTTGTACCAATCTAATTCTGAAGCTTTGGCTTCACTGTGCCCTCAGATCTTTAGCTTGAATAACAGTATGTTATCCTGCCCTGTCCCGGGAGCAACCCCACTAAAAATCAAGACAAGGAACACTCAGTAGTAGCAGTTAACAGTAGCAAAAAATGCACAAAGCAGTTCTGCTCCAGTTTTAGCACAACAATCAGAAGAAATCAAATCCCTTCAGATCAAAGTATTTCAAATAACTTGGTAGTAAGATGTCAAGAGAAGCTCTCTTGGAAGTGGTAAAGGTGAAAGAGCACCTCCTAAACCTGAATATGCACCCATATTTCAAACTGGGAAGAAGAAATCCTGCAAAAATAATCCACGCGTATACACACATAGCATCAACTCTTAAACACATTAACTTCCCCTCTTCAATTAACTGCTTCAGCAATTAACTCCAGATAGTAATTTTCTGTACTTGCAAGTTCTAACACTTCCTCTGTTTTTGGCAGAGCTGGTCATGGACAATGATTTTTGACTCTTAAGCAAAGCAAGCCTGGGTGAACAGCAAGGCACCACATTCTGTTTACATTAGACAAGAGCTTTGAAAAAGTTCAGTTCATTCTCAGCTGGAAAATGAAGCCAAGTGTCACACATTTTTTAGACACTGCTCAGGTCTGCCCTTTTTCATCCGCTGGTATCCTTTTTATTTGGCACCAAAATTAGTATTCCTACCAGTTTATGCAATCAGAAACTGGTGCAGAGTTCCATTAAGAGCTTTCTGCCTCTTTTTTCAAATACAGATGTAGTTAAAATCTCAGACCTTTCCTACTCAAAGCTTAACTACTCAGAAAAATTCTTTTCTGCTAAGTTTTTGGTTTTTTGTTTTTTTTTTTTTTTTTAAAGCACTTCAAGAAAGAAAAACAACGGGAAAAAGAGAGGAAAAAACAAAGTGCTCAAACATACAACCCTCCAGAAAGCATCACAGAAATAAGCAGGAAATCCATCAAGTTTCTGGATGAGTTCCCCATTTTGTTTCGTAACAACACAGCAAATGGACAGTTAGAAAGCCCAGACTTGTCTTTCAGCAAACTGCATGGTAAGGAATAGGAAACAGGAAACTTCAGCTTCATTTTCCAAGTTGCCAGGGTACACCACAGCTAACTATGCAGGAGTTCCATCCAAGACTTAAGGCTTCCAGCATTCTAAAGGTGCCAGTGATTCATCTGTGAAGAAGCAGGTGCACTGAAACAGAGCTACAGCACCTAAACTAAAGCATCCAAACTCTGGACTCCTTCACACATTTTGTTTGATGAGATGGTAAGGAACCAATCATAGAATCATTTAAGTTCAAAAAGACCATTAAGGTCATTGAGTCCAATTCTTAACATGACACTGCCAAGCCCACCACAAATCCATGTCCATAAGTGCCAGATCTACACATCTTTTAAATACCTTCAGGGATGGTGATTCAACTACTTACCAGGGCAATCTGTTCCAGTAACCCTTGTAGTGAAAAAAAAAAAAATTCCTAATACCCAATCTAAACCTCTCCTGGTGCAATGTGAGATGTTTCCTCTGACTCAAAAGGTCTAAATTAGCCATTGATCAGAATTTACTTTCTCAGGTGCCCTTGCCTAAAATCAGCATCCTCCTCTTCCTCATAGGCTATACAGTGCTTAAAAAAAATAAAAAAAAATTTAAAAAATTAAGTTTTAAGAAACCACTACATAATTATTTCTTCCTTTGAAGAAGGGGGTAAAGTTCTTGTTCACTTTCTGTGCAATATGACAAGTCTCATACTCCCTGCTCCTCTGAAACTCCACACTGTGACTGGTAACTGAGGCATTCAAAAAGGCCAGAGTGACAGATTAGGAGATCTGACATTTAGCACCCATCTCCTGCTCTGTACAGTTCCTTCTCTACCAGTGATGACCATCCTACCCTTTCTGCTCTTCTGTGATAAGCCATTATACACTACACTGTGCACCAAGAACATTGGTTCTTAATTAACCTGCGAATCACCATCTTCACACTTCGAAACTTATGGCTGGATAGACTTCTCCTCCTTAACAAAAATGCTAGCCATTTATTTAAATTGGCATAGTTATTTAAAGCATGGAATAGAAAATACAATTTGTGAATTACTTGAATTTTGCCTTCCCTCCCTGGAATTTTTCCCCCCCTCCTTTCACCAACACACTTATTGACATTCTGGCTGTCCGCAAATTAATTTTAATTTTTCCAAATGCTAAGACCTTCTTGATATTCCCCTTGGATTTCAGCTTGCCCTCACTACTGTGGCAAAAAGAGAGAAATTCCCCTAGTATTTATTTCACATCAAGGCACAAACCACGTTTGCACATAAGAGCAGTGCACCACTGACCTCTGCTGGATGACTTTTTATTCAAGGCAGCCTAAACTTCAGGGTGATCATCCCTGAGGAGGGCCACAGACTGAGGTCACTGCAGCCATATCCATAGAATACACAAGAGTTGGCTGCGTGCAGCTTGAAGACTTTGACTAATACCTTTGAAGAATGAAGATTTCTTATCTGTAAAAAATACAACTTCCTTTTAGAGCCCACAGTTTGTCTATACCTCCAGAATTTTACTGTCCCTGACTACCCATGTCAACACTACTCTGGGAACTGAGCCAGTATTTGCTTCAAGATTAGGCACCCGTTCTGTAACAACATTCCTGATCACATAAACTGCCTGGGATGCTTGTGCTTACAATCCCCATTCTAACAGTCTTTACAGGAGGACCTTGCAAGTGATGCTAATACTTAACCCACTTGTTCACACCCCACTGCCTCACCTTTATCCACAGCTACAGTGGATAGTCACAGTATTCAGCACACATTATTGCAACAAGCAAATACTTGCAAGATGAAAGACTGTTGAAGCACGAATTTACTGCCCAAACCAGCATAGAGAAATGAAGGAAGATGACAACACCAATATTATTCTTCACAAGTTCAGTCAACCACCACTGTCAAAGACTATGGCCATTAATCAGTCATGGCATGAGACTGCTATCTAGTGCTTGATAAATGAGAGGGCATGGCAAAAAAGCCTGCCCCAAATGGTTACTCATCCCATGTATCTAGCCTGAGTCACAACAGACCAAGTAGGAAACTAAAAGGCCCGATACTGGGACCAGCTTGCACATAAAATGGCTCAAATATTGAGTTGCAAATGGCCATCAGAAAGCCTTAGTGGCCATTTCCCCACTTTCTACTTTCCCTGTACTAAAGGTAAGTACACAAAATACCATCAGGAAAAGGCTACTACACTCTACTACCTCTTGAAAGAGCACAGCTGGACTACAAAACTATGTACGTTTCTGTCCAGACAGGAGAAATCCAGTGCTGTCAAATGCACTTCATCCACAGTAATGGCAGTGTGCTAAAGAGGGACAGACACACTTCTGAAGAGGGACAAAGCAGTTTATGTGATCAAGAGTGCTCCTATTGGTTGGGTGCCTTATCTTGAAGCAAATAGTGGCTCAGCTCCCAGAGGTCCTAGGAAGTCTCCAGTTCAGCTTGCACCTGAAACTAACATAAGATGAGGTTATCCTTGGTTTGGTGCCTTCAGAAACGGGGAATTCCTCAGCCTTTTTGACAACCTGTTACTTCTGCAGCAAGATCACGCCTTCAGGGTTACAATGGTACTAGCATCAGAGAAACAGGGTGGGATGGCTCCTGGGTTACTGGAATGCTGGAATGGAAGGATTAAAGGCTCTTTACTAAGGACAGGCAGAGGGGCTGAGGAAGGAGTGTCACCCCTTGAGTTGAACACCCAGGGACCAGGTTAGGAAACTAAAACCCTGGCAGAATTAAATCTGGTCAGGGACATCAAGGGCAACAAGAAAAGCTTCTATAGATATGTCACTGATAAAAGTAAGCATTAAAAAATTGTGAGCCCTTTTCAGAAGGAAACAGGAAACCTGGCCATCCTGGAATATGGAGAAGGCTGGGATACTCAGTGACTTCTTTGCCTCAGTCTTCACTGGCAAGGGCTCAGACCACACCACACACATCACAGAAGGCAAAGGCAGGAACTGGAAGAACGAAGAACCACCCATTGCAGGAGAAGATGAGGTTCAACACCACCTAGGAAACCTGAAGCTGCCTTTTATAGCTGCCTTACCATGCCTAAAGGGGGAGGAGGAGGCTACAAGGAAACCTGGGGAGGGACATTTTCATAGAATCATAAAATCATAGAATTGTCTGGGTTG
>JAAWXA010000003.1:61471179-61630923 GCA_038090715.1 Florisuga fusca | reverse complement strand
CCTGGGCGGGCTCCCGCCATGTCACGGCCAACCCCATTGGCTGCTGCTACGAGCGCTCCGATTGGCTCCGCCGCGCCATTCCGCGGCCGCTCCTCGGGCCGCCGGACAAGGAAAGAGCCCGCCCAGGGGCGGCCCGGGCAGAGGCTTCGCGGCCGCAGGTCTCCTCCCCCACCCGGTCACGGAGAGATCTCACCGTGTCCCTTCACCTACCGGTGACTCTCACCTGGGTCGAAGTCCCAGATCGCCTCCTTTCCCTCCCCACCCTCTCCCGGCCGCAGGGGCACAGCCATGGCATCTTCTCCCACAGGATCAGCGGAGTCCTCCCCACAGCTCGCTGTGCCGGCAGCGCTGTCCCGGCCCCGGGCGTGTTCACTCCTCAGGCTGCACCGTGAGGTAGCAGGAGGGTGCGTGGTCTTTGCCAGGACAGAGGCTTGCCTGTCCTATCCCAAAAGGGGGCATGACAAGGGCAAGATTTGAACCTACCATTAAAATGGGTAGACCCCAATGGCCGTGTAATCAGAGGCATTCAGGTACCCCCAGGTGATCTCTCAAAGAAACTAAAACACCTGCGAGAGGTTGGACCTTGGGATTCACAGCCACCTTTGAGGACACTAAATGCCCATCTCTCTGAGGCTAGAGACAGTACTAGAAAACAGCAAGCTCCATTGCTCTCTGCTTTCCACAAAGCAGAATGCCAAAGTAAAATTCAGATTTGAAACAAATTTCATACTTTTTAATTAAAGAAGGCCGTATTATTCTTAAAAAACTTTCTTCTTGAATTTTGAATCAGGAATGTATTTTCACTGCCCTTGGTTTTTGCTTTAAGATTGTGCAAAAATGTGACATTACAACATCAGCATAATTCTTCAAGATCTACTGTTCCTACTGGTGCTCTGCATTAATTTTTTCTTTCTAGTTTTGTGTAGTCCTTACTCGTCTGCATATTTTTTTTGTAATTATGATGTACATTCCTGAAAAGAAACAAAAGTTAACATTTTAAATGGTCCTTATCAAAGATTATATTACTGTACTCTTGATAGAGCTGAGAAATATTGGCAAGTTTTACTGTGCTTCTGGCTTTCTGACAAAAAAAATTACTTTGAAAATTCATACAGTTGTTCCCAGAATTTGAATATTTGTGTATAATTTCTTCTAGTTTATAAGGAAAAAAAAAAACAAAACCCCAAACCAAAAAACCCTACATTATCACTTTTTACATCCACTACTAACTAGCACCTTGATAATTCCAATATTTAACAAAGAGACAGAGGTCTCAAAAGTATAAATTCCTAAAGGCTTCTTTACCTGCTGCTTGGGTGCTTCTGATTGTGTTTGGGGACAATGAGAAAAATCTAAAAACTATAGGGTCAAATATATATCATAGAATCATAGAATCAGATAGGTTGGAAGGGACCTCAGAGATCATCAAGTCCAACCCTTGATCCACTACCGCTGCGGTTACCAGACCATGGCACTGAGTGCCACATCCAGTCTCTTTTTAAATATCTCCAGGGACAGAGAATCCACTACTTCCCGGGGCAGCCCATTCCATGTCTGATCACCCTCTCGGTGAAGAAATTCTAATATCCAACCTAAACCTCCTCTGGCACAACTTAAGACCATGTCCTCTTGTCTTGCTGAGAGGTGCCTGGGAAAAGAGACCAACCCCCACCTGGCTACAACCTCCTTTCAGGGAGTTGTAGAGAGTGATGAGGTCTCCCCTGAGCCTCCTCTTCTCCAGGCTGAACAGCCCCAGCTCCCTCAGCCTCTCCTCATAGGATCTGTGCTCGAGTCCCTTCACCAGCCTGGTTGCCCTCCTTTGGACCTGCTCCAGGACCTCAATCTCCTTCCTGAACTGAGGGGCCCAGAACTGGACACAGTACTCGAGGTGTGGCCTCACCAGGGCTGAGTACAGGGGCAGAATCACCTCCTTGGACCTGCTGGCCACGCTGTTCCTGATACAGGCCAGGATGCCATTGGCCTTCTTGGCCACCTGGGCAGATGAGGAGTCACAGGCAGAAAAGGGAGTTTAGAAATGTATATTTCTTGTACTGAAGCTCCTAATTTGTGGCAAGTAACTCATCTGAAAAATTTTCCCACCTTAATTCTGTTATTCTGTAAATTTCTTATGTCCAAGGATCTCCAATCTGAAGTTTCTGTGTGAAAGTGGTTCATGCACGGAATGTGAACATGCTCACACAAGAAGTGATAATATCTTAATACTTCTTTATGTTATCTTTGTTTCTCTTGTTGGGAGCCAGAGTAGAAGGACCTTTCACTCCTCTCCTCCCAGCCTTATCTCTTAAGAAAGGACTTTGAGGCTGAAAGGTGAGCAGCAGAAAGTCCTGACTTTGCATAATGTTCATAAACCCCGATCATAAAAAGGGTTTTCTGACTGATTCTGCACTGTATATCATCTTTGCAGCTTTCTTATGTCATTAGCATAAGGCAGTAAGGGTAAGTCATAATCAGACCTGTAAAGTGTTCTCTCTTTCAAAAATACCACAGGCATGTCCAGAGAACCTTGTTCTATTCTATTTTCCATTCAGGCATGGGAAACTTTTCTCAGAGCATAATGATTTGCTGTGGTCAGATCAGGGTTTCTAAAATACCAACTAAGAGGAAGCAGTAAAAATTGTTGTAGGAATCATTTTCTGAGACATTAGGGCCTTTGATTTTTTATTTAGTTTCAGAGACTATGAGAGACGGGAAGTTTCACTGACGTTTTTTATGTGTGGCCCAGCACCTGGAGTGAGCAGTGACTGTGATGAAGTCTCTGCCAGGAGGTGCCATCTGCCTCCCAAGAGCCATGCCTGCTGTGGGAGCCTGCCATGCTCCAGGGGCATGGAGCAGCCCTAGTGTGGAGCTCAAAAAACATGCTAAAGGTGCTTGCTGGGAGGAAGTAGTCTCAGGTATGGAACGTGTGCTTGAGCACAAAGTTTGACAGCTATGCAAGAAGCCATTTACTTTACAATGGCAGATTTGCTTTTCTCCCATTATAGGATATCCACAACATAAAATACCAGTTTTCACCATAAAATGACCATAAAAAAGCATGTTAGCTTTGTTCTTGGGAAGAGGCACAAAAAATTTTAAACTAGGTATGAAGATGGGAGAGATGTGCTGGTGTTCCTTCCAGACTGAATTATTCTATGATCCTGTAATCCTAAATTCCCTGTTATGAAGTCTAGAATTTGTCCCCGATTCTGAATTTTAATTGCTGTCTAATACTTCAAAAACCGTAACTACTAATAATCCCAGTAATTTTACCTTTAAAGTTGGTAAATATCATCCACATCTCACTTTTATTTGTATACAGCAATGTAACATCTAGCAGACAACAGGTCTGAGATAATGGAAGAACATAGAATAGAATCACAGAATCAGACTAATTTGGGTAGGGACACCCTACAGTACATCAGGTTTCTCAGAGCCTCGTCAAGCCTCACCTTAAATAGTTCCAGGGATGAGGCTCTAACTGCCTCCCTGGGCAACCTTTTCCATTTTTCTGCAACCCTCATGGTAAGGAATTTTTTCCTAATGTCCAACCTAAATCTACCCTAATATAAAACCATTGTTCCTCTATCACTACAGGCCCTTGCAAACAGGGCCTCTCCAGCCTTCCTGTAGGCTTGTGTCTGGCTTTAGCTCAGCTGAGCAACACTAACCCACCTGAAAAACCTGTCCATAAAACTTCAGAGCAGTAGGTTTCCTTCGAAAACCTGGTCATGGATTTTTGGGGCCTCCTTCTCGCAGTTACACATGTTCAAGGACAGAATTTTCTTGTTTAATTTGTGGAAACGGGATGAGGATCGGCTTTCTTTTTTTAACCCAAGACTGAGGACGCCCTGCTGCCAGGACCAGCGGGACTGCCAGCAGCTCCGGCAGACGAGCGAATTGATCACAGGAGCAGCACCGGCCCACTCGGGCCGCTGTCCCCCGCGGGTCCCCCTCAGCCATTTCCCGCGGGACATCACCCTCAGAACACCGACGCCCACACCGGGGAAGCCTCCGGCAGCGGCTCTGCGCATGCACCGGGCTGGGGGGCCACCCCCGGCTGCGCTCTGCCAAGCAGGCGCGGGGCATTGCGGGGCCGCGTCCGTCCCGCTCCCCTTAGCAACGCGGCCCAGCCCGGGAGTGGGCTCTGAGGCGCGCTTGGGGCCGGGGCGGCGGGGCACGGGGGCAGCGGAGAGAAAGCGTGTGCGGCGGGGGGCCGTGGCGCGGTTGTGCTGGTTCTCTGAGTCTCTCGCCGACCTCCGCCCTGTGCTCGGCGCGGCCTGGCCCGGCGGTGATCTCCCGCCGCTCCGGGGCACATCGCCGCTTCTCCCGATTCGGGCGCTGTCTGGGGAAACCCACAAAAAGGAGCGGTTCGGCTCCGGACCGCGGTGGCCCTGCTTACGGCTTAGAGGAGGCCCCAGCCAAGTGGGAAGCGTCGGGGGACAGCATCCTCCCCCCGGAGAGATCCGGGCCGCAGCGCGGGGGCCTGGCTGAGCCTTGCTTACTGAAGTGCATCCATTTCATACCATAGGTGGAATTAAATGTTACCTTCTTCAGAGTTTGGGGTTTTTTGTGAAAATAGCCAGCCAGGCAGAGCGAGACCTCCTTAGTATCCTCACTGAGGGAAAGACCACAAGGTAAATGCAGCCGTTTCGGACACTAAAGTTTTTGTGAAGATAGACATTGCAACCCAGGCTTCTTTAATTCTGGTTTTTAAAAAACACTTGAAATGGCAAAAATTATATGGAGAATGTTGCATATAGAGAATAGCTGTGGCCGTGTTTGTACAAGGATGCAGGCGAAGGAAGATTTGAAGTTAGAAGAGATGTCTTTCATTAGAGTGACTACTATGGTTTCACATTAAAAAGGCAAGCTTTAGAATATGATAGAATTACCTTAAATATGAATTATCCAAGAATGTAAAGATACCATTCTAAAAGTAATAGTTACTTGTTACAAAAATTATAATGATGTGTATCTTGTTTTCATGACTAGTATAAATACCTAACAAAATCTAACTATGAAATGATGTAATTTACTATTGTCTGTGGGCAAACCCTAGTTTTTACAACTAATCACACCTTTTAGTTTCAAAGGCAGCAATTAAAATGAAGTTGGAGCTCTTTTGAACTTGTAAACCTTATTACTATTTATATTTTACATTAAAAAAAAAAACAAACACTGAGATAATACTTGGCATGCTAAATGTTTCGCAGGAAAAATGATGCAAAATGTGCATCTAGCTCCTGAGGATGATGAAGATGATCTTTATTCTGGCTACAATGATTATAATCCCACGTTTGACACAGAGGTAAAGATATTTGCTGTTTCCCATCTTTCGCATATGTAGGAGTTTGACTTTGAAGTACAAGATAAGAACAAGTGGGTAAAGTAATGCACAAGTGTACTACTGCTTTGAAGTAAAGTTTTCTTTATTTAGCAAGAAATATATAAAGTTTCACCAGGATCTTTTTGCATAGGGTTGTTTTGTTGTGGGTTTTTTTTTTTTAAGTTTTCTATTCTGATAGAATACTTGTGTGTGCCCCATGGCAGATCTAGTATGCTTTAATGGCTAGAATTTATGAAGTATAAAATCCTAGTTATTTGATGTCTAGATGCACATTCAGGCACATTTAATGTGGTGTTTCCCAGACAGCATGCAGCTGCAGGTTTTTTGACAAAGGAGGCCACTTATTGGTCAGCAGGTCATTGATGTCTTACTGTGTTGCACCTGAAGGGTGGAACAGTGGAGTGGAGTCCTGCAGGTCTCTAGGCAATCAGTAGAGCATCTTGGATGACTTATGGTAACCCTGCTTTCTGGTAACTCCTTATGTAGTGGAATTGGAGCAATAGAGGGGTCATCTGGTCAAAATGCACTGCCCTGCTCAAAGCAGGGCCAGCGTTGCAAGACTCAGCATCTTGTGTGAAAACCCAGTGTCAGATTCATGAAGTTGCAGCATGACCTCGGAGACATGAGATACCTTAATGCACTGGCAGGCATTAATGGTAAAATTTAGAAATAGTGCTTGTAGTAAGCTTTTAGACATAAATAAAATTTATCACTAAAGTTCTGGTTCCTCAGTATGTTTTTATTTTTCAGAGAATAGATGTTTTTACATCTCCTGATCTAAAAAAAAAAAAAAAAAAAAAAAAAAAAAAATCAAGTAAAATATTTTTGGAAGACTATTTTTTTTACAGATCTGCTTTCAGTAGTCATAAGGTCCTGGAATAGTGGCTTTGAGTGCTGTGGTTTACAAAAGCCTGATGTTTTTATTTTATCTTCATAGGATTTAGAAAATGATGTAGCTTTTCAACAGGCAGCAAGGACAAGTCATGGTAGAAGACCACCTGTAAGCATCTTTTAAAATACATTGCAGTAGTGAAGATCTTCTCTAGAGTCCTAAATAAAATTATAAAATGAGATAAAACCATGTTAAAGACCGAAATGATCTATTCTGAAAGGTTTAATTTTCTACACATGGGATTACTCACTCAGACATAAAAGCTTGTGATGCATACTAAACAGTGGGATTTAGAAAACAGTGGATTATTGTTCTCGTAATTTTTATCTTCATAGTAGTGTAACTTATATTTATTCTCACTTTCATTTAGCTGTGACTTAATCTTATATTTGTTTTCAAAGCTAAACATGAAGTTGGCATCAGCACTCTAGAAGTACATACTGTATGTCGAAGTAAGAGCTGGAACTGCCTGATTAATGCTAATACTTTGCTAAAGTATCTGGAAATTTAAAGAGAATCCTTCCTATAATAATCAGAGCATTATTTCTGTGAATCTAATATAGAAACTATATATAAAGACTGATAATTAACACGTATGGTTGTTAATTGTTTGTTTGTTTTTCCACCCAGTTGACAGCCAAAATTCCTGGCACATCAGCTTCAAGACCTTTAGCAACTGGATTGGGGGTATGTTTTTGTTCTGTTGTATTCTTAATGAAAATTACATGCCTAATTAAAAATAAATTTGCCACTTAAACAGTAAATGTCTTTCCTTTTTCTAAAAGAAATATCCACATACATATAAAAAAATTGTGATTTTGTACTAAATGGAGTTCATCTTGAAGTCTGCCAGACACTGGCAGTATATTGCATATGAATACCATAAACGGGGATTTTGGCATGAATTTATGTGGGAATTAGGTCAACTTTTAACACTCCATGTTGATAAGACTGTACATAGACTTTACAGGCTTCTAATGCTTTGTGAGTGCTGGTTTTAAACAACTTATTTTTGTAGTCAAAGGCAGGTTTAACTTCGTCTATGGGAAGACCGATGACAGGAACTATACAGGTAAACATTTTGATATTTACATTTTATACTAATTTGGATCAATGAAGTTTTCTGATAAGTGTTTGAGTTTGATACACGTATTTAAATTTAATAAAAATAATAAAATTATTACACTCTGTTTTGTCCTTTTTTGAAAATACTGTTGTCAGAAAGCATGATGGTTGTTAGGAGCAGAGGGTTGGAGGCCAGTGTAGTGTGTTTTAACACTTGTTGACATGCAGTGAGTAATCTGTAATTGAAATAGAAGAGAGGTAGATTCTGGCTAATGTGAAAACTGATAGTCCTCCAGCAAAGCTCAGGAAAGGGCTGAGTTTATATAAAACTCCTGGACCTATGGTTAGACTTTGTGGCTGGAGGCTCCAGGTAAAATCTGGTCAGGGTCATTAAGGTTTATTAGTGCACTCAGTGTTTGGACAGAAAGGTTTACTAAGCTGGCATGGGGTATGGTCATTTTTGTGTTGGGAGGCAATGTATGGTAATAAGTTAAAAATCAGGGAAAAAATGCTGTATTTCATTTGTTCCTCTCTTCATTTAGGTAAAGTAAAACATTCTGATCCATAATATCATAGGATTCTCTTCATTATTAATAAAAATGAAAAAAAGAAACTGAGTTCTGAAACAGTGTGGCAGGAAGCTAGAGTACATTATAGGTCAAGACCAAAAATTCTGAAGACTTTTCTAAAAGTGAAAGATGTTTGAAAGTATTCTGAATACATATAAAGTGTATACAAAGTAATAAGTGTTCCTTTGTGTCAGTTACAGTTTACAGATAGTATTTGCTTTTCTGGTTTGTAGATACTTACCAAATCATAGATTATTTGGTTGGAAAGGACCTCAAGGATCATCTGATTCAAGCTTTCTTGGCAAACCACAGTAGATTATGTGGCCCAGCACCCTGCCCTGCTAAATCTTAAAAGTATCTAGTGTTGGCGAATCCACCATTTCCCTGTGGAGATTATTCCAGTGGCTGATTGTGAAAAATTTTCCTCCTTTGTCTAATCAGAAATTCCTCAGGAGTAACTTTTACCCATTACCCATTTGTCTTTTCCATGTGACTCCTTGCAGAACAGCAGTCTCCACCTTTTTTGCAGCCACTCTTTAAAAATACCTGGAACATGGTGAAAATGTTTTCTCTTAAGCCTTTTCTCAAGGCTGAACAAATCCATATTATATGATTATATCGTTTGAGAAATAAAAACATTTTTAAAGTACTCGGGTTACTGAAGTGGTAACAACTGATTTTTGCATGTAAGGTTTTGTAATGTGTAACTGAAGTCTATATTGTCCACAATCTATTTTTTAGGAAGATTGTTTTAATATGTATTCCTTTTTATTTAAGGATGGCGTTGCTCGACCAATGACAGCAGTGCAAGCTGCAGGTTACACTAAGGCAGCTATGAGAGGTATGGTTTGCAGAAACACCCAGCTGTCAGAGGGATGTGCTGTTTTACAGTTTTCAGTACCCTTAATTTTGCAGGTTCTTCATTTGATCCGCTTGGCCAAGCAAGAGGTCCTGCTCCACCTCTGGAAATGAAAAATTCGGACAGGTGTGTTCAGTTTTGTATGAAATTATTTCAGAGCACCAACAGCAACAAAACAATCCAAGCATGAGTGGAGTTTAAAAACAGGCAGTTACAAAACTCTTGCAAGCCCAAACTCTTAACTTGCTGGAATATTACCAGAAACATTTATGTGTGTTGTTAGCTGACTTGCCAGAGCAGTTGCACTGACTGAGGAATGTTTGACTTCAGCTCAGCAATCTGGGCATAGTTGTTGCCACACAATTGCTGTGATACTTTTATAGAATTGTGGAGGATTATGAAAGTGTGTGACAGGCAGGGAACATCATGATTCATTCAGCTTTCTGGGAAGACCTTGGGGGAATTTTGCCTGCTGTTTTTCTTTGTTTACTCTTAACTTAGCACTTCAGGTGAAACAGGTTGTGAAAGTTCTGCAGACTGGTGTGAATGTTGGGGAGTTCACTGAGAACAAGTCATTGAGCTTTTTAATACACAAAAGTTGTATTCCTTAAATACAGCTAAATAGAAACAGGGCATCCTACCAAAATGTTTGGCTATTAAACTGAGGAAAAAATCTAGGTGAATGACAACTGTTTATTTGCTTTTGCAAATTATAATTTAGACTTTAGAGTCATCCATGCAAATAGAGGTTCAATTAATTGCTCTTAATACAATAAATGTTTACAAGGTGTTTGGTTTGAAAATTTTACCAGCCCATCTATTTATTCTCTCTGTATTTCTTCTGAACAAATTGGGCCCATGAAATTCATATTGCTGTCTTGTTCTCAGAGGATTTATGTTTTCTCAAGTCTCTGGTCTCAAATTAAAAGTATGACTGTGTTATCTTTAGAGTACATAGTGTCAAGTTATATTTTGTTTGATGGGAAGGCCAGCTAGTGACATATGATACATCACTATGTTGTTTTGTTGAGTATATCTTGCATAAAAGCCTGGAGTTTGCAGTTATGGTACCAGTGTTAATCCTTTTATTGTTATTTTTATTTCAGCTCAGAAGAGAAGATTAGGCAGTTGGAAAAAAAAGTGAATGAACTTGTTGAAGAAAGCTGCATTGCCAACAGCTGTGGAGACTTGAAATTGGTAATTTTTCTGGATTTCATTTCACTTTTGGTACTATGTGAAGAACAACATGAGTAGATAGATGTTTCAAACTGACTTTAGTTCAAACATTTAAAATTATTAAAATCATCTTAATTCTTATTTTGTTATGATTTTTCTAATCCGGTATTGTGTTGCCAAAATAAAAAGAAGGTAAGAGCTGCATTTCTTGCTTATATATTTAGTATTTCAGAGTTACAAAACCTCCTTTTCCTGTATTTCCATTGGCTTCTTCAAATGAGTCTGATCAATCAGTCATACTGGCACAGACATGCCTTGTCTGACCTACGGACTCTGTGGTAGTGGGTGACCCTTCTTCAATACCAGACTTGTAATTGACATCTTTGCAGTATTTGATCCTCAGATGTGTAAGGATCTCGTCTGAGAGACATTCTGTTTCCTTGATGTTGCTTGGGCTTTTTGGATAACGTCGTTTTCATCCAGAACTGGTCACCTGAGTCTGACAAAAAGGTTTATCTATGCACACTCTGAGTCAGACAATTTTGAGTCTCTCTTAAGGTACATGGTGGATGCAGCATAATTTAATCTTACCTCAGCTGTCTTAATGTATGGGTAGCCTAAGCTGCAGTTTGTATCTGTTAAGAAGAATGCATCTTTCGATAGATCATCTCTGTTCAGAAATCTTTGGATTGGGATCCAGAATGTATTCAGCTCTAAGGAACGACACTGGACTCGGTGACAGTGAGGGCTGTCTAGGCTTGAAGGGACTTGACGTGCTCTACGTGCACAGTGAAGGCCTCCTTTAGCTCTTTTGTGTAAGGTGATATTGTGTGCCTGTGTGATGCATGCATAAGACTGCATGTTGTTTTTACAATCTTATTTTTATTTGGTGGATTTCTTAAGTAGTAATTCTTTATTTGCACATTTCAATCCTGTAGAGGAGATGCTCCATGTTACAGTGGTGAGGTCTCTCTTTGTTAGCAGAGAAATACCCACTGTTTCATTAAGCATACCTGATTCAAGGTGTTCTCCTCTCATTAAGACATCAGCTCCTCTCTTTAAGACATCTAGTACAGCAGCAACATACTTGTCAATTATTTTGTCTCATGTAGTGAATATTTTCAATTGCAGAATAGGACATTTGCCCTATTATAGTATGACTGGAAGATTAAAGTTTTCTTGAGGACTGTCTTTCAGGATGGGCAACGTCCCATATCTTTTTACCTGCTATAAAGAAGTTTGTATCCATTACTTTTGAGAAGAAAGCTTTCACAACTCTCTGAATGCATTTTTATTTCTCTGGTTAAAAAACCTCTTCAGTGTGTGCACTGATTCCAGTGATTCTGATGAAATGATGACAAGATTGATGATCTTGATTATGGTAGGTCAGCCTAGGCAGTTCTGGTGTCATGATGATACCATATGGTGTCTAGACAGCCTTCATCCTTGTGCCTTCTGGGACAAGGATCTGGGATCCTGGTCTACCTCAGTCATACTCCTTTGCAGTGATTTTTTTGGATTATCTGTTGACCTAATAGCCTGATAACTCCTTTGGAAGCAGGGATTTCACTTAACATGTCTTTGCCTGGCAGTCCACAGTGTAGGGAGTTTACTTCCTTGGGGAGTTAACAAGAAGGCTTCTAGCAGTGGAGCTCGGAGCCTTACAGTAGACTTAAATCTGATGTTTAGACTGGATGGATCCACCTTTCAAGGCAACAGAGATCCTCTTATGTTGCATTTCTGTAGAGCTTAGCTGGCGCTGGTAGCTCCTGATCAGAGAGTATGGAAGAAGTCTACCTATTTCTTATGTTAATTTAGGATAAGTATCCTTACAGACCTATCCTAATTTATTTCTTATCTAATGTCTGAATTTCACCTTCACTAGAAGATGAGCCAACCTGTTTTGTTAATTCTTCTTGGACCTCTTGCATGTATGGCCAAGAACATTCTTTGTTTCTTGATGTCAGAGAGTTGTTTCTTATGTAGATTATGCCAGACCATCCTGAGAATCCTCTGGGATGTCTGTGTTAGTTTCTGACAACTCCATTATTCTGCAAAAGTCATCAAAGTTGCCAATTCATTGTCTATAAAAAAGCCAAGCTGGATTTGTCTTCTCTCATAAGGACTAAGATTCAGGCTAAAGCTTGAGAAGTACTTCTTCACTGCTAGCTGCAAAATAGCACCTTGTGTGCAAGCCATTTATAATCATCCTGCCCTTGCAAAAGCATACAAGACTGCTAATTGCAGATGTAGACATGGAATGTTACTTGCTTGAAGGGTCTTGATGCTAATCTGCAGAAGGTAAAACAATAATTTTGGAGTTACTTGAATAGTAAACAAACATGTGAAATACCACTTGTGGACAGATAAAAAAGGGGAGCAATTTCCAAGCGTTGAGAATTAGTCAAGGTGTATGTATAGTATACATGTCTATAACATGCATATTTATTTCCTGCCTTCACTTCCTTCCTACACCTTCCTGTGCTGGAATTCTGCAGCTAAAGAAACAAATCAAGCTCAAATGCTTCCTCTTCTTTCTTCTTTTTTCTTGTTTCTTTGTTTTTTTAGGTTTTTTCCTTTCTTTCTAATACTTATGTGCACTTCTATGATTAATACAAGTAGAATAGTCTTCTATGGTCATGATTATAGCATATACATGTGTGACTGCTCTAAAATTACACAGCTAAGCAAACTTAGATGACTGTACGTCTGTGTACTGGTAATTAACACCTTTCTGTGAGTTATATTGATACTTTTCAGTCTGTGGGCTCAGTCTGCATCTAAAGAAAATGGATATGGGTATATTATTTTCATAGCTGTTTTGAATGTATTTTTGGGTTAGTAAGATTGAAGACATTTCTAAATTCTTTTATTTTATTAAAGGCTCTGGAAAAAGCAAAAGAGGCTGGAAGAAAGGAAAGACTATTGGTGAGACAACATGAACAAGCTGCTACTCCAGAAAACATCAACTTAGACCTCACTTACTCAGTAAGTGCTTAGAAATCTTCCATGTGTGAAAGGTATTGATGGCAAACTTCCTAAAGAGACATTTCAGTATTTGGTATGTGTGTTAAATAAATAGTTAAGAAATGTGACATGCCTGGAGAAGAAAACAGGAGAGATCAGACACTGACTTCTACTTGAACCATAAAGTAACAGAGAACATATTACATGAAATAGGATATATATATATAGGATAGGATATATATATAGGATATCCTATCCTATATAGGATATATATATATCCTATTCAGGATTTAGTAATATATCCTATATAGGATATATATATATATATATAGGATATATATATATCCTATAGGATATATATATATCCTATATAGGATATATTACTAAATCCTGAATCATAAAGCAGTCATTTAGATTTACACTCTGGTTTTCAAAGTAGTAGACTTTTTTTTTCTTTAAAAAAAAAAAAAAAAAGGATACAACGTAAATAAAAATTCTTAAGGGGTGTTTGAAGTTATACTCCAGGTAGCACTGTAGAGAGGAAAGAATTAACAATTAATATTATTCATAGTTGGGCAGACCTATTTATTTATTTTACAATGAAGATCAGAGTAAAGCCGAGGGAAAAATGTGGAGATGCTTTACCTGACATCAACAGAACTTCTGTTTTGAAACAGCAGATTGGAAAAATTCTCTCCTCATGAATTGAGACCACAGGTATTAGGAGTGTCTTCCATGTGCTGGAAGTCATAAATTGCACACAGTTGCTATGAGTTATCTTGTGTGAATGTTTTTTTAACACCCTTGCATTATAACATTCTGATAACTTAGATCTAAGGTCCACTTTGCATGACTTTTAATGGTAGTTTTTGAAGTACAAAGATAAAAGAATTATCTAGACTAAGCAGATTAGAAACTTGTTTTTTTCTGGTAAAAGCAATACTTCCAAGGTAAATTGATTTGAAGTTATCATTCTAGTTTTTAATGTTGAGAGAACAACATACATTCTTTTACCTATAATCCCTTTTGTCTGTAGGTCCTTTTCAATCTGGCCAGTCAGTATGCTGCTAATGAAATGTATGCTGAAGCACTGAATACTTACCAAGTTATAGTGAAGAATAAGATGTTCAACAATGGAGGTAGGGTACATTCCATGGTGCATTAAGAATCAGGTATTCTACATTAGGACTTTGTGTGCAGAGATCACAGAGATTTCATCCCTTGTGTCTGCCAGAGTGGACAACAGATACCCATCATCTCTGACTTGGTAGAACTTAATGTGGTTTGTCTGAGCTAAACATAAAGCCAAATGTGTAATTTTCTCATGCAGCACACACTATGTTGTCTGCTCTAATACTATTCTTTTCTCTTTTGCCTCAGCTTTCCCCTTCTGAAGACTTCTTCTTATCTATCTGCATATCCTTGAGACTCCTATAGTGCACTTTTCTCAGAAATGCTTGTTTGCAGCTGTCTTTCTAGACAGCACTGTAAATATTTCGTCCCTCGATACCCAATCAAAATCAGAATACATCTTACGCTGGTAGTTCTTTTCCAGATTTCATTACTGCTTCATCTCCTCCTGAGTGTAAATTCACAGGAGGCTGTTCTACGAAATGTTTCTTTAAAGGGATGCTGATACACTATAATAAAAACAAATTTACTAGAAAGCTGTTCTAATCTTCACTTTGAAGCAATTTTAGAATGCTGTAACAATACTTTTAAAAGACTGTAACTCACTGGCTTCTTTTGATAGGTAGACTGAAGGTGAACATGGGAAATATATATTTTAGACAACGGAACTACTCAAAAGCTGTCAAATTCTACAGGATGGCTCTAGACCAGATTCCTAGTACCCACAAAGAGATGAGGTAAGTTTCTACTAGTAGGGATGGTTCTGAAATACAAGTTTGGGTACAGTGTAATTGGATAGTTAAAAGTATAACCTAATCTCGGTGTCTTTCCTTAGGATTAAAATAATGGAAAACATAGGAATTGCATTTATTAAAACTGGCCAGTACTTTGATGCTACTTCTTCATTTGAATATATAATGAGCATGTCTCCAAACCTGAAAGCAGGCTTCAACTTGATCCTATGTTATTTTGCTGTTGGAAATGGTGAGCAAATGAAGACAGCCTTCCAAAAACTGATTGCAGTTCCCTTGGAAGTGGATTATGATGACAAATACATTTCACCAAATGTAAGTTTGAACCAAATAGGCTGTGTTTTTATATGCTGTGTCAGAAGAACAGGGGAGAGACATCAAATGCCTGGACTATCCTGAGCATGTGAATCAGTGTGTATTTACGTATCTAAAATAACTCCTTACCAGTCTGATGTTAGTATGGCAGTACTGCTTAGAAGTGTAAAATAATGTCAATGTTCAAATCCTTTTTTCCTCAAAAGACATGATGTACATAAAATCCACATTACATGATTGTCTTCATAATGCATTTGTTGAAATTTTTCTAGGCCACTTAGCCTCCTTTGTTTAAAATTTTATTCAAATATTATAAGCTAAAATAGAGGGAGCAAAGCAATTAGTGAGTTAATTCAAGTGATCTCAAGTGAGTACTAATAAAAGTTGTAATACTGTGATGTTATTTTACAGAAGAAAATTTTAGTTAAGTTCATATATTATTGTAGTTTATTAGACTTTATTGGAAACTGATCTTCCTTTGTACAATGTTCATGATGTTAAAGAAAAAAAAAAGTAATTAATATATTTAGGGTCCCTCTTAGATATATCCTTTACAGAAAGATTAAGACAAGCCTTTCGTGTCCTCTTGGCAATCTTTTATTTTTAGTGATACGAAGCTTGCATTTTCATTCCTAAAGGTCAAAGACATAATTAATCTTTGAACTATTGCACCTTAAGATTAGCTGTTGCTTAGCTGTTCTTTATGCTTTGTTCTAGCATAAAGAAATAAAGTTTTAATATATGAAGCACATATGAATGAGGAAGGGGTGGCTGCCCATCATAATTGTATTAGTTCTTTTAGAACTAACAGAGATGTGTGATAGAAACCACAAGATGATCGTGTGGGATGTTGTAATGAGAAGGTAGGACTTCCCTGCCTCATGCATGTGACATTGACTACACCTGTTAACAACCCTGATGTGAGCTATGGCCAAATAAGTGAGCAGAAGAACCAGATTAAAGCTGTTGTAATGCCAAATGGCAGAATTTGTGTTTGGAAAACTACTTTAAATTGAAGCTAATGTTTTGAAATTTGAAAAGTAAATAACTGATGTTACAGACTGTGTAATTTGCATAAATTTGTGTTTACTGTAGTATTGTCCATAAAAGAATTAAAATGCATGTATATGGCATAATTTGCAGTTGTTTTGTCCTCCTCCAGGATGATGCACATACAAATCTACTGATTGAAGCCATTAAAAATGACAGCTTAAGACAAATAGAACGTGAGAGGTAATGATGGATTCAGTTCTTTCTTGACTGTGGTGCCACGAATTTTAGCTTCTGAAAATACTATTAGTCTTCTCACATGTCCACAGTTCTTGTTATAAAAGTGTTCTTACAAATCTTAGATAAAAAACACACTTGGATGCATTGGTTAGATTGCTCAGTTTAATGTACTGCACTGTGTTAGTATATCTACCCCAAACACTTACTTACAGGTTATGCTACTTAAAACTTGTAGCATTGTTGATTTATTTATTTTTTTTTTTAATTCAACTACAGCATGCAGTGAAAGGAAACCAGGGCTTTATCAAGGTATAGGGAAGCAGCAGTAGCAGGGTCTGGTTGGATTGACTTGTAAGATGGTCTTGAATACAGGAAGAAGAAGAACAACATTTGTTTATTTTTTGTACACATATTTTCAAAATGATAACATTTTTTTGTGTTGGCTTTTGTGTCACCTTTTTCTTCCCTTAGGAAATCCATGGCAGAGGAATACATCATGACAGCTGCTAAACTCATTGCACCTGTAATTGAGACATCTTTTGCAGTGGGCTATGACTGGTAAGACTCATGCAGGGCTTGTTTTTGTGTAAACTATATGTCCATCTCTCCTGCTTGTTACAAAACCAGATTAACAATCATGAACAGCCTGGGAAATATTTTGTTGTACATCTCAAACATAGTGTCCAGGCTGTTTTCAGTGTGTCTCTGTAATAATCTAGAGAACAGCAAAGAAAGCATTAGAGTCTCTTCTGTGGTGGTAAAAATTCGTCTCATTGTAGCATTGAAACTTAACTCTTGATTATACATTTTGAACCATTACTTGTTAGGAGAAAAAGAGCTTTTTAAAGTTCTATTTGAAAATTCCACTTGAAAATTCAGCAACTTTTTACAAGTTTTGATAGACAAATGCTATGCAAAGGGCTATGTTCATTACTCTTCACTGTAAGTTTGAAGATAGCACAGTGAAGACTTGGGGTGCCTAAGAAGTTCTCTGTACTCCATAGAGTCATTATATCATTATATGAAGCACTGGGATCTAAATATTACTGGAAAGGTTTATTTGCATGTTATTTATAATGTTTGTAAATGTAAGCTTAATTTACTATTTTTCAAACTTTTATACACGTGTATACTGTGATAGGCTGATAATGCAGTTTACCATTTTGACTTTTGTATCCACTTTATTTTTCAATTCACAGTTTACAATTATTTTCAAGTTTTGCAGGTCCTATAATATAATTTAGCAATGAAGCTGTTTGCACTACCATTAAATAATCTCTCAGACAGACATGTTTAGTCTGCTGGAATCCACAAGATGTTTTTAATAGTTTAATAATTATAATAATCTTGTAATTTCCCTGCTTTTTCCATTCTGAGTTACTGGATTAAACAGTAGGTCTTGTGAAAATTAGCTTGCTGCTTTATAACTTGCTAGCATGGGTAAGTCAGATTTGTTTGTTCTGTATCTTTGTTCAAGAAAACTGGAAAAAGTTGTCAGATACTCAGTTTCCTTAGTGTGCTATCCACAAAATACTTGTCATGAAGTAAAACACTCCATATCTGTTCTGGCTTGTTAAAAAATTGTGGTCAGATGTGTTGGATTGCTTTGTTTATATCAGGACAGATTTAGTCTCCATGCTGAGGTATTCAAACCTGGTGAAGAAGTTTAACCAGCAGCTTGGGCTTAGTTGAGTCCTCTGAATATTAACTGTTCTTTTAATCAATTGATTTTATTTACAGAAGCAAAGTGGGGGCTAGTAATCATCATAGAATCATAGAATGGTTCAGGTTGGAAGGGACCTTAAAGGTAACCTAGTTCCAAGCCCCCTACATGGGCAGGGACACTGTCCCCTAGACCTGGTTGATTGAAATCCTGTGCAGCCAGTCTCTGAACACCTCCAGGGAGGGGACTCATAACTTCTTACATGGAATGTGACATGATCTTGGCACTCATCTGTCGTGTTCCATAAGGAACAGTTGGATAGTGAGATCTTGCATTTTGGGGTTAAAAGATGTTAACAGTAGCAAATGAAAACTGATTTTTGACCTTTCTTTTATTAAAGACATCTTTGCAGAAATTGCTTTTTTTTCAGTATAATTTTTCCTCTCTCACCAAAAGGATTTTGCATACTTGTGTACTTTGCGTAGAGTCTGTCCATATGCCAACCCAGTTATATCAGGAAGCAGTTTTGTTACATTAAAATTCTGTTGGCAAATTAGCCAAATATTGGAAGAAAAGAAGGTTTTCTACTGCTTGAAAAAAAAATATTAAAGCAATTACAGAAATACCCCACAAAATTGTTCATTTATTGTGCTTAATTCCAAACAGTTTGAGAGAAGAGCATATGCATACAATAAATAAAGGTCTTGCTTCAAATTATTGGGCAATTTTAAAGTACACCACATAAACCCCTGGAAGTTGGTGTCTGTGACTGAATGTCTAAACTGTCTGCTGTGTTCTGTCCTAGCTCCATTTTGCAGAGACCCCAAAATAACTTGGGGATGATCAGAAGGATGTGTATGTCTATAGTTATTATTATCTATGTCAGCAACATAATCTGCTGTCTCTGGCTTTGTTCACTAAGCTGGTTCATGGCTTTGGTACTATATGCAACAGGTTTGAAGAATCAGCTGATAAAACATATCCAAAGAAAATGGTTTGAAAAACTATCTTAGTCAATATCTGTCATCGAGTATCACTCAGAGATGAAAAATAATGTGATATTTAGGCATCTGACTAAAAAGAGAGACCAGAGATACTATTATTATTGAAGTAAGTTGTGAGAATAACATATTTGTTTCAAATATTTAAATCAAAATGCTTTTTGCCTCTGTGAAGAAAGAAGAGCTAAGGATAACTCCTTGTGGAAGAAATTGGCTGAAAAAGTGTGTAACTTTAGAGTGGCATTTGCACAGATGCATTTTTTTTTTACTTTCTTTCTGTTACAGGTGTGTTGAAGTAGTAAAAGCTTCCCACTATGTAGAGTTAGCCAATGACTTGGAAATAAATAAAGCCACTACTTACTTGAGGCAGCAGGACTTTAACCAGGTATAGTAACTTTTCAGATTGTTTCTTTTTAATAATCTGTTGCAAAAGCCACTGCATAAATCATTCTTTCCCTTGCTGAAAAATATGCTAATGTAATAACTATGTTGATGCTGCACAGTAATAACTTTACAGAAACACTGAAAAAAGATGAGTTCTATCTAAATTAAATTTCTGACACAGAAGTTACAGTGAATGCAGTTTATATCAAAGTTAAGAAACCTAAATTTTGTTGTCTTCAACTGGGTAAAGTCATCAAAAGAGTATCTATACTTGCAAGTAGAAGTACAGCTTACTGCTCAAAATGAATTAACTGGCTGAAGTTCAGAAGATAAATCTACCAAAGTCTTTGTGATTTTACAGTTTTTATCATGCATTATGTTCCCTTTTCATAATTTTGTTATTTATTTAAATATATAAGTGAAATAAGTTTTGGCTATGTTGAAATTATTTATGTGTGTTTATGTAGGTAAGGTCTCCCTCTGCAACTGGCCCTCCAATAACTAATTAGACAAATTTCTGCTAATGAATTTTATCCTGAACTGCCTTCATGATAAAAATCATCACCAATCTCTTGCTAATAAGTAAAGCAGGCTGTTAAGTGTTTTAAGACAAATCCATTTTTTGCTCCTAGTTTTTCTAGGATGTGGAACAATTTAAAATTACCAGGGTTTTGTCAAAATTGTCATGTGATCTTTGCCTATGAAAGAAGGCTTGGTTTGAAATCTGAGCAGGTGGAAAACAACTTAGTTTCCTTCTAGTATGCACTGTTTAGTACATTCAGTGGTAGCAATGCTGAATAAGTAAGAAGCAGTATAGCAACCCCTGGGTTTGCACGAGTGGCAAGAATATGAAAGATCATATACAGCAGAATTACAGCTGAAGCTGATTACCTCTGCTGTCTTCTAAGGTCCTTTATCTTCCTATAACTTGGAGGGATGCATAAAGGGCCACAAGCTTAACTTTAGCCCACTTCTCCTTTTTTTCTTTCTTGCCTGAGCAGTTCTTGCTCCTCCTGTCTGTCCTATTCCCTTCTCTTTCCCTGTAGATACAGCAAGAGTTGTCCTTCATAATATAGTATGTCTGATAGCTTCTCTGAGATCAGAAGCAGCTTGAGAGCTTGGAAAATTCTGAAAAAATCTAATAGCTTTATTGATGATAGCATTTGGAGGGTGAATGTTACAGATAGCTAAACAGTTACATGATCTCTTGAATTTACTATTTTGATGGTAAGTTTTTGCAATTCCCAGTTAGTATCCAATATAGGTTAAAAATAAAATCAATTCTCAAAGGTAAAATGAGATACAGGGATGGTTGATGATGTTTCAGTGAAATATTGTGAAGGAGAGAGAGGGAAAGGAAGTTAAGAGGAAGTCAAGAAGATGCTCTTTTTGTTTTGACTATGAGATAGAAGATCATTAACCTGCACTTGGAACTACTTAATAGTAGAGTGGGACAGCAGAGTAGTGATTGAAGAGTCTTTGTTGTTGTTATTGTTCTAATAAAACTGCAGCTGCCAAGTTTTGAGGATGAAGATTTTACTGAGTTTCAAAAAAAGAGAAGTAAAATAGATTTCTGGTTTAAATAGAATGGGCTTAAGGTGGTGCTCATCACAATGCATGTTGTTATAAAACAGTATTAGTGGGGGGAAAAAAACCAAAATTCAGTGTGGGAATTACCATAATATATTTTGCTATAAGGGCTTTTTTGTAATTAGATATTTTGAATGTTTTCTTAATTTCAAAGAAAAGTATTGGAAATAAATTTAGAACCAGCATTCTGCAGGTTAGCCATGCAGCTCCTTAGCACCTCTGGCTGACCCTTCCTTGGGTCAGGCAAGCTGCTTTGCAGTTCACCTTCTGTGAGCACATAATTCAGATACATTGAAAACATACCACAAAGAATTATTGAATTGTTGAATCCAAGTAATCATCATTTTGGGGATTTACAAGTTAGGAGTTATTTAGAAGTATAAAAATGTAGCTCATGATGCATTTCTACTTCGAAAGGACACAAAGAATATTGCTATGGATTTTCATTCCAGGGCTTGTAATTGCTGAAAAGGTTTGAGGGACCTACAACATAGTTTACCAGCAAGTCAACAGAGTCAAGAGTCCTATGAACTTTCATCCTGTAATACTTTCACTCTAATCTTTATCATCAGAGGTGCCATTTAGCAGTAAAAGCAAAGGTGAATGAACTGGCTACAAAGGGAAATGGCTTTTCAGAAGGTGACTTTGGCCTGTGTAGTGCTAAGTTTGCTGAAAATAATTCCTTTGTAAGAAATGCACAGCTTTTACTTGAGAAAGCAAGTCTTTGCTTAAGAGTAGAGTACCTCAGGTATAGTCAGTGTTACATTTGTAAATATTTAGGACTGTTCCCTTTTTGGAGAAAGTCACAAATAGATACAAAAGTTGAAAATTATTGTAGTTGAAGGCTTACATTTCAGAGACCACAAAATCTAGACCATAACTTCCAAAATGCTCTTCTTGATTGAAATTGGTGCTTTTCTTTAGTGAATTTTAAGAGAACGTTATGCTCTTTAATAGTTCATAGTTCTTAGGTGGAATGTAATTGACTAAATCAATGACCTACATCCAACTGTGTATACTTAGTCATTTCACACATCATTAGTACAGTCATGGTTTTTGTAACAGTATGTATGACAGTCAATTAAAACTTGTTTCCTTTATATTTGTTTTGGAATTCCACCTATGGTATCATTCATTCACTTTGATATGTAAACAGCAGCTTGTACATTTCATGAAAAGGAAGAAGGAAACTTAGAAATTGTTAATATTGGTGGCTAAATTGAGGTTGCCACATCTGTCTTACAATATGGGACAGAACTGGGGCTCACTATGGTATTATAAGTTTGTGTAGTTAGTACATAGTGTAAAGAAGCCAGGGTTTTTTTTAATAATTTATTCTGCAATTACAAATGTTTTCACATAGTCAATAAGAAAAAAAGCTGCTTTTAATTTCAGAGTTTCTTCGATAGTTTATTAGCTATAAATTTGTTTGTGCATAGTAATTTTTAAAAAAAAGTTTATGAAATTTAATTTTTATGTAAAATATTTTTAAAACAAATCTTCTTGCCTCAGTCTTCATGTTTCAGTAATTAGGTGTTTTCTTATTACACAAAAGAACTGTAAATTGAAATACAATTTCTACAGTGTAATTTTTTTAATACAGCATGTACTTTTTTTGCTTTTTAATAAAACTTTAATGTCTGTCCTTTCGTGTTCACTTATGGAACTGGAAATATAGGTATGAGACTTTAAATTAGTTGTCTAGATTAAAAGCAAATAATATGAACTTGTGTTTTGTATGTATAGATACCTGTCAAGTATCTGTGTACTTCAGTGTATATATCTAAATATTGAAGAAGTAATAAATTATTAATACTATTGAAATTTTGTGACCAAGATTAATACAATTTGTAATACAGTTACACTTATGGATGTGCATGCTTACAAGCCTGTGTTACAAGCAGTTGTCATGTATGTGAGTAGATAATTTTAGCTGTTTGTTACTGTGACATTTATCAATGCTGTCTGAAATAATTCTGGTATAGGCTTGCTTCAGTGGGAATTAAGTTGTTTCCAAATTACTTCTAGGCTCTGGAGACGTTAAAAATGTTTGAAAAAAAGGATAGCAGAGTAAAGAGTGCAGCTGCAACAAACCTGTCATTCCTTTATTATTTGGTAAGTGTTGGCCTCACAAAACCGGTTAAGAACAGCAGTTTATGTAGCAACTTCTGTGTATTTGTAGCAATTTTTGTGACTCTATGAATAGTCTCTGTAAAGAGCGAGAAACTGCATGTTAGTTGCCCATTTTTGGCTATAGTTGAAGTATGTCATTTGTGTCCTGTTACTGGGAGGATGAGTGAGATTGAGCCCCAGGCCTCAAAAGTATGCTTGCAGCATGATCTGTGCACAAGTTCAGCAGCTGCATTTAAAACTCATGACCTGATGACCCTGGCTGTACTTCAGGAATACATGAAGTATAAAGCTTAGGCAAATGCATTTGTCCATGAAGTTTGTAGGGCATGGGGATTTGCTTTGGTTTTTTTTTTTTTAATTTTTTAAATAAAAACTTCTTTGTTGTAACAGAACTTCCAGACTGAACGTGACAGAGTGGCAAAACATGTCTGAAGTGTTAAGCTCTCTGGAACTTGAAAGAGATAATCCATGTTATGCAAATACAAACAGAATATTTTAGGACTACAGAACATCTTGGGTTTTTTTCATCATTAGTCTTTTGAAATTCTCCTATATTAACAGTAAGGAGCCACAGCTGCAAGAAAATTAACTGACAAATGACTAATACAGTGTTTGTTTTGTTTATGTAGGAGAATGAATTGGCACAAGCAACTAAGTATGCAGATTTAGCTGTAAATTCTGATAGGTACAATCCAGCAGCTCTAACTAACAAAGGAAATACTGTTTTTGCAAATGGAGACTATGAAAAAGCAGCTGAGTTTTACAAGGAAGCTCTCAGGAATGATTCCTCATGCACTGAAGCACTTTATAATCTTGGTAAGCCAAAAGGGCTTGTGTGATTTAGCTTTTGTCTAAAGGTAATACTAGTGTTTCTGACAATCTGGCTTTAAGAATTTTCTTGTATAGAAATATGTACTTATTATTACATTAATCAGAAGTGCATGTTATAGCAGAGTATTAATTTGTACTTCTTAGCTGCTCTGCAAAAAAATATCAGTGTTAACAGCATCAACTAGTAATTGCAAATGCAAAAAAGTCACTTTGATTATGAAAAATTCTGTTCTCTACTAAACATATACCCATTTTAGCATAAGAAACTACCAGCATCATTCTTCTCTAAAAGCCCTTCCTTTCCATCATTGATCTTGTTCAAAAGAGAGATTGCATATGTTCTTGGTCTTTGATTGTGTATGTGTTCCTTGTGTTTATCAGTTTCATAACAGTTACACTAGCTGGTAAGGCTTATAAGCATGGCACTTGAGAGTAAAGTCCATCAACATCAAAGCAGTTACACTGCTTCTGGACACTGTGTTCCTACTTAATTTTGCTTGGTTATTCTGTTGGTTAATATGCTGAAGTAATCTTTCCCCCCTTGTGTTAATAATGTAACCTTTCTTTTTTAGGTTTAACGTACAAGAAGTTAAACAGAACAGATCAAGCTTTGGATTGTTTTCTGAAGCTCCATGCAATCCTTCGAAATAGTGCCCAAGTTCTTCACCAGATAGCAAACATGTATCTTTTTCTGGATTATCATAAGGAATGGTGGTTTTAGTAAACTCATTTAATCTGAAATATGTGTTTCAATTATGACAAAACAACTTAGAAATTCACTGTAGTATCCATTATAATTAGGATGGTCAAGTCTAGATTCATTCTCTAATGTTTGTAAAAATTAAAACAGACTTACAAATTTGTTGGATATTTCCACTGAAGCAAGTGAAGAAAAGCATTAAGGCTGTTAGCATTGCAGGGATTATATTTACACTCAGTATTGGAGTGTGTCCTGGAATATTTAAAATGCTGCTGATTTTATTATGAAAATAATAATAGAACCACAGAATGGTTTGTGTAGGAAAGGACCTTGAAGATCATCTAGTTCCAGTCCCCTTGCATGGGCAGGGACAGTTTCCACTCGACCAGGTTGCTCAAAGCCCCATCCAACCAGACCTTGAACACTTCCACAGATGGGACATACACAACTTCCCTGAACAACCTGCACCAGTGTCACCAGCCTCACAGTGAAGAAGTTCTTCCTAATGTCTAACCTAAATCTAGCCTTACCTAGCTTAAAGCTAGAATTTTGATTCCAGATTCAAATAGTCAAATTCACACTTTGAGGGATGTCTATCAGGATGTACAAGAGGGGGCTGCCCACAATGCCCTATTTCTGGGCATTCATTAGAAATTCAGATGTGGTTCAGAAGGCAGCAAAAAGTTTTGGCAAGATGAGTTAAGGGGAGCAACTCCTGAGGAACAGTCCTAACACAGAACCAGCTGCTATTTAGGGCATGGCTTAGAAAAAGTTTATTAAGAAACTGTAAATCAACTACTTTTCATCAGAATGTTTTCAAATAGACCACTAACCATGCACATATTAGTAACTTGATTACATCTCCTAGCTAGAAACTTTAAAAAGAATGGTGAAAAAAAATATTACACTGTCAGAGGCAGAATCTAAAATTATATTTAGAGGAAAAATTGTTTTTCTAGGGTGCAGAGGCCTGAGTATACTGTCTAGTTAACAGATCTCCTGTACAGCTTTTTTTGTCCGTCCCTTTTTTTACTGTATCAATAGTGTGCAGTGAGATAGCAACACTGCAAGATATGTAAAGGAAGTGTAAAATACAGAATTGCTCATTGTGAGCAGTAATGTGCATTTGCTGTTAGAACCTGTTATTTTACAGATTTTGAAGCCAGATAAAAGCATTAGGAAGATCTGGTCTGATCCATGGTCTTGACCAGACTAGCATGGAATCAAGCTCCCAGATCCCATTAGAGCTACTGTTCATCTTTAAAAAGGAAATGCAGCTCTCCTTAAAGATTCCAAGTAATGACACATTATGTCTGGTCAATGACTAACCAGTCCACTTCTGTGATTCCAACAACTCTTCTCCATGGCAGGGGTGGTATGTTGAGGAGGGCCTGGAGGGCACATCATTAGTGATACTCTGCACTTTTAAATTTCTGTAGCAGTGCTTCTGAGGCTGTGCAAATTGTAATAAAATCCTTCCTAAAGCAGAACATATTCCAGTTACTGTACAACACACTTAATAATAGTGCAGGTAATAAAAATACATTTTAGTCAGTAAAATGAGTGACCTTTGAAAATACGAAAGGGCTGTCATGCTTATTTCTTGCATAACCCCTTTATCTTGGTATAAATGGCGCCAGAGTATCTCTCCTTCATTCCTCTGTAAGACTGCTTTCCACCAATGCTCCGAAGCTTTTATCATGAAGGGTATCATGCAGCAGAAAGCAACTAAAAAAACATGTTGAATGATAGCTTCAGCTCACATGGCTGCAAAGGTCTGAGTCATTGTGCTGCTCAGGGGTGACTGAGGAGGGAAGAGCACGCAGCTATTTTGCAGCTACAGCTGCCTTTGTTTTCTGGGTGTGAATCATACACTGCTCTTAGACATACAGCTGGCAAAAGTCTGTTACTGAGGAAAGCACTTTTACCTAATCACATCAAAATTATGTATTATGAAAAACCAAGTTGTAGGCTACGGATAAATCTCCTTGTTCTCACACTTCATTCATTCACACTTGTTCTCACACTTCAATGAGGCAGTTGAAGTAAAATGAGTGAAAGAGACAGAAAACACAATACGGAGGTTCTATTGAGCCCAAAGTGTTCTTACAGTGAATGAGTATCAAAAGCCTGTGAGTATTTCTCTTCAGGATAACAAAAATACTTTCTGATATGAATGAAATCATGAAAACAGTGTGTTAAAAAAAAAAAATAAATAATCCAAGTGTATCTCCACCTTACAGTGACTGGCGTATCTGTCCAGCATATGGATTAATTTATGTAAAGCAGTAAGAGTTCTGAGTGAAAATACCAAAATCTTATTGGTGCCAGTCCTTAACTGAAGAAAACTCAGATATGAGACCATGGAAGATCCCAATCAAGCCCTAGAGTGGCTCCTGCAGTTGATCAGTGTAGTACCAACTGATCCACATGTACTGTCAAAGCTGGGGAAATTGTATGACAATGAAGGTGATAAATCCCAAGCTTTTCATTATTACTCTGAGGTACTTGCTCTTTATTGCTTTTCCAATGCACTTTATCATAACTAAAGAAATTTCTGTCATAGGTTCCTATTCCAAATTAAAAATCTAGACATTTAATTTTTTTAAAGTGTCTTTTAAGAAAAAAGTTATTTCATGAGAGAGAGAGAGATTTGACCAAATCAGATTTTTATAGCTAGGTCTTAAGGATCACGTAGCACGTGTTTCTACATGGTATTTGATCTCAGGCTTTCATTTTTCATATGGTCGTGATTTCATTGACCCTTAACAATTTTCATTTGAAGTATAGAAACAGATTAAATTAAAAATGGATATAAAAATGTAATTTTGAAGGTAACATGACTGTGTTGACTGGAAACTATATCTGTGCAGTGGATATGGAGATACAAGTGTGTGTGTATATATATATATATATATATAATGTGTGTTTATGTATGTAAACATATATATTTTTTTAATGGTACAGCTTCACATTATGTGTACACAGTTGCCTAAAGATAGGAATTTTCTTTTATTCCAAACCAGCTATATTTCAGGCTGTAGTTTGGTTTTTTCTGTGTAAGGTGAGGATAACAAAAGTTGTATTGCAGTTTGAATCCTAGTGGAGTTGTGCTTGATGGTAATTTTGCTGCCTGTTTCAGTGGGAATTTCTAAAAATTCTACATACATATATATTTTATAGAAAAGAATACTTGTAGGTGAGTAATCAGCATCACTTAGCACACTGCTTCCATTCATATATTACACATTTCTGGCATCTGAAGAATTAAACACTTGAGTAAGATAATCCAGAAGCAACATGAAGATGTTGGTTATTACTAAAAATTGTGTTTATTTCACCTTTCCTCTTTTGTCAGTCATACCGGTATTTCCCTTCAAACATTGAGGTCATTGAATGGCTTGGAGCCTATTACATTGACACTCAGTTTTGTGAAAAAGCCATTGAGTACTTTGAAAGAGCAGCACTTATTTTGTAAGTAGTTACTATTTTATGCCTACTTAAATATTTTGTAGCTAGTTATCCATAAGTATACTTAGAAATAAATTAGCTAGTTAACTTTAATAATACAGGGAAGTACCAAAATTAAGAATATTTGAGATACTACTTAATTTTCTCAACTTTCTATTTGTTAACAGTGTGGTTTTGCTCTTACTGGGCAATTTCAATGTTAAGCAAGATATTCCAGCATTAGTTACCAGGATTTAATTTTTCTATCATTTGCCTTTAGTACAGCTATAAAATGTGAAACAGCTCTCCTGAGCCACCAAGACCTCCTTCACTGTAGCTTTATGTGAAATATTTCCTTTCTATTATTTTATCATATGGTGGGGATTTGATAATTTAGATAAATGCCTCTTTTAATTCTTGGTGCATTTCTACTTTTCACATGACTTTTACTCCCATAGAAAGGATTTCAGAAGTAAGGTATAGAAGTGAGCAAAAATGTGCAATGCAGAACTATCAGTGGTCATTGAAAATAAGATCAAATTGATCCTGATAGAGATACTGGAAATAGATGGAGTTTAGTTCAGCAGCTTAATTTCTGAGGTTGTTCTTTAGCAGAATATGATGCACATAAGATAATATATAAGCCATGTATTTTATTTTAGTTCAGAAAGGGAGCATGCCAGAGAAGTGGTTAAATAAAAATTTGGTCAAATTTAAATATGCAATTCAGAGTTCAAACAGAATTCTAAAAAGACATACATATGGTCTTTTATGTGGAAACAAATAGTTGCCTGTATGGTCACAAAGAATTTATGTTAATAAACCAACTGGAATTCAGACAATTTAAATTCACTCAATGTGCAAATTTCTCCATTTTTTCTTTTGGGAAACATATCAAAAATCAGGCTAAGCAAAACTCAGTTATTGCTTGTCTTATGCTGATGTAAAATTTGATATTCTTTTTTTTCTCTCAGTCTGAATGACATGCATGAACAAGATATCATGTAAACAAAAATCGGTACAATACTATCCAGGCAAAGATTATACTGCAAATACATTGTTAGAAGTTCAGAAAAAAACCACTAATTCTGGGTTGGAAATGAGTTGAGTTAGAGCAGATATTTGTAGAAAAGAAAATCCGAGGTTTAAATAAGGGCTACAAATTGAAATAAAAATAAATACCAAAACATAAACTTCACCGAAGTGTCATAATAATGATAAAGGAATAGAGATGAAATCACTGAAATAGATACAGAAATAAAGATAGAGATAGAAATCACAGTTCACAGGTTTGCCAGTATTTTTTTCAGTATAAATACTGTCCACCTTAAAAATACTGTATTTTAGTCAAGCTATGAGATCACATGTGCTGGCATTCATGGCCTTCTTAAAATTTTGGAAAGAAACAGTTGAAACTGAAAAGAATTATTTCATAATCTTGTTTTGGCAGAGATACAATTTTATGCTTCATGTTGCATTCGGTCCATGTATGAAACATGAAGTATGTGAATTGTGAAGTACTTACAAATAAATGGCACATGAAATTCTTTATGATTATTTTTAATTTTAATCTATCTGTAATATACAGAAATTATTTCTCTGTGGGATGAGGTTTTTAATAGTAGATAACAGAACAGATGTTTCAGTGTTTATTTGGCATTAAAAATAGTCTAGATAAGCCAGTTGATAAATACCAATATTGGGTTACAAATTCCTCATAATTGTAAATAAAGTCACATTTTAAAATTATAACTTTATTTTAACCATGACCAGCATTTTTTCATTTGACACTGTTTAACATATACGGTGTCTTAATCACAATAATTACATTTTAGCTTGCATTCTAAGATAATATGTTAGGCAATGAGTTGAGCAACAGTTTTTCATTGTTTCACATTTTACCAGCATGCACAAATTTATCATTAATAAAAGGAGTTGCACAGCTAATGCTGTCTGCTGCCAATTTGTTCTCTCTGGAATTTTCATACAGAACAGCATAAAAAACTTTATTATGGTGTCTGCTTGGCTGTCTTTATTGTTTGCAGAAGACATATTCAGCTGAAACTAAGAAAGGTAAAGGTACTGTCGTTCATAAGATTGTTTGGCAATTACCAGGCAAACAGATTATTTAGTTAAAATTGGCCTGTGTTGTCACTGGAGGGAAAACCTGAAGAGAACAAGTACAAAACTCTTCTGAAAACATTACTGTACAGAGCCTTTGGGATGGGCTATTGTTGAACTGCAAACTAGATGTGAGGTGCTTTACCTTACATCCCTACACTGTTGACATATAAATTTCCTAATTTTCACATTATCTTGATAAAACTCAGAGAGGAGTCCAACAGTTGTACACGCTCAAACTTCTCATGCATTTTCTCTCACCTTACCTGTCACCATTATGTGCTAAAAAGTCAAATAGCAGCTGGGGCATGGGGGTGATGACACAGGAGCCAGAGCTCAGAGCTCAAGTGGAGATGGTGCTTCCTGGCAGGGGATCCCTTCTGCATGCATGGGGCCCTACTGGTGGCACTTCTCAGAGTGCAGTGAAGCATCTTGTCCTCCCTCACTGCCTGGTCCTGTATCTCAAAGATCTGGTTCCTAGGTCAGGTCTGGTGCACAGAGTCATGATGAGCAGGAGGAATGCTGTAACGTAGGGCTACCAGCGAGTGTCATGGAGGCCTGAACACAGAAGCAAGTAAACAGAGTGTGAACTGAGCAGGCTAAATTCTTCCTATAAAGGCAATGTGCTACGTGAAGAATGTCAAGGGTAGTTTAATAGTCGGTATTCAGTAATGCTATGCAGATTATTTTACTTATACATTGTTTGGCAGTGTGTGTTATTTTATGTTATTTCTGTGCAGGCCAACACAGGTGAAGTGGCCGCTGATGGTTGCCAGTTGCTACAGGAGAAGTGGTAAGTTCTGTAACTTTGTAATTGCTTTAGGTTTGTGACATCTCTTGGCATTAGTTGGGCTTGTTCAGTCTGGATAAGAAAGCCTGGAAAATATATGAAGGGAACTTATAAGAAAGAGAGAGAGAGGCATTATACCATGGCCTGTAGCGATAGGACAAAAGGTAATGGTTTTGAACTGGAAGAGGGCAGATTTAGATTGGACATTAGGAAATATAAAGAAGAAAGCACAGCACAGATGTTCTGATAAAAGGGGTTTTTAATGTAATTACAGTAACATCTGATCTAAACATGAGTAATTAGAATTTAAAGTTCCTTAATTCCAATTCCTTTTCCATAGCAGATACATCTTTTCATTATTAAATAGTATTTGCATAATACAAACAAAAGACAGTCTTAATGTGCTGTGTTTTCTTTCTAGGAATATAACACACAGTAAGCAAATTGGAAAGAGAATAATCTTTCTGTTTTTTTTCATCACTTAAAATGCATTCAAGACACACGGTGATGTAAATTATTTGATTCTAAATGATACTTTTCTCTCTCGCTGCCCTGTTTTGTCATTCCCCATTATGCTTCTTTGGAACTCTGCAGAACACACATAATAAATAAGAGCATTTTCTTACTCTGCTCAGTTATAACAGGGGAAAAGGAACAGGACCAGGGGAAGTCAGTGAATTAAGAACAATCAGCACTGCCCAAAGCTAGACAGATTAACTATTTTCACAGCAAAGAAACAACATTGTTTTGGCTGCTTTTTAGATCATTTATGATTCGTTGGCAAAATTCCCATCTTATCATCTTAACACCTGATTGATCTCTGCCTTGCACTAAGAGATAAAAGATAGTGATAATCTCAACAAACCTTTTTGTCAGATATTTTACAGATACAAGATTTTAAATTCACAGGCTCTATCAGTCTTTTCCATGATAATTAGGCAGAGTCAAAACAGAAGGCAAAAGTCTTAAAGAATAATTACTTTGCTACCAGATCTGGGTAAACCAGAGACACAGTCAGTATTCTGTAGGGAAGTAAGGGTAGGCAAAGCTCATCTTTCACACATTTCTATTTGACCAATTCATACATTTACAGTCTCAGCTAAGTCCTGGTCTGCTTGATAAAACTTGTCTGTTATATGTGTTATAGAACAGTGGGGTTCCAGAGGTAAAAAAGGGAAAAAATCAGGAAACTCTGCTTCATTAATTCTGTTACTTACAGAGTCATTTGGGCTGTTTTCAGATGCTCTTAATTTTCATTGTCAGAATTAAAGAATTAAAGATCAAATTTGATCTTTTAATACTAAATGTTTTACTCAACCTAAAATAATGAAGTGATGTTGAACTGTATCAACTTCTCATCAGATGTTCTTTTAAGTTTGGATATGTGGATAGAAGATGCTTGTTTTGTTTGCAGGTAACTACCAGAAAGCTCTAGAGAAGTACAAAGTAATTCATAAAAAATTCCCAGAGAACATTGAATGTAAGTTTTTTAATTGAGTTGTACAACTATCAAATGAAACTTTGTTACATGGAATATGTGTTAGTAGTCATATGATTTCAGTATTTTTCATTTTAAGATATTTTCTCAACTAGCATTTTTATGCATGCTAATGCTGCGTATTTTCTCTGACAACATTAAAGTGTGATTTAAGAAATACTAGGGTAATGCTGAAGAGGAGAGATGAAAATTAACAGTAGTGGATTGACTGAGTTCTTTCTCATACATTCTTTCTAAATTTTATAACTTTTACTTATATATAAATATATATGCATTTTTACTTCTACTCTCTGCTAGTTGAAACTCTTACTGTAAGTTTCTAGAAGGAAATCTTACTGTTAAGTTTTACCAAAGCCAGGCTTTCCAGAAGAAATTAGAGGGTGAGATTTTTAAGTAAAGTTAACCAGTCTATAGAAAATCTTTAGTGAGTTTCACACTGAAGTACAGGAAACAACTTTGAAGAGTAAGGCAGAATCAGTCTGATTTTGCAGAATCAGTTACACCTGTACTCTAAATGAAAAAGCCCTGTTGAAAACAGGGGTTGTCACTGGTTGTAAAAATACTCTTTTACATCCCACACCGTAGTTCACTAATTCACTAATTCTATAAGGTTGTCACCAACAAGCCTGTGCTTTAAAATGCTATGTGGGAAGAACATTCACTGTATTTTAAAACAAAATTGTATAATTCTGCTTTAACATGTACTGCTTTTTTAAAAGAGGAATCATACAGCCCTGTTATAGAAGAGAAATTCAATACTATGACTCCTCAAAGTTACAAGCAAAATGTCCTGTACTCATTGGTCACACATATTTCAGAGGGGCAGAGTATTTAATAAGCATTTCAGAATGCTAATATTTTTCTAAATGTAGTTTCAACAAATCATAAAACAGAGGCAAGAGTTAGTGACTTCTCAGTAATTATGCTTTCCAGTGTCCAAAATATCTTGCAGTATTTGAGCAATATGCAATATCTGAACCAGATGAGTTAGTGAGTCTTGTGCCTTCCATGTGGATATAGACACCGCATAACAGAAAGTTCTTTGCAAAACATCACAGCTTACATAGTGATACTAGACTAGAGCCACCTTGTATTCCCAGTTATCTGCATTGTTTGCTGTCCTGTATGTCCTGGGTGCACTTGTAGTTTGACCTGTTTATGAGCCTTTTTGTGACAATATTTTGCTTTTCAATTAGGCCTCCGATTTTTAGTTCGTCTCTGCACAGATATGGGGATGGCAGAAGTCCAGGAGTATCAGACAAAGCTCAAGAAAGTGGAAAAATTAAAAGAAATAAGGGAGCAGGTAAGCTTCTTTCTTTCTTTCTGTGATTATACAGTATGACTGTTTACATAGGTGAAGCTAAAATACTGTTTATGATGGTCCAAGATAAAATGCATATTAACTTCCTGGTTTAGAGAAGCTGCAATTTTGCAGTTTTGGGGTTTTAGTTTTAAATAACTAATCAGTCTTAGATCTGTCTGAATAGTTTCTGAGCACTGGATTTTCTGTAATTTTAAATACTAGTGAAAGATGGCTTATGTGGGTGTGATGGAAATGCTGGAGCCACTCACATAATTCAATGTCCCTGGAATGTTGCCTTTCTTACTTATTTGCCAGACTGCATAGAAGTGTATTTATGAGCCAAGTAATAATGCAATTATAGGGACAGAAGCAGAGTCTAAAAATTTGTCTGTGTAGTAGAACTCTTTTTGCTGTATACAAAGTTGCAACATTTACAGATGACATAGGTAAAAGTAAATCATTCATGTTAGTGCCAATTTTTAAACTGAAAAACCATTTCCATGGAAAGGTACAGTCTGTGAGAGACAGGAGGTCACAACTTGTGTTCTGTTCACCTGGGAGTATTGTGAGAGCTGGCAGAGGAGATTACCAAGCCTCTCTCCATCATCTACCAGCAGTCTTGGTTAACCTGGGAGGTCCCAGGTGACTGGAGGCTTGCCAGTGTGACACCCACCTACAAGAAGTGCCAGAAGGAGAATGTGGGGAACCATAGGCCTGTCAGCCTGACCTTGGTATCTGGAAAAATTATGGAGCAGTTCATACTGAGTGCACTCACATGGCAAGTGCAGGACAGCCAGGGGTTCAGGCCCAGGCAGCATGGGTTCAGGAAAGGCAGGTCCTGCCTGACCAGTCTGTCTTGTTCTGTGACAGGTGAGCTGCCTGTAAAGTCCACTTTACTGTGGACTTCAGTAAAGTCTTTGACACTGTCTCCCACAGCATTCTCCTAGAGAAGCTGGCAGCTCATGGCATAGACAGGTGGACTCCTCATTGGGTTAAAAAACAGCTACGTGGCTGGGCCCAGAGATCTGTAGTCAATGGAGTTAAATCCAGTTGATGACCAGTTACACCAGTGGTGTTCCCCAGGGCTCAGTTTTGGGCTCCTGTTCAATATCTGTGTTAATTATCTAGATGAGGGGATTGAGGGCTTCCTTAGTAAGTTTGCAGATGACATCAAGTTGGGTGGGAGTGTTTATTTGCTCAAAGGTAGAAAGGCTTTGTAAAGGGACCTAGACAGGCTGGACCAGTGGGCCAAGGTGAATAAAATGAGGTTTAACAAGGCCAAGTGCTAGGTCCTACACTTTGGTCACCACAACCCCATGCAGTGCAACAGGCTTGAGGAAGAGTGGCTGGAAAGCTGCCAGGCAGAGAAGGACCTGGTCAACAGATGGCTGAATATGAGGCAGCAGTGTGCCCAGGTGGCTCAGAAGGCCAACAATTTCCTTGCTTGTACCAGGAAGTGTGGCCAGCAGGAGAAGGGAAGTGATTGTGCCCCGTGCTCAGCACTGGTGAGGCTGCACCTCAAGTACTGTGTTCAGTTTTGGACCCCTCACTACAAGAAACACATTGAGCTGCTGGAGCAAGTTCAGAGAAGGGCAACCAAACTGGTCAAGGGTCTGGAGAGCAACCCTGTGTGGGGAGGCTGAGGGAACTGGAAATGTTTAGTTTGGAGAAGAGGAGCTGAGAGGAAACCTTATTGCTCTCCACAACTACCTGAAAGGGAGGTAGGGAGGTGGGTGTTGGCCTCTTCTCTCCAGTGAACAATGATAGGTCTGGAGAAAGTGGCCTGAAGTTGCACCAGGGGAGGTTTAGACTAGACACTAGGAAGAGTTTATTTTCGGAGAGAGTAGTTAGGCACTGGAAGGGGCTGCCCCAGGAGGTGGTGGAATCACCATCCCTGAAGTATATAGCACGTGTAGATGAGGCACTTCAGGACATGCTCCAGTGAGTGATACAGATACTGATATATATATTTTATTCAGGGGGAGATGCTGACATTTGGATGCAGTGATCTTAGAGGTCTTTTCCAGCTGTGACAATTCTGTGATTCAGGGGAGTGAGTGAAGTGTGTGTGCATGTGCGTGTAATGTTTTCTTGCTATTCCTGTAATAAAGTAAGATTTAAAAATTAAAATCAGCTTCTTGTTTGGAGAGCATTATCAGTGCTATTGAGTGGCAAAGTATTCAAGCTTACTTTTTCTATCCAGTGAATTGCCTCAACGCTACACAGTCATATTAGGACACCTTAAGTCTTACCTAATTTTCTCTCTTTCTCATAACACTTGCTGGCTCCCTTTTGTTGTCAGAGAATGGTGTAAATGCATCCTTAGTTGCTTCAATTCGACAGTCTGAGTATACACAGGTACACTGGTAGGTTTTGAAAATGAAACTCAAAAAGGGGTTCCAACTGATCAAATGATTCCATATTTATGCTACAAGCTTACTTTGGGGGCCTAGCTGAAGTATATTGATTTGGATTTTCAGTAAATGTAAAATTTAAAGCACGTGGAAAAACAGACAAAAGAATCATAGAATCATAGATTAACTTGGGTTGGGAGGGACCTCTAGAGGTCATCTAGTCCAACCCCCAAAAGAAAGCAGTCCACAAATGTAATGGGGCTAATATTTCTCCATAATGGTATCAGTAAGCAAAACAAATGACCAGATATAATATTCCCATTCTACAAAACTTGTAATTAAAAGACCACTCTGAAGTGTATTGAACAGGCTTTACTTAGTTTGTAGGGAATATCTGTTCAATGTCAGAGAGATACATAATTCTTTGCAGTAACTTCCACACCTCAGTGCTTTACTCAGAAAAGCTCAGAGATTAAACCAGTTAAAAAATAAAACAGTTAACCTAGTCTCTTCCAACCCAAGTCATTCTATGATTCTCTGAAAATGGGATTATATTGGTAAGAGAGAAGATCCCTGGAGATTAAGAGTTTATCCATTTCCTTGCATATAATTGCAGCAATTTTTACACTGAAGGTTTTAATTATGTACCATAGATAATAAAGCAGGCTTTTAAATTCAAAAAAGCCTGATTCCACTATAATTTAAATGAAACTGATTTTCTTTAAAACAGAGAAAACAGAAATGTACTAGGTTTAAAAAAAAACCAAAACAACAACCTCCCCACCCTCCAAACTGTCATCACCAATAGAAATAAACAATTTTCTAGCCAGCTCTGTCAGCTTCATCCCTGCAGGCTGCCCCATGTTTCCAGCTTGTTGGAGTAAGATGGTTTGAGTTTGTGAATGGCAGGAAAATTCTGGCCCTGCAGTTCAGATAAAGTTCTCTTCAGAACTTCTGAAACCTGGTCATTTGCTTTCTGCTCCTTCTTGCAGCTCCTTGTCATGGGGGGACATGCTCATATCTCCCTCTTCTGGCTCTCTTGCTCTACCACACTCCATTATCTCCCAAATTCACTGTCTTCTCAAAGAAAGGAGCAATCTTTCCTGCTCACCAAGGAACCCACTGACCCAGTTTTCTTAAAAATCAACACCATTAGAGATACAGTGTAAAGAAACGAAGACAGTAAGGGAAAAAAAAAGACATTACAGAGTCCACTTAGTATGCTGCCATCCTCTATTAGGATAGTAGAAGTTGAGTATATTTCTGTGACAAAATCTCAGCATCAGTGGCATCTGGCAAAAAATAGCCCTGCAATTCAGTTTTGCTATTGGTATTACATCTGGGTTCCCATCCCCTGGTTTTGAGCATGAGGATTCTTTCTTCTTTGCTTAGTTGCTTTGTGTGTGTGTGTGGCTTTTTTAGTCTTATGTCTACCATCTGGCTTTGGAAATTATGAAGTATTTTTGTCCTAAGAAATTCCTTCTGTCATCCATGAGCATATATTCATTAACTACACTTTCAAGTTCTAAAATTATCAATTTTTAATATTTCACCACCTAAGTTTCCAAAAGGAGCACTGCTTTAAGTTATCAATATAAGATTTAGTACAATTTCTGCTCCTAATTTCAGACTAACCCATGATTTCACCCAGTAAAGAGACTATAGATAAGTGCTAGTGTAACATACCTATATTTCAAAGTCTGCACACAGACTTTGTCCTGCTGTAGAAATTTATCAAAATTTGCTATTATGTCATTGTTTTTCTAGAATCAGTATATCCCTGTGGCGTTTATACCAAAATAAATATTCTGGAGTACTTATGTCACTCAGTTCTCAAATATGGACAAGTTGCTTACTTCCAGCCAAGAATCTGGAAACATCTGTGGGGTTCATTCCCTGTAGAAATTTTTCTCCCTGCCTCTCATAGCATTGGATTTTTACTGTAACCTTTATATGTTCACGTTTTTTCCTTTTTTTCCGTTCTTTTTTCCTTTTTTTTTACTGGATTAATCTTTCTTTTTCAAGTGTCAGTTTAAAAAAGACAGGTAATAGTGTGAAAGTTCACACACCCTTCTTGGCACTGCTGTATATACACATTACTCTTTATTTCCGTTCAGTGAGCTTAATGACTGCAAACGGGGGACTGATTGGCTGTGGTGTGAAGCAGTGATGAGAGGTGCAAACACTGCTGGAGGGTCTTACTTCAGGCATCTACATCTGGACTAATCATCCTAAATTTCTTTTGCAGTCATAGGAGAGAGATTTTAGGGTGGAAATCACTGGATCTATTTGAAATGTCTGGTTTTAGTCTGAGATGACTTATAAAGTACTTACTTGGAACTTTACAAGAATGAGTCATATGCTTAAGCTGTAGCACTTCTATAATAACTTGGGAGTAAAGGTTTAGGATGCAGATGCCATGAGGCCACTATTGTATAGGGACCACTTCCCTCTGGCAGAGAGAAACAGAGCTTCTGCTGGCAGACTTGTCAGTCATTCAACATATGGAGAGTCTGAACATGTTTCCTGAAGGACCAATATATGCTACTTCACTTGACTGTGAATAGAGTATTTAATCCAGAATTCAGAGAACATACTTTAGACTTGAGGATTTCCCAAAATAAATAAAAAGCATGAGAAATCCAGACTGGATCACTCCGAGACCATTTCTGGTTTCATGCTAGGCTCACTGCTTTCCTGTCTGACTCCTGTAAACTTTGATTTAAAGGTTCTTCCTTTTTCTGTTGGCACAGATTTTGAAAGTTCTTTCACTTCTGTGTCATTCCAGTTTTGCCAGACTCTATAATATTTTTGTAGTGAAAAATAAGTGAAGAAGCTACAGTAACTGACCTGAATACATGGTTAGGTAGCATTCACTCATGTTTCTATCAGATCCTGAACCTACGTTTTGAAACAAGATGCAGAGATTACTTTATTAACAGCTTGAGTGCTTTTAAACACGGAGTATTTGTGCCTACCCATGAAAAAGTCACTCACTGAGATGTACCTTCTTGTAATGGACAAGATACATGCATGAGAACTTTGGTGTTTTGCCAGGAGAAGACAAGTCTGTCATGTGATACAGAGGTGTTGCTTTGATAAACTGTTAAAGTTTTCAAATAAGACTAAAAATAACCACAGCTGGAAGATGTTTATGGTACCTTCCTCAGTGCAAGAGAGCCAACTCTTCAAACACGACTTTTAAAGCATTTACCTTCACCTTTATCTTGTATTTAACACTCAACAGCAAATTAAATTTTGCTGAAAAGTACAGTGTTGTGTCAAGTATTCAAAATTTGAGATCTATGGGATGAATAGTTCTTTTTATAGATTTCCCTACTTCCTTCTCCTGAATCTTTGCAATAATAAAACATCTGTGGGCTTTACAAGACATTAATAGGCAGAGGCTCCTTTGAATTTGTGCAATGATGTCTGTGTTGCCTGTTTTTTCATCTGTACTTTACATGGGTACATCTGAACTATTTTTATGCACATTCATTGTATAAATTTTATCTGAAGAAAAAAAATTATTGAGATATTCTGTTTGAATTTCGTAGAACTCTTGTATAATGTAAACTTTAGACTTCACTGATTCTAAGGACAATTTTGTCCATTAAAAAAACTGGGTTTATCAGTTACAGTGTAGGAAGCCTGTATTAGTGTAGTTCTACTGTTTTGCCATAAGCTGAGTTTCCAATAATTGTCTCTGATGTATATTACTAAATGTATGTATATTTAGTATATTACTAAAAATTACTAAATATTACTAAAAAATTACTAAAAGATACTAAATTTCTGTTCTTTTTAAACCTTTCCCACTGTTTTGCAGCGCATTAAATCTGGCAGAGATGGCAGTGCCCGTAGCCGCAGAGAAGGAAATGCTGGTAGTGGTAAGTACTTAATGTCTGTTTAAGTATCAGATTTGTCAGGATCCTAAAGAAAATATTTTTTCTTAAAGTGGTGGTAAAACCTCCTTACATTCTGAAAAGCACACAAATACACATTGAGCAACATGCAGGTGCTTTGCAAATTTTATTTCATACTTTTTGATTATCTATTTAATTGCTATATGAAACCTCAACCTCTATAGTAGTGTGTGTTTGGTCTAAGATTAGTGCTTCATATGCAGATTTCAGCATATTCCTAAAGCTAACTTACTACTTCTTTTTAATGATGTGGACTTGAATTTACTGGTAACTTTGGAATGTTTACTACAAGGAATAATTTATTTTAACAAAACAGAACAATCAAACCACAAAAAACAGGAATGAACTGTGTCTTTATTTAACATGGAGAAAAGTTAATTTTGTGCCCACCATCTAGTCTATTATATTAGGTATTTGTTAAAACTTCAAGAGGCTACTTTGTGTGACCAGAAGAGACCCATACTATCTTTGAGATCCTTTTTTCCCTTTTTCCCAACATAGCAGAGCCGAAGTATGAAAGTCTTTCACAAAGGAAAGCTTACTTTCTGGCTACTAAGTCTCTCTCCTCCTATAGGTTTTATAGTGCTGACTTTCATAAATGTAAAACTCTAGCAGTGTAAGTGTGGAAACTGGCCTGCTATGTCTTTTTTACAGTAGGTAGTCTGCATAGTGCAGAGCTAATGATTTTTCCCTCCCATTATTAAATCCATGACATATTAATAATGTTAAACCTAACTGTTCCCTGCTGCTGCTCTAAGGAAACCAGCAGACTTGAGCCACCTGGAAAAAAAATACATTTTGACCCAAATAGGAAATGGTTTCTTTTCTTTGTATTCTGCTTTTAGTTTATCTTAATATCAGTGGCTCTTGTAAAAAGATATCTCCTATAAATTTTTGCTTCTTTTCTGTTCCTTTTACAGGGAAATAATTTATAGACTTTTTTGTTCTTACTTGGTAATTTTATTTCACCACCTACACAGCAGTTGCTTTACTACATTCATCCAGTTTTGTAGGGTCATGAAAAATCATGGAAATTGCTACTGTAATCTTAAGATGACCTTAGAATGCTGTTACAGTTATGAAGACAGCTCTCCTGGGTTCTCTTGAGAGTTAAGAGTGAGTGTTGGATACTTGAAAAAGATCTCATTCGTGTTTCAGCTCCATAGTTCCACTAGAGAAGCTTTTAAATCATTTCTTGATAGGTAGAAAAACACACCATTGACCTAGGGTTTAATTTTACCTGTTCTGGGCCTCGGGCCAAAGTAATTCTTGGGGTGAAATTCTTTATTTTGGTAACAGGGATGGAAACATTTCTGGACTCTCCCTTGTTAACACAAGCCCTGTGATCAGGCAAGCAGCTAGAGGTGCCAACAAAACAGCTGTGTGAGACATCATCTGTCCCTCATTTCTGTCATAAACTGGAGATCCACTTTGGCTTATACTAAACAGAAATTAAGAGCAACAATTGTAGCAGACAAGGGTATTTACAGCTGTGCAAAATATTGCATCAGATGTACAGGCATATGGCACAAAGGGTCTCATTTTATAATTAACCCTACCCTTATTAGTGAAAATGGGGCATGTTATTGGGAGAGTGTTAGTAATTTAGCAAAGAAGGATATAGATACTGACAAAGCTGTAAATATGCTAAGACAACATTAATCCCCCAAACTACCAGCTTGTCAATACTTCTTTTAAAGACAGAAATATCTATGGAAAGCAGTCTTTAAAAAAAAAAAATTAAAAGTAAAAATAATCCCTTCTACTTCGCTCCAACATGAACACATGAGGAACTTTGACTGCAAGCTCAGGTATTTCCAAGGCATGATTCTTTCCCCCATAACCAGAGTAACTGGATAAGAGTAAATACAGACATTTAGAGAGGGTATTCAAGGTCAGAATTCACTTAGAATTTGTCCTAAGAGTAATTCTTAGATTGCTGCTCAAAATATTATGTCAAATTCATAAAAGAGTAGAAAAAAAACAGTTTGACAACAAGTCTGTATAAAAGCATGTTTGAGAAGTCTTCATTATACAAATTAAGTGCCAAAGATTCAACCTTTCTGGAAATGACTCAGCAAATGAGTAGAAGTACAAAGCAGGTCCTGTACTGAGCCTAGAGTTAACTTTCTGTTGGGATTCCTAGTTAAAAGTTGTGGTGAGATGTACTACTTGTATGTATTTTTGGGAGTCAAAATGCATTATGCATATTTTAAGCAGTGTCTGCTCTGAGGAGCCTTACCAGTGAAAAGCTTCATGCTTAGATCAACAGACCATGTTGTAGTTTGTCTGCCTTTTACCGAGAGAAACCTGAAGACCCAAACATTATTTTGTTCAATAAGTGGCATTATTCACCCGGGTTATGAGTCTGTATTTTGCAGTGTAAGAAATTTTCGTATATGACGTGTGGGGAGACAGTATGTGGGATTTTTAATTTAAGAATCTTGGTACACTTCAACAGCAAAAAAACCCCACAAAACCTCTATTTGTTACGTTTAAAATTTAATCTTTTCAAGTGGCATTGCCAAGACCAAAAGAGATTATTTTCCTCCCCTGTATGAGGGATTTGCTATCACTAATGAACCCAGTGAAGTATGGAATCCTCTGTAGTTTAGTACTTACTAGCTAAATGAAGTGTGTTTGCATTCCTAACATCTTAGGTATGACATGTTTAGAGTTTTTTCTCTTACCAGCTCAATGTCCCCATACTTGCTGGCATTCCTAACAATTTTTTTTTCCTAAGTATTTTGTTCCTATGTGGTTATGTATATTACAAGCATTAATAATTCAGGTTTTCTTTATGTCAGGGAATACGATCTAAAATTATTTTAAAGAGAAAGTTAAAGAAAAGAGATTTAAGTCAGCAGGGTTTGTAATTAACAGGACACTTACTGCTTTGGCAATATAAATTAAAACAAGGTACATGAGATGGACCAAGCACAATTTGAAGAATATAATCAGTGTATTAATGGATAGTAGACCGAGTGAAGAAAGGGAGACCAAGAAAACTGACCTCTGTGTCAGTATCATTTAAAGTCTGTTCTTGTCTTCTGAGAAGAATAAGCACTGAATCAAAAATCCTTACTTAAAATTCAACACATTTGTTCACTTTTATTAGGAAAATCAAAATTTTCTTCTCCCCACAAATATCAGATTTACCATTTTCACTCCTTTTGATTCATGTTCTAAGCAGATGGCAGAGGTACACTCCATTAGAATTCTCCTTTTTCACTTAAAAAAATGAGAAAGAAAAAAAGAAAAGAAAAAAACCAACAAGCCTAAGTGCTGAAGGGAGCTAGCAGCTCATCAGAGTTCAGGCAGTTCTCGCAGATTTCCTTTCTAATAATCTTTTTGTGTTTTCATACTCACTTTTTGGTGTTTTGCAGTGATGTACCATCCAGAATTTGGAAGTTAGTGCATTGTGGGTTTTACTGCCCTAAGATATTTTTACTGTTCAGTAGCATACAGCCTTTCATAGATAAGGGAAAGCATGACTTTAAGGAATACATTACCACAGTGGTGTTTACTTGGTCCCTGCATTTGCATGCTCTCTGAATGGAGAGTGTTGTACAGGCTGAGAGGGGAGTTGTGTACTGGCTGAGAGGAGCCATGCAGTCTCGGACAGGAGCCCAAAAAAGCACTGTTGAATTTAAAAGATGAAAGGCTGAGCACTTCACATTCTTCCTGTTACCAGAGCCTGTCCAGATCGACTTGCGAAGGAAACCACATGAGAATAATTGAGATGTATTTACATTTTTTCATTTTCACCTGTGATGTCGTCAGTAGAGACATGAGTTTGTCCCTCCCAAGTAAACATCCCATATGCAAACACCCTTTACCAGCCCATCTCCTCATATAACATGAAGCACCTTATAAAAGTTAGGGCTATAAGCATCCCAAGTGACCCTGACTGTGACAAAGATTCTCCTGTTGCCCTACACAGCCAGGCCTTCATGGTCAGTTGTGTTTTCTAGGTTTGGTGTGCCTGTTGCTGCCTCATTAATTACACATCATTGTGGGATGATTCCATTGGTTGTATGTACATAAAAATAAATAAATAGAATTTTATAAATAGGGAAAATACCTGAGTGAAGATAATATCTTCATCTCTTTTCTGCATCTGAACTCACCTGAGAAGTCAGCTGAACTGACCAGGTACAATTTGCATTCAACAGAATTTCCAATAAAAATGAACTCCAGTGGAGTTAAAAATTGTATCTGCTTCCCATGCCATTTCTCAGTTTTAAAATAATATCCTGCTTGCTGTGCTGAACTTACTGTTTCCTTTGGTCAAACAAACCAAATCTTTCCTCCACAGATAGTGTCTTCATCCCAAATACAACAGATATTCTGAGCTGCTTTTGAACACATTCTGGACTTAGTGAAGCATCTGCAGTTTTTGAAAGCATTAGCTCACCATGCACTTTGTTATAGAAATATTTTATAGGGGAGGCAGATCACCAAACAACCTTACCCCTTGATCTCTCTTCCTGATGAGTAAAATAGTAGTAAAAATTCTAATTTGTAGGAAGCACAGAAACACTTAAAAATATATAGAATCTTTTTTGATAGAAACCACTGCTTAAAATAGGATTATTTAAAAATAGGATTACTTTTGCAGTATTCATTATTTTGCTACATAAAGTTAACTATTTTTTTAAAACTTAAATTTTATTGTTTGATAATTTTTGTTCCAATTATGGAGGAACAATGGTACCTGGAGGAATCAACTGAAATTCATTTCTGTAGGAAGTTGAACAAATCTGAATGAACAGAATATACACTTCTAATACAGTAACTTAAATATCCTAAGTATGGCATTATGGGTATGACTTTTAAATGGATGATAGGAAGGAATGGACTGTGAAAGATCGAAGGATGCAGAGTCTATTATTTATGTCTTTATACTCATAGGTCCCAGTTAAGGCTATTGAACACAGAATGTAAGGAGAAGATAATAGCAGCATGATAAACCAAATCTCAAGGATAATAATTTTACCGAGCAAATATATTTATAAATCATAGTCTTAAAACTTATTGACCATTTCTGCTTAATCAGTTAGTATTGCTTTTCAACTGAAATTTGAAGCCATGTTCCTGCAGGCAGTTTATATGTTAGTGTCTAAATTATTAACCCAGAGTGAGTACACAGGGACTGACCTCCACATGAATGACAGTAATAACATACTTTTAAAATAAAAGCACAATAACTAAGCAAATAAGGAGCATGCATTAATTGCAGTGAAGGTTTCCCTAGATACAGAAAGCAGTGTAGTTCAGCAATGGTCTTCCATTATTTAGAAACTTTAACTAGGAGCATGTGTACAGTTAGTAAGAGTAAAGCAGATAGAATTAATTTGCAGTTTGAGAAATGTTTACCTGTAGTCCTTTGACTACAAGTGCAGTCAGACAAACGTTAAAATGCAAAGCTGTACTATTAGTAGAGAAAAAAACACAAAATAAGCTTTTCAGTCAGAGTTGTTATTACCCTTTTTCCCAATTTAGCTTTGTTTTATTCTGTTTATTATTTTAGTGCAAGTTAGTTTCAAAAGCTGGAATGTGTATAAAACATTTTTCTTGAATTCGAGGGGGAAACAGTGAGCAGAAAATGTAAAATTTGCCTCCCAGAAGTATGTATGCCTGTTATAAAATGCTTTAAAACAATTTCTCCCCTGAAGTTCTCCTCACTGTAGGATACCAAAATCCTGAAGTCAACATTGCAAGCTTATATTCCCTAACACTGGCCAAATTATGTATGTACGTATGCTGAATAAAAACATTCAGATGATTTATCTACAAACAGAACTACAAAAAGCAATTTCAAGGTGAGATTTAAACTTCTGACAGATCATGTTATATGGTCAGCAGAATTTTTAATAGCTGCCATATTGGCAGCCAAATCCTGTGCCCCATGGCAAAGTGTCAAGAAAAGCCTTAACCCAAGTGGCTCAACAACTAGCACACTCCTCCTGAAGGATTGGAGCAGTGGGTTTGAACTCCCTCAGCTGAAGGAAGGCATTGAAGCCACAGACCTCTTGCTTTGCAAGCTGCTGTCTGACATGTACACGTAAGGCTTACAGCCCTTTGGCTGAGCCCCCCCCAGTCAGATCTGTTGATTTCTTTCAGTTTCTTCAAATCCTTTGGTAGGCATTCAGTTCTTGTTCGGACCCTGTCAGTGAGAATTGATCCAAGGGAGGTCGATGTACATTAAAATAGATTTCCCTTGCTTTGAAGTAATGATGGTAATCTCTGTCCTGTAAACATATTGACTGATTGACATGTGACTGCATATATTAGATCTTTCTGGGAGCAGACATTGTTTTCCAATACAAAGCTGAGTAAACTGAAGTCTGCAGTAGTATTTATAGAGAAATAAAAGTTTTTCCTTTCCTTTCCATCTTTGTGGAAGATTTTTTTTTTAAATAGTAACAATATTTATAAGAAGAACATTTATAATAAATAAGACAATGGAAATGTGTCGCCAAGTCCAGACTTTGTAATTCATGTTTGCTGAATGAAACTCATTTTTCCCCCTTAGAGATGGAGGACTTTTAATAACAACATTGTTTCGTGTTGTAAATGAGCATGTTTGCATTTGGCTGCATGGCATGGCCTGCCTTGTAAATATACCAAGCCAAACATGAATGTTTTCTCCTAGCAGAAAAAAATTGCATAAAAATTGGTTTTAGCAGACAAGACTGAAAGCCAGCCACAAATGTGAAAAAGAGATTCAGAGGTGAACAGAACATGTAAAGTGTCTGGAGTAGGGGCTGTGGCAAGAGAATGTGAATCTGACATTCTCTGGGCACCAGGCAGCCCTCGGGCCTGACACATTCCTTGGGGCCCCACTGCAAACTGAGCTGCCAGCACAGTGTTTACTGCAAGATGCAGGGCCAGGATGGGCTGTGGACATGCAGGCAGCACATGCCAAATATCCTCTTCTAATTAAAAGCAAAGATAGTGTGGTATTTAACCTTGACAGCATTCAATAGGTGTATCAGACTAATATATTAGTAAGGACACAGGCACATGAAATGTCCAAATACATCATGACAGTGTTTGCATTTATCATGCTTATTTTAACTGCAAAAAGTGACTTCAAATTTATAAGCAACTGAAATTTCAGCATGTGAAGCAGAAATATTTTTATGTGTTTACTCCGAAGTAAGTAAGGCTGCATATACTAAAAAAAAAATATTAAAACTCACATGGGGACACAGTGTCCATTGTGTTTTAACAACCACTACTACAAATGAGTACTGTATCCATCGTGAAAAGATGGTTTCATCCACATCTTGTTTGACAAATACTAGGTGAATTTATGTTGTTCTTGTGTCATGTTTTCACGGAACATATCAACATGCTATCTGTCTTCAACTCTTTTTTTTTTTTTTCCCAGATGGTGGTGGTACCAAAGGGGAAAGACTGAGTGCCAAACTAAAAGCTTTGTCTGGAACAGGTGAACCCAACGAAAGTAGTGTCAGAAAAGAAATAGGCAAGTGGGCATCTTATACTTTCTTATTTTCCTGATCCTCAAAGAGAAGGGGAGATGGGAAAGACAAGCTCATGGAAGAGCATGGATAATTAGACAATTAGGAAAACATTTTTCCCCATGAAATAAATGTGCAAAATGGCTTTAGCTTCATTGTTCAGAGCTCACTATCTGGAAATATTAAGAGATGTGGTCCCTGTAAATATTTAGTACTTTCTGAATTGCTCTGATGCTTCTTTTTAGTCAGTTCTTGTGCCTCTGCAGTAATAAGTTTTCATTAATATCAAGTTTTCAAAGCGGTCCCAAATCCTTGTGGAATGTGGTATTTCCTAAAATGTCCTTCTTAACCAACTCAGCAGTCTTCCTGTTCCATGCACTTGTCTGAAGTCTTTTTCTCACTTAATGAGTGTAGTAAAATAGAGGAAAGTATTTCTAAAGAAAAGAAGGAAAAAAAAGCTTCTACTGCTAGCACTCAGGTACTTTGCTCTTGTGCCAGACCTAGTTTTCCAAATGTGGTATCTTGTTCTCCCTTGGTGTTCATATGCTCTTTCTGGTCTGCATTTCAAAGACACCTTACGTATGTGTGACACTAAAACCTGCACTTATGTTTGCCTGTGTTTGAAACTAAGCTAAAATTACTTGTGGGTAACTGTTTCTTATTTATTTATTTATTTATTTAAACCCTAGATGCCTCCTACATAGATCCACTTGGCCCAACAGCAGAAAGACCAAAAACTGCAGCAAGAAAAAGGACTGAGGAAGATGACTTTGCTGATGAAGAACTAGGAGAGGATTTGCTTCCAGAATAACATATGGTCCTGCCCTAACTTTTTCTCCTTTTAAAAGTTTTAGCAGAAAAACATTATTCTGTGATTATTTTGTAGTGGATTTTGATAAAATATTTCTGCAATATTTAGGATATTTGGTATCATATATTAAAAACATGGACTTGAAGTTGCAGTCTCTTTTATAACTGATATTTTTAAAAAATAACACTGAGGTTATTTTACTCATGCATAAAAACTACACAGGTATTCATGCTCATTGTAAACTGTATCAAGTGCATAAAGCTTGTGCTTCCAGGGATATGTCCAATGGAGCAGGAAACACAGCAGTGTCTAAAATCTCTCCTTTCAGTGTGAAATACCTTGAAGCGATGTTACAAGGCTGGAAGACCCATATCCCTCATTCCAAGCTAGAACTTACTTAAGGTCTGTGAACTGACTTTCTGAAAATGTTGGCTGTGACCTTGGTCATCTTTAAGGCCCCAGTGAACTATTTAATACTGATACTGATGAAAGCATCTTAATTTTACTCTGTACTTAGCTAAGCTCTGGCCATTTTGCAGTCTCTTGGCAATCTCTTAGATATTTTTGCAATTACAAAGGTGAGGGTTTGGATTTTTTTATTTCAAATGGTCAGAGTGGGCAGGATTTTGATTCTAATTAGATTTCAGCTTTTGAATCTTATGTATGTCAGGGATTGTGGCAGTGACTGCACAAAAGTAACTTTCTACAGTCAAAGTTGAGTAAGTGCAAAGATGTTAGTTACAGAAATCATAATTTTGCTAATGAACTGAACAAATTTGATATGAAGTCCTTGAGATGTTAAATAGGAACATGGGGTTTCTGATTTGTATCACTTTTTGGAGAGAAAAATATTCAGATGTTCAGAATTTCCTAATAAACACAAGAAAAACTAGAATACTGGGGGTGAGGGGCAGAGATTTGTTTAAAAAAAAAATAAATAGTGTGAGCTTGGTTTAATACTTATTGGTCATTACACTTTGAAATGCAAGGATCTGGGCTTCTAAAATTTCCAGTGCTCACTCTCAATGTTGGTGCTTAGAGCATTTCCTCTACACTAGTTGCACTTCCTATCTTCATCAAATGTTATTTCAGGTTTCAAAACATGTCTGGTCTCATAAGATGTCTGCACAAGTGGCTAGAAATACTTCTTGAGTAGCACAGTTGGAAGAATGTGCTCTTGTGGGTTTTATGGTACAGCTAATGACCTGCTTTACATGGACCTTGGTGTAGCATTCATTCTAGGACTGCACCACCTTCTGCGTGGTGATACAAGCAGAGTACATTCAGTGTCAATGGCACATCCAGAGGAGCTCACCAAAGAAGCTCTGATCCTTCTAGAGGACGGAAAAGACTGAGAAGGAAATGGATGTCACCTATTTCTGCAAGTCTTTCTTGTGCTGCAGTTCTCTCTTAGCAGCAGGACAAAAAGGAAAAAAGATTACCTCATCTGCAGGTAGGGACAGAAAGGGAGGAATGGATAGTTTATGTGGCTAAAGAACTTGGATACCACACTGCAATGCTAGTATGCCAAGACAGAGCAGTCTTCAGCTGTTCCAACTGTTCAGCTCAGCTCAGAAGATCTTCTGTATCTTTGAGAATGAAAATCACAGAAACAGGTTGCCTCTTTTGCCCCTGGTAAATTCCCAGCTTTACTGCAGACTTTACCATTTTACTTTTTTTTTATTCTTGACAGCAGTCAAAAACCAGTGCACACCTGTGAACACAGAGTCTGTGCTGTTGTCAGCTGGGTATATCCTCAGTCCCTGGCAGAGCTGGTAGGAACTTTCTGGCACTGGGCAGCCCTTACCCCTATCCACCAAGGCTACATCTGCAGCCCCATCACTGCCAAAACCTCAGCATTGGCCCCCAACAAAAGAGTGTATATTTTTAAGATTTTTCAGAAGTACAAAGGAGGAGAGATGGAAAGATAATTGCGCTGAACAATTCCCAGAGAAGTGCTCAGGCAGGTGACTTAACCCTACGGTCACACTTGGGACTCAGCTTTTTCTTGCCTGTTCTTCAGTGGCAGACTTAGTCTGTGAAACACTCTGATAAACATCAGAGAGGTTTTGATCAGCAGCAGTTTCTTGATTCAGTTTGCCTGGATGCCTAACTACATGATGAAAAATTCTGTATTTTACAGACAAACGCATTTTTTTCCACCCTTGCACAAACTCCCAGGAACATGTTGTTTTCTATACCATGAGGATCTGATTAAATAATGCTCTGGGTTATGATGCATTTGCATGTTATTTTGCAAGCTGAGTTGAGCTTGTTCTGAACTTACAGCCATGTGATCCAGCTCCAACACTGGAATAATAAGTCCTGCTCACAGAATTATTTATCCCACATTCAGTTCCTTCAAAACCATGTTAACTATGGCTACATCTCTACTAGAATTAGAGTACTCAATCAGTACTTAGGAACATCTCTGTCTGAAGATTTATACTTTCTGGTGTTGCCACATGAATGCTTGTTCCATTCATATATGAGTTGTTCAACTTGAAGAGCTATATGATGATTTTTTTAGAATGCTTGTTAAGTCACATTAAGTTTTTTTAATGTTTTTCAAGCCATTATTTTGGTTCAGAGATGGGATCTCATTAGTGTGTATGCTGCTATAGCAGGATGGGGCTGTGGATTTGGAATATGCCAACTTAAGGCAATTGTATCATTGTTGTGACAAGCACATTACTGTGACATCCTTAATTCTTGCTGTTGTTTCCTCTCCTCTGATTTGAGCCAGACCTCTCCCAGAAATGTCAGTGCATATAAAGGAAGTCCATAAGTCAAGTGTGACATCCTTATGCTATTCACAAAGCATTGAGAAAAGTTACTAGTTTATCACAAGAAGAAATATAAAGACATCTGTATATACATATATATAAAAAATATATTTTTGTTGCCACAAATACTATTGGGTGCTGTAGAAGCACTAGGCCAGGGGCAGCATGAAGTTCAGGGTGTTAGGAGTGACTGGCCTAGATGGACAAGTGCCTCATCCAACCTGTCACTTGAAGATATGACTGCAAAGGTAAGTTTTTAATTCATTTTGGGAAGAGTCCTTCTCCAGAGTTGAAACTTGATTAAAATCCTATACTGTTCAAAGGTAAGATAACACTCATGAGTGATACTGACCTGTGGTGCATAAGGTACCAAAGCCATTAAAAATAACACTTTGACTCGACTCAATCACTTCAGAAACCATGAAATCAAGTCACTTCATCGCATTATGAATGCTGGGTGATTCTGTTTCAATTCCAGAATGGCCTGTGAGGCTGATGTCTCATGTTTCTGTGGTACCATGCTCAGGTTTCACAGTCTTTGTATGACTTTGGAACATATTTTCTCTTATTCCTGATCAATATTTTCATATTTAACTATTCTTATACTAAACCCCTCAGTAGATGTGCGGGGCTTAATCATAGCACACCAAATATTAAATTCAATTTATAAATTCTAAAAGCTGTTTTTAGTGCAAAACATTTCAGCGGATGGTATCTTCTATGACCCAGAGTATTCCAGATGCTCATTTTTGTGGGCTGTACCAGAGACCTCAAATAGATTGCATTCTGTGTCTGCTAGAAGTACAGGTAGACAAGCACAGAATGGACAGAGAAATCACTAGAGATGAGACTTTCCTCCATCTCATTTAGGTCTGTACAATGCAAGTTTCTCACTTTCTGAAGCAGGTTTCCTTTTTAGCCAGCGGAGACTGACATTGCAGTAAGTGTCTGCTGTCGGCCACCTCATCAGAATAATGAGTGGATTCAAACTTCTACAGTCTGAAGTAGCCTCGTGTTCTCTGGACTGGGTCCTGATGAGGGACCAGTGTCTACTGGAGGATCTACTCGACAGGGCTGTCACTGGAGAAACAAACCAGAGGTGCTACCTGGAGCTAAGCATGCTGGAGATCCCAAACTCCTACAAGGGTTGCTCCAAAGTGACTGAAATAGTCCGGACTGCTGGAATCCCCTCCTCAGCTGCAGTTACATATTTTCAGTTTGCTATTTTCTGTTGTAAATCCCTATGTTTCTTCTCAGCCTTGATGCCTCGGCTCCTACTGGGCCAAAGCATCCCGGCTCTCCCTCAACCTCATGCCCTGGCCCAGAGGGTCCCACTCATAACTCAGGGTCCCAGCGGGCTTCAGGAGAGAGCCCGGCTCACCTCCACACCACAGAGGGTGGCAGCTGCTGCCGACCGCAGGTACAAAATGTCGCGGAGGGGAGCGCTCGGCTTCTGGCGGAGCAGAGGAGGGGACGGGGCGGCCGTAGCCCTCCCGCAGCCTGAGACCCCGGCGGGAGAGCCGGGGGGGCCGCCCCGCGGGTTACTGCGGCCGGGCTGCGGGAAGCAGGACGGCGACTGGAGGCAGAACCAACCCGGCCGTGCCCGCGGGGCTGTGCCCGGTGGTCGGGGGCAGCGGGACAGGATGGAGGGGCCGTACGGAGCGCGGGAGCGGCCGGATCCCGGCGCTGGGCGCTCGCCTCCTCCGTGAGCGCCTAAAATGTTCCTGGCATGCGAGGCCAGGGGAGATGCTGCGAGGAGCGGGGCACTTTTCCAACAGCTCCTCCGCCGAGAGAGCCAGNCCCTGCAGCCCGAGCCGCCGGGCCGCCAGCACAACGCCAGCTGCCCAGCCGGGGGCCGGCCGGCCGCCGACAAGAGGTTCCGGCTCCCCGTCAACCTGCGCAGCGCCTCGCCGTGGGCCTACAGGTGACGCGGGGGGAACGGGGGGGTCGGGTAGCGTCAGGGGCGAAGCGGTGCTGGGGTCCCTGTGGGCTGAAGAGAGCCGGTTCCCCTGTGTGGGTTCCCCCGGCGCCACAGGCGGTGCCTTCCCGGGGGTTTCGCCGCCTTTCCCCACGCAGCACCGGTCCTGAGGGATGTCTGCGCACCCAGCAGCGGCTTGGCAGAGAGGTGTTAAAAGTAGGTGTCTGGCTTGGCAGATACAAGGTAAATATGTAAAAACAGCCTGTGTGAGGTGTATGTCTAATGGGCAGAAAGAGAAGTGGAAAATGAATGAGTTGCAGCGAGCTGTGTAACGGAGCTCTCACACCCACACACCTGCCCAGCAGCAGAGAGCACCCCCAAGAAAGTCACTTCAGCAAATCATCCCGCATGAGGTTCACTCTTTACTATCAGAGGAGCCTCAGCAAGGAACCTTCATTAGGAAAGCCCCTCCTGACTTTGTAGCATCCCCAGAGGGGCTCAGATGCTTTCCCTGAGATGGGGCTCCAGCGACTGTGCTGGATTGTAAAATCCATCAGTGCAGCGTGTGTTCTGATCACATTCCAGCAGAGCCGTATCTTCACGTTCTGTGCTAGAAACACTCTCAAGGGCTTGCTGTCCACTTTGCTGTAGGAGCATAGGCAAGAAATGAGCGCTGCAATTTTCTCCATCTGTGTTTTCAACCTACGCTTTGCAAACCCTCCTCCCCTGAGGTGGAACAGGGGCTGACATTATTTTTAAGGGAACATAAAAATAAATAAGTAAATCTGCTGTTAGGCTGGTTAATAAAGAAAACAAGGGTCTCCTCTTCTGGAGGGAATGCTGGAAAAGATTGGAAATCTCCGATACAGAACACTAAACATGTATGTGAGCACAGTCTCACTAGCAAGTTTTCTGGTAGTGTTGACTGAATGAGACTGACAAAATTGGCTTTTCTGTTTTCAGCTTTCAGTAAGGATACTGCAGACAAAAGGAAGATAAAACATGCACAAATTTAAGAGGAACTCACTTTCTTACTTTCTTTACGTTATTGCTCATATATAAATGCATTTAGTGTGTGTCTAGCAAACTTAAATATCTCCTTGTTATATCACCAATAAACATTTATTTTGTGGCATGTTTTTGCCTGCTTTTAGCTTAAAAAGTAATCTTACTGAGAGAAAAATGGTTTGTTTGCTCAATAAGCCTTTCATAAGCAGAGTACTTTTAGCAATAGTATTTTTAGTAATACATTTTATGTAGACAGACTGAAGGATTTTTAAGCTACGTAAGCATACAAAAAGCAAGTATGAATGGAACACCTATCACTGGGGTCAGATATTTTTAATACTTGTTTCTAGTTACTAGTCCTATTAGAAAATTGTTCTCCTGATCTGAGAACAGTGCCTTCCATGTTTACATCTCATTGGGCAGGTATTTATTTTCAGTCGAAGCTCTGTACAGACTTCTTAACAGAGAACCAGCTGCTATTTGGGGCCTGGCTTACAGTAAGTTTATTAAGAAACTGTAAATCTACTGTACTTTTCATCAGAATGTTTTCAAACAGGCCACTAACCATTCACATATTATAACTTGGTTACATCTCTTAGCTAGAAACTTTTAAAAGAATGGTGAAAAAAAAAGTATTACACTGTCAGAGGCAGAATCTAAAATTATATTTAGGGGGAAAATTTCTCTAGGGTGCAGAGGCCTGAGTATACTGTCTAGTTAACAGATCTCCTGTACAGCTTTTTTTCTCAGTCCCTTTTTTTTCTGTATCAATAGTGTGCACTGAGACAGCAACACTGCAAGATATGTAAAGGAAGTGTAAAATACGAAATTGCTCATTATGAGCAGTAATGTGCATTTGCTGTTAGAACCTGTTATTTTACAGATTTTGAAGCCAGATAAAAGCATTAGGAAGATCTGGTCTGATCCATGGTGTTTACCAGACTAGCATGGAATCAAGCTCCCAAATGCCACTAGAGCTACTGTTCATCTTTAAAAAGGAAATGCAGCTCTCCTTAAAGATTCCAAATAATGTCACATTATGTCTGGTCAATGACTAACCAGTCCACTTCTGTGATTCCAAAAATTTCTTCTTGGTGGCAGTGGTGTTACTCTGAAATATTGCATACAGCTTTCTTTTCTATCACAGAACTTTCTTGACAAGCCTGCTTACATTTAATTCTTGTTACCTTTTCTCATGAGTTTTTCCCCTTCACTTGTCTTGCTAAGTCAATAACATCATTATTGCTGCCTCCTGAACCGAGTTTGAATCACCAGAGTTGTTCTAGTAGTGAATGTCCAGAAATTAATTCACTGTAGGCAGCCCCTTCTTGTACACCCTAGCAGGACACTCCTCAAAGCCTGAATTTGACTGTTTGAGACTTGAATCAAGATTCCTGCCCTGTTTCAGTGTGTTTCACAGACATCTTGCTCTCAGACTTCTTTTCTGCCCCTAAAGAGTTACAATGCAATTGATTTCTGCTCTGTGCATCAAGGTTTTTTTTTCCTCTTGACCTGTATTTTAATGTCTGAGATATCTTACACTATTTCTCTGTCTTCACTGGTGTTGCAGCAGTTCCCATTGTTACCATCTGCAGATTTCATTAACATATACAGTTTATACTCCCTATTCCAGGTCATTAATAATAAAGATACTAAGTCTGGCTCTACTTACCTTCCCCTAGGCACCTGCTCCCAGCTGCTTAACACTGCTTCTTGTAATTCTCCCATGACTGGTCAAGTTAACTGAAATTTTTTCGTATCAGCATTTGTGAAAGAATCAAATATATTACTTAGAGATCTGTGTATAATACTTACCCTACTGCATTACATATATCCAAATTTGTAATTCTGTTTAATGGGGAATAATAAGGTTCAAAACACAGGTAATCCTTGTGTGCCTCCTTTCCTTTGTTCTGATTGCTGTTTGTTTTCTATTACTTGGTCTTTAATTGGCTTATACACTTACATCATTTTTGGCTTGCTGCAATCCAGAGATTCAGGAGTTGCACGTGCATCACACCACAGATCCACCTGGTCCTTGATCCTGCTGCTGGCAGCAACTGACAGTTGGTATTTTAGGCAAAAGTTAGGGGAAGAACACATGTTCATCTGCCTGATACTGATGGCCACGAGAGATCAGTATATAACTCAAGGCACAAAGTTTAATCACCCAAATTGCTCTTCACATCTGTGAAGAGGCAGCACAATTCCCTTTAGTCAGTTGTGTGAAATCTTAAGCATACTGGTTTGCTCAGCACTTCAGAAAGCTGGTCTAAGAATTACCCAGTTTGTGACATCTAACCAGGAGTTGCTTGTCCTTTTTTAGCAGTATTATCATGGGCAGTCAATGAAATCCAGAAAGGCTGCTTGTAGAAGGAGCTACTGTCAGGGGCCTTGGTCCTTGGCCATTGCTGTGGTTCACAGCTGCTTCACTAGGATTAGTGCTGGGGGTGTGTTAGGAGCTGTGGATCCCTGCTGACAGCATAGGATGGGTGCTGCTGGTTAAAATTTACCAAATCCATAAGCATGGTGAATCTTTACCAATGCAAGCTCAGCTCCAGAGCACACACAAGTTGCTCATAGACAAGAACCTAAAAAAAGAGGTTAATTTTAAACATGTGCCTACATACAGTGTGATCATTAAGACCAGAGTAATGCCTTACAAATCTGACCCCACTGAAGTCACCAGCAAGTTTACAGATGGTGTTGATTTGTGATTCCATTCGTGGTGCTGCAGAGCACAGGTGCCATGTATTAATCAGCTGTATGTATCAGCTCTGGTGTTATCCTCTGTTGTCCTAAAGTTATTAGAAAATAATCTTTATATGTATTCACAAAATCATTCTTGTTTCTGAGATTCCAAATCTCATGGCTTCTGTGTCTGTCTCTGGGGCCTCATCCTGTCATTACTAGGGTTCACTTACTGGACTGAGGGATGAGTTTAGAGCCTTGGGGTTTGCAAAGGCTGAGATTGCCTTTTTTTTGTTTTGTAACCAGAAAGGTGTCATAAAGCTCTTCTTACAGTCTGCAGAAAGGTAATTATTTTTATGGAAGATTATTTACTGTGGTATAGCAAGGTAAAATAATCAACAAAATTTGTCAGCATGCTTTCCTATAACTGGCTCTCTAAAAATCAACATTCAGTAAAGGAGAAATTTAACTTCTGTTGTCAGCATTGATCCAATAATGAAATCCCATGTTGTCTAGTCCCACTTTCAAACATTGCCCATCTTGTCAGTTCTGCTTTTTAAAAAAAAATTCAGTTTATAAGCATCCTTGGTTTAGTGCTCATCTACATAAAATCTTAATAAAAATAATACAGGCAAGTCTCTTTTCTGGTAAAAGGCAAGCTTGTCTACAGTGCTTTTAGAAAAAAGGTCATACAAGAGGGGCTTTTCTTTAAGTAATTTTCAAGAACCTTATCCAGGACATTTTCCAGGATCTAACGTTATCATGTAGCACAGTGTGCATATCCCAAAGATGCAGCGAGGGAAGGAATACAAAGGGGCACAGAACTGCCTTTTTATTCAAGTACACATTGGTGTAACTCTCCAGAAAACCACTGTTAGCACGAGGCTTTTTCATGCAAGCACACTACTTACTACCTGTATATAAAAAAAATAAAGCACGTGAACAAAAGAACACCTGTCAGAGAAATGAATGTCTTGCCAAGAGGGGAAAAAAAAGTTGTGAGCTTTTAATCCCCCAGGTACCTCAGAGGGCAAAGTAAAGGGATGATTATCTGCTTATTAGACTTCTGATAGCATCCAGCTGTTAGCCTAGTGCTAATAGTGATCTTCTGAAGAGTCAGCTGTATCTGCCTACCCCAGCACCACATCTGAAAAGATGGTTTTAGAAGCTTGAAAACTATGACGTGATAATATTGAAAATACCACATATGAAAGCAGCGGTACAGGACAGGACAGATTAAATCTTTGCAAGAGTTTTACCTCTGACAGAAACTTTTCTTTTACATTTCCAGGCTTCGTACATAAACGTCAGGAAGTTTGTTTTTCACTGGGAGCTCTCAAAGCACTCGCAGGGTCATAAGGAAAAGCAGCCTAGAACCAGTCACACTTCATTAGCAGTTCCAGTTCAGTACAAACCTGCTTCTTGTTCCAGCAGATTGAAGCACAGCAGCCCAACATAGCTCACTGCTCCTGTCACCTGTAAATCAGGAGTGCTGGCTGGGCAGAGTTACCCTTATGTACCAGTAACCTGAGCTCACAGGAGAAAGGCAGCCCTCGTCGAAGTGGCTGGGCCATTTAGTTTGCAGCAGTGGTCACAGAAAATGACACAAGGATGCAGGGGACATTTGTGTGCCAGGGGACAGCCACACTTCCTCTGGCTCTCCACCACTCTTCCCATCTGCTTCTGCTGTGTCCACCCCAGTTTGCTGCATCTTTCTCTACTTACAGGAGGGAGTCAGTGGGAATTTAGAGTATGTGCTTTATCAAGTTAGTTAACCTGATCAAACATGTTTGCCCTGTTTTAGGAGAACACATAAAAACTTGACTGATAGTGCTTGAGGTAACAGAGATGTGTCAAACTACAGCAGCTGAGGCTGTGGTCATCACTTGCACAGAGTGATTATGCTCAGTATATGAAAACAGAGGGAACAGGTCACAAACCTACATTTATACAGCTGGGTCACTGGTGGTTGTTAGCAGTTCAGACACAGATCAGGCTGGGTTGCCTAGAAGGATCAGGATTTATTTATGTGGTCTTTCTTAACAGGTTTGAGCTGGAGATGCAGAACCTTGGTTGTTGCTCTGAAGTTTAGTGATATTTGAATGCAGCGTTTAATTTCAGGAGGCATTCCTTTGAGTCCTTAGTCTTAAAGTTCTGGTCTGGATGCTAAAACTGCATCTATATTTTGGATCCATCTTTGGATCCATCCTCCAGTCCTCACATGATGGAGCAGAGGTATCTACAGCAAAGTTAGCAATACAAGTTTTTCTGTATAAAGTAGTAAACCATACCATCCTTCCCCAAAAAACCCTCATTTATACCTGATTTTGCCACATGGGAATACAGAGAGGAAGCTTGTTGTAGACCACCATTCCAGTGACAGTGCTCTCTTGTTATTAGTGAAAACTCTTATGTTTGCATCCAGAAGCATGTTCTTGCTTTCCAGTAACATCATAAACCAGGTGCTAGAGATAATACAGTAGAGGAAATACCAGTGACTTGACACATGGTATGTTTAACAATCCACCACTGAAATTATTCACACTTGAGTTTGAAATGGGAATGCATCATGGATCATGGGAGAAAATCCTGTATCCCACTTTCTGCCCTTTCAATGGCTACCAGACATTTTATTTCACACTGGTGTGAGATTCTGTAACATGGAGATATTTCCTGGGGAAAGTAAACAATTTAAAAATGGGACACAGACCTTTGCAAAAAAATATCTGCAACATCACAGATGTCTGGCTGTGAGACAGCTGGTCAGATTTCTCTGTGACAAAACCCAATTCCTTAAAAAGACAGAGAAACCAGATTATATAGCCATTGCAAAATAACCAAACCAACACAAAAACAAACCAAACAAAAAACAACAACAACAACAAAAAAAACAACAAAAACCCCAAGTCTTTTTTCTTTGATGATAGAATGATTAAGTTTGTGTTTGGCTAAAGCTGTCATTCCAGGTGAGTTTTGACCTGAGGAACTGGTGTTGCTGCTTCTGAAAGGGGCATCTCCCTTCTGCCCCCATCCACCGCTTTTGTTCACACTGTCTTGTTTGTGTGGGGCTCTCTGTATATATGTGGTGAGACAGCTGAAGGACCAAAATCCAGCTTACTTTTCAGCTGGATGAATTCCCTGATCCACCCTGCAAGCAGAAGAATGTTAGCATCGACCCAGGGGCGGAGGCAAGAGGGAGAGCCACGCTGCCTGTTTGGCAAGTGCAGGTTTTCCTGACTGGAAGTGACAGTGTGATGATCACAGCTCAAGGCAGACTTACACTGCCTCTTCCCAGCTGAATACTCCTCTCATGTGAGAGACCTGAAAAGTTAAGGGGCTAATGCTTTGATACCCAAGGAACTGGTACAAACTCTCATGGGGTTCTGGGAAACAATCTAGGAATCACTGTAAGTTCGTTGTGTTTTTCAAAATTGGTTGTTTTGAAAACTGCTGTGGGAAAGAGGCAATTACATACTCCATTGCTATCGCTCCCTACAGAATTATATTGATGACAGTTATTTGATTTATTCATTTTTCTTATGTGGTTACCCCACTTCATCTACTGTGTGACAGTGCTATCCTGATCCCAAGTAAAAGATGGTTTAAAACCCAGTGCAAGGATTTTTAATGTCTTTGCAACACATCACAGTAAACATTACAAACATTAAGTATTGTATGTTATATCAAATCTCTGGCTGCTGCTTTGTTTTTCAGTCTCAGATGCTGTTATTTCCTATCCAAACACAGGAAATGTTTGACTTAGCTTGCAAGAAAAATTTCTCTAGTGTCAGGAAAACTTATCAAATAAAGGGGCAGTGCAATACTGTGACAGAGCCTCTGGGCAGGCTGGGGACCTCCTTTGGAGGTTTGTAAGAACAGGCTGGACAAAAATGGGCAAACACCCTGAGCTTGCCTGAGGGAGGCATTTGGACTAGGTGACCTCCCAATGAATCTTCACACTCTCTGTTTGCTAGTAGCAGCCTCTAGGATACTTCTGTGCAGCATGGGTAGGACTACCATCTCCTGTGTGAAAGGAGCAGCAGGGGAAAAGGGCAGAAAAGGGTTTTCTCCTAGCTGACAGATGGGTGTTTCTGATAACGTACTTGGGGTCAGCATCCTTCCAAAGGGGGGATGGGATGAGCTCTGCAGGAGGAGCACCAAGAGATGGCTGGCCGTGCTCCTGGTCTGTACACTTCTCCAGCCAAAGAGAGATGTCTCATCCCTCTCCAGCTGGACAGTGCAGCGACTGCTGAAGCAGGGCTGGTTTTTATAGTGTGAGTACAGAAGGTGATCTGGAGGAAACTTACAGGTACAAAGAGGACAGCTGGCATAGGAGTTATATTAAAAATCCTCTTTTTCTGGAGGTGCAGACGTTTTCTAGAATGACATACAGTTGTAATAATATATAAGTTGCAGCCATGCCCAGCAGTTCATTCCTATGTAAGCAGGAAAAATGGGTGAAGAACAAAGTGACAAATACATCACCACCACTATAAGCAGTGTGGCTTCACACTCCAGTGCGCGTCCTCTGCGGTGTTATCTCATCTGTCATTTCAAAAAACAAGAAGACTTCATCATCTTTTACTCTGTTTGCTAAAAACAATGGTTATGGGTCAGCCAGGATCTATATGACTTGAGACCACAGTCTCACACCTCTGGTTTTGCATCCAACACCACCCAGAGAGGAATGTTGGAACTAGGAGTTTGTTGGGCCCAGCTCTATCTAGAGCTTTTGAGCTCCTGCTAATCAGGAATTTCCAGAGACAGGGCATTAATAAGCAAAAAAGAAAGCAAAAAACGAACTGCAACAACAGAAAATAGAGGCTATACTCTTTGGGGCAAAGGGCTACTTCAAAATGTAGTGGAGAAAAATCTGAAACTTTACTGTTTATCTCAGTGTGGGCATGCAAAAGTTGCTCTTCTGTGGTTAGAGGAAGAGTCAGTGGAGGTAAATTAGAGAAAGAAATATAGAATTTGGCTTTCAAGAGGAAGGCACCTTTTTAACCCCAAGTATACTAAGAGAGGATAAACTATTGCAGAAATAACAGTACAATTTAATTCTATTTACATTTTAAAATTTAAAACATCATGTTGTATCTACAGCAGTAATGATTTTAACAAGGATTTGTACCAATTTTTGAGGAACTCAAGGCAGATCGAAAGTTTGGCATTGCCCAAGTGTCCTTTTTAAAGCTGTGTTTACCCATTCAATCCAACATGCAAAACATACTCTGCTTAAGCCTCTGAATCTCACATTTTAGAAAGTCAATCACTCCATATTTCAATGTGTGCTGTAGGACCTGATCAGTTCTACAACCTGTCTGTGGTTTGTTTTTTTTTTTTTGTTACACTTTACAAGTAGGAAGCCAGCCAGCAACAGCTACAGCTGTTGTTATGGTGAAGAAAACAAATACTTTATATAAATGTTTATGGTCAAGTCACATTATAATGATGTTTTCCTGAGGAATATATCTACTTCGAGAGAAGGTAATGAATCTTTGTTCTTTGCTTCCCTATAGAATTTCATATGATCCCACAAGGTATCCTAAATACATTCCTGAAGCATACTGTCTGTGCAAAGGCTGCCTCATGGGGATCTTTGGTGAGGAGAACTTCCAGTTCCGCAGCACCCCGGTGTACATGCCCACCGTCATCCTCCGCCGCACCTCCTCCTGCGCTGGGGGACGCTACGTCTACACCGAAGATTATGTCACTATCCCCGTGGGCTGCACTTGTGTACCCGAGCAAGAAAAAGAGTCTGAAAGTGTGAATTCCAGCATAGATAAGCAAGAAATGAAGTTGCTGGTAAGCCAGAACAAGCCTTCGTCAGAATGAGGAGTTGTGTTACAATTGTGGCTTCACAACATCGTGACCTCAGGAGACTGTAGCACAGCAACAAACACATTGACTTACCCTCTGTTTCTGCCTAGTTATCTCAGTTACAAGATGGTAAGGGTTTTTTCCAGTTGCTCAGTTCATATTAAGAACTGCTTTAGCTTGTGTAAGTATTTGTTGAAAATTCCAGTGTAGCTTTTTTTTGCTGTTCTTGGAGCAGAACATTTTATCCTTGCTTATTAAGTTTTAGAAAATGATGTAACTGTAAGACATGCTATCTCTTACTGGTTGTAGATATTTTTAAGGAATCTTTTATACTCAGCTTTTAAATACTCATATATAAAAATCACATAGCTGCCATACATGTGCCAAATTATCAGTTAAGAGGATAATTTCTTGGGCTGGGAGAGCCATCCTTTATATTATATATCTCAGCTCCAAGCAGTGTTCTTGGCTGTTCCATCTTTATACAGCAAGGAAACCTTTGCTGAGTTTGAGTCATTCACAAAAAAATATTACACGAGTTTGCTATTTTGCCAAACTGATAAGGGTAGAAAAGTGTTGAGAAAAAGCATGCTGGAATATTGTAAAAATGCAGTGGACTTTTCTGATGTGGACTAAGTCTAATTGCACAGAAAATATCAATCAGAAAAAAACACAGTTTGGGTCTCAAGAATTCTGTATTAGATTTAATTAAGCATTAACTGCTTAACTGTTCCCTGTGACAAAACTGTATTCTGTACAGTTAAAAAGATAAAATCTTTTCCATGTTATGAGAGGAGATACCCATTAAAAAAAAAAAAAAAGTACAAAGCATACATCTCAGGTACACTGCAGGTGAGTAAACAGGCAAACTCTTAACTACAGGTGCTACAGAGATCATTGAGCTGAGTCCCAGTCAATCCAGACTTCTTAAAACAACTGATTTATGCAATTACTGTTATTCATTTTCCCCTCTGCTACACGTAACAATCACCTGCAAAAGATGCTAGCCTGCAAAAGAGCAGTCTTCCCCCTTTGCAGCTTACAGGAACTTGAAGGCAAGCCCTAATGAGAAGCTCTAAATACACAAAAACTTCCATTTCCAGATTGAGGTACTGAAGGTTGACTCCATCTAGTGACTGATGGTCAGGAGTAACCAGGCATACCTTGCAAAATAAAACTCCTGAGAGAGCCACAATGACCAAGGCTGATAAATCTCTGAATATCCAGCAGAGAATGTATTTTGCAGGTGAAGGATCATAACTGCAATATCAGTGCAAAAAAGAATAAACACCATATGCAGCAAGGTATGTGCTACATCAAGAATCTCAAAATTTGTCTTCATCTATAGTGGAGAAGGTCCTTGTGCTACCCAAACACATGCTCCTTTGGAGTGATGTTGGATGAAGAATGAAAAAACTATTTGCTAAAAGAAGTTTAAATTTAGCTAAACAAGTTGAATAGAGAACAAAAATCATATGACAACTCCTCTTCTTGATGAATAATTATTGACTGTGCTCTTTATTTCTCAGTCTAGAGTAACAGTATTTTCATAGTGCAATTTATATAGCATCTTTAGAAGCATGAAACAACTTTAAGAACTCCAGAATCAATAAAAGATTCCTGTCACAATGTTGGATTTATGTTTATGACAGCGTTTTTTGTGCAGATGCTTTTCTGCAATTCTATTTGTCTTCAAATTTGTTTCCTCAAACTGTGATGCTTCTGCCTCAAGGGGATTCTCAAAAGAGGATTCAAAGAAGGTCATAAAGTGTTTATACTTCTTGGAGAACAGCTAATTGCATAGCTGCTGCCAGCAATTAAAGGTAGTTACCTGTTCCTTGGAGATTGTAAGTACTTGCAGCAATTACAGCCATTTTTCCATCATCCGTATGTGGAAGAACTTCTGACCCTCTGAGAAGAGTGAAATGGTAATCAAAGACAGAGGGGCTTAAAAGGCAGACCCACAAAACTGGAGAAACACTGCATCAGATGCTGCTTCAGGAGTCTAACCTCTTAATGTTTCATTATTGTGGTTTTTTTTTTTAACATACACATTCAGACAGGGACCTTAAGAACCCACAGCACAGGAAGCAAAGTCTTCACAGTAAAAGATAGTAGAAAACTCCAATAACAACAACAAAACCCCCAAAACACACAGCCCTTAACATTTAGTAAATACCAGAAAGGCTACTAGCTAAAGCTCTGGATGAACACTGCCCTCGAGGAAAACTCATCTCTCTGCCCACACAGTTTTATTATACAAATTTGCAACAAATTAGTTACTAGAGCACATGGATTTATTTGCATGATGTGGAAGGAAAAACAAATGTCACATTTTGTTGGAACTTTCTTGTCCTGCAGGTATAAATGAGATCATGTTCTGGGAATGTGCAGGACTCACAGCTTAAGATCAGGTAAAAGGAACACAATCAGCTTTGCAATCCAGAAGAGATGCTTGAGGTTACGTATAGTTTCAGAACTGGATGACTGAAAAGGAAAGTGTTAGAGAACTGCAAAACCTCAGTGGATCAATAGATACTTATCTTGGCTACCACCTTCTTGTGCTACTGCAATAAGTGCAGTAAGCTTCCCATGGCTACAGGCAATCTCATGTTATCTTTCTCAGAAGCCTATTCTCGTTTTTAATCTTCCCTCTTTTCTGTGGCAGACTTTTTAGCTGAGCCAGTTTGCTTCCTGATGCAGCTTTCCTGTGAAGTGTCTCTTAAAAGCCATGTTTATTTTTTAGCATGAGCAACTGTTTGATAATTTGTTAGTGAACAGCTGTTTGTTAGTACTTAAGATCAAGAACTATTAGCTACACAAACATTTGTTAACCTTCAAAATATCTTTCCATATATAAACCCTCTACACGTTTCTCATGTGGAAAAGGTTGAGTATTAAATGTAGTTTGCATTTGTTTGGAAATTTTTTTTTTTAAGATATCATTGCATCATGGATTTATATCAGTTTCACTTCAACTGTGGTGTGACATTTTCCAGCTTCTAGCCCCCTGCTAACAGCTGCCACAGCCTTCCCTTTGCATGGGAGGAGGAGGAGGTCACTGGAGTTGCTTCAAGGCTCACAAACTGTTGACACAAGGCAGACAAGAAATGCCTCACTGAACCAACTCCAGGCCCAATAAATGCAAACAATTCAAAGCTGAAACTATCTGGCAGCTGCAGCTGATTTGAGAAAATTTTTGCTGTGCCAGGAAAATCTTTTCCTTCGATGAGGTTGTCCCTGGAATACATTAGGAGCCACAAAACACAGAACAATATCCTTGGTAAAGAGATTATTTTCTTCTCTGTAGTATCACTTAAGATAGGTTGGAAAATTCATATCATGCAGGAAGGCTGAGAAAAGCCTGAGATGCTCGTTTTGGTTTACAAGCCAGCCATGACAGGGAGGTGTTAGTCTGAATAGGCAGAGGACTACAGCTGCAAATAAACATGAAATTGCAGCCTGGTGATAGCACTTCACCAAAGCCTGTTCTGATGTGAGTCCATCCATGAGACACCCACAATAAAGCAAGTCTATCACTACTTGACACTCAGGGCTTGTTTTTTTCATAATCTTACTACAGAAATAAAAAAGAGAGGTTTTGCTCTCACATAATATTACTTAACTAATAGTTACTTAAAGTTACTGTGCAAGCACAAAGTACAATTCCAGTATGAATTTTTGTGACTTGCAGCCTTCTCAGAAACACAGCTACTTGGGAAGAGGTGTGACAAAAATAGTTTACCTCCTATCACTGACGAGGGCTGTGAATGCCAGTAGTCAAGCTCTGCTTGGGCAGCTGCCTGCTTTCATGAGGCTTGTAAGTGGAAAGCCAGTGGGCAACAGGCTGCTCTGCTGAGTGCAGCTACAAAGATTTACAGGTACTCATCTTCATGATCATGCATCTTCACAGTGCCTCTTTCCAAAGCTGCCTGACCTACATGCAAGAAGTAGCAGTTATTTTCTCAGTCAAATGTATTTCTTGGTGCAACTGAATGGTGTACTTCATTTTTTAAAGAAAGGTCTCCAATGAAGTTAGCAAAGTTGTCTTTTAATTCTGTTACAGAGAACCCAACAACATGTAGTTAGCAAAATTAAGTGGGAAACTGAAGGAATTAGTAGCCAAGCAGCAACACAGGTGAAGCATGTATTTGAACAGCATGTTTTAGTTTAGCTGGGTGGAAAGGGGGATGAATATCATCCCTTCTGGCAATCATACCTGTTCCACTTGAAGCCTCAATGTAGTTAAAAATAAAGTTTTAGGAACTATGTCACTATCTATGGCCATCTGCTTTATGTATAAGAGACTGAGTTAATAAATGTAAACCAGTTTACAATTCTGAACTACAGATTTGTGCCAATACCTGTGCATTCTGGTTTGCTTTCTTCTTTTGACAGTGGCCACATAAAAGCAAGAGCAGAGCCTCCTGAAAAACCAGCTAAGCCCAGCTGTACATCACCACTGGGCAGTCACGTTTAGAGAGGGGTCTGGCTGCATTAGGCTCAGCAGCAAAGCTGCCTTCAGGTTTGAAGGGCAAATCTGTATCATGGAACTCAGGAACACCCAATGTTGAAGAGAGGGGGGAGCAAGCAGCAGATAGGAAATGGGAGGGGGAGAAAAGCCCTAGGAAGTGAAAAGTTCTCTTGGGAAGTAGGGAAGAGGGCAACTGTAGCTTAGACAGGTATTTATGAACCAGTGTTGTGTCCAGCTCAGAAATCATGATTCTCTGTGCACTGAGAGAGGATTATGTTCCATCTATGTTGTTCCTGCTCATTTGTTTTCTCCACCAGATGGGAAAATCTGCATCCAAACAACAGAAGTGCACAAAAACAAGTATTATCTCTACTTTATTAGAAGTCTTACAAACTTAGTGAGGTTTATCTCCACCAAAAATAAATTTTTCGTTTTAGATGCTTCATTTTGTAGGTGCAGCATTTCTGTTAGCCTTTTACACAATCCCAATATATAAATATGGTGCATAAAGACAAGTATTTATGCTTTGTATACTATATTTATCAATATATCGATAAAACTGATGAGTGCCTTGGAATTTATAGCCAAGCTTCCACCCAAAAATACTTTAATTGTGTAGTCAAAAGGTTAGTTGAAACTGGCTTTAAAAATTCCCACTTAACAAAAATCTCAGCTAACCCAAACCTTAGGTTTTTCTAATGTATCATCTGTTTTGATGCCAATTTATTGAAATATAGCCCAAACCTTGTATATAAAATTTGACATTTTTGTATTAGAAACAGTAAGAATCTACCAATACACTTATTATACATTAGTGGCCTTGTAAGATTCAATGATTTATACAATGCTTCTATTCTACTGCTCTGCTGCTGTCTGTGGAACAGGAGGCAAAGATAAACTGGGCAACTGAAAAAATAAGTAACTGTTCTTGTTACTACAAACTTGGCATAGTTTTGACACATCTTTAGCTTGGTATTGAAATCTGTTAAAAAGCAGACACTGTATTTAATCAGATCCATTACAGTTCAAGATTTAACAGACTAATATGTATGGGTCACATTCCTAGAGAAGTATCTCATAACCAACAGCAAAAGTAACTCCACGTGAGAACCTGTACACACAGTCTGAAGCAGAAATGCAAGGAGTGGCTGATGTGTTGCATTTTTATTAATTACTTCATATTTCAGGTAATTTGGCCTCACTAATATATAGGATTGTTAATGAAAGTAAAGCTTTCTCTAATGGGGAAACCTCTGTTGTGCTTTTTTTCCAGGAGACATCAGGTTTATACCACCTCCAGAGATCAGCTTAACTACTATGTTTTTTTAAAAGCTTACAATTTTTTGTTGATTTAACACATAAACATTGTAAAATAAAGACACTGTACTTCTGCAAAGAGTCATTTACCAACCTACATTATTTTTTCTCTAGTACAGCATACATACACCAACTTACGTGTTGGTTGTAAGTGATGACAAAACAGATCTTACCTTTTACAAAAAGAAAGTCTGAGTTAGTGACAGGGCTTAAGAGAAAGGGTGAACCAGTAACCACAAGTTTTTAAAAACCCAGTTTGACAATAATAGTGGATTGTAGGTCTTATCTGACTTGACAGCTGGCAGGTTGATCATTACTAAATGCAACTGGAGAGGCCTCTCCAGAAGGAGACCCATTTTCTCTTCTAGCTATCCTTTATAAAAACATCAGCCTGCTGGGTAATGAATGTGAAAACACATGGTACATTTAGAATAAACATCTCTCAGTTCTTTTACTAAGGGAGCATGTCTCAAGATTGAAAGGAGGCCACTCTTCATGCTTTTTCAACCATCCACTAGCTACCAAGTCACCGGTTCTGATGCAATGAAGATTCTGATGTCTGTGAGGCAAGCACCTATGTGTTTTAAGCCAACAATATCACTTGAGAGATCCCTGAAGAGTCCATGAATGGTAAAAACCTACCAGTTAGAATTAAACTCTAACAGAGAAGTTCCCATTATGTAGCACCTGCATTGTTGGGTCCCCATTCACCTAATAGATATGATACAAAACACAGTAACTGCAAATGCTTACACATTTAAAGGAGAGATGCTGTCCTGCCACGCTGATTAAAGCTAGTCCAGAAAACAGTGCTTGAAGGTGTTTATTTCAGCACCTAGAAATGTGGAGTCACTGTCAAAAACCAGAAAGGATGTTGACTGAAGACATTGTAGATCCTCTTTAAGAATCAGTCCAGCCCAGAAGCATAGTTCACATAACACCGAAATTCATTGGCTAAATTTCGAGAGTGTTTTGGAATAAACTTGCATATCTTCACACCAAGATGCTTTGCTGCCTGCTCCTCCATGATTGCACCTGCAGCAAAAATATTAGCACTTGATGAGGAAACACAATAACAAAATGGGCAGTTTTAATATCTCCTCCCAAATGCTTACACACAGAGCCTGCTTTTTTTAAGGAGACACAGCTTAAACAGCTACACTGTATTTAACAACTGAATCTATTGGGAAGTTTAAAATAAATCTGAAGGAATGGAAGACACCCCAAGGAAATGAATATCCCATAAGTTTCATAAAAATAGACAAGAGGGTAAGATCAATACCCATTTTACAGAGAACTGAAACTTGAACTCAGCCTTCTTGCTACATGCCAAAGAAGTTATATGGTAGGGGGCCATGGGGAATGCAAAGAGATTACATATACTCTTCCACTGCAATGAACAGCAGTGTGATACTTACAGCTACACATAGAGAAATCACTTTCTTGCACAATACTTCTCCAACTTTATAAACTGAAGGACCACCTATCCATTTTAGGGAAAAAATTTTGAGGACCACCCTTGTGCATGACTGCCATGTGCAATTCAACAAAGAAGTTGGCTTTCTGTGGCCATGTATGATCTTAATACTTCTTTATTTCACCTGGTTGATTGACATCCCTCAAATTGTACAGAAAGAGGGGTTTTGTCTTTTATTTTTTACAAAAGTTTCCTCGATGTCTCCAGATGTCTCGTACTAAAAGTACAATTTAAGAAAAGCCATGGCTAAGGCTGAAATTCATCACTCCTTAAACCAGCAGGAGCATTTTCATAAAGAAGAACCTGCAAGTACAGTTGGTAAGTTTTCCAGTTTCACTGCTCTATCAAAAACCACATATCTTCATCTTAAGATAAAAGTTGAACTAAAGTATTTCAGTAAAATAGCTTAGGATACATATTCCTCCTTGAATTAATCATTATTAAATAGTATTACTGAGTTAGTATTTTTCTCACTTGAGTAGGTTTGTCGTTTGAGAGGAAGAATAAGCTGCTTAATGGTGACCTAATATTTTTATTAATTATACCTGTGCAAAGCAGAATCTTTCCTTTTGTTAAGTATTTGATGGTCTCTGCAGTTTTTTGAAGACATTCCTCTGACAGATAGGGTGGATCTGCTATTACAATGTCGAAACTGTGTGGCAGGAGATTTTCAGGTAAGTTCAAAGGGTGGTTGTAATCATAGAAGATAAATTCTTCTCCATATACAGAAAATCTTCTGTCATACTCCAGTATACACACTGAAAAATCTTTACCATCTTGTTCTTTCAGTTTCTGGTACACACTTGGTGCACTAACACAGGCTATCCTGAAAAAGAAACAATAACTAGGAATATTAATTTAAAAGGCAAAAAACAACAATTAAAAAACCTCTACAGAAGTCTTCAGGGCTGTTTTGGGAGAACATGTTAAATATTAGTCCCCAAAATGTAAGCTATTCCTTCCTCCATTTTAACCAATAATTAATTCAGTAACAGAGTTCTAAGCATTAAAACTATTACCTATTGCCATTACATCCATGCTGCAGAAAGATCTTAAGCTTAGCTACAAAGAAAATACTGGTTTAGAACAGCAAAGAAATATACTTGAAAACTTAAATATAAGGAAGAAAACCAAGGTTTTTCGTCTGTTCTGCAGAAACATTGCAGGAAGAAAGAACAGCAAATCCCTATTTGCTCTGGAGCAATTTGTATTTCTCAAAAAATAAAAATATTCATAGTAAACTTCTACAAGGCAGAACCTACAGCGTTCAGTGAAACACTAACCTGTAAGATCAGCATCAACTAATAATGAAATAACAGCAGAGCATTGCTGCAATATATCAGCTGAACAAAGATGAAGTATGAGTAATGAATTAAACTGCATGCTCGGTCTAGGCAGTAGAAGCAAAATATTTACAGAAAGTCATGCTAAATCTACAAGGTGATTATGAAGACCTACCTGCCACCCTTTCCAGCTGCCACAACCGCTTCATTAGCGAGGCACAAGGCAGTTTCATCACTGTACCAAAACTGGCTCAGTTGCTGAGAAAGATAACACACAATAACAAACATCAAACCTCAGATCTTCTGACTGTGCTATTCACAGTTAGGTGAGTCACATTTGAAGAAAACCAAAGTCCACAGCAACTTCTCAGTTCACAAATGGTAAAGCTGTAAAGGTGACTGTAGTACTGACAGCCTTTTTATTTCTGCAATCCAGCTACGAGTAGCACATAGCTTACACCGCGTGTTTCAAAAGCATTTACTGCAGTATCAGGAAAGCCAAGAAATGCAAAATCCCTGACAAGGGTACTTCAAGCCCAAAGTGCAGATGCATGACATTTATGTGCTCTTGAGTTATTTGGCAGAAGAGGAAAAAGGAACTTCAAAAGTGACAGTACAGAAATTATTAAAGGATAAAAGTACTAAATCAGAAGAGAACAGAAAAAGCAGTGAAAAAAACCAACAACCCAAAGACTAACAAAAAAGCAGCCTGTCAGAAGAAAAAAAGCAAGGCAGCCATCCACCAAAAAAAGAAACAAAACCAGAACAACCAAAACACCAACCCACCACAGAAAGAAATATGACATGATAGATCACTCAGTCTTGTTACAGTTTGTCTCAAATTCAGGGAATAATTTTCACTACCTTCACATGCCAGGCTGGAGTTAAAATTTCCAGAAGGGACAGATGCTTTAGTTGGCAGCTTTATTCCCTCTCTTCAGCTAGTTTCACTTTGTGCCCCCCCTTCCCACGGGGTGACAAAAAACTATGGCCAGATTTAACACTAAAGAAAATATCCCTACAGTGTTGCTGTTGATGAACAGATCAATTTTGCCACTGTGTAAACAGCTTGAGTGTTCTCCTTTTTCATTTAATTTCATTATCCAGTCATAAGAGAAAACCTATTTTCCTCTGTTCCTCTAGGTAAAGGCTATTCCTCTAACTGGGCTGAATTCATGGAAGTTTAGTTTCTTACCCAGTCTTCTTCTATTGAGCCAATGGAATATTGATTAAACCCTTGGGAGGTCTTCGTGCCCTCTCTCTGTTGCTGTTCCAAATAGAATTCCTGGAGGGCTGCCAGTGCATGGGATGAAAGCTGGGGAACATCATCATCATCATCATCCATTTTTCTAGACATCAACCAGAGCGAAAAAAAAAAAAAAAAAATTCATTTAACCCTTTTCAGTGGTGAATCTTTAAATAATGGCATACTCTGCAGAGGTAAAACAAGCTCCACTGACACTGCAGACTTAAGTCTCACTGCTAACTAGGAAAATCTAACAACAGAAAACATTCCATCTCCTTAGGAGCTCTTAAACCAGTGAGAGGCAGATTGGAAATAACATGTTTGCAGAGAGAATTCAGAACAGCAGCAACACTGTTCCCTTTCTATACAACACAGATTTGGCTTGTATCCTTTGCTGTTCTGAATTTGCACAAGTTTTTTGTATCAGCTTGCATGAAAAGGAACACCACCTTTAATGGATCTGGCAAATCCTAGAGAAATTATTCCCTTTCCTCCCAGAAATATTGGTAGCTTACTGGTCATTCCTCCAAAAGTTACATAATTCTGACTCGAAGTATACAGTATTCAAGGATCAGCACCACCTGGCTGTTAGTTTCATGCCATAAAAAGATTCCACTGAATGCCAGAAGCCTTCCAAAAAGAAAAGCAGGCAAGAAGCTCAAGAAGATGTATTTCTAAGATAACACAACTTGACCAAAAATTTGTCTGTTTTGTGAGTAAGAACACGGGCATGGCTCGTATCAAGAGGACAGGGTGTATATATTGATGGGAAAGTACAGCTATTTTCGGAAAACTCCTGAACTGGGCTCTCGCCGAGCTGCCCCCAGGGTGCCAGGCAGCACCTGCACAGAGGGAAAGCTGAAACTCCGGTGTCCCTCCTTCCAAAGAAGAGGCAGTGCCACCTCGTGGAACAGAGGAACCCAGCACGGGAAAAGTACTGAGGAAAACTGCAAAAAGCTCCTCTCACGAAACCCGTTTTCCCGGCGGCTGATCTAGGAATTAGTACACGAGCAATGACTTCAGCAGGACCTGGAGAGGGCAGAAGGCAGTGAGAGAAGTGTCAGCCACCTGAACACTGTGCAGCTCCAAAAGTTAACTGTAATTCAAAATACAGCTGCTCGTGGGTTTTCTTCTCTCCTCTCCCTGCACAGTACAAAAAGTGCTCGGGAAGTGGCAGTCTTCTCCCCTTCCACCCTTCCCTCACCCTTGCAGAGCTTTCCAGACATTTCTGAAACCACAGCTTTTCCCTCCTTGCTGGAAAAATGGTAGTTAACCTGAAACTGTGAGGTAACTCATCAGTGTTCATGAAAGTAACTGCTCTGCCACTCCACTGACCAAGGATGCACACAGAGGTAAGAAGAATCGAAGCTCTTGGCTTGTTCAGAGTCTTGACTTGCTGACTTCTCAGGCTGGGCTGGCCAAAGGGGGAATCCTTCAGAGCCTGCAGACCCACCTATTTATCAGCCTCACACAAGAGAATTCTGGAGTCAAGCTGGCTAGCAAACAAAATGGCAAATTTTGTCCCCCCCCTTTTTTTTTTTAATTGAATAACACATAAATGCTTTAAAATTATTCACATTACTAATTTATGTACTATTTAAAGGATTTATTATAAAAATTACTGTGAGTTCACACAGAGAATATAGTTTCTAGCAGCAATGCTCTAATGCTGCAATTTATTTTGGGGCCTATAACAGAGCATTTTTCATCAGAATAGGTGTTAGAAGTTGAAAATCACTCCTCACCTCACAACTTATTTTTTATTAAATGCATCATACGTGTAGTAATCTGGTTTGCTACTATCCCCTAGGCAAGGACAAATCAATGCCTTGACATTAAGAAAGCGAAATAGATACAAACTTACAGGACTTAAGTCAAAAGTTGAAATTTTGCTTTTATGTTCAGTGAGCCCAAGTAAGCAAGGACTAAATCCACACCCTTGAAATGAAACGCTCACAGATAAAGTTGCTGATGAAGCAGTACCCATTGTTTCAGTAGATAAAAAGGAATAAACAGTCATAGACATCTTTTTCCTACATCCTTTTTTTTTTTTTTTTTTTTTTTTTTTTAGGAACAAAGCAATTAGCCATGAGGTTGCAAGGCAGGTAACACAGAACATATGGCAGAAATATTATGTATGTTAAGAACACCTTCAAAATTCAAGGCGTTTTTTCTGAACATACATAAATTGTCTACATACTGACTTAAGTGAGCAACATGAAGATGAATTCATGCTCAAGAACTACATAAGAAAACTATTAAGTTAAGTGAGCTTATGTGAACAAGACTTGTGAATTCCTCTGGCTTCAAGAGAGCAGAAAGCTGTACTGTTTGAAAGCCCCCCTATACCCCTCCCAGAAAGCAGAGAAAGCCACGGTCTGCCATGTGCTTACAGAACCTTTAAACGCTTTACAAAAAGTCCCAGGGCTCCTGAGGCTCCAGCTGGCCCATCTGAGCTTGCCCCAGGCCATGGGTCCTTCCTGGAGCAGCCTGTGCTCTGCCCTCAAGCAGACTCTACAAGAGCCACAAGTGGGGACAGGGCTGCACTTCAGGAATGCTCTGGGATTCAGTGTTCATAGCACATACAGTGCTGATACAGCCATACTACCCACATTAAACCCTTGTTTTAATAGGAATACAAGGCTTAAAAATAGCAATATATCAATTCTTCTGATTCTTAGCTTCAGTGTTGCATGTGTACCTAAGTAAAAAGCAAAACAAAAAAACTTGATCTCCAAGAACAGCTCCCAAAATACCAGAGTTTGAAAAAATAAGACTCACTATGGCAAAGTTCATTCAAAGGAAAACATAAAAAGGGGAGAACTCCTTCAATTACAGTGAAATATGAATAGGCAGGGTTGCTTTCATACAGTTAAATGGCAAATTTGAATGCTACTGGCTTCTAAAAGGTCAGATATACCCATAAAATGGGAAAAGTGAGCTAACTACAGCACATGCCCTACAGGTCACACAGCCCAGCAGGTAGGATGGAGGGCATGGAGGTGCCTGCAGGCTCCTTACTCCCTTCCCCTCTGCACTGCTCAGTCTCTCTTTTTTAGTTCATGTAAATGCCATCACTAAGGAGTAAAAGCTCTTCAAAGAAAATTAAAAAATAAACAAAAAGAGGTAAGACCAAGTGAAAACAGCAGCACAGGAGATCACACAGCCTTTGCTACACAAGAACACTGTGTGTATTGAACATCAGTTTTCAGCTGTCATGTATGAAAAACTCTGAATTTTATATAGCCAAATCCTGCAGTGGAGAACCCACCCACCCAAGTTAGAAGGAACACTACGGAAAAATTAACTCACTCAAAAATTCCTGCAGTCTTTGGTCTCCTATACAAATTGGTGCCCCCCACAGTTACAAAGTTATAATCATCTGGAAACCAGCTGTTTCCTTGAGTCTGGCTGCTATGCCCAAACTGTATGCCCCTGCCCAGAAAAGTTTGGACACCACCATGTCAGCTGAGACAAGTGCCCTGTCTGCCCTTGCACCCCATGAAGGCAGAAAATGTAGCTTGCTCCAGAGGTCACATCCATCAAGATCCACAACACCACTTGAAAGGAAGCTCCTCTTCTGTGGTGGGAGGCAGGCAGGAGACAAGATCCATATTTACAAAGCCACCTCAAAACATACTTTCACTGTAAAGTATACAACTGCTTCTTCAGAGTTTTTACCAACACCAAAAGTCACCAAAGGTGACTGGTTACCACTTCTCTGCCAAAGAGAGCATCAGCCTAACTCATGTCTCTAAGTCAGACCTCCCCAGCTGCCCATGTAACTCAGAAATACCATTTGGGAAGTGTACAAGCAGAAGGACACCTTTCTGCTCTGCCAGTTTCCAATGGTCATTCTTCTATGGTACCCTAAAGACATCATCTCATTGTAATAAAATCTTAGGTGAGGTGGGAAAGACAACTGAAAGGTCAAGGAATAGGAACACAACTGGAAAGCCATCCTGTTTATCACTGGGGGGGGGGAAGGAAGGGGAAGAGGAAGAGAATGGTGTTAGTCCCTTAGATATTTCATCAACAATATAACAAATGCATGTGCAACTTCAGAAAACATTTAAGTCTACAGCAACTTGGATCTAAAGACAGATAACATGAGAAGGAGTTAAATATAATTGTATTTTTCCCAAGCCACCCAAGTCAGTAGTTGAGACAAACTTCATCATCTGTGGTGGACAATGGTTTGCCACCCTAGTGAAAATCACCTGGAAGGGGCTGCAAACACTTGACTGGAGGTGAACAAGGCCCAGTCAGAGGGACTGGGAAGTTATTAAAAGACTGGATACGTGTCCTGCTACTTAACAACCATGGAGTTACTGCATTCTGCTCAAGCTTCAGCTCCTTGATGCATGCAGGGATCCAAATCCCACATCCCCAGACAATGATCATAGGGGTGACCAAACTCACCCCCACACAGGTGCTGAGAATCTGTCCCCATCATTGTAAAAGCCCAGAGGAAGATTCTCTCCTACTGGAAACAATTTTTCAGGTCTTTAAATCCTACGAAAAGTTCATCATCAATGATCTGACAAGATACTGGGAGAACTGCCAGCTGTACTTTCACAAGATGACTGACAGAACCAAATACATGAAACACACCAGTCTAAAGTAATTTAAACAAAACAAAATCCTCTTGCTAGCTCGTGTGGTCTAGCCAAAAGAAATGAAGAACTGGTAGGTCATATCTACATCTGTTTTGTAGAGTCTTCAAATACAAATCAAAACCTCTCAAACATCTGAGAATATGCCTCAAGCACAGGCAGCCAGCTTGTTTCCATGCAGTCAACTAGGAAAAAAAAAAATCAAAACCTCAAGGTTTTGGGGCCCAGGTGGCATGAAACAGAACGGCCTCTGAACAGGAAGGCCAAGCTGGGGAATGTCAGAAAGCAGAACTGACAAAACTGCACAGCAAACCTGAGGCAGTTTTCTTATGTACTAATGGTTTTGTAGAGTAGAGAAAGAGGGAAAAGGCAGGATTCATGGATCAGGAGCAGCTTATGTGCCACAGATCAGCTCAATTTCAGGATTAAGGCTGGAGAAATTTTTGTTAATGTCAATGGCAAACGGTTCAAGAGAAAACTCGTACTAGTTTAGATCAAGATGTGATACTGGTCAGTCTTCTGTCTTGAAGCAGCTAAATGCAGCTGTCTCAGAAGACACAAGATAAGGCAAGAATATGTGCTATCTCCCCACTGCATCACGTTTTGGTATTTAAAGTGATTTATTCCGTGAATGCCACTAAACACTGATGTTTCTTGAGAATCATATGTTGTAATTCCAAAGCCTCCTGCCTAATTGGGAATGGTATCTGATGAAAACATAAGATTAAGCAAAATTTTCAAAGAAATTCAGGAGGATCTGCCAAGACCTCCAACATACCAGCATATCCAGGAAAAAACTAACGGTGGGTCAGGACCTTTCATCTCAACCAAAAGCAGACAATACTAGAACTAGAAAATGTTCATGAAGGGGAGTAAGCCATCCAAAGATTAGAACAGCTTTTGCCAGGGAATGTGTATGAGGAAGAAATAACTAAGAGGGGGTATGACAGAGCCTGTAACCATGACTGTAACACATAACCATGGGCAGAAATGAACTGCTGTTTTCCAAGACAAGAACTTGCAGGCAATCTCTGTGCTGCAAGAGCCTGGTTGAAAAAATACCCGTAACATTAAAAGGAGATGGTTCTCGACAGAAGGTGTTGCTGAGCTACAGAATCCAACTCTGACAGAATTTCACAGTGCTTCAAAGAGACACTGAAAAGTTCACGGATGAGAAACTCTCACAGGATTACTAAATATGTAAAAACTGCATCGGATTCAGAAGGGAAGATCTAGAGGTCTGGTGGCTACTTGAAGAAGCATGATGTGTTTCTCACCCTTTTTAATAAATACAGTCACAGAGTGAGGGCCGGCTGGACTCGGAACCGCCGCTATCCTCCTACAAGTGAATGACGGAACTGACAGTTTCTGAAGGCCCATTTTTTGCCGGTTTCCTCTTGTATTTCACCGCTTTGAGCGCCCACGGCTCCAACCGCACCACCCGGCCCGATGCTCGGGCTCATCCAGCGCTCCCCCGGGGAGGCGAACCCACGGCCCCCACCTCCTCCGGGCGGCGGGGAGCTGTCGGCACCCTCGGCTCAAAGCTCCGACCTTCCCCAACACTACCGGGACCGAACAACCCCACAAAACCCGCGGTAGAAAAAGCCGCCCTGTTGTGACACCAACCACGCACATCCGGCGCTGCCCCTCCGCTGGGGGAGACCCGGACGGGGGAGCGGAGCAGAGCAGATCACGGCCCCGCCGCTCAGGGAGTGCCGGACGCCCTCACTGGCGGAAAAAAGGCGGGCGGACGGGCAGGAAGCCTCAGAAACCCCATTCCCCCGAGGCCGAGCGCAGCTTTTTCACTTCACTCACCTGGCGCCAGATCCCTCCGCGCACAGACCCCGCCCGGGGGCGGAGCGGGACTGTCAGCGGCTGCTCCGCCATTGGGCTGAGGCGGCGCCGTTGCGCGGTAATGGCGGCCGCGTAAGTGTATGAGCGGTGCTGTCTGCTCCCGCCCCGCTCCCGCCTCTTCCCAGGCTCCAGTGGGAATCCACTTGAGCAGGCGGCTCGTCCGAGCCTGGCCCGCGGGGAGGAGGGAAGGTGGTGGGAGTACATCGTGTTGCTGTACCGTGGTGGGTCGAGTGGCACTAAAGGGATGTGAAAAAGGTTTCCAGATGAAATAGGAGCCTCATGAGAACGTATGACCAATGCAGGCACCGCCGCCCTGCCCAGGCTCCTCACAGGTCCCACGGGTCCTTCCCCTTCCTCCGGCTGGGTCAGGGCGAGGGGAAACCCGCCTGTTTTGGAAGAGTTCTTTCCACAGATCCAGAAATCCTAGGTAGGGTTTACCTCAAACTCGACTTCCATAGGTGTAGCGAGTCCCTTTAGACTGCGAGATCATGGATCTAAAGTTAGGTGCCAAGTGTTCAAAAGCCATGACCTTTGGACTTCAGTATCAGCCCAGCTCCCCACTGTATCTCTTGATCTGGATGTCATGTTCAGGCTTTTTAATTGGAATTAAATATTACCAAGTTGGAACAAGCTGCCTTTCTTGCATAGTCGAGCTGCTGCTTAGATTGTTTGCAGATACAGTGCATTTAGAAGTGCATTCCTTGTTTCAATTAATTGTGTCTTTCCCTTTGGGCACACAAACTAATTGTCTCCCCATTTCCCAGGCTGTGCAGGCACAAAACATGTATCTGGCACTTGTCATCTCATTTTGCCAAACAAAAACTTAAGAGCTTTCTCACCCTTGTTTATGTTTTTTTTGTTTGTTTGTTTGTTTTTTGTTTTTTGTGTTTTTTTTTTTTTTTTTTGTTGTTGTTGTTGTTGTTTCTTCTTTATAAACTGCTCTTGCCATGATAATTTGTAGAACACATTTTCATACTTTCTGTTCAGTATCTGTCCTGTAAACCAACAGAAGGTGGTCCATCAGATAATTTATCATTAACCCAACACCAGATTCTCCTCATGTTCTCCAGATGATGCTATCAGCAACAAGTTGAAGAAGAAACTGCTGTTTTACTTACAGTCTGTCAAATATCTGCTGCAACACTGCACTGTGGCTGAATGGAAAGTCCCAAGCTCAGCAGTGGGCACTTACAGAGTAGAACTATCTCCTTGGAAGGCAGAAATACTGATATAGTACATACATAGTATATATATACTGATAGAGTACTTTTGCAGCACAGCTTATATAGGCAGCAGACAATAAAATTTTCTTCCAGAGCAGGATGTGGGCATAAAATGATTTTTCTTTCAAATCTTCATACTTTTAACCTTACTCTTCCATTTACAAACACGGCTTTGCATGACAGTAAAAAACTGTGGGCTTTTCCATTTGATGTTAAATGAATTCCAAGTAGTCTGGATCTGGCATTCAGGGCATTACCCACTCTGTCTTCTTCTAAAGGTCTTGTCAAATAAAGCTCATCATCCCAGCATGGAAGATTATTCTACATAGAGTGCACCCATATCTATTCATGTTACCACCCCTGCTGTAATTTAACACAACAACAAAAAAACCTTTTCCCTGCATTGCTGCAAAGTGACAAGTTGCCTGACACCTGCATAATATTACTGAGTGCACTAAGAAATCTGATTTAGATTCTACAAAAAGTGACACGTAAGTGGTTTTCCTATTTATACGTGTTTGTAAAGCACTTTACATGAAAAATGCCCCTCAAGGAGCTGATAAGAAAGGGACAGAGGAGACTGGGCAGACATATGTTCACAGTCCAGATTTCCCAGAGCAACAGTGCCTGTGTGATGAGCAATTCCTCCTTACCAGAAGGGATGTAGAGATCATGCAAGGGCATGTGGCTGTGTGGGGGCCAGGGGGAGCAGGCAGGGTGACATTATTTGGATAATGATACCAGATACTACTTGGCAGCAGGCACACAGCTCAAGACCTTGCTTGAATCTGCATTACAAGATCTAACGGAAAGTTCAGGAGAAGATGGAGTGACACTGCAGGAAGGAAAATAGGTTACATATTGCAATGCAATTTCTTTGGGATGTGTGGACAAAGCAAACACAAATATGGGAACAACTGTAAAGGGCACCCTGCAAGAAATTTCTTACTAATAATTAGGTGTTACTGTTCCCTAGTCTTTTCTTTGAAGGAAGGTATTTCTAGCTAACCTGTCTCCCCTATCCTTTCACTGCTTTTCTTTGAAACACAGCAGTGGCACTGACACGACTAAGACTTGAACCTGACAACACAAACTGCTGCTACATTACAAATACTTTGCCAGTACTGTGTTGGACCAGATCTGGGATAAAAGTTTTTAACAACACAGTTCTACCCTGGAAAATGGTATCTAAAATAGCAAAAAACTTGCTACTCATAAGGATTTTTGGACTATTTTTTTATTTTATACTCCATTGTATTTTTTCTTCACTGATAAAAATCTATACTTTTGAGTCCCCTTGCTGTAGCACAAACCACAGATAACATGGAAAAAAAAATCATTGTTAATATGATAATAGATTATTAATCTCTAATTGCAGAATCTCTGCTGTTGCCATTAGGTCTAAAAAAAAATTAATAGCTACTTCCCTCCCAAATAATCTACATGCAGAACAATCTGCAACATCTCATCTTTGGAGGAGAAGCTTACTGCACTTTTTCTTCAATACCATGTTCTTCTACAGATAAAATGTGTGTTAGAGGTTGGGGGGTAGCTGTGCAGCCAAGTGCATCACAGCTTCCTGAGCCCTTGGTTCAGGGGGTAGGACAGGTTACCAGCCCACCTCTTAAAAGTTTGCAGTCACTCTGAATTCAAGGGCTGTGGTGTGTTTTCATCCTCATTTTATGCACTCCCTACATTTTCTCTCCTGGAGATGCAGAGCTTCTTAGCAGTGTTACAGTGATACCTGATCACAGCACTGTCTATTTTCCCAGGCTTTGTGGATCCCTAGGAAGTAATTCAGGGACCACAAAGAGGGGTAGCCAGACGGAAAAGCTTCTTTCATAAGTGACCACTGGTCAGTGGAATTAACATTTTACATGGATTTTAGAAATAGCTTAAAAAAAAAAAACAACCCTGAAATGGGATTACCAGTATCCACACCTTTGTACATTCTAATATACCTTCTGATTTTACTGTGCCATATTGCCCCTGATGTCTCTAAAATGACCTGAGATACACTCTAATATACAAACTTGGAATTTTCTGGTCAGCGCTTTCTTGGATGTTTGTTTTTTTTCTTTTTCCCCCCAAAGACATAATCATTCTGCCATCACAAGAAGCAGGAAGGAAAATATATAAAATATATTTAGCAAAACCAGTAAAATTAAAGTGGAACAGAAAATGCAGTCAAGTAGCAAACATTATGTACAGCAGCAGATTTTACAGTTTTTCCTACACATACCTCTGCACTTATTTCACACACACTTTTTAAAAAAGAAGAAAACAGAAATAAGCTAGTGTTAAGAAAGAAAACATTTTTTTTTTCCTGGACAGTAAATGGGGCTTATCACTGTATTTTGCTTTTGAAATTCCAATTCAGATTATATATACCTCTAAGAAAAATAAGAGAAAGAGACAACATTCTGAGTCCCTAGAGTAAAATTACACTATCCCCCTTTTACAGACTATACTGGTATCTTAAATAGTTACTCTCACAGGATCTAGACATTATCTGGCCATCTTATGGGATGTAGGTAACAAACATTTTAACCAAGATACAAAACAGGTATCTGATTTTCCAGCTTTCCTGAGGCTGAGTGAATTGTTTAAATACATGTGCGCTTATCAAAATCCATGGTACAGTACATTTTTAACAGTAGTTTGTTAAGAAATTATGAAAGTGCATTACAGCCTAAAAGCAGGCAAAAAGTACTTCAGAAGAACAGTCCTTCCTTAAAGTGGCAGAAGAGTGTAAGCCTTCCCCGAAGTAGGGTTGATCTTGTGTGAGGACATCGGTGATCTTCCTAAAGACTCCAGTGTGGTGCTGGGGTTTTGGCTTTGGGTTTGGTTTTTTCCTGACTTACAACAATCATTTGAATGAACAAGAGATCATCAGAAGTATCATTGCATTTCTAAAATTAAAGGTCCTGACAATGTATTAAACCAAGTTATGAATGAAGCTGTTGAACCAATTCTTGTGTTGGAGCCTAGTGGTGACTTTCATTCCATAAACACCAAACACAGAGACTGGAAGTGGTCTGAACATGCCACAAACCCAAACTGCATCATCCAAACCAGTAAGTTAAAAGGAAATCGTTCACACCTTGAGCAGGAGGCCAGACACAGGGGAAGAAAAAGGGAAGTACATCACACACAAAGTTCTGCCTTACTCTAACTTGCAAAGTCAATAGTGACAGAAATATAAAACCTGGTAACATCTGATAGGTGTGCTAAGGGGGAAATGGCTGTTCTGGGTGATTTAAATATTAATGGGAGAGAACTAGCTATGAGCTATGTGTCAGTCACAGTGGGTAATTTCAGTGTTCTTTTGGAAACAGATTTGTCTGGAATGTTTCCCAAAATCAAGGTGATTGAAAAAACTCCCACCAATAGTATCACATTTCATGCAATTCTGAAATAGCATTTTCTCTTTTCCCCCAAAAAATGTGTTGACAAAATGGCAAGCTCTTACTAATCCTTGTCAGGATGACAAGTTCCCAAATGATGGGATAACACTTGTATTATGGATTTCTTTTTCTTGAGCATTAACCTATTTTATTTTTTTCCCCTCCATATTATGCTACAAACTTATTTCTTCTCCTTCTCTCTTCAGTTCATGTACAACCTTCCTCCTTGGCTGACCTGCCAGACAAGTTCTACTTGGAAGGTTGAGCTTTTTCCTACCTTTCTGCTTATAACATATGGCAAATCAGCAAAGGAAAAAAACCCACCAATACCACCACTCATGACTGAAGCAAACCTAAGTTTCATAAAGGCAAAATTGATGGGTTCTGCATACAAGTACACAAACAAGTGTGAATGGAGGCTTTGTACCCAAATCATTCAAGTTTATTCCAGACCTCATATTTAAGGTAAAAGCAGAATATTTCCATTTTCTACATGAAAGGCTCTTGGATATGCTGCTGCTGTTAATCTTACCAGATGCTTTCAGGGATTTTTTCAAAAATTTTCAAAATTACCATAAATGTTTCTGCCTTTCACCAGGACACTCACTGAACTTTAAACCAGGGCAATATAAGTATTTAATTGCAATAATTTTAATTCTGAAACCAGAAAAATTCTAGTGATACACATAGCCAAGATGTATAGCAAGCTGTCACCACTATAGGTGTCACATAGTTTTTTTGTTTTGTTTTTTTTATATGTGAGTGCATATAGCAAGAGGGGAGCAATAAAAAATAGCTGTTGTTTATCTAAATATAGTTGTGTTACAGCACATTAAGAACTGCTACCTTTAGCTGAACTTTTCTGATATACATGAACACAGCTGGATGTCCCTTACTTGACAGGAACAGATTACAAGCTTGGAGAATGTTTCCATGCCAGATAAAATCAGAAATTGTTCAGGTTAAATCTACAAACAAAAAAATGTCAACACCCAGAAACCAGTATTCCTTCTGGGGAGACAAACACCACCAATAATAGTATCCTGAATAGTCTCCATTAATTTTTTTTTTTTTTTTGAGGATGGGAAAAACACTAATTTCATTATATATTAATGGACACTTCTGGTAATTGTAGTGCAGTTTGAGATACTCCTGTTGTACACCTCATTGCATCTTTTTTCTGTTGATGGACAAACTCATGCATTAAGGGTCAATGTGAACAAAGTTACCTCATCAACTCCCACTGAAATACTGAGCATTTACAGCAGCCAAAGAGTACAATGTGTAGCCTGAGGGTGCACAATGTTCCTAATTTTGTTTCTACTACCAGAAGGTATAACATGCTATTTCAGGGATTCAACACAGGTGAGATTCTAGATTAAACAAGAATACACACAAATCACACATGGCCAAAACAAAATAGTGTAAGTCTTTAGTGGAAAACAGCTTTATCCCCCTCCTGCTTTATGGATCTTAAAAATACAGAAATCAGTAATTTCAAAATTGAAAATTCAGTTGTGAGAAGGCTTGACTACATAGCCATTTCCCAAGTCTTATTGCAACAAATGGTGAAATATTTCTATGCAACTTTGTATCTTCAACTGTACAAGTAAAACAATACTTGAAATCAACTAGCACTTCAATCCCTGCATTTTTTATATATAAACTCAATGTAGTACTGAATTATACATTTAAAATATTTACACACTTGACCAACAGCAGTACTAGCATTTATTGCCTTAAAACTGCATGTTCACTGCATGGAGGTTCCTTATTTTGCACAAAGGGAAGAAATAAAAGAGGATAATATTTTTTTTCTAATTATGAACTCTAGAATGGTTCCATGAAATGTGCTGGGGAATGCTATTGATTTGATCAGTTTCAAGTATCCATCTGTAACAGACTGGAAAAACACATGGGTAGTATCTTTCCCTTGAGGTTGGAAGGGTCTTCCAGATCGTTGCGAGAATAGCTTAAAAAAAAACAGGAAAAGCAAGAAGGAAACAGGGAAAGGGAAGAAATGGAAAAGCAGAATCTACCTAATTTCACAGAGGAGAAGGCAAAACCAGGGATATAATTTCTCAGATGCTGGGGTCCCAAGAAATCTCATATTGAAAAAAGGGGTTTGTTAGAAAGCCAAGAGCTTAAGGCTCTAAAGCAAACCACCCTTCATGATTCGTGTGGTTCCTGCTGGAAAGCATTTCTCTCATTTACTGCAAAGGGGGCACAATCTACTCATACTAAAAACCAAATATACAGTGGGTGGGAAGGGCTGGCTCTTTAAATTTTTAAATTTTAAATTGATATCTTTAGGCTTTGGTTATACTGAGTGACTGGAACAGATATGGGAGAAAGGAGTGGTGGTTGTTTCTTGCAGAAAAGTGTAAAAAACCCAACCCAAACTAACCAAAAACCCTACCACTACAAGTGGCACTTGTCAGAAGCAGAGGCACCAAAGCCTGAGTAATTAGCAACTGTCCTCTCACTATTTAGACCAGAACTGAGGCACGCTGGTGGGGAACCTTATTTAAGAAGCCACAATTTCAACTGGCTCTAACTGAAATAACTATAATTTACAGCAAAAATGACTGTACTGCAGTAAACCAGTCTTGGGGAATACTGCACCACTGCTGCCTATACCCGGCTTTACGATCATGAAAATCTTCTGGTTTCCATGCAGTGAATCTTACACCTCAACAAAACCAAAATGAAAATATTTAATATTTACATAGCATCTCAGATCCTCAATGCATTTTATAGGAATAAGCTATTCCTCACAACATCCCTGTGAGGTAGGCAGGTATCACCACTATTTTAACAACAACACAGTTCTAGCAATTTGTCAATGGCCACAGAGGATCCAGTGGAAAAGCTGATACAAAATTAGAGGAGCCTGGCTCCTACTCCTGCGCTTATATTCATCAAGCTACTTCCATAAAAAACACCCCTTCTTGTGTGATTATTTAACCAAAACTGAAATTACCTGAAGTGTTGTATGAAAGAAATGCTGCAATTTGTATTTTTGAATAGTTTTACAGATTACAAATTAGAATTTGTTTTACGCCTTAAAGAATTAGATTTAAAATGGACAACTGACTGCTCTGAGCAAGCTTATTTTCTAGAACTACATGGCTTAGATATAAAGGGAGTTACCCAGGTAAACACTGGGGCTTTAGTGAGTGCTATGCACTAGCAAAGAGATTATTCTGATTCAACCCCCTCTCTTTGAACTAGCAGGATTTGGACATGCCAAGAAAGTTTGTTCCTGAGGAAAACGGTGAGCCCTTCGTCACTAAGCAGTGAAACAAAAACCTCTGGGCAATTAAGTAGCAGATTCTGGCAGTAATTGAGTGAAGATAATTAAGGCATAAATGCACATGAAAGTGGAAGTCTGTATGTAGTAATAGTAGTCCACTTCTCCCTGTCCATGTGTATATCTGTGCTTTCAAGACAGTCTTGAATTTTGTGACTCAAATAAGATGGCCATGCTTGCCAGCATTGAAAATGATGGGTTGAAAAACAGAAAATGTGTTATGCCAGCATCAGAACAAACTATTCCAAAGGGGCAGGAGCTGGGAAAATGGGAGAGAAGCTACTTGAACCCTAGTTTCAGAATTACTGGAGCAATAATCTGGTTTACTAAAAAAGGTCTAGACAAACATTTTTTACAATTGTATCATGCAGCATTTTTGATTCAGTTTGAGTTGCTTTTTTTTTTCCTTTAAAAAACAGGTGCAGTTCTAGAACAATTACTCACTTTGCACAGCGAATGGAAAATCAATGCAGTGATGCTATAAAAATTTCAGAACACTTAGCTGAGCCAACTCTCAGTGTTAACTAAAAATGGTCTGAGTCTCTCCAATGGACTCGAACAAGCATTTGCATCTAGATAGGCAACTGGATGCAAAGAAGTTTGTGGAGGGTTTAATTTTTTTTTTTTTTTTTTTTTTTTTTTTTTTTTTTTTTCTAGCCAGCAGGAGTATGAATTAATAAACTTTAGTCCCAGAATCTTTTGCAACAATTTCATGGATGTCAGACATCTCATGGATGGAGACATCTTAGTGTTTGTTCTAAAAGAAACAAAATGGCATGTAAAGATCCCTGTTGAATATACAAGAACAGAAAGCAAATTAAGGAACAAGAAAGGAAGAACATGTCTAGAAAAACATCAAGCAGCAAGATTACAAAAAAAAGCCTTACTAGGACAGTTTCCCTTTAACATATATTAATTTTAAATGAAGGGCAAAGCAAAGTTTTAAGTAGCCTTCAAAATAAATCTTTGAAAGTAATAATTCATAATTTAGCAAGTCTTGCTAGTCAAAAGATGCTGTGAATCTCTGCTTGTTACAACACTATGGACCTGATAAGAAAACCATTGAGTATGCATGTTACTTTCTCCTGAATACTAACTCAATTTGTGCTCCTATTCATCAATTACAATATGCAAGAGGATTTCAAAATTTTGAAGTTGAGATATTTTTAAGTAGTAAGCCAGCTTTAGGATTAAAGAAATGATAGTGACCGAGCTTGTTACAAAATAAATGACTACAAAATATTTCAGTTATTCAATCAGATCAAAAAATCTGAAGGTATTTGCTATGATCTCTCTGAAAACTTTGGCCTAAATGATATTGAGTATATCATGACAAATATAACGGGCAGCTCCTACTGCCTCTTATGTTCCCAGACTTTAAAACTCTTAATCTGAAAAAAAAAAAAAAAAAAAAAGTTTCAGAACTGCTGTCCTATCCAATGTAAAAACTAAAAGAAACTCCAGAAGCAGTTTCAAAAACAAAGCGACTCAGACAAATTTAAAAGAAACAGGCATCAGAACAGCTTAAAGGCAGAAGGATCTGCCAGGATTTTCTTTTGTCCAAGTACACAGTCGAGACATCTTTTAAAGAAAAGCATTTAGAGTTTCAAGAAAAAAAATGAAAGCAATACTGCTGTTCTAAAATACTACACAAATTATCTTAGAAACAAAATACTAGCTGGGAAGGTACATTATTAAGAAGTTTTATGGTCACTTTTTAATGTGTAAATTTGCCTTAGCCCAGTTTTCACATAAATTAAAAAAGCATAATGAAGAGATGGCATTTTTTGGCCTTGTGGATCCATGTTTGAGACAAGTGTGGATTTAACTAAAAAAAGAAAAAAAGCCTTAGATCACTTATAGCACAGTATTATAGATTTATGTATTTTTAAAATTCTGTCTGTTGTGACTAACTTTGAGATGAACAGATGAAGAATGGCACAGAGTGGCAAACATGAGGCTATACATCACCATGTATAGGTGTACACTGTACATTTTATATAAATTTTAAAAACACATGGGAAATATTCAACAGCATTATCTAGCAGAGGTCTCTAAACAAAAGGGACCACTTCTGCCTCCATGTATTCCTACAAAAATCCATTTTACTAAACATGCAGCATTTGTGTTTGCTTCGGTTTTCTCTGACTCGTGACTGGAGACAAAGCAGGCCTTGCTTTTGTGTTTGTGTGCTGCTCTCCTTTGTTGGTCCACTATACTCAGGGCACTATATTCTGCTGTGGTAGTAGCTAAAGTGCTGATATAAAAAAACCAAGCAAGAGCAGAGCAGCTGGGAGGGCTCTGCAGAAGCGGAGCTGGATTCAGCAAAACAAAAACTCCCCGCAGTACTACACATCCCAATTACCTTTCTCAAGTCAAACAAATATGGCCCTTGAGTAGAAGGGTTTCAAGCTCCTGTTCTAGCATAATTGTTTTAGTTAATGCCCCAACTTTACACAGTTTGCCAGTAATTTACATCTTTTGAGTTGTTATTGCTTAAGCAAACAGTTCAGTGTAGAAATACATTGCAGTTGTGTGCAACCTGGGGATGAATAAAAACAGATACTGAAAGTAAAACTACACATGAACCTTGCATTAGACACTCATTCCAAAATGACACATCAACATGAAGTGCTGCAACACATACACAGCAGCTTAATTCCAACGTTCTAAACCAACTATGAAGAGTCAAATCTTGCCTTAAATTTCTTATCTAAAGTATATGAGCTTTTTTTTTTTTCTTTTAAATTAAGGCAATGAAATGGCTACAGTTCCTAAAGTTCATTTCAGGGGAACAAAAATATACACCTTTTTTTCCAGAACTTTAGGCAGCAGAACATAATGTAAAAACCTACATTGCAGTAAGCATGCAATGTTGGGTTGATGTAGAAAAACAGAACTAAACACATTTAAAAATACCATTTGGTTTTTCTTCTCCATTGGAACACAAACTCAAACTTTTAAGAGAGGAAAAATAAAGCTTAAAATCAGCTAAACTGTTTAGAGCTTTATATGTATCTGCATCACACTCTAACATGATTCTGGGTAGAAAAGAAAATTTCTATGTTTATCTAGCCACTCACATTTTAAACCAGTGCAGGGGGGGGAAAGGCACTGCATTTACTTTTCATTGTGCCCATACGTGTTTGCACATATATGGAAAAAATTTAAATTCAAATTTTCTGTTCACTCTCTCCCACACACAAGTATGACAGATTGCAGCTAGCACGTAACAGCAGAAGCTGATTCAAAGTTGACCTCTCGTATTCCACCGCATTATGTTCAAACTTCTGGGCTCTCTAGAATCTGAGATGGCTGCAAAGAACCCAGAGACAGGTACAAGATTTAGCCAGCATTCAGCATTTCTCAGTGCATTTTGCAGAAAGGGTCTAACTTAGGCATAGAGTTTTGTTGTTTATTTTACACAGAGAAGTCCACCGACATTTGCCATAAATTCTTCTAAACTCTTTAGGAAGGCCATCTTCTGCTTACGGTCCAGTGTAGGGGGAGTGCTGCTTGCAGTAAGCTTGTTGAAGGCATCTGCTAACCGCTGGTAAATTACTGGGTCTTGTTGAGTTGATAGCAAGGTTTCAACTAGCTCTGAATACTCAGCCTGTTAAACGAACACAAATCTTATTAGCTTTAAAAAACAAGGGAAAAAAAAAAAAAAAAAAAAAAAAAAAAAGAAAACTATAACTACCTCTCCTCATTACCAAGTACCACTGACCAGAGTACCAGAAGTGACTGTGGGCCTGCAGCCTTTCACTCTTAATAAAGTTCTTCAAGCAGAAAAAGTTTTTTAGTAAGGCTAAAGGAGCCTTTAGAGCTAGTTACTGTGCTTTGTGCTGCAGAGTAAGAACAAAACTTCTAAGGTACACCCTTGAAAGTTCTTTCTGGCTCATGCTGACTCCTGCAAACTGTACTTCTCTTTCTTCATGCCTGCCTCACATTCAGCATGCCATACCAACCATCTCCTCCCACATGTTTTCCCTTCTCCAGATTCCCTTCCCCGAGACAGAGAACGTAGATTCCTTTCTAAGAGTTTCCTACTTACTCTCACGCTTACCTGGACAGAAACAGAAGAAACATCATAAACATGACAGAAGAACACTGCCAAGGGGCACCTGGAGCAAGTCCTGAATGACTCCTGAGCTCTGTGGGCAAGGGTGAAGGACACAGGATCCAGAATGGAAGTGTCCTCAATTATAGTGGTGAAAGACTTAGGTGGGGATAGACAGAACTCAGAAGCTGCCACCTGTGTCTGGTGTCACAGGGTCTTTTTGTCTTACATGATCAGCAGTCCCTCTTTGAGGGACGAGGGCTGCTAACAAGAGAGAGGACTCATATGACAAAGTGGCTTAGGAATATCTTTGCCAAAGGCTTGCCATGGCAGAAAGGGCTTTAAAGGGCACACTGGGGCATGGTGGTAACAGCTTTGAGGAGACAGAGACCAAGAATGGAAAGAATGCAAAGAAGTGTGAAGGGTTTAAGAGCACTCATCAAGAAAGATGAAAGAGGTTGAAAGGAGGCCAACCTCACACATCTGTGCAGAAAGGCATTCAGCTTTGGAAACAAAGAGGAAGAACTAGAGCTCCACATGCAGATACAGAGCTGCAACATCACTGCAGGCACTGAGACGTGGTGGGACAGGTGGCATGACTGATGTGCTCTGATGGACAGACAGAGGCCCTTTAGAGCTCTTCAGGGAAGCCCTTTAGGGAAGAAGAGGACAGAAAACTGCCATTTGCCATGATTCAATTTATGTGAAAGGGTAGCTCACATTAAGGATGCTTTTCTATGGACTGGGCAACAATCTAGTTGAGTGCCTATGGGTCATGATCAGAGGAGAGGCAGTAATGATGACATCATGGTGGGAGCTTGTTGCAAATTGCCAAAATGGTGAGTAGTGGACTTCATCTGCAAGCAATTTGAGAAGTTTCCACATCAAAGATTATATCCCTGGCATTAGCTTGAATGCCAGATGGGCCACCCAGTGATGATTATGCATCTGCTGCTCAGAGCTAGGATCAGGGATCACAGAACCATAAAATGGTTAGGGATAGAAGGGACCTTAAAGATCATCAAGATCCAAGCCTGCTGCATGGTCAGGGACACCTCCCACTAGACCAGGTTGCTCAAGGCCCCATCCAGCCTGGCCTTGAACACTTCCAGGGATGGCGCATCAACCACCTCCCTAGGCAACCTATTCCAGTGTCTTACTACCCTCACGGTGACAATTTTTTTCCTAATATCTAACCTAAATCTATCCTCTTTCAGTTTTAAACCATTACCCTTTGTCCTGTCACTGTTCTCTCTGGTGAAAAGCCCCTCTTTAGCTTTCCTGTAGGCCCTCTTCATGTGGTAATTAATGGCAGCCTTGGCTACAGTGATTGTGAAATACTGGAGCTCAAGATGCTTAGGACAGCATGGAAAGAAGGCAACTGAGTGCAGACCCTGGACATCACGAGAGCAGATTTCATCTTATTGAGGAGACTGGTGAATGGGATCCTGTGGGAGGGAGCTCTGAAGACAAAAGGAGCTAAGGAGAGCTGAAATGTCTTTAAGGTCAGCAGTGTGCTTTGTCAGCCATGACACCAGCAGCACACTCTTTAGTATTGGTCCTTACACAGCACTTGTTAGATCAGATGGGGAATACTGTATCCAATTTTGGACTCCTTAACAAAGAAAGTTCCTGATGAATTTGAATGACTCCAGTGGGCCACCAAGACAGATGCTGACAGGGGCTGAAAGCACATGAATTATAAGGATAACAAAGCATTCAACAGGCCATTCAGAGAGACTTTGTAGTATCTATCCTGGAGGTTTTCAAGACAGTTGGAAAAAGTCCTGAGCGACCTGATCTGAATTCACTGTTGACCCCACTTTGAGCAAGAGTATCCAACTGAACAATTCTATCATTTGCCAGACACACAGCAACTAAATCACTCTCCTCTAACAAATGATGTGTTTTCAAGGTGGAAGTGTCTAAATGCCATACCTGATGCAAACACACTAATGTGTAGAACGCTTCACCTGCTGCAGTTGTCATTTCTGTATTGTGCTTCTGAAGTACCAGCATATCAAAGACCATCTGAAATCACAAAACAGAACTAGTTAGGGAAGTGTAAACTTAACTTTATCAACACCTGCTGCTGAACCTCTTTTTCACTTCTTATTATGATAAATGCATAATAATTATGTATTCACAAACTTCCAAGACTGTTTGATTTGTAGCTTTTCTTCCTATATTTAGGTATCAGTAATTGGAAAGACAATTTCTCTCAGAAGTCAGGTCTTGGCTTAATAGTACAAATTTACACCTCAAGGCACTGAAACCTGTTGTTGATCTGTGTGCTCTTCACAGAGAAATCCCATCCATGTACTTTTCTCCAAAAGCTGCAAATATGGCTTAGAAAAAAGCCTTCACTCTTCCAAAACGAAATGGGGAACTTTCTCAAGTTTTGGAGGTTTCCACAGCTCACAGAAAGCCAAACAGTCATAAGAACAGTTTAAAATTTTAAGCAGAAATTCAGAGAAAAGATAGAAAGCTATGTTAATTTAAAAGAAAGATAAAGACAAGGACAAAAAATTCTTTAAGGTGTTCCTCGTTCTCCCAGCTTGGCTATGCATGGTTTTCATGAGCAGTCCTCAGAAGTTCAAATGTCATTTCAGCTAAGAAAAGATGTCTTAAGGAAAACAGAAATCTTGGCAAAATAAGAGGACAAGCACACAGGTTCCCCAATTACTTTTATTTCTAGTTAGCAGGAACCTGGTTGCTACCATATAGTTCCAAAATTTTATGAGATAGAGTGGATGGTGCTAAAAGAAAATTACTAAATATGATATTGTAGTAAGAAAACTTGTAATTCATTGGATACATTGAATAAATCATAGCATTTTCTTTCTAGTTCCCAACGTATTTCTGCCTCTTGTTTTAGTAGTCCACCCAGCCTCCAGTTAACAGAATTCTGAGAGCTTTCTAATTCAGAGCTTTTATAGTTAGTGTCAACTGCTAAAATTGTAAGTCAGGTTCATTCTAGACCTTGTGTGCAGAGCACAGATAAAGTATCAATTGTACTCTGAGAAGCTCAGGTCTTTTGCTGATTGGCAATACTAAGTAATTTCTTCCCTCTGTTCCTCCACCCTTCTTTGTACTTTAGTCCAATCTCCAGACCTTCATCCTCTTGTTTTTCTTAAACTGCCATTTTTTTAGGTACTGGCTGTTACCTAATACCACAGAAAGAGGTAACACTCTACGTGCGACCCTGATTAAACCCAGTTGGATACAATCACTGTTTGTCATCTTGATGCTACCTGCATGCAAAAGCCACAAAAAGTAACAGGAAATGCAGATGTCTTACCTTGAGAAAGTGCCTTGTTGCTAGAAAAAGGGTTGAATCTGTTTCTTGTGCTTTTGCACACTGTTCTGCTAACGGTGTTACAGCCTCCAGGCAGAGCTGGCAAACTTCTGAACTCATTCTGATAATGGGCATTAAAGAATCAAAGTTGGATTTCAATTAAGTTGTGGTAAAACTTCCTAGTTGTGTCACTAGAAAGTATTTCAATATTTGTTTGTTCCAAGATTTCTTTTTACTATAAAGCTGTTAATCTAAAAAAATAAATTAAAAACAAAACAACAAAAATAAACAAACTTGGAAAAGCGGGATAAAAACAATTCCAACTTTGTGGCATCCTTTTATTAGCTACATGCTCTAAAGTAACATAACCCTCTCTGACATAACATTTCCAGAAAGAGTCCCTTATGGTCAAGCTCATCTGTTTCTGACACGTGCCACAGATTAGTGAAAATGGTACTCCCATTATGAGAGGGAGAGCCCATTGGCACCCTGACAGGAAATGCTCTGGAGCCAGCCCAATAGAACAGCAGCAGTGTTTTGTATTACCAGCTGAGAAACTAATACAGGAATGGCTTTGGGATACCAGCTGAAGGCTTATGAAGTTACACACTCTGAAATGAAGTAATGGAGGAGGCAGGAATGGCTGCCAGAAAAAACTTACATGCTACGCCACTTAAGGGCTGCATTCAAGCAACCCAAGTCAGAAGAAATTAACCTAACACTAGAATCTTAATGGACATTGCAGTAAAACTATTAATCACCAGAGGGTAAGAGTTGATTACAAATACATAATTTTACTGATATTGATAGAAAAGGAAAAAATGCAAAGGAAAAAAAATCAGGTATCTATCAGGTCCTTTTAAAAGCAACTCAGATTTCTAAACACTCCCCAAGCTCTGTGAAGGATACGATGACATCCCTAACTCCAGTGAGTACATTAGGCTCTTAAAGAGGTCCTCTGGAAGTTGTGGAATTTTCTCAGGGAATATCTCACAGATGAAAGTAATTAATTTGTAATATTGATTACACAGAGATGGAAACTGTCAAAAAAGAAAAATACGGCAATGTTAGAATCAATCACATAATGCTCTTCTGACAATTATGTAACATTAATAACATAATTATAACATTATAACATTTTGACATAAAATAATTGTCTGGAAGCATTTCTGTGTGACTTGCCCTAGGTGATCCTGCTTTGGCAGGGTGGTTGGACTTGATGATCTCCAGAGGTCCCTCCCAGCCCCTACCATTCTATGATTCCCATCTGTACAAAACAGACAAGACTAATGCTTTCCACTGAAGAAGAAAAGACAATTTCATCAGACAACTTGAGAGTCATTAGAATGGCTACAACTTTATTAGAAAAGACTGTGGTACAATGAAAAAAGATTACTGGAGCTATGACACAAAAGCCAGCTGTATTGTGAAAATAATTTCAGCATTACTACCTGCTCCCAGATTATTTTTTAAAAACTACCACCACTGTTTATGCTTCCTATCACATTCCTGACACTATCAGATAAAGGAATTCCACAAGCCACATTTCAGGTTTGGCTAATTGTTCACCTGCATGGACTCACTTTTAAGAATAAAAAAGTTTTGTTTATGCCCTTCAAATATACATTTTCTCAGCTTACAGTATTTCTTTCAAACAGTGTCTAGAACCATGGAGCAGTTATTTACATTTTTAAAAGCCCAGGAAACTCAACTTGCAGAGATGTAATGCATACAGGAATGAATTGTGGGAATTCACTGCTATAAAGCTTTTATTTTCTAGCAGCCACGTGTTAAAATACATTTACCTTTAGCAAATCCTGGGACATTAGAGGCAGAACTAGATTAACCCCATATAAGACAACATCTGCTGCTGATACAGATCTATTTGTAGCTTGCCCAGGCTCATGCCCCCGAAACACTTCATCTGTAAAAAAGACCAAAAAAGGTTTTGTATAAAAGGAGGACTAAACATATTGAAGGAAGATCCTCTTTCATTATAATAATCATATTTAAAAAAATATGACTATGGCCCGCTGCACAAACAAAAACATGACACACAGTATTAAAATAGAAGCTTAGTGAGCAGAGGATGCCATATCACTCTATATTTATATTCATTAGGACTAAGCATTTCCTAATCACATGTAGCAGATGGCATGCTAGCACAGAACCCTTCAGATATTCTGAGGGCTCCTTTCCATTGCATTTGTTTCTAGTGATAGTTGCCCCAGACCTGTACAGATAAACAGATAGTGAGAAAAATATTACTGCATTTTTATACTCTATTTCTGTATACATACATATATAACCATATATATAGACCTACATTTCCCATCAACTTACTTTTCTAATTCCTGCATTGAGTCAGCTACAGAATGCACTCAACTTTCAGTGTATTTGATCTCTGGGCTCTGCACTTTGGTAGTTTTCACATTCCTTAGTTTCATGCTAAGTATTTCACAGTGCTTTCCATGCAACAAACATCCAATGTCTGATTTCAAAGAGTATGTGAGAAGGCATCAGGGTTGTCCATGCAATGGACAAAGTCTAAATACAGTTCTGTATTTGTGTTGTACACGCATGACAGAAAAACAGAGTGATGTCCTGAATTTTGGAGTACAAGACTCTCTTTCAAGATGTACCTCAGAAAAGCAATGGACAACATAAAAAAACCTAGGCAGACTCAGTTTGTAACAGAGTGTTTTCTGCACGAAGTGTATAAGACATGTTAAGATCTGAAACATGCAAATGTTTTTCAGCTTATTAAAAAGCAGTGCAACAACTGAGCTAGGATGGGCAGATCATATTCAGGAGTACTGCAGTTTTAAATGGCAAACACATGAAAGGAAGTAACAGGATGGAATAAAAAAAAGAACCCTTAACTACACCCACATATCACCAAGTATGTTCTGTGAATGGGGACTGGAAAATCCTCAGGAGTGCTGGAACCTTAAGCTCCACATCTCATGAAAGTGAGATCTTGTCCTAAGATGATAATCCATCTGCCCTCTTGCAGTAATTTCCTATTCCAACTTCTGTTTTTGTTGTTGTTGTTGTTACAAAATTGCAGCTACTGCATGTTCAGACTTGAAAGATTCCGATTTCAAGTTGTGTCACACATGCTCTATGTATTTTATGAGAACAGTAATAATTTCAGATGACAAAATATTGGGAAAAGTCCTTCCATTTCTACTGGAACATTCAATAGTAATTTCCATATCCTGATCTCATGTAGCCTAAACTTCAGTTTTCACTTTACCTAGACTGAATGTGTGCCACAAAATATTTTTACAGGTTATGGTTCAGCAATTGCAGTTCCCTCATACCTGTATCACTGAAATCTATGAATTCTTTTGACAGAAGGTTTGTGAGAAGCTCCATAATAAGAAGGAGATCCTGGTATTGGTCTTCTTCTGCTGTAACATCTATCCGTTGTCGACCTAGATTATTCTTGGAATATACCTGGAGCAGAGTTAGGCAGGCTTCATACAAGTTCATGGCTTTGGCCTGTAAAACAATGTTAGGTAATAAGATTTCCATATGCTAAAAGAGACATTTTAACTCGTTGCTGATTAATTCGTTTGCATTGCTGATGATACTTCAAGATTTTAATTTTAGTTACATAACCACTTTTTGTGACAATTGCAGACAAAATCATCAAGGAAATGGCCACCTTGAACAATAAGAACACTTACAGTCATATTGAAACAGCAGAACATTACTTTTATTAATTCCTCAATCTCAGGAAAAAAAAAAAAAAAAAAAAAAAAAGAATGGCTTGGGACAGGCTGACACATCTCACTTATAAACTACATGACCAACAAAATCCCTTGGGGACTCACATCACTTATCAAAGATTAGAGCCATAATACACTGTGCATACCCAGTTTGGAATAGTCAGGAACTCTTCTAGATGCAAAAAGCACAGTTAGTGAACAGTGCAAAGATGGAAGTGCAGTGCACTGACCCACTTTACACATTAGCTTCTCTGTTTAGGACCAAGGCAGTGTCTCTGTTGTATGCATTTGTCACATAAAACAGTCTCAGACTGCCCTCCAGAGAAGTCTGATATGGTTAAAAAAGCACTCAATGCTGTCTGCATGCTTTTGCCACCCAGGCACAGAGTAAGACTAATGATGAATTGTGGTTAAGTTTATTAGTATAAGAACAGTCTAGATATTCTGCATTTGACCTTTGAGTGTACATTTTTAAGCAAAGAAATTCCTCTAACAGATGTGACCATATAACATTTCTTTCTCTACAAAATCTAGAAATTACTACATTTCTTTCTGGTGAAAGTATACACTGGCACATACATGAACACACACACACACACACACACACACACACTCTTTTTCACCTTCTGGTTGTATTTACCTCTCCAAGATAGCAAATTTGTTTATGTGCAACTTCCACAAATACTTCTATTATGAGATTAACAGTCTCTGGTGTGTTTTTGTATACTTCCATTAATCCGATGCAATTATTAAGGAAGTCCATTAGGAAATTGAAAAGAATTGCTACGTTATCAATCTGGGTAGCCTCAGCAATGCCACAGAGTGCTTCTAATGTAGCAGTGATTTCCTGTTTCACTTCCTCCTCCTGACAGATCTGCTGAAAGTTTTCTTGGTTTATCACATTCAAGAATCGCTGCTGAAGTGGCTGAAGAACCTTGAAATTTTTTAGAAAAGTTACATTAGATAAGCATACTGTTACAGGAGATGTGAGGTTTAAGTAATTCAAGCTTGCAGGCTGTGGCAGAATCAACCACTTCCAGTTTTGTGTCTCAGTTATATTATTATCTGTCAAATTAATGCAAGCTGAAGCTGTAATGATGAGTGATTCTCATCGCCTGCAGGCTCATTTCAGAATGAGCACCACCATAAGTACATTATTTTCTAGTTCTGAAAAAATTACAATTACTTTCTCTGATTCACAGTATTTTATTCTCTTTCAATTCCAGTATTAGGGGGCATATCATTACAGTTAATCAAGGAAAGCATTAATTAATATTCATGTTCACAATTATCTTTGTCATATTATGATTCTCAATAGTGCAATCTCTTTCGTAATCAGCTGTGTTTGGAACCAATTTAGAAAATTTCATAAAAATAGCTGAGAGTTTTACCCAGTTACATCTAGTGCATTAAAGTCTGACCTTCATTCACTAACTTCATACTTTTGCTACCATATGAGTAGCTACTTTCTAGCAACTTTCTGGTATTAAATATCTGCACTTTGATGGAGCCTGGCACAAAAAGCTAGACAAAGCTCTTCATTATATTCCTAACAACACCAAATTAAAATAAAAGGAAGATATTACAACAGTTCCAAGGAAAATTTTAACAAGTCTCTTTCAAGTGTTCTTCTAGACTAGCTGCTTCACGCATCCTCCAGCTAATTATTAAATGTTTCTGTTTAGGCTATGATGTTTCAGATACAATTTTTGGCAGTTCATGAGTGCCATACAACTAGTGACCTTCAAAGACAGAATAATGAACAAATTATCGATATTAGATATTAAAAATAAAAAGATTCTATATGAGTTGGTTTTGTCACCATAGCACTCTCTGAGCTAACTTATCTGTACTATTTGCTAAAATGGAGATAACAGAAGCATTATAACAGCTTACCTCTGTCCAGTATTGTTGCTTTGTTTCTGTATCCATATGAGCAAAACCTCCTAAAACTAAAGCTTTCATTAGTGTTCTCTGTACAGAACTGGACAAATAGTGAAGAGGAGGGCTTCGCCTTGCAAATTGTTTAGCTAAATTCCACCAGTTTTCACACTGGATGACTAAGTTTGCCCTAAAAGAGGGAAAAATGATTTAATTAAACAAAAGACTTCACAAAATTGTACAAAGCACATCAGGTTGCTAGCAGTTATTGGAAGACTTATTATTTTAAAGATTAATTTATTCTAAGGCTAAATTGCCTTTTGACTTGCATCTTATTCATGCCTCACCTCTAAGATTGCTAAAGCTTAAACTCTGAAAATAGCATAATTCATACAGGAGAAAAGCAGGGAAGTGCTTTAGTTTTACACACATACACACACAAAGTTAATGGACATACTGCATGGATTAAGAGCTTAGTCTCATTATGTCATGATAAAATAAGCAGTTTATTCAAAAATAGCTCCAGTGGGTTTAATTTTTTAAAAAGAAAATTCCTCAAGTGTTTAATCCTCAAATTTCAGAAGGGACTTGAGCAGACTGTGAATGCACGACTGCATGTGTAATTGCATGTCAATTCACAAAAGCAGAATCAACGACTTCCTGCTTCAGTCTGTAATAACCAAAGAAAAAGCAGAAATTTGTCTGGATCTGTCATATCTTGGAATTTATTTTTTTAATTTATATGTTTACAAAACACATTTTATACTGGCTTAGCCAGTGTCTGAATGCTTCATCTGGAAGAACTTGTTAAAAAATAAATAGTAATGCAAAAATCCTTGAGAGAGTGAAGACCAGGAAAGTTCTTCCTTTCTCATTGTTTAAAATTGAGGCACAAAAGTAAGGGAAGGAGAGTGCACTTCTAAACATTAATAAAAGACACCTTATGTTTTGTCCAGTACAGGTCTCACTCCTCGCTTTGTTAGGCTTTTTTTTTTTTTTTCATTTATAGTAGGATACTAAAGCAATCTGACTTACAGAGACATGATTATGAAGTGACCTCTACCTGTATTATTTTGGCCAAAAAAATTTAAAGGAAGCAAAAGAAGTATTTTGACTTCCAGAGGTATAGCAACTTACCGCTCTCTCCTTTCCACTAATGTTACTAGCAGTTGTACAGTATCATTTGCAAGGTCCTGCTCTGAACTCCACACTGCCAGGTTACTGATCACTTTTTCTAAAAGGTAACCCACAATCCACTGGGAACCCTCTGTATCAGCACCAAATGCTGTACTAAATGGCAGACTTATCTATAAGAAAAGCATTAAAATGAGTGAGTTTTACAGAAGCCAGAAGCCCAAAGTGTATGGTAATCATTGTCAGCAAATTCTTTTCAGGCTGTCACTTCTCCTCTACTTAAAATACATAAATGTTACCTAGAGAAAGGCAAAGACCTGTAGTAGAAAACTCTTTGCCAAATTTATCTTGCCATTTGAAGCACATCACCTAAACCAAACAAAAGCTTCAAGCTCATCACAGAATCAGGTTTGAATATGTCTATCTTTTAACACCAAGGAAAGTTCAAAAGCTTTAAAACCAAAAAGAAGGATCCCAAAATGATCTCCCAATACTGTTTCAGTCAATTTACTACAAAATTCTTCAAAATTCGGCAACAAAAATTATTAGAAATAAAAATAGCTGTTGCTCAAATCTTGTAAAGCTTTATTTTCATCTCTGCTTTCTGCAGATCACTCCTTCAATCTATACATCTTTTAGGAAAGCTGTCACATTCTGATCCTGGCACATTAACATAGGCTTCTTTGAAATTGCCTTTTCTCCTATCCTTAAAGGTTTCTCAAGAGTGAAATAAAGAGATTTTGTAATAATTGCGCAGGGGCTGCCTGTTAGCACACCACAAACATTTCTAACTTTAAAACTCATGATATATACATGACTAAGCATAAGCTATAAGAGAAATTTTCAATCATTTTCAAGTGTCAATGCAAACAAAACATGTTTATATACTCTATTTTGTTTCTTCACATTGTTTCTCACATGCTCTCCAGTTGTTCCCCCAAATTCTTAACTCTGCTGGTAAGTACAAGCTAAATAAAGAAGGGGCCTCCTGAAATGTTAGTATTCTTAGTTGCTTCAATAGTGGAAATAAAGGGGAGGAGGTTTCCTTCTCAAAAGTTAGAGCCACAGGACCTCCTCAGGATGAGTGTCCTCCACCAGCTAGCTAGATTACAGTTAGTTTGGTAAGCAAAATCAGGATCAAGGTCTAATCATGATTAGTGCTGTCCAAACACAGTAAGAAGTTGCCCTTTACAAAGAATGCACCATTGAAATCAGGTATCTACAATGAGAACATGTGAGAATGGGGAGAGAAAGCAGCATGACATTAGCTAATGCATACTACCTTGTGACAAGGTCACAAATATCTAATTCACACTAAATTAGGTTACACACTACATCATCCATCAAGGGCAACCACTGCATTAGAGATGAACTGTAAGATCTGATGGATAGTGACAAGTAGTCTGTGAGTTTCACTCACTATGCAGTTTGAGAGCACCCTATGCTATTCTGCTACAGCAATGGGTACAAAAATCACATTTGCACCCAAATGTGCAAGAAGGGTTCTCCTACCAAGTTATATTTCAAATTCAAAAACTGAGGAAAATAACAACCGTCAAACAAATGCCAAAATAAAACATAGCCCATTTAACATTAAAAATGTTTTATCATTGCACTTTAAAATAGCTATACTGACATCTGCAAACAGAGGTTAATCTTACTGCTGATACTCACCAATTAATTCATAAAGTTATCCTTACCTGATCATACAGCTTTTCATCTACTAGGAGGTAAGTCTTTGCCCAACGCTTGAGGAACCATACAATGTCTTTGCCCATCTGAGGGCTCAGGAGGTGTGTGAGATTTGCCCTTATTGCTCTAGATTCTACTTCTGACACTCTTAAAATAGCCGATAACAGCCTGCAGATGTAAAAGGCAATGAGGATGCTGAGAGTGGTCTTTGGAGAAGCAATGCAGTTACCAAACACTTTCATTTTTCATGAAATCTAACAGGAGGAAAGTAGTTCCACTCTAAGGACATAAAAAGCACCTGAATTTATTGTTTTTATAAATGCAAAGAGAGAGAGAGACAAGACAGACTGGCAAATACCCTCCAAAAAAATCAGGCCGTGCTGATAGGGTGATTACCTTTGACATTAAAACTCCTGTAACAAAGAATCCTCACAAGCATTATGACATCAAGGAAACAGACAAATGTACTACTACTTGAAGCACTTGAAAAGCTTTTTTGAAGAACTTTTTCCCTTCCTTGCACCATCAAGCTTAAGTGACCAAGCAGATCCTAATTGTGCCACTTTTGTAATTTGATACACACTAAAGAAAAAAATACAGAAATTACCACTCGTGTCTCTCTTTTTCATTACTGCAGAGAAAGTCTAAAATAGTAGACCACCAGTTGATTACATTGACACATGGAGTCCGTAAAACGTTAAATATTAGCTTTTGTAGTGTTATCAATTTAAATTTTGTAAAAATAGGATAGTGCACAAGGAATTCAGAAGTTGACAGTGGTCTGTTTCTTGAAGACACTTCAGAACTATTGCCAGAAAGCCTCAAATCTTGCCTTGTTAAGACCTGATTTTATTCCCATCATCACTGAGACATTGCACCAGGAAATCCGGTCTGGTGGCCACTTCTTGAAGCTGACAATAATATTGCTGAGCAGAAACTAAACTTCTAAACATCAGGCACATCATTGCCAATGCAGACCCATTGTTTTTACTATCTTCTTCCAGAAGAAGAAAACATTAACTACACAAAAAGTAATCTTGAGTGAAGAATCTTCCATCTTAGTTAAAGTGGAATTAAGTCTTCCCAAATGCTGGGCCTCAAATTAAAAGAGTCCTTTGTGGGCATAGGCTTTCTTGTAAAAAGAGAATTGAAATCCCCTCTTTTGCTCTTTTTGTGGGCAGATAGTGATTTGTGTACCAAGCTGCCAGTACCTCATGCACTGAGGACCAATTTATAGCTGCTGCCAAGACTGGGTAACAACTCATGTTCAAAGTAGACAAGCTCACTGATGCCCTGGAAAGTGTCTGCTTAAGGTGTACATGTGCTAAATGAATTATAGAGTACACAATTTATTATCTAAAGATTTTGATCTACCAGTGTTTTAGTAATTTAAGTGATTTTAAGGACTTCCTGTAAAAATGAGATCAAGGATGAGTTTTCAGCAGAGATATAAAAACATTTCTATTTGTTTCCAAGACTTTGGCTCGCGCCCCGTTAAGTCAATCTAGTCGTTTCAGCCTTCCCATCTTGACTCAATTTTATCTGTTTTGATGCCTTAATCTCATTTTTCCTTCTTCCCCAGGATCACCCTGACTTGAAATTTCACCTGTATTTGCCCTGCCTTTTCTTAAAAAAAAAACCCAAACCTTCATCTTTGCTGTCTTTCCTTAATCTCTTCTACAGTATTGCCTTAATATGTCTTAACATGAAACCATTCTTACAAATTATTTACCTTTACTTTAATACTAGTTAAAAGAGATGTTTCTTTTCCAATGTTGAGAGTTTACATATTGCTTTATACTTTTCCAGTTCACAGAAGTCCACTGACATTCTCACTTTTTTCTTCTGAAAAAGCATTTAACACACTTAATAGCACGAGATACATCCTTACCTAATTACAGAATCAGTTCTGTTGTACCCTGGGATGGAAGAGGCTTTTTCTCCTGGAGATCCCAGAATCTGAAGTGTTGTATTAATGTCAACCTCAGTTGAATGTTTAATGGAATATTCCATTACTTCTGGAGGTATTAACGGAGTCTCTCCCTGAGTATCATTAGCCAAGAGGTAGCCTTTCATTAAAAAAGAAAAAATGATCACAACTTTCTACCCTAGGTTAACTCATGGCTTTCTGACCAGCGAATCCATTGGCTTAACTGCAGACATCCCACCAGAATCAAATGTTTGTACAGACCCTGACTAACACTATTTAAAGACATAAATTAACTTCAGAATCCTTAAAGCCATTCAGTAGAAAAGAACCTAAAGTAACAAGAAACCAACACTAGAAAAATAAACCCCAAAATAATAACAAAAAAAGGTACAAGCTTTGTTTAATGTAAAAGTACTACAGTAAATTGAACTATTGAGGGGAAAAAAACACAACCCAAACCAACTTTTTTTGGTGACTTTTTTTCTATTTCTATTACGTGATTTAAAAAGCCTTAATTTTGCTCTTACTCCACTGAATCCATTTCATTTGGTAGTTCCATTCTGCTAACATTTCAAATCTGTCAGAGGCTTTCAGACACCAAGTACATATTAGTTATAATAAGGTTTTCCTTGCATAGCAACTACAAATCAGGTGAAGCAACTACAAATCAGGTGAAGCAACTACAAATCAGGGTTTTTATACAACGCTCTGGCTCCCAGATAATTACTAATAATTGCAGCTTTTGTCATAGTTTTCAATGTCTGTGAGCTACAAACTTGATCTCACAGTGATAGAAAAATATTATAAATACATTCATGTCAACCTCTGACAGCAACTTAAACAGCAGATGTTCAAAAAGGTCCCATAACATAGTTCATAAAGTATATATTTCTCCTAACAAAGCAGAGGCACTGCCTTAGCTATGCTTTGCAACTACATGTAAGACAGTTCCATCTAAAAATCAAATATCATGAACAGACTAATTTCTTGAAACAGTTGACTGATAACACATCTAAAAAAATCTGTAACAGAATTAGTTACAGGAATATGCAAAGGACATTACCTTGTGTAAAGATTTCATTGATCTTTTAAAGGTAACGTTCATTTTACTCAAGAGAGATTAAAGTAAAACAAAGACTTTTTAAGTAGTGTATGTACAATAAAAGCATTTAAAGGGCTAAAATTCACAGTGAATTCAGAGTGGTTGTTATACAAATTTTGGGGGTTTTCAAATTTTTGTTGGGGTTTGTTTTTTTTTTTCTGAGGTGTTCAGCAACAGTAAGAATACCAGAATAAGCACTACTTAAAGCTGTTCACTTACCTGTGACTAAAATAAGCCAATGAATATCCTCATACAGGTCATCAAGCACTTTATTGTCAATTGAGCCTGATGCTGGTGAGGCAAGTAACTGCTGCTGATGTCTTTGCAACTGACCATGGAGCCTTGTCACTCGGTCTTCTAATAAACTGTGAACAAATTACAGTAAAATATTCACTGTTTTAAAGTTTTCTCAAGAAAGTCAGACTTTTCATATGTGATGGCTTCAGCAATTAACTGGTGTATTTTTTGTACCTTGTAAGAAGAGGTATACAGTGCTCTGCAGCAATTCTCCCCAGCATGCCCACACTGGCCAACTGGTCACAAAATTGGTCTCTGTCATCTTCCTGCAGTTCACTTATTTCTTCTTCTTCCCGAGAGGCCACACCATTGGCAGTCTTCAGTTATTTCAACAAAATTAGAAGCAACCAGTTAATGTTAATACTTGTTAAATTTTATTATCACCACAATGTCCTCATGATTTTGGCTTTTTCTTTCAAGGTGTTTTGCATGGATGAACAAGATTCATATTATATTAGATACAGAAGAGTTAAACAGGAGTAAACACAGCTTCCTCTTATTTTAAAATCAGCATTTCACAAACCCATTAGCAAAATGCTACCCTCAATTAATGGTATATTTGCTACTGTTCCCAGTAGTGTTCTCCAGTCACTGTTTGCAAAAAGAGCCAAGAGCAAGAGTAATGAAATTTGATACTTGTTATTAATAGAATAAGCAAAGTGGGACAAAGTGGGACAGCAAAACAGCCTCTTAACTCTACAGGGTATATAGATCAGCTCTGTTGAGCATCCACTGCTAGAAGCATGATATAAGGCCCCAAATGACTCTGGGCCACACAGTCTGCAAATGCAGTGGGCAGAAGATTGTTGAAGTACATCTGCATCTTAATCACATATGTAGCAGACCAAGAACTGGTTTAATTGCTGCAACTTCTGTGGTTTCCCATATTCATTAGTCAAAGATACCGTTTTCAGCTGTCCAAGATACTACAAAAAAAAAAATCACATAATAGGTACCATTTTTCTTGATGAAATTAAAATAATCTCTTTCATTAACATTCTTCCATAAACCATTGTTGGAGGGTAAAGAGCTTTAGTAACTAAATGGTGTAACCTCAAGAAAACAGAAGACTAACAATAATCATCATCCTTATCATCTAAATTTTATTTCTTGCCGCTGCAGAAGTTGCACTGTTTGATTACTCAAAGTTTACCTTGGCTGCATTATAAAACTACTTAGACAATAATCAGATCTTATTCCTTGAAGAGACAAACCATGGTTTGTAAAACCTTAGAATTGATGTTAAAAATGTTTTTTAAAAATCTCTTCAAGAATCAAATCAAAATAAAACGCAAGTGGTGGAGAAAGCTCTGTCTACTTTGTTTCTATAAAGGCTCTGGAAAACTGAACCCACACAACTCTCTATCCAAAGTGTCTCTAACCCATCTTTTCTTTATGTAACCCAGCAAATAATTCTCTTTTAGCAACTTCAAAGTTGCAGCTGTTTACTGAAGGGTGAGCCTCTGCTCTCAAAGTAGAGACTGAAAGTTCCTGTTACTGCTTTGATATTGAACTAGAAGCATTCTAAAATGCCAGCTGTGGGTTTTAAAGGGTTACCCAGGGGATAAATTACTTATCTCACAGAATGACATGAATTAACCTGTGTGTAGAAGTTATGTCAAGACCGCCTGACATGAATTCAAAGTTCTCTTGTGAAATATTTCTCTGTTTTGGCACTGTTGTTACCATCTGTTACACACTGAGAGAGCAGAATTCTGTTTTACACGGTGCTTTTCAGAATGAGGTTCTCAGAGATCTTGCACAGCATCAAATTAAAGAGTGATACAGTTACTGAATTAAATCTATGTAATAATTAATTCATCCGATGTCTACATCCAATTTTATGAGAATCTACTTCAGTAAGATCCAGGCTTATGGCAAAGAGACCAATCTACTTTAATTCTCAGTGGTTCAAGAGATGCATGAAGTACTTTCAGGTTTCTTCTAGAACAGTTATGCCAAAAATTCAACTGTGAATTTGTATTATCCAGAAGAGCCACATAATACTGCAAGTTCCTTCTAGTCTGAGCACACTCATTCTACTATCAGGTATTTATGCATGTCAACTATACTGTCAAAGTATATTTTGAAGATAATGTATGGGAGGGACCAACCATATAGAAGGCTTCCAATTTCATTGAGTATTTTAACTAGAACCCTAGACCAGAGAAGGATGGTCAAAAGTTTAGTTATTGAATCTGTGGGAAGAACAGCAAGATGCACGTAGATTTGAGTAACAGTTTCTATTTTTGAAAGCGATTTCCAGCTTTGCATTCCTTTATTTCCTCTTCAGAATGAGAGAAACAGACTGGAAAATGATCAGTAAGTAACAAATTCAGCAAATTTTTCATTTTCAAGGTCACAAGTCGTAATTCAATACTAGCTTTCTTGAGGTCCATAATACTGTACATACCAAGAGACATGGGCTAGTTATTATATAGTACAAAAAAATAATAGAATGAGGGCTTACCAAATTCCTTGTCCCATCAGGAGCAGCTAGATGGCACTGAATGTAGGAATTAAAGACCTGAACAGCATGCTGGGTAAAGAAGCCTTTATGGAAATGTTTGTCATCTTGTACCAAAGTAAGCCAAGATTCCAGCAACTTATCATATGCTTCCATATATACCATGTCATCTTTGTCAAGCTGTAAAAAGTAAAAAGAGAAAACAAAAATAACATTCCTAAACTAAAACAGAGGAACATACATATATTCATTATTCTTTAACTGATGTTCTTCTAAAGTTCAAATAATTAAAAAAATCAGTCTTCTAAGGACAGCCAAGAAAATATCAGAATGAACTGAATCAACGCGTCCAAAAAGTCAGTGCAGCTCTCATGCTTGCTAGGCTTTAAAAAACTGTCAAACCATTTAGCTATTTCTCTTCATCTGATGTTCAAAACCAAAACGGTCTTTAATTAAGCCTTTAATGCCTAATTACATAAATACAGGGGCTACTGAGCTGTTATCCCAACAATACCAATCATCTCAGCTCTTATTAGTAACAATCAAGAATTTAGCCAATTGTTTTCCAGTTAAACAGGCAAATATAGAACATCTATTTCTCAAATAAAGAGAGAGAAAAGATGACAACTCTGCTTCAGAGGAAAGCAGAGGAAATGTTAAGATTACATGTATTTAAGAAGGCTTAATACAGGTAGCCATGATGATACATAACTTCTCAATCTATGAACAAACAAGCAAAACACCAGAATTCCACCAAATTCCACCTGCACTTCCAATTGCTTAGTGCATTTTAACTGATGTTTCATGTTTTTAGTTATACGTGTTTCTACATGTACATAAGCTGCTAAAGGAAATAACATACCTGAAAAACAATGTCCTGGGCTACAAACAAATTAAACACAAACTGCAAAAAAACTGTTACTTTTTAGAAATATTTTAATGTACTTGTCAATGTTCTGATGTAATGCAAAAATTGAAAGTTAGTAACTATATCCAACTTCAAATAACTGACTGTAAGGGTAAGCATGCTGCTGAAGCAGGATGCTGCTTTGCTCTAAAAATTCTTCTCAAATTTTAAAAACCAGGATTGCTCAAAAAAGTTACTTTGAGATAGTTAGTAGTGCTTAATAAATTGATTCCTTCGTAAAATTAATAGATATCGATCTTATTCATGCTCCAGACAGAAGAATTCCTGACTTTCAGTGAATCTAGGAACACGACTGGATGAACAGACAAGAAAAAGAAAACACTGGCAGGATGACTGATTAAGAGGGAAAATTGGTATCACATTAGAAGCATTTCAAGATAGCTTCACAGAAGAATTTTTTAACTGCAAAGTGGTCATATTTACAGAAACTAAATTGAGACAGATGCAATTATGAAAACAAAGGCTGATGACAAGGAGAGAGGCAAAAAATAACATAAGCCACAAATTTAGAATGGACACGACAAGGTGACTTTTTAAAACTTGTCTAAAGGACACATGAATACATAAACAATCACTCAGTCCTGAAATACTTTGATGTGTGTGTGCAATATATTTCCATATATTACTGATATATAACTTTTAATACCTTAAAAGAATCCAGAGCATAAACTAATAAACACGTGTCTTTCTATGAACAAGAACTCAAGCTTATCCAATTCATTTGTCAGAAGGTAATACAGAAGTTAAGAACACGTAGACAAAAGAAAAGCTTTTTAACACTTGTGGTACTCTCACAAGGAATCTAGGATTAGTAATTGCCTCCATAAAGTAGGTGCCCAAACAGTACAAAGAATTTACCCATATTGAATGAACCTGGTCACAAAGGAACCTTACTAAAAATTGCCAATCCCTATTTCAGATTAGCTACAGATGGGCTATGAAAGATGTCACGAAGGTAAACTAAGTGACATGCTGTAGCCATGGAAGCTGAATCGTTCCAATGCATCCAACAGAAACCCCATCTCGGAACACAGACCTTCAGGAGAGGCACGATACAACCGTTTAAGTCAAAGCAAAAGTCCTTCATTTCTCTAGCACAGATAACAAAAAGAAAATTGATACTTCTTCCTTCACAGTCTGCTGAGCTGTAGACAGAACACTGCTAAAATTTGTCAAGCAGCAACAAGCTGGAAAGAATTGGATGCACAACAGAGAGGACAAAATTCAGAACAATCACTCCCATCACACGACATTTAAAAAAATATCAGGAAACAGACACATTCGGATTAGTTTTTGAGAAAACGAAGCCTTTAGTATGATTTCTATTTGACTTTTCACCCAACATTCTGTTCATAATCAGATTTCCACTTCTGCATAAGTAGTAAGTATTGAGCAAGTCAAAGCCTAAGAGAGGACAAGCATCTTTTCTCAGACCTAGTGCTACTAAAGGACGAGATTACTTCCACCTATTTGCACTATAAACTAATGACCAGCATTGCTGAAGCTTACTGCCCTCCACCAGCGTAGTTGCTCAGGAAAATGTTTCAATCTCCTTCAGTTCATCTTCCCAACTTCAACAGGCAGGTTCACGTAAAACAGCATTTGAACATGATGCTTGCGTTGTGGGTTTTCCCCCTTTGGCTGAATATCAGTACTAGCTGATTTTGCATAGCAGGTTTTCAGCTAAGTAGATCCCTTGTGCCTCCTGGGGTTTCTGCAATGTTCTGAAACATTTGGTTGGCATATGAACTCACAGAAATATGGGGAAAACAGCTTTTCCAACCAGCAAAGCTTAAGGAGTATGCCTGCCTGCATTCCGCTGCACATCGGATTTCTGAAAAGTTCCAGAAATATTATCTGAGGATTCTACTGAGCCAAATGCATATGGTATTTTATCTATCAGAAGCTCTCAATTACAGACAGCACAAGAGCTTGCAGGAGGTGTCACTACATGCAGTCTAAGCAAGAAGCTCAGAGAGCACATTAACCATGGCTGCGACATTCCTAAGCTAAAAGATTGTTTTCAGGGATACTAAGTACTTATTTCTACAGGCACAACACACAGTATCATTACACCATCTGGATTTAAGTCAGCAATAATTTATAAGCCTCGGTAGCATGCCTTTTTGCTGACACACTGTAAGGTATAAGAATTAATTTTTGAAGGCTGATCACCACAGGGTTCTGTATCATCCTGGAAATCAGCGTATCAGCATGAAGTTGAGATTCCAGTAAGAGCTGTGACAGAATGGAAGGGGTGAAAGTGTACTGTTTCTCTTCACATAGAATCATTTAAATGTTTAAGGACAGTGAGAAAATTCTCTCTTAAAACTGAGTATCTATCTTACCTTCTCTCTTTTTCTCTCAAATCTGAGAACCTGTAAATTTAGTACTGAGACTTCAGAAGCAGCTATGGGATCATGTAAGTGTAGGCAGCCACAGTTTACCAGGCATAATTAGCCAGTCATGTCCAAAACAAACTTTATACCAGCTAGTGGTATGTTACTGTATGCTTTTGATGGGAGATGAAGTGTTTTGAATGGCCTTATCGTGAGCACTGTTTTCATTAAACATGGTTGCATATTCTACCTCTCAAATAACAAAGGCTAACTGAGCAATTAAAATCCCTTGAGTCGTTTAATTTAAATAACAGGTGCCTTTGGTTTTGGTGTATCTTTTCTATAAAAGCTTCTGGAGCATTCCTAAATGCGTCTGTAAGCACCAGAACGTATGTTTACTTTTTTACTAGAAAATCTCAAAAGCAAGGCAAGTTTTTGACTAATAAAATTTAGAAAGTTGCTGTATTATATACTCTAAATTTAACCACCAATTTTTGAAGACATGTAACACAGGATGTAATGTAGTACATTTTAACCTTGCAGCAAAGACATGATATAATGCTCTGCAATGCTAATTAATATACCGGTTATCTCTTGTAAAGAAATTATATCCATCAACTTTATAATGAAATACTTCAATAATTACTTTCAATTTCGGCTAAATAAGCACAGTCAATACAGCAAACCTGGTAGAAATTAACACTTTTTAATAATAATGGGGAAATATTGGCTAATGTCTCTATAGTCTCATTTTAAATCAATAGCTACTGCACATAAATAGCTCAAGTCTAAGATTATGTGCCTTAAGTCTTATGGTCTTTTTTCCTTAAACTAGGTCTCCTTGGAAGATTTTATTTTTAATGCAATTTTCAGAAGCAGAAGACTTGACTATCCCAAGTGGTCTCTAATGTTACAATCAAAGTTTGAAACAAATGGCAAAAATCTTCTGACTTCCTATGCCAGCTTTGTATAGAGTTACCATTTGAACTGCCTCAGCAATGAAGGGATGATTTGATCAGTTTACAAGTATAGGGTTAACAACAGATCCTAACAGTTATCTTCAATTAAAGCAGAAGTTCCTGATTCAGAACTCTGCACAGCAGTTAAGTTTCAGTTTGTCGATATGTTCACATAATATTTTAAGCTTTCAGGACTGTAGCTCTATCATTATCTACAATAGTTTTCAGATACGTCGTACAAGAGCAAGGCAGCAAATAAATTTTAATATTTTAAAAATAATCTATCATTTTGAAAATAAAAATCAGACAAGTGCTTTAAATAAAAAAAAATAAAATCTGAAATATGCATGGTGAATAATTGTTAACTATGTTTGAAACAAAAATTAAATCCTCTTGAATGTGATTTCAGAAACATCTAGAGCAAGCCCACTAAATTCACTACCATTATTAATAAAACAGCCAAATTCTCACGTCATGTAAGCTTATCACAAATAAAGAGAAACAAAAAATACTACCTACTATTTAAGTGTAGATACTTACCACTTCTTCCAAAGCAGCACTTCTTCCAAAAGAACAAGTGAGGTGTGCGAGGCAGTTAACAAATGAAGAGAAAAGTTCATTTGGAATGGCAGTTAAAATATTGCGAGGAAATACAGTTATCAGGTTGCTGATAATACTGGAAATTCCCACGGCTTCAGAGTCTTCAATTTCAATTCTGTAAATATAAACAGCACTTGTTTTTGCCAACAAGCAAAATGCTAAAAAGTGAACTGATTTAAAAAAAAATATTTTCAATCAATTAATCTATTACATATTATTTAAGCACCATCTACATTAAACAGCTTTTAGTTAATTTCAGTAATCCAAGAGTAAGCATAAATTATACTCAGAAATAAGCACGCCACACCAGTTCTCCACACAGATATGCTGCACTCCAAACTAAAGATTAAAAGATGCCATCTAAATTTAGAGAACAAGCATACATACCCATTGATAGTATTCAGTAATCCCTCAATGAAGTGTGCCAGGTAATCAACTTGTGAACCTTCATCAGGAAAGACTGGCCCGTGCAAAGATGCCAGCTGTGCCAGGCACTGTAATGAATCTTGGGCCATATCTGTGTCTTCTCTGATTTTTTGATGTACCTTTCAGGAAGTGAGACAGTTAATAATACACGGAAAATCGGGTGTTCTTACAACAGTCACATGGCTCTCAATCCAAAAGAGCACACACACCAAAAAAAGCTTACTATAACTTCCATTCAGTCTGAAACACAAGGGCGAACCGCAGTGAATGTGAAGACCGTGACTCAGCTCACAAAGCTGCAAGCCTCAAGCTAACTCACTGAAACTAACATTTCCTCAAGTCTTACCTACATGTTGAAAATTGAACTGTCTGCTGAACATTATGTCTTAGAGAGAAACAGATGCCAGCCAGTCAGACATACTGCTCCTTCTAAAAACAGCAATAATGACAGTCATCCCTATTATGCTAACTATGCCTAGGCTACGGAGTCTTGCTAAAGTTAGTCAACAAGTTCAATCAAGATTATATAGATGCTTCTTTAGCAGAGGTAAACACTGAAGACATATACAAAAAATGAACACATCACTTCCTTGGCAACACCCTCACATTATACAAGGCCAACAGTAAATTTCCCACACATTTCTGCCAACCGTTATGTCATTACGCTGGTGAGACTTAGAGATTCAAATCTTAATATTTCAGTAAACATGTTCTCACATACTTACTTAACTGTGAAGTATGGATTTAAAGAATTTTCTTAGGCTCACGTCTCCAATTTTTTCACACAAGATTTACTGAATAAATAGAGGGTAGCTTTTTCATCCAGAAGCAAATTTAGTTAAATTATTCCAGCAGTTACTATATACAGAAGTACAGTTAGAACACTAACTGTTTCTCAGTGGTATCATAGCTGCAACTTCAGCCTAGACATAACTAGCTGGATTAGCTGCACAGTTAATGTCTTAAAGATCAAACTAGCAGGAGAAACAAACCCTGCAACAGAAATACCCCTCCTAATATACGTCCCACATTAGGCTGAGATTAGAACTGAAGGCTCTGTCTTCAATGTGGCAGTCCTGCCAACTTCTGCAAGGTTATTAAAATTTCTCAGATAAGATAAATTAATATATAATACTACCTTTCGCTTTGATTACTTCAAATAGAAAACTAATATTAAAGCTTAAACCACTGCAAATCAGGAATCTAAAATCAAAACTGACAGTGTACTGCCCTGGCTAGCATTCCTTCAACAATAATCAATACAGGAGAGTTTCGGTTACTATTACGTAAAATGTAAATTTATTAAAACATTATTCTTATCATGAATAAGTAATTGTAAGCCAACTCTGGTAACATCACAGTCTTAAACAAGGAAGGGTTAATATGTAAGCCAAAAAAGTTATTTGCATGTGGAGGTTCACAGCTGACAGTAGCAACTGTCTGGATAGTCTAGACAGCTGTTCAGATTGTGTGTAGCTGCTAAAAGTCTGCCAGTGATTTTTTCACCTTTTCAAAACTCCTTGAACAGACAAACTTGCAGTTAACAATTTTTTTTAAAAAACTTATAAAAAATTCCTAAGGACATGTATCCAAACATGTATCAGACAACTCTCAAGTAGCACTGGAGAATTACATTTACTTTGCCTAATAACAGCTTTGTCCAAATTTTGAGCACACTATTTCTCTGCTTTGGGAAAAATGAAAATAGCCTGAGAATGCTGAATTCTCAGGTCCCAAGAGAAGTAACATAAGATAAAATAGCATAGCAAATGAATTTATAAGCTGATGTACATTGCTGCTGTGGTAATTCCTAGCTGGCAACTATAAACTTGTCCCAACAGTTAGAAAAAAGAAAAAAATTCTAGCTTTATCCAGTTTTCATATGTTTGGTTTATTAAATTACAGAAATTGAGTATCACGTTCCCCTCTCCCAACTCCACCTCTTCCCCTTCCCTCCTAACCTGATCTCTTTTAACTTGTTTTAATTTTGTGCTGAGGAAACATACAGAATTCTGTATGCTGAAACTGGCTAGAAAACTGCAACTACAGTACTTATTTTCAGCTGTTCCACTGAGCAAATGCTTTTAAATCAGCAAACACACACTGTTCATCTGATCTTTTCCTGAGAGCTGTTACACCTTATCTGAAACATATACTCTACTACTGTACGGTACATCATGCCTGGCTTTGTTTGACAAGTAAATGTCCAGAAATATTAAATGCATAAAAGTTTAGTTAACTATACACCCTCTTCTTTTGTTAATGGTAATAAATTTAAAGCAATTTGCAGGCTAAATACTTATTCTGTAAGTATTTACAGCGGAACCAAGGAAAAATACAGTACTTCTGTTTGCTTTGCTAACGAAGCTGAAGTTAACAAAGCCAGTCCTACCTGGTGCAAAAGGAAGATTCCAGCAATAAAGTTTTAGAACAGGAAGAAGCTGCTTTCCCTGTGGTTTGGACTATGAAAGTTGAAGAAAGAAACTTACTGTAAAGAAAAGCTCCATAACTCTGCTGTCCAGGAGGGTCTCACGCCAGGATTCTGTTGGCTTTAGCATCACATTTTGTGAGGATTCAAACATAGCTATATAATGTCTGCCCAGTTATCTGGTGTCAAGGTCAACAATAACATTCCTACTTGGCTTTAAAAAAATCCTAGATACAACAGGATCCATTCAGAAAGAATGTAATGGAAACAAACTTTAAGCCTCTTCACATACACAGCATAATTCATGCATGAGGCCAAGGAATAAAAGGTATTAAGCATTGAAAAAAAGAATGCTCCAGGAATGTTAGATAACAGTTTGATCATAATTATGAGACATACCATAGTGATATGATCACTTTGATAACCAGGGTGTCCAATGTGACACAGCGAGAAGGGAAAAAAGCAACCGCAATTAACAGGTGTTAAAATTCATGCAAAATGGGAAATCATTTTCTAAAAAATTTTCCTGGCAGCTTTTAAAAAAGCCATATGATAGCTAAAGATAGCTCATTGAAATCCAATATCCTATTTTTCTAAATAGCCAAATATGTGTGACAGAATGCAGAGATATTAGCCCTGCACTAATCTACAGTTTTTAATCACTATGAAGAACAAAAGCCGAAGGCACCACAAGGCTTTGTCACATTAAACACATGTTCATTTAAGACACATGTGAAAAATGGGCACAGTGTGAAGCCATGATTTTACTGCACTCAGTTTCTGCCATGTGTTTTGGAATAACTTAGTTTACAAAATTCTTCAAATGTTCTAGTACAGAAAAAACAAGAGACCTGAGCAAAAACATTTCAACAAAAAGGTTACATTCTTTGTCAGTCTGATCGCATAGAAAAGTGTTTACTAGAGATTTTTGAATGTTCTTCCCTTTGTAACAACCCCTAGTCCAAGTAGTAGTAAAATTGCTTTTACTCAGCAACTTACATTTCCATTTGTCTTTTTAAATCTTTCAGTATCCTTAAAGACCCCTCTCTAACCCAGCCATCTGAAAAAAGAGCTCAGCTACACATAGTTTACTTATTCACAATGAAGTAAATGACCAGGTATTATAAAAACATGTAGCAAAAAGTATTTATATGTCTAGAAGAAAATAAATTTCAGAATGGTATTATTCAGGAAAGCAAACCCCTTAAATTTGGATGAGCTTTGTTTGAGAGAACAACACATAAAGTAAACTCCAAGGATTGTGGTGCAAGGCAGGATGCACAATTTTAGCTTATTTACAGTTGTCTTCTGATTTCTGTAAAAGCAGGAATTCCTAAAAACACTATGTAGAACCACATTCCTAACAAGCAACTTTTTCCATGGCACAGCATCAAGTGGATCTTAACCAGCAGTATCTGTCCAGAACTGTTGACAGCGCCACGTAGCATGTAAGAACAACCAAGGACTTTCACAAAATACAAAACAAAATACAAAACAAAACCAGCTGCACCATTTTCAGAATTATCAATATGTAATGAATCTACACTATTTGAGGCAGGGGAAAACGAACACATAATTGTCTATTTTACTTCCATCTGAAATTATATGTCATTTAAATTATCAAAAATGCCTCAGTTCTTCCAGATGGAAAAAGCAAAGGCAAAGGTATGAAATTATCACATGGAAGCATCCTTTATCAGGAGTAATATTAAAAACTGAGACTAATTTTATCAGATTTGTCACACCAAGCTATCTTTTTTTCATTTGAAATGTTTTAGAAAAAAGTACTTTAAAATTTTTACTTGACAAGAGTGGTCTTTGCTGCAACTATCCAATTGGCCTGGAAATGCATCAGTATCAGAAGATGATCACAGACAGATATATTATCAGCCTCTGAAAATCAATTTGCTCTTCTTTAGCTTGAGTCTATAGAGGGGAGACCAGCAACATAACACTTTTCACATGGAATGAAAGAAGGGCCAGTTTGCTGTCACTATTTTAACAAGCCTCAGTATTTAGCTGCTCTATCCTGTTATTTTTAGTACTGTTTCTCATGCTAATGCACTGATGACACATCTGACAATAGCAGATTTGTGGGTAAAATATCTGTTCACTGAACAGTACCAATTATGCCTGCACCTATCATGGAGACCTTGGACCCATTTTCCATCATGTACTAGATACAGGGATCCATCAGCACAAGTTGGCGTCTTGCTGCTGTGAAATACCTCAAAAAGCACTAAGTTACCTGGCATATGGGTATAAACAGGAGAAAGTCAGTATTCACCATCAAAAATTGACATCCCAATGCTCACGAGAAAACAGAAAGTACAGAACTGGCACAACACCTTTTGTAGCAATCAAACTATAATATAGATTTATGATAAGCATAGATTGGTCTACTATGACATGCTGAACAGCTTGGGGTTTTGTTTCTTTGTTTTGAAGCAAAAAACCATCATAAATCACTTCTGGTAATCAACAGAAATGTCCCTAACATTACCAATTCCTGATCTACTGAAGAATAAGTAACTCCCATTCATATCTCAAGATAAAATTTAAATTCTACATGTATAGCTTTCCTCCCACTCTTGCCCTCCGCCCCAGGAAGTGACAGATGAGCTTTAAAATGTTTCATATGCTAAAGCAGCCATGAGGGATTTTAATGTCTCAAATTCAAGACTTCCCACAAATTTCCAGTGTGGGAGAATGGATCCCATCATCTTTTTCCAAAGAGAGGCAGGGCTTGCTTGTGGAACTCAACAAAGCAGTAAACTGGGAACGCAAAAATCCAAGATTTCTGCTGCCAGACCCCCACTCACAAATTTGTCCACAGGAGTGAAGAACAACTCAGAAATAGAGGGGAAAATCCTGAAGGTCTAAGGCACAAAAATTTATTTTCAAAGGTATTTTAATCACTTCAGCTTTGTTGTTTGGAACATTTCTGGAGAGCTCTGTGTCAATCTTGCATTTTACAAATAAAAAACTGCATTAAAAAGGTAACTGAACGGAAATCTGCCACTCAGTGTTACGATGCTAACATAACTTGCTTATATTTGTATTTTTAAACTTCTTCTGGCTTGCTAGCTAATCAGCCAAGGACATGTGATGAGCCTAGGAGAAACTGTCTAAAACTGAGGCAGAGGCTTGCTGCCCCCTAGGGAGAAATCCTTCACAAACCTTTACACAGCTTTCAGTCTCAAGCAAACACGTCCAGTGTTCAGGAGAAGGAAGTTACACTTAAAAATATTTAATTATTAGACACCAGAATTCTTAACTGCCATGAGAATTTAACAACTACTTTGTGTTGGAGACACCGGACTCAGATTTCAGCAACAGGCATAGGAAGTGTAGGAAGACCCAAACTAATTTTAAAACCATCCAGTTCCGGAGCTGCTAGCGGTGTAGCCATGCCAGGACCAAGTCTCATGTTGATCACCCAAGTAGATTCTGCAGCTCCTGCTACGTTTTGTTGCTGTGGATATACAGGTAATAGTGTGCAAGCTAATCACTTGAAGCCTAACTTCCACTTAAAGAACCTCTGCAGAAGTGACAGCCACACAGATGCTGGAGTCACACCTTTCCACTGTATTCTGTCTGTTGTCTAGGAAGCTGATGACAAAGCACTGCAAAGCTGGAAATTTAAAACCAGTAGGGCAAGAGAAGAGAAGAGAAGAGGAAAAAAGCTATATATTTTATTGTTTTCCCTTCATAGGTAGGGTCATTACTGGTCTCTTTTCCTCTTCTGATACTAGTGATTTTTAAGATGCTTTTAAACTTCAAACTCATTTCAGAATTCATTCTGAAACCCAAATGATGGAACACTAACTTTTAAAAAGCTCAATATCAATACAAACATATTTAGTGCAGTTATGCCCAAATGCAGGGGATCTGACAATCTTCTTGGTTTTGCTTAACTTTGTCTTAAAAAGGCACTAGAAAGCAAACATATTACCCCAGAAATAATTTCTAAACATCATGTATTTCAAAGTCAGATAAAAGTAAAATGTAGCTCTGTCTTGCACTTTCATAAATACAGCTATTTTAGTTATATTTTTTTAAATATCCCAAATAATAGCCAGGATATTACCCCAACCCCTATCTTTTAGCTAAGGACAGACTGCTGTGGTAAACTGAGGACAATCCCAGGCTGCTAAAAACCACAGAGCCTAAGGAAGTATGGGTTGTCACTCCTTGGTACTGGTTCAGTCATTTCTGTAACTCTGCAATGTATCAAACTGAGGACCTCAATCTGCTAAAAAGCAGCTTTCAGCCAGGTGGTTCCCTGCTCAGTATCATGCTCATGGGAGATGCTACAGCAGAATGAATTTTCAGCAGCAATGCCAACTTGAATCATTCCTCAAAACAAACCCCAAGGCTTCTGGAGCATTCTCTGTGCTTTTCATGCACTCGCACTATGCATAACAGATGCTGCCAGTCTGGGTTGGTTTGAGTTCAGATTTTGAAAATTTGCAGAGCTATATGGTTCAGAGGATCTCCCAGAAAGATGTCTCATTCTGGCATAAGGCTTAAAAGACATTTTCAAACCAGAGATATGAAGAGCTCTGTTCCTTTCACTGAGTGTCTGAGGAACACACACACTTAAAAGAAAAGTTCAGATCAGACAAAAACTTCAGTCAGTTCATATAGTCACTGTAACACCATCAGTTTCAATGGAACAGCAACAATGCATATGAGTGGAATGCATCCCATTGGGTTTATGTAACCTGCATTTTAAAACCAATCCCTCTTGTACGTTCACTTGAAAATTTGCCAGGTTGCCTCCAAGCAAGCAGAGGAACCAAATTTAAAACAAGAACTAAAGCTCATACATATGTTAATGAATTAGAGAGAAGCAGTTCTATGAGAGCTCCTAATGCGTGTGAGGACATTGATCAGAAGTCCATTAGAAGGTGTCTGCCAAAACCAGACAAATCCCAAAGTCAAGAAACATGTCTGGAGATAAAAGGTAGATTGTAATTACATCCTGACTCCACAGGACATATTTTATGTCCATGTCAAAGTCTACCATATTAAAGTCTAGCAACTTTCAGCTCCTTAACTGGAGACTTCAGACACTCTCAGCATATTAGGAATGAGATCCTTGAAGGAATTCTTGTAAAAGAGAGGGGGTTGTACCTCTTATTACTGATCACCTGCACCTCCTTAAATTAGAACATTAATTTCAGAAAAGATGGCAGTTAAAACTAGTTCTATCCAAGTAAACAGTATTTAACAATGTTTTAACACCACTGAAAGAAGACACTCTATAGAAGCCAAGATACTATAACAGACTGCCACACATTCTTAGCACAAAATAGGATTCTTATGTTATTGTAATTTCCAACAGCACTGCCAAAAACCTCTGAAGCATCTGCAAACACCAGGTGAACTAATACCTTGAAGTAGCACATAAAAATAACAATAGATTATTGCCTATGTGTTAGAAAATGAAACAGAAGAAACTGCACATGACTGAAAGGAGGCCTCCTAACTTAACTTGCCCTGCCCTTTGTACCACAGGGACTGCATCCTAAGACACTAAAATATTATTCCAACTTAAAAGCAGGTAGGTCTCAGCCTGTCTTCTTTTGTTGTTCCAACGAGATGGTTATTTCAGAATGCATCTTTCATGCCAGCTCTTCTTACCAGCAATCTGCAATACAAACTACAACTGGTACAATTGGTGGCAACACTGCCCACTCAACACATACTATGTTACCCCCTAACAGCACCATTTACATGTAATCCCCTCAACTTCGTGATTTAAATAATGTGCCTCTTGGCTATGGTCACTGTACAGTTAATGCACATTTATGTTCCTTCCCTTATCTGGAGATACAAGAATCTTGCCTAAGAGTATATAAAAATACAGCAGATTACTGCTATGCTGTACAGAATACTGAGAATCAATATTATCTTCTCAGAGGAAATACCAACTAAAGGGAAAAGGATATAACTGTGGATACAATGCATCATTTAACTCCATGCTTCAAGTATTAAATTTATGCTCATTGCTTCAGCTCATGTACTATCAAGATTTGAAAAGAGGATACCAAAGGATACCAACTGATCAATCAACACAGCAATTCTTATGTAACCACCTACCCACTCAGGAACTGCAGCCAAGTTAAGTTTCACTGCCTGTGAACTGACAATCAGTTACTTTTAAACCACTCTTCTTAAGGAAGAGATTTATGGCACAATATCGTCAACACGGTGCTGTAAACCCCAGAACTTACTAAATTCTCATCAGGCAAGATATGTATTTCTCAGTGATGATTAAAGCCATTCCAACTTCCGTGGAAACAGCCTGCTACATAGAGGAGGGAGACATAAGCTGGTGCTTGTACTTAGAGCAAAATTAAATGTTTAGTGGCAGAAAACAAGAAGATGGTTATCAAGTGGAGCATAAGTTGTAAAAAAGCTGAAGCTCTATTTCAAACCAGGAAAGCAAATAAAATAATTTACAGTGGATTTGAAGGCAACATCCTGATTCCTGCAGTGTGTAAACTTAGCAAAGGGTTTAAGAAAAAAGTTTATAAACCAGCTTAAAAATTTGGCTCTTGGAAAGTTTGCTGAGCATCTTTAAAGGCAGTCTAGCTATTAAAAAAGGCACTGTAATCTTTTACTGCAGGGGCTGTCTTGGCCATCTATTAAGCAGAGAATGTGATTATTTCTACAAGTCTTTTAAGCCCATTTTTTGGGCTAAACATTTTTATGATTTTTCTTCTCTCCCTTAGTAAGACTTTCTGATTCCCATTTCTACTTTACTTTCCCTCTCCACCTTTCTCTGGATTTTCTTAATCAGCACACATTACAATGATGTCAAAATGGAAGCAATGGCACCTGTGTATTGCCAAAAAATAATTGCCATTTCTTCTCTCATTTTTCCTTAGGCCAAAGAAAACCTACATATTGTAGTATATGACTGTGCTCTTTTACAAGAAGTCAGTTGAGCAGGCACATCACTAGATAATTGGGCGTTTACCTGCCCCCTCCTCTTCTTTGAGGGAGAAAAGCAGGACAAATCAGATCTCCATATAAAAATGCAAGAGAACTTAGATCTATTCACCATTTGGTTCTGCACTAAAGCAGCATGCTACACTTTTCCTCTCTCCTGCAGACTATCAACTGAGACAGATTATCAACCCATAACTGGGGGCTGCTGTGCTGAACAAGTTTTGCCTTTTACACTTTGATGAAGAGCAACAGCAGCTTCTGTATGTAAGCATCTGTTAGCAATCACCATGGTGACCAAGAGCACTAAGGGAAGGAAACGTAAATCAAGAAGGCTGATAAGTTTTACAGTTTTCTGTCCTCAAAGACTTTACTTATCACATAGTAGAAATGATCCAAGGACCTCACATTAAAAGGATATAATTTGGAGGAAGGAAGTTCCAGCTTAAGACCTGATTGGCTAGTGCAAGATAACGCTGAAACACTGAAGACATCTGAGCATTGAGGTTTTCACGTCTGCTGAATTCCTGAAGTACCTCAACTGTGAGCATGAAGATCTGCCGCAGATCGTCCTCCTACAGTCAGGACAAAAACAATGTATTAACAGACTCTCTCAATCATTAATTGAAATTTTGATTAAAAAGAAATACTTCTCTAAGGAAATTCTTTTCTCTTGTTTTAACCCTATTTTTCATTAATACAGAAAATATTCTGAAGTTGTCAGTCAGAAGTCCTCCACTCATTAATAACTTTTAAAATTAATAACTTTGTTTGTAAAGAATAAGAAAAAAAAAATCTTACCATAAATGCTAGTTTTAAAAATAAAAACAACACGTTTTTAACAAGTGGTGGAGGAGAGGGTTGGTCTTTGGCATGAAAAAAAGTTTGTAAGTTGTTCCACAACAGTCAGTTTAAAGCAATGCCTTCACAAAAACATTTCTGCCTGGCCAAACAATACATCTGAGACAACCAGACTACACCATCTGCAATAATATTTTTAAATACATAGCTCTCCTTGGCTTTAAACCAAAGCTATATTTAAGACTATCATTGTTCCACAGAGTATTCGTTTTGTTTGCAATTGGTAGCCAAGGAATTAAAGAGTCCGACCACATAAAGGTCTGCAGCTCTGCGTTCATAAAATGGGTAAAAAGGCACTGCAACAGTTTTACAAAATACATTATCAGCTTTCCTGAAGTAGCCAGTATATGCATTTATAATATAATATTTGTCCTACTAAATGCTCTTAGGCACACACTGTAACTGAATGCACCTGGTGCAACAATGTACTTCTGCTTCTCAATACTTCAGTTTTAGAAAGACTGGTAGCATTTATTGATACAGAACTAGTTTACCTGAAATATACGTTTACAGTTACCATGGAACTCCATGCTTAGTCCAATGTTGCTGGTTTTACTTGAACTTGAGAACTCGCTCAACAATGCCGTTAAAATGGAACAAGCCAAAGTTTGCTATAAAAAAAAAAGGGGGGGAGAGGGGGGGAAACAACATAACTAAAAGATATCCAGTATAACTTCATACCATCTACATTGTCCATTTTGGTGTATTTCTTTGTTAATTCAGCTTCTTCTAATACAAAGTAGAACAACTCAAACTTTCAGGAGTACATGGGTGAATCATCTCTGAAATAATCCATGCTCTGTCCTTACAAAATAAATTAAAGTATTTGAGCGACATAAAATCCAGTACCAGTACAATCATCACTACAAAACAGAAACAAACTTACTGCAATCCATTTTCCTGTCTTGCTGTTTAATTTCTCTCCCCGTGCAGTATTTTACCCATTTTAATTTCAGGTAAGATTCAGTTTCCACTAATTTCCACTGATCTCATGATTCAGGTCACTCTGAAGTTTGTTTTGGCCATTCTTTGAATTTGCTACACTTACCATGTTGGTATTCCATCATGAATAAATTTATACCATTTAAAGTGATAAAAGCTAGCCAAAACCAGCACCTGCAACACACCCATCTACTACAACTTTTCCTTTTCCCTTCATCAAGAAAAAAAAGGAGAGGAATACACAGAAAGCTCTCTTAAAAAGATTTGAATACTTCCCTCTAAAGCACAATAACCACAAGCCTCAGAAAGAACCTTTACAACTATTCTATTAGAATGTCTCTTTAGTGATATAAAAATTGATGAGCAAAAAGCATGTTGATTCTTGAGAAACAGATCTGTGAAAACTGAAGGTTTAAATATCTTTTTTATTCTCAAAAATTTAAGGTAAACCTAACGCTTATGTTAAAACACAACTGAAAAGCCAGCCTTTCTTTATGAAACACAGCTCCATCCTCTGTTGCTGTTTTTTGAATTAGAAAAGCTTTTTTTTCCTAATGCCAAAGTTTAGTAACTATCATCACCAGTTTTAGTATATTTTTTAACTGATCATACACACAAAGTGGAGTAAATATCCTACAGTGGAGATGGCACTATCGACTTCAGAAGTTGCCATTCACTGCTGGAACAAGCATAACAGAAACCTTAGACTGATGAAACAAAACCACTTTTTGTTAACTAGATGTTCTTAACAAAAATCTTCAAAATTACTGGCTATCATCCCAGACTGTTTGGAGCCAAGGTGCCAGGGATGGACAGAGGGACAGGAATTGTTAAAGGGTCATGCATGCCAGCAAGTGTCCAGGGGTTAAACAGAAATATGCACACTACCTCTGAACACCCGAAAGATTAAAGTGGAGATGATACTATTTATGCAAGCTCATACAACAGCTGAGACCAGTGCCATCCACCCACCAACTGCAACATCTTTGTTCAGAAATGCCTATGAAGTCAGTACCTTGACCCCCCAGACAACGAGTTGTCTTAGCCAGTATACACTAAATTAACATTCTTACTTGCTAAATAAGTCCCAGACAGATCAAACACAGTGGCTTTGTGAAAGTATATGGGTTTTCTCTGCAACTATATAATAAAGCCATAAATTGAACTAGAATATTGCTGAACAGTTGCTAAATCCTAGCTTTACCCTTTTAAAGAAATAACTATTTATTTCAAATAGATTATTTCTCAACTGCAGTCACCACTGTCACATGCCACATATGATGAAAGTAACATTCAGGAAGTGAAAACCTGCATTACACTTTAAACTACTCCAACAAAAGTGAAATTATCAGTTCTATACTAAACTCTACACTAGAATTTCTAATTAGCCCAAACATTCAGGATTTTATTTCCAAGTTCCTGTGTAAGCTATTTATGCAATAATTTATTTTTATTTTATTTATTTTTATTTATTTTTATTTATTTTGATCTGACCTAATAGAATTAGTATAGGTTAACAATGACTTTTAAATCAAACATTAAAAGTTTCATGTGAAAAGAATTAATCTGGGAAAGGAACCCAAACTAAAAAAAAAAAAAACCAAACCAAAACCAAACAAAACCTGACATTTGGCAGTAGAACAATGCTTCAAATAAGAATACATGTTTTTAAAGGAAGAATGCAGAGTTGCCAGAGAACACTGCTCAATATCATTATGTGCCAAGAGATGCAGAAGTCTCACAAGGCTCTCTATAATACTTTAAAATGCAAGTTTTTCTTTTATGCTTGCATTACTGACTCACTGATACTTTACAGTTTGGAAAAGTCATAATGTAAGGACATCAGCAGTTACAATCTCAAATCTGTACAGTTTGATGGTCTGTAACATACTGTGATTACCATGTGGTACTAATGACTGTAACAGTACAACAGCCTGCCTAAAGTTAAGCTGCTTCTTCATCACATGAAGATCTTCACACCAAGCCACCATCCAGACTACCAGAGGACAAGCAGGGCAGCAATGCAGACTGCCCAGTGCTTGCAGTTGGCTGTCAATTGTTGAAAAATAAATCAGTAAGTTTGAATGACAAGTAAGTAGCAATAGGACAACGTTTATTCCCACCATGACTATAACAGGTCGATATTAATTGAAATAATACATATTTTCTCCTTCCAGTTTGCTTACATAGTATATAGTAATTTATTCTTCCAGTTTGGATAGCAATGTACTACTGCATGCTAAAAGTGTATCCAGATTTTTTTGGGTGCTTTCCTTTTGATTTCAAGGAGAAATTTAAAAGGAGTTTAAAATCTATGACTGCAGGTACAGATATCTCTTCAAAGAAACGAAGAGCAATGGATGCAGCCAGGCTGACTTAATCCGCTAAGAGCAGCCTGAGCAGCGACCTGCCCATCTGATTTAAGTAAGAGCTATTTCAGGTGGCTCTGACATCTGACTGTCTTTGAGCATGAAAGCAGCATGATGTTACTAGAGATCTACACACTTCATTCCCTCCAGCAGCCTAGAGCACAGTGAACACCGGGGCACAATGAATCCCCTTGCTCTCCACTCTTCCACTGAATTTCCAGCATCCCACCAACTCCTTCACCTTAGTATTTCAGTACCTGGGTTGTAAATCCTGCCCCGTTCCCTTACCATCCCAGCAGCACTGTGTGCAGCAGACATGTCCATGCCATCCTCTCGCTCTCTGCATCTGCATTTACCCCGTACACCCACAGGGATGCAAGTACACCCCAAAGTATCCAGGTCACCAGAGCAGGAGCAGACCAAATATAAGATATTGGCCAGTAACGTAGAATTTACTGCAACAACAGGCTGAGAGATTGCTTGGGAATGGTTTCCTAGAAGGCAGTGCCAAAACCCAGGAGTTTAGTTTACAGACAGCAGTGGAGGAACTGAACAAGACCTGTAACCTATCCTTGAGACATTTGCATTGAGCTGCATACAAAACCACCACTGCTTCCCAAAACTGACATAAGACTATGGGAATTTACACAGATTGTTGTGCATAGCAGTAAGATTGCTGTTTTCATGTGAATGTTAACAAAATAATTAGCATAAAAGAGCATGTGCCTTACCATCTATTGAACTCTTCTGAACTGCAATACTCTAGAAACCCTGGAATAAAGCTTAAGGAAACTTTACTAAAAGTAAATTTTTACTTTATAAAAAATTCACTGAAAAGTAACTAATATTTTAAAATACAATTTAATTTATATGTATGCTTGGTATGAAGACACAATATGTAACCAAACACAAGCTACTAGAAGATTTAATAAATAAAACATAATAAAATTGATTGCATTTAACAAATGTAAAGTTTTAGGGTAGAGGGGTTCTTTAGTTTTGTAGCGTGGGGGTTTTTTTAGGGTTTTATCCATGCCACAGAAGTGATTATCTGATTTAATAATATCACACAGTAACAAGCAGAAAACGCACATGATTCTGGGCACTGTATTAAAAGTCAGATCAGCATGTCTGTTGTGCAGTAATGCCATCAACTTCATACCAGTAAGAGTACACCTCTGAACCACGTTTGACTCACCCGCTAGCAATTTCACTAGTTCTGCCACAAGTACATACCCAAACAATAACCCCATCTAACAAAATACTTCTCTTGTTGAGAGTGAACTGCCTCTGAGAATAGCTTGGCACTCACCCCAGTAAGCTTTATTACCAGGAATAAACTTTATGAAAGATTGCTATACATAAAATAGACTCTCAGCTGCTCAAACAGAAGATCAATGGGACTTGTGATAAGAGATTAACTTGGCAATCAGACACCCAGTAGTAACATCGTTTTAGGGGTTTTCTTTTTAAATTACTCCAATAAAACACAGACACTACAGCACAAACATTTACTATTTTAACAGTAAACAACACTTATATATATTTCATAAAACTCAGATGCAGAAGGTAAAATTATTCCTTTAAATGGAATGTTCCCTATAACAAAAGTTTAAGCCCTAATGTTTGAAGGGATTTCACACTTGTGCCTGGATTGCCCATGGAATAAGTGAACTGCTTCATTTGAGGGTAGTTAGGTTACAAAGCATCTGAAAGGAAGAAGAGTTCAAATACAGCTTAGGAAAAAAATGGACATGTGGTACACCAGCTCCAAGGCAGCAAAGCCAACAGGCAAAGCAGAATGAACTCCAACACCAAAAATGTTTCCTCCGTTCTGAAACTCAGAGCAGAGATAGAGCTAGGTTGTTAGAAGCTTGATTAAATCATTCATTTTACTACAAACCCCAAACTAACAAGCAGCCTCCATTAATCTTCTTCAAGTTTCATTTATTCCTACAGAAGAATGAGTAGGCATATTTAAAAGAATAAAAATCTCACCTCAACAGAGCAAATGCTATTGATAACATCTACCCAGTTACATCACTGCCAGCCTGAGCAGGCATTTAGAGGGCTTTTTACATTATATCTGTATAATGTAAACTGAAACTCAAGAGAAGTCAAAAGAAGCACTTTGTAATATCTCTAAACTAGCTAATTTTAACTTGTACAAGAGCAGGAAGAATCAAGAGTACATTTATCAGAGGTAGAATTTGCTGGGGTGCTCCTAGGTGATAAAATTCTGTAATGAGAATGTGTCAAAAGCAATTGTACCAAAATAAACTGTTTAAAGCTAGGCTACCTTTACATAGGCTGTAATATACTTCCCCAACTTTCCTGAATATGCACTGCTGTATTTGCTCACATTTTCAGAGACCCTAAACACCCAGAATGCAAGCTGCAACTCCAAATGGAAAGGTTAACAGGATGGCCAAAGGATCAAAAGAAATACCATTATATACAGAGAGTAACTGGGGTGACTCCTGCCTTTCAACTTCTGATTACTGCAATGGGAGGGGGGCTGAAAAAACCCTGGAGCTGAAGTAGTGGTTCATAACCAAAGAAACCCAGAATATATTCTGAAGATATATAAGCAAGCCCTAGGAAGAACCGGTTGGATTTTATCTAATTTTTCTTTCCCATAAGAGCCAACTGGTAAAAAAAAGCTGTAGAGCAGGGACAGGATGATAGGAATAGGACCCACAGCGGCAGTTTTCTGCTGTCAGCAGTAAGAGACTGCCTGGGCAGCACACTCCTCTCCCCTTATTCCTCTCTGCCACAGAGGAGCAGCACCAGGTTAACACACTTCCATGTACAGCAGCACAACAGCCAAGACCCTGCTTCCCCTCCTCAGGGGAATCCAGACAACCAAGCAAGGGAAATTGCCAGGACTGAACTGAGAAAGAGAAAACCAATTCCTCTGCACATCACTGGGGGCCACAGGAAGATGATCTTGTGGCATGTGAAGCATGCAGGCTTTGGCCAAAGAGAGAAGGGAAGTAGCAGCCTATACTAACAGTGGAAGAGGTCAAGGCAGAGTTTGCTGGAGCTTAGGGTGCAGAACACACTTTTCTCTGTTTCTCTGGGGACAGCCAAAATTGTGAAGCAGAAATCAGAAGGAGGAAAAAAAAAGTAACCTCATCAAAAAAGCAAAGGTCTGAAAACCATTTATCTAGAAGTAACAGATACTTTGAGGTTTTTTCCGAAAAGCACCAGTTGAATCTTTGCTCCCTTGGTAGCTGCATAAACAATCCAAGTCTTTCAATTAAATTCAAATCTGATGGCAGCTCGCCATCAGTATCACCCAGCTTTAAATATACAACCTCCTGGCAAGTCCCTTTGGTTGGTAGGGGTTAGCTTCTGCCAGACATGCCAAGTGACCTGCATTGTATGGTTGTGCTCCACAGCAGATCTGCTTAAATAGACTCAAAAGAACCCCAAAACCAAACCCAAACCAAAAAACACTTTAAAAAAGAAAGGGTTAGGAGAAAAAGGCTGGTTGGTTTTTTAGTAGACCTGCACACAGATTCAGTTTATTACTAAATATATATATTCAGGACAGCACCTCTGAGAGGAAAAAGGGCTAAAGACCAAGCAGCCAGAGTCAAAGAGGCTTTTCCCCTCAAGGCTGTTTATTTGTGTAACCACAGTAATAAGAGAAATATAGGTATAACACATGGAAAGGCACCATTTCTTCCCAGTGAGTCTAAAATCTCTGTTGGTGAGGGCTTCCACATCTGCACATCTCATGAGACAGCAGAATTGAAGAAATTAAGTCCTGGGTGCCATACACAGTAGAGGGGGCACACATCTCTCCTCTGGATGATGCCTCCTTACTTCCCAGCCCAGTCCTTGAAACTTTATCTCTATTGTAAATTATGAGACTGGGAGCTATCGATTTTTAATATTGAAGTTATTAAGTGACTAAGCTGGAGTCTTGGTCTACTGCATCAGCGTGAAGTATAGGTTCTCTTCCAAAAGAAAGACTGAAAAATTGGTTAATAGAGTTAATACAACTGGCTAATACAACTACTAAAAATACTTACGTTTTAAAGTTCTTTTACATTTCTATTACTGAGCTTGAACCTCATATTTGGAGTGGTTTCTGGATCCCTGAAACTCCCAAACCAATCTTTAACACACTAACTTAGGCCATTATAGAGCACTCATCACCATGAAGGAAACAGCTTAAACATTCTGGTTTACCATCTGGTTTTCATACTCAACATGTCTCAAGGGTAGTAAGGTTCATAGGACAAGGTAATAATTTTACTAGACCAGAAGATACAGCTGAGGGTAGAGGAAGAGAAAAGAATATTTACTTTCTGTTAAAATTTAAAAGTCATTAAAGCCTTTCCAACTCCTACCCTACCATATGGGACAGCAACAGTAGACAGATCCAGAAGTAAAACTCTTCCTAAAGAAATCAGAATCATAAATACTAAATAAATGTAAGTAGCTATCTACACAGGCATTATTATTGATAGATTAATTTCAATGAAGATGAATGCTTAGAGTTATGCTTGTTAATATTTCCCCCTGTTCACATGAGATCCACCCACAGCACATTCCTGAGCAGTTTTAGGTAACCTGAAGCATCTGATCTCCTCTCTGGCCCCATCACGAACACTGGGCAACAGACCAACAGATTTACAGATTATTAATACAGAAGGAACTGTTATGATCCCAGAGCTCTTCTGGTAAGTCTTGACAAATCTCCTTGCACACACAGCAAAATGTAGGCTTCAGGTATGGAGCTTTATATAAGAATACATTCTACTGTATGCACTGTAGGTCTTAAAAACCAGTTTCTGTTGCTTCGCTGATCTGTGTCAGGTTCACAGCTCATGCAGATCCCTCTGCATCTGCCTACTTTTAATTTTAGAAAAAATTCATGTGTGACCTATACCCTAGACCAGTTTTAAACGATGTCCATCTTATTGTGTTCACATGCAGACCAGTTCCTCCTCCTAGGAATAAGATACCTTGGCTGCCAGAATTCCTGTCCTTCTGGCAGGGATTAAGGACAAATTAAATCCTTCAGCTATGCAAAAGCAGAATATTCTAACACAAAACAAGAAGGCCAAGAAATTGAAGACATTTACAGTTAAGAAAAACTTGGCCAACACAATTCTTCAAAAATCTTGAAATTAGTGACAGAAAACATGTATTAAGGATTTTAAGATTGGCCCATGCCACTGTGTCTACTGCCAGCAGCTCTGTCCTCCAGAGATTAACATTTTGAAAAGACATGCTGAAATTGCTATTGGAGGGAGATTACAGACTCTCCTTTATGGCTTTTAGCTATGTTACAGGAGGAGCCAGGGAAAACAAAACCAGGTACTCCATAGCAAATCCTTGTCCTCTCAGAGGATTACTACCTAAACCCAGTTATAAATTGAGAGGCAGCCAGACCCCCTGTAGCCTGTTTTCACTTCTCAGACAGATGTTTATTCAATGAAATCCATAAGGGTCCATACAGCAGGAAAGCAGAAGCCAATACCCCAGTTTCAAACTCTGGCTCTAATCAGGCACCATTCCCATCCTGGTAGTATTAAAAGGACACTAAGGAGAGGTTATTTCCTTAACCTGTACACAACATTCCACTACTAAGAGATTACTCAATAGTAAAGCCTTTTTTTTTTAATCTCCTATCCACTTGCTTCCTCTCATGTCTATTCCTCTCCTTTTCTTGCTTTCAGTCTCATTTACTCATTTTCAATAGTTCATCCATCAGTCTTGCTCCCATACAAGTTTGCCACAGCATTACTCAACCTACCTTCAAAGTTCTACCCTCAAAATACACCCACATAAGATGTTTTTAACTAATACAAGAAGTTAAGGTATTAAACATATCAAATCATGGAAAAGGACACAACTAGAAGATGCAGTACCATCTACATTTGTTGCTGTCCTTACTACACCAACTTTCAGGATCTGACTCTGACAACATATTACTGAATAGTCTCAAAGATTTCATAGAGCAGAAGTGCCTAACAAACACAAGAGTAGTACAGATGTCTAACAGGAACTGAGGGAACAAATAAGATTAGGTGCCTACTTTATTCCTGTAAGGCAAAGGGCCAGGAAGCTTCAGAGCCAGCAGAGAGGAGAAAGCAAGTGGGAAGCAGACAAGAGATAATTTTAGTTTTCTAGAAACAACTTTCTCTCAATTAGGAACTGCTGCAGAAAACCATTTTGATCAGCTCACAGCCATGTTTAAGAGCTTTAAACATTTTTAAATATGAAGTAACCTGCTGCTGACTCCAAGTGTTATCAGCAGCTGGAGTGAACCTCAGGTAGGACAGTAACAGGTGGGCAGTAGGTCAGAGGAAAGATGAAGTGTTAAATCTGTGACAGACACAGAAAGTGACAAAGAGTCTTGATAGCGCACTGGGAGGGACAAGGTATGACAAACTTCTGAAACTTGAGCAAAAAAGGCTGGAGGCAAGAGCACACATCACATCACATCAAAGGAAAGATATGCTGGAAAAATGGAAGGAGTCAGGGAGGCACAGAAGGCTAGAAAACGTCTGCTGATTTCTCCCAACACACCATATCCCAGCCTCTTCCCTCAAGGCCTGTTTTTATAAATAACTTGTATCAACACATCTCCAGCAAAATGCAGAAGCACCTGTGACACTGCATGGCACTGTCCTGACAGTGCACTTTCAATCTTGAAAGCAGTACCATTCCCTCAGCTTCACAATGCACCCTGGAGCAGCCTGCACTAAGACTTAACAGCAAGGCAGCTGTACCACCCCAGTTCCACACAGCCTGATGGGCACAGCTGAACACTACAGAGACACGAGCAAAAACTCCCACACATATTTAAAAATAGGTAGATAAGTCACTATATGAATTATTTCATACAACCTTTCAAAGTTATTATGTATTTATACAGGAGGCATGCCCTGAACCCACTCAGAGCTCAGTTGTGACAGGTACTGTGCTAATACACAATTTTATTACTGTGAATGGAAAGTTCACAGTATGGAAAGTATGGGAAGTCCCAGGTCATGTGAAGCTGTAGCAGTACCAGAACTTGCAATAAAGTCACATGAGATTAAGGAAGATGGTGGTGAATTCCCTAACACTGGACATTTTTAAAACTCAGCTTGACAGGGTGTTGGGTCATCTCATCTAAACCATGTTCCTACCTAGAAAGGTTGTACCTTAAAGTCCGTTCCAAGCTGGTATTCTATGATTACAAGAACATTTTTATGACTGAGAACTATTTTATACTACAGAACTTCATACATCCATGGGAGCATGAGATTATAACCAGCTTGCCAAATATAAGCAAATAAGCAATAAGCATTTCACTTTGCATTAAAGGTGTTCCAGCAGCATCACGTGTAATTTTTTTGCTACCAGAATAGAAAACATCATTTTATATATATACACACCCAAGACATTTTTGATACCATTCTTAAAACTTGAACACAAATACTTTGGAAAAACTATGGACAAAGTAATAGCTATGAAGAGACAGTGGTTAAAGGGCAGTGAAAAGCTGGCCTCTGTACAGCAGCAGCAAAAGGAACTTGGACAAGAGGAGAGTGAAATATTGCTCTTTCTTCCAGCCAGAGCTCCTTGGTGCCATGCTCTGCTCTGCAGCAACCCAGGCTGATGTACTTCCCTTGTACAGCCTGCCATTGCTGTATGCTGCAGTCAGTGCAGCATCTCTGTGTACCAGTGCATCTACAGAACACAACTGCAGAAGTTGGACTGTGCAGGAGTTATTAGTTCAGAGAGGACTTCTCTGTCATCATCTATGTTACTAAATTTTTGTATCTTTATGGAATGATCATACAAACTACACAAGCATGTGCACCGGCATGCATAAAACCAGAAAACTTCAGTTTCAACTCCATTTTAATATCAGGGCTATGTTCCCTGAACATAGCAGGAAAAAAAACATGAACTCAGCATCGTTGTCCAAAACAAATATCCATTTCTACGCAAATTATTCACAACCAAAATGCTGAAATGTTCTCCTAAAATAAGTAACAGCGAAATTAAGGTTTGGAAGTGTAACTGAAATCTCCATACCCTGGAGGGATATCACTTGTGCTCAGAGGTGACACACTATTTTTAGGACCATGACATGAGCTGCATTACTTCTAATACACTTTGATCAAATTTTCAGAGTTAAACATTTGCTGCTCACATCTAGCACAACCGCTGCTGAGCAGCAATATGATTTGGCTCCATAAAGGTTTGTTTTGCTTTAGAAAATCTTCAATTAAAAGTTTCACCATGCCATCTGCATAATCTTCAATTTGCATTTGGTAGGAGAAAAATCACCTCTCTTTAATCTCTAGCTACATGCCTCTATTATGACCTATTCTAAACTTATCTCCTGGCATAGGAAATGGAATTTCACTAAATGCATAGATAGACATTGGACACCTTGTTTCCACTTTGAGCTCAGCATGGAAGGTAACACTTACCCCTAGTAGTATGACATTAAATCTAGAGTAAGTTTTGTATTTCCATTCCATGTTTTACTTCCTCACACCCCTTTCTCTCCACCTACATGTCTCTCAGAGAACAGCAGAGGCCTATGCCTCTTGCTGGGTAGCCTATTCCGACAGCTGAGCCACAGGAGGGTGGCAAGCACTGCAGAGAGGGAAGCAGAACAAAGTGTGTAGAGAAACTGCCAGCAACATCCAATCCCATCAAAATCCATTTTAGATCATGTTGTTTTATCAAAGAAGGCTAGAGTACAAGAAAATCCCCACAGCACTTAAATTTGCTATTCAGAGACACCCATTTCCTAAAAAAAGTTTGATGTACCAAACTACGCATACTATTACTGGTCCCAAAACATTCTTACTCAGGAATCTCAGACTTGAGGAGTCACTGCTCAAACAGCTATCAATTTCATTACCAATCTTCAGAAAAGAGACATATACAAGATTTTATAATCACCGTGTATATAACTAATACTGTCAAGACAGATTGCTTCAGTTTTAAGAAAGAAAGGAAATACTCACTACAGTGGGGTTACCGCTGCTGATCAACTGACTGACTTCATGAAAGATGCTTTTGCAGTCGATTGATTTGTCTAATGATCCCCGTTTCACGATCACCGCTACTGCTAACAGGATCTGCTCCCGAACATACTTTTGAAGGCTGTAAAGAACATGGCAAAGATATGTTTGCAAACAATTTTGAACATCAGCACTCAACAGAATTTTCAACTCGCTTCTTTTAGAAACATTTTGTGTAAATTCATAAGGGGCAGCTGACAACTCTACAGAAGTTAACGAAGTGTTCAGAATGGAAGATAAATTATTGTTGAAATGGGTCTTTTACCACTACCCTTGGACACAAAAACATAACCCAGACTTCAAGCAGAATGAATCCTACATGTGCAGAGGTTTTTTTTTGATACTTACTTAGGCCTTTGTAAGACATAGGTTAGAAGGAATGTTCGCAGTGATTCAATGCTAGTTTTTTCCAAGAGAATCCATTCTCTTACAACTGCTTCCATTATTGCTGTAGCAGCTTGAAAAAGGACATAGTCCACTTTACTAGTTTCTGTGGGGAAAAACAAAGGCAATTTGAGTATCAGAAGGCATACACGTATTTATCCTGTATGTATTTCTAAGAAAAAATATTAATGGAATTTACTATAATTTTATTATTAAATGGAATTTTGTTGCTATACAATCAGACAAAGATTTTACATCTCAAAAGTGTCAGGGTGAATAGATCAATAACCCAGTTATCAAATTGTCCAATATTATTTGAGTCAGACACTCAGGGGAAGAGAGTCAGTCATGCCAGGAGGCTGAGCCAAAGATCAGGAATAAGCAAGGTAACACAACTGTGGAACAACAACAAAACAATACAGATTTAGTCCCAATGCATTAACATATGAATAACTTTACAAGCATGCCAGAAGTGAAGGCTCCTCCATCATTCAGGTGCTTGCATTTGGAATTAAGTGCATAAAATTACATCTATTTTACAGATGGTAAAGAGAAGGAAGTCCACTCACACCTAAAGATAGCACTTATGTTTAACTATCAAAGCAGAAGTCTTCCAGACTGTCGTATTTAAGGTTTTGTACAGTACGTTCAAGCTTCCCTATTTACCTTAAGGTAACCAAACATAACTTCCCACTAAAGTGTAGGAATTATTAGCCTTTATTATCTGAATCTCCATTACTTTGTATATAGATGTGCTAAGAAAACTAGAAAAAGGAAAAAGGTGACAAAATGTAACTCAAAACCAAAACCCTAGAATTTAAAATTTCATAGCTATGACAACAGTCCAGGTACTGAGAAATTTTAGTTGTTGTGTTCCTTTGCTTTTAAAAATTTAACTTAGAAATAACAGGTAGTATCTCAGTAGCCAGTTCAAAACATTCTGAGTTCTGCAGAAATCACAGAAAATAATATTCAGAAAAGCTGTAGCCACAGGTAACAGAAGTATAAAAAATGAAACGGTGAAATCTAATTCCCAAACAAGAAGCAGACTTTGAGCGCAGAAGGCAGCCTGCCAGGACTAGAAAAGCTGGGTTTGTTTGAGAAAGCCTGGGTCATGGGATGATGGGTTTTAAATGACTACTAAACAGACTTTCTTCCCCTGATCATACACACACGTTTGTAATGTACAGTTTCTTGTAATTGCAATCTACACGTCTACATCCAAGATTGCAGCAAATTTCCTAAAATTTTTTAAAGCAATTTAATCAGGCTCCAAATCAAAGCCCTTCACATGGGCTAAATCAAAATAAACCACCTTTAAATCTATTTAGCTTAATTTGGAAAACTAAATAGCCTCTTACTTAAAAGATTAATGAGTACGCTTAAGACACAAATAAAAATGAGCCAAATTATTCCAGCATGGGAATTTTAATATTGCCATTTTTTAACTTTTTGATCTTTGGCTTTGCAAAGCTCACACAAAAAGAGAATGCTATTTAAAAAAAGGATGGAATTTCTTCTTTGCTTCAAATACCACAGATGAAAAACTGCAACCATTAACAGCACAGATGTCCAAGCATGCAGTGTAAGCTCTATCCAGAGCACCATTATCCTCTACATAAAGTTACTAAAGAGAGGACAAGTTTTGCTAGTACATTTGAGAGCTATAAATTTACAGCAGAGGAAGAGAGACCCTCATGCTTCCTGGGTTCAACTCCAGGTTTCTGACAAAATTGTATGGTAATGGCTGTTCCCTTTTGCTTCTGCCCATGATCTCTGTTACTCTCCCTCTATCGCTTGTACACTTCCCATCCCTCTTCATTCCAACTCCTGTCTTGACTATTTCTTACTGTTTCCTTTTAAACCCACCTACTCTGATCCTCTGGCTCCTGCCCATCTTTACCTGCACATAGCCCTTTGGTACACTTTTACTCTTTATTATGAACAGATTGTTTCTCTCCCTAGTTCCTGATTTCATAATCCCTACCTCCCTTCTTACCTCCCAGATGCTTACCAGCTGTTCTTTCTGTCCAGACTGCACAAACGCTTACTTAAAAAGCACAGTTTTGGGAAAAGTCTCTCAGTTCCAGTTCTCAGCATCTCAGCTGTCTGTTGGAGAAGCCACTGTGCCACATGTGGAAACATGCTGGTTCCTCAGTGGCAATAGCACATGAACAGACTAAGGATTTTGAGAACCCCAAAAGGTGTTAAAACCACGATCACATTTCTCCCAACCAGCCACATTTCAGAAGCAAAAAAATAAGACAAGAAAAATATCTGCAGTGATAGTAAATTACTAATGCTAATTTGTACTCTCATTTTTTTAGAACAAGATGAAGTGATGTACAGACAATACTGCTAGGTATTTATTCCATAAATTTCTATTATTTACTTCTAACCAGTAACAAATACATCACTTAGGAGAGATCAAAATGTTCTGGAAGAAAAGGTTAATTAATTATGTTCTCTGGTCAATTAAAATACTCTAAACATCAATGTGAAAATATGAAGCATCAGTTTTGCTGACCCATAATGCAAGAAGTACACTTACTGTCTCAGGATGAGATGAAGTACTAATATAACATACTAAACCCAGAAGTAACTGATTTTTAGAAAAAATTTTGGTTGGGGAGTGAGTGTAGGAAAGGAACCACGCCCTGCTATATATATCACAGTGCAAGTTAACAAAACAGTAGTAGATCTGCAATACTGAGAGCACAGTATTCACAAACTGTACTTCTCTAATCCAGTAAATTTAGAAATAACTTTTAAAAATACTGTGGAATTAATGAAGTATGAAAATAATCTAATATTTCTGGTCATTCTAGCAAGTTCTGGCAAATTCTTTGAAAGAAAAGTTGCTTTTTGGGTTTTCCAATACATTTTTCCCCACAAATTTCCAGGTTACCTTCACCAGGTTTCAAGAGCCTGCTTTCAATGAAACTTTCCCCTCCCCTGCCTCCAACACTCCCATCTGGTCAGTAGAGCAGTGCAGAGCAGGAATTTTACATGAGATTTTCAGATTGTTTAGCTGCCAAACTAATAAATCTTTAAGCACCTATAAAAACAGATTTGTTCTGAAGGACTTTTAAGACAACCACATTTACATGATTTCCATTAAAACCCAATAAATTTCTGATAAAAGGTAATACCTACCAACCCCTTTCCTACCTTAAAAGGTATAATCTCAGACAACTTTGAATTAATACTTTATTGCTTCTACTAGGGGGACAGAAACTTTTTTTGCTAATGTAGCAGTTGATCTGTTAGCAGCAACTATGATATTCGACCCGAAAAACTCTCACCATGGAAAAGTTCAGCATCAGTTCAAGACCTGGCAAAGCTAAATAAAATTGTAATGCTGATTGATTTAATAGGAAGCACCAAGCCAGCACACTACAGGCAGTCCAAAAGCTTCACAGATTAGACAGTATTCCAGTAATCATGTAGCTGGGGAAAATTCAATCCATTAAATTAGCCTAGGAACTTGGTTACATGAAGTTTCAGCCTGCAGCTTTAAAATTGCCAAAACCAAAAGCGAAAAGCAGCAATAGGCTTCTCTTTCATCAAAATCAGAACTGATGTTCATATTCTCAGCTGCAGAAACACCACAGTTCCAGTTATAAAACCAGGTGTGTGCTTAACCTCCTTTACTACTTACCCAAAATGTGTTTGCAAACAGCAAATGGGGATTTTGATTTTCTAAATGATAAGAATATGTGCTCAGCATGTTGGCGCTGTTCATTATTGACCATGGAAGGTGGTGCCTGAAAGAAAAAAAAAAATATCCAAGTATTAAAAACTGATCTTGGTTGTAAAGATACATAAGCATTGTCAAGAACTTGCACACACTTGCCCTGTTAACCATCAAAACCAAGAATCTCTACGTAAAACTGCTTGTCTTTTCTCAGTCACTTCCTCCTCTTACTTTCCACTGTGTAATTTATATCATGTGCATGTAAGTGAGAGACCTCAAGCAGAGAGTGAATAATTCTAAGTACTGTGCTCCTAATGACACTTCTGAAGAAAGACAGAAGTCAGATCTAAATTCAACTTATCCTTTTTTCTACTCAAATCAAAAATATCATTGTACACCACTAAACACTGCTAAGAACACTCACAATCACAGGAACATAGCCCTAACTTTTTGTTAGTTCTACATCTGTTTCAAAAGACTCAATTGTGTAATAGATTCAAGGCATTAAAAAAAAAAAGGCTACGGATACATTCTAAAATATTGTCAGTAACACACTACCCTCTAGTGTTTCACGTTAAAATTGACTTCTTAAAGAACTGACTGTTGCCTTGAATTTAGGAGGGCTCAGCTTGTTTGGGGATGGCTACAGCCATTCCCCTGCTGCCTACACCTATGCCCTTAGAAACCCATCCCCCTACACCATGGGCACCCTGACTGCTCAGGTACCACCTGCTGCTCCACCACTGCTGAAAACCAGCTTCACAGTGGCTCCTACCTGAAAATCATGCGGGTAAAGCATGAAACTATGCAGTAACCTGGACCTTTGCAAGATGGGCTGTTGGCTACAGAGCACAGATGAGAGTTAAATGCCCTCATCATTGCAGTCTCATGTCTCTGAGCAACACTGAGATCCTCCCCACAGGGTAAGAACAGCCCTGCAGAAAACATCAGCTGCTCACATGCCCTCTGCTTTTGTCATTAATTTCTGCTATTTGGGATTCATCTAAACAAGCACACGGCACAACACACTCTTACAGGGGACTGATACCACAAGGCAGCATAAGCTGAAGAGCCCTTGAAAAATGAATGTGCACTTGTAGAAAAATTGCATACAAACTACAGAGACAGGGTAAGGTGACAGAATAGTTACTGAACTTCAGCTGAACTTTCAAACTTCAAGTCTGAGTCCTGCCCCTGGCAACCCAGGGACAATGAATGTGCCACATACTTTTTGGTTTAGTTTTATACCTGCTTGAAGATCTTAGCATAAAGATCAGCATATATAACATAAGAAAAATATATTCCAGTAAATAAAATACATCAAATCTGACTTCGTTCATCTTTGCCAAAACACAGGCGATAGAAAATTCAAATATAAGCTAATTACAGCACAGATTAAAGCTGCTGCTCTTCAATCATTTCCTCAACAAGGTGACTAAATGCAGCAGAGGCTGCTGATCCTCAGATGAAGTGGGTTCTCATAAACACCTGTGAGCCCTCTTTACACAGCCAATTTCTTACTCTGACAACAAAAAGAAAGAAAGGGTAACAGGTACAAGTTACTCTTGGGGAGTTTCCAATTAGACACAAGGGGAAAATTTTTCATAATGAGAAGAATCAGCCATTGGAATGACTTCCCCAGGTATAATTTTACATTATTTTAACTCCTCTATTTCTCTGAAGTGTGATGATAGAAGACCTTTGACACCTTAAAAAGGCATCTGGCACATCATCTTCTTGTACAAGCTTTAAGAATCACAATAACTTAATAATACACTCTGCAGTCAGACTCAACTGTCCAGAAGAGTGTAACAGGTAAGCTTTAAACTGTACTACACAGCCACCAGAGGGACCTCAAAGCCCAGTAGTTACCTGTTCACTGAAACCAAAATGCAGCTCATTTGACGCTTTGAAAGAAAGCCCACGATATACATATTATGTGTACAGATTTCAAAAGCCACATTACAAGAACATTGGCTTACGTGGTCCTGAGAGCCCTGGAAGCCATTGCCCAATAAACCCTGGGCACGACAGGATTAGAAATGAACTCCAAATACCCACTGTCCTTGGAAAATCCCCCCGAAATACCTACATATTCACCGTTTTCTCTCTGTCTCCTTCAGACACTTCTCTGCCATCCAGCTTACAGGGAATTAAAAATCAGTGTGGCAGTGCTCTTTTGGCATGTTAAAACTGTTGCCAGCTATACTGCTTTCCTTTCTGTACTGTCTGATATTACCATGAACACCCATCTTCTCTTTTCTGTCTTATGAGCTTCTTGCAAAGAGTTCTCCAGGACGAGGACCATCTTTGTGGTTTTAGTATAGCAAGATAATAAGAACAGAGTTCCTATAAAACACAGCATTTTAAATAAGGTTACACCCTTTCAGCTACCAAGGATGTGTGGATACAGAACAGAAGGAGCAACAGCACTGTCTAATGTTAAAATCCAGCAGGACTTCCGACTCAAATGATGAATATTCATACAAGAAGACTGAATAAAGACTAGAAACACAGGCAGGCTAGCACTAATATTTTCAGGACCACTAAACTTACCTGAAAGTCTGGACAACTAGTAAGGAAGTAATATCATGTCTTCCCCTTTTTGTTAACCAGTTAAAAACAAAGAAACAAAAAACCAAACAAAAAGCAAAAAAACCACCAATTTTTTCTGCTTCATTATGTCCCTCTATCACTAGTGTGGAAAGGTATTTGATGACAAAACTTTAACAAAGCAAGTGAACTTATGTTAGATATGTCAATCTTGCATGTTCACGGAAATCACATGCTTTCTCCATGTGGTTGTGAAAAACCTTTACTGTGTTTTTTTTTTGCTCATGGAAAATGCATGGGAAATCCAACCTCTGCTTCAATCCTCACTCTTCTTAAAGCCAAAGAGATGTGATGATTCTCCTCAAGCCACCAACAGTAAATGACCCAGTGGAAAAAAATATTTCTGGTAAGAGCAAAAAAACTAAACATCAGGATAAAATAGTGTCAAAATTCAATAGAAGTCAAAAGTTGAACACATCAAATTATAGGTACAAACACATTTTTCTGGTGCAGTGTAAGCATGCTCCCACTTTCTAAAGAAAGACTGAATGCACTGGGAATCACTACACCTCCTTCTGTACACAAAGATTAACTCTGCCAAGAGCAAGGCCCTCAGTTTGCATATCAGATACAGGCAAGCTTTTCAGAAGTTGGGCAGTGATCTTCAGTATTGGGTAGGAAGAGAGACAGATTAGGCTTTTGTATCCTTGATCAGATAAATAGTTTCTTTTCACAGGCTCACATATCACTCTACATGTGTTTTTTCAGTTTCTGTACATTAAACAATCCAATAAAACCAGTCTGCTCTCTGCAGATAACCTATCTCAGCTTACAAGGGTGTTACAGCAACAAGACAATTATTTTGGAAAGACAGAACTGTCGTGTAGAAATAAACCAGGTTTAGCCTTGCTTTACTTTTAGACCAGATACTTTACAAAATTCTAAATAAAACTTCCATGCAATTACTTTTTCTTCCTACCATGTAACCCAACAGAAACAAAACAGGATTCAGCTTTCCATCACAAATAAAACTTTCTTCTAAATCCTACTCTCCCCCTTTCTTACCACTACAAGAATGATAGAAGAAACAGTATCACAGATGAAGCTCCAGCACCCTCCTCCCTCCTAACAAATTAGGGGGTGCCCCAGCATCTTCCGTAACAACTGTCCATCTCTGGCAGTCTTAGTAAAAGTAATCCACTGATCTTAAAAGTCACAAACACAACAAAATATAGAATCATAGAATCATTAAGGTTGGAAAAGACCTCCAAGATCATTGAGTCCAACCATAATCCAACTACCACAATCACTAAACCATACCCTGGAGAGCCACATCTAAATGGTAGTTGAACACCTCCCAGGATGAAGGCTCCACCACCTCTCTGGGCAGCCCATTCCAAAGCCTCACTACTCTTTCAGTAAAGAAATTTTTCATAATATTTAACCTAAACCTCCCCTGGCACAACTAAAACCCATTTCATCTCATCCTATCACTAGTCAACTTGGGAGAAGAGACCAACAGCAGCCTCTGTACAACCTCCCTTCAGGTAGCTGTAGAGAACAGTAAGATCTCCCCTGAGCCTTCTCTTCTCCAGACTAAATAACCCCACTTCCCTCAGTCACTCCTACATGCCCTCCAAACCCCTCACCAGCCTCATAGCTCTTCTCCATGCTCCAGAACCTCAATGTTTTTCTTATACTGTGGCACCCAGAACACAATACTCAAGCTGTGGCCTTACCAGGGCCAAGAAGATGGGTATGATCACTTCCCTACTCCTTCCCTACACACTGGTTTTGATACAGGTCAGGATGCCATCAGCCTGCTCAGCCACCCGGGCACACTGCTGGCTCATGTTCAGCCCACTGTCTCCCAGTACCCCCAGATCCTTCTCCATCAGGCTGCTTTCCAGACACTCTTCCCCAAGCCTTGGGGGGAAGAGTAGCTTGGGGCTATTGCCACCAAACTGTGCAACTGTCCTGTATTGCAGGACCTGGCACTTGGTCTTGTCAGAATGAATATTATTAAACTCTCCAAACAGCAGGAGGCTCTTGACAGCCAGAAGAGTACTACTAGGTTTGAACCAGCTTTCCCATTCTTACTGCCTGCACCCATCCTTTTTTACTATGGGAAGACAAAGAAGAGCACCTGACAAAGCAGCACTGTTTCATTCCATTAGTTTATGTATTGCCCCTTACTTTTTTCCTCTTCAAGATAACCCATCTTTGTTTCTTCCTTATTTAGTACAGATTTCTCATTTCTAGCTTTGACCCTAGTTTTTTCTGCTCCTCCCTTGATGGCAAACCATCAGTTTCAATTATAACACAGTAATCACTGATACTATAAGAAAGGGCAGCACAACTGGAAACAATTAAAAAGGCTGACAATTTGGTATGTAACCCAGGCAGAAACTGATTAGCAGATACTAAAAATAATTTAAAATATTAATTCAGAATGACACTTGGAACAGAGGTAGATATGAGAAAGGGTTAGACCAGATGTGTTTTGGAAAATACACACATGACTCAGAAGATCTTGTAAAGGTACACATGGAAAAAATAATGTGTAAAAATAAGGGGCCTGGGTTTTGTTTTTTTTTTTAAATAGAAGTAGTAGTTAGATGCAGATAGAGAGCCTCAAGCTACATGTGTGCATGCAGAATCACATGCTTGGTACAAGCATTTCTTACCTCAGTAACATGCCTTTAAAAATATATATGTATAACCAGAACATGTCATTATGGAGGCTGTCAAGCAATGAAGTAATAGAAATATGAGCAAGGTTGTAAATGGGCTGCAAATTGTGTGCACTGTTATCTCTGCATCATATTATTGCTAAGAAAAGTCCTGCCCATGATTTTGTGTAAACATAACTAAGGATGGGATGAACAGCATTCATTCCTTGCAGACAGAAAAGTTTGTTAGAGACAATTTCTTTTTTTTTCAGTCTTTTGCTATGGTAAGACATCTCTAAATCAACCAAATTCACCATCTTTCTACAATTGCACTGGGGAAATCTGCAAATAACATGTCACAAAGAACAGTCACCCACTCCTCCAGACTTGATGCTTAGGAGAACACAGAGTGAACTAGCGTGTTTTAAGCTGACACCCACAGTATCCTCACCTACAAAATGGTCCCCTACAAACAATACAGCTTAAACACTCGTAGGATTATGGAAAAGCAAACATGCCTAACTAAGAGAATTTTCATGGGCTGGAAAAAAAAAAAAAAATCTAATTGTTTGTACCTGCGATAACTAAAGTCAAGAAGAAACCTTCTTGCCAAAGGCAATGTTTATGTCTGCAAGTAAAGCACATTACAAACTTGACAAGGGTAGAAATAAAAATCTGAGACTTCTACTGAAGTGTGACTTCATAAAATTCCCCACAAAGTTCCCAAACTGAGATTCTCCAAATAAATAGGGGAATCTTGCCTTCCCTGCTGTCAAGAGGTAAAACAAAACTGTTCCCAACCTCTGGGCGATGGGCCATTAGGGGAATAGGAAAAAACAAACACATCAGCTGTTCTTCAGAATGGTGTCTAGGCAGCCTGGAAGCCTAAGAGAGAAGAGTAGGGAACTGAATATCAGTATACAAGGATAAGCAAAAGCCACCACAGACAGCAATGGCACCACTGGGTGCTGGGACTGGACCCTGCTGACAGTCACCATCAGAGAAGTGAGGAGTTATGGAAGACCAGATGGCACACCAGTACATCCCAGCACCAAGTAACAGTGAGGCATATGCAAAGGAGAGAGATCAAGTGAAACTGAAAAGCATGTGCAGGGGAACACCATGTGATAGTGATAATGTAACTGAGGAGTATGGGCAAAAAGAAGGAGAAAAACGAAAAAAAATAGGAAAAAACCCACCACAATTTTACACAAGAGCAAGCAATGTTTTTACATACTGCGCTAGTTAGATGTTAGATTTAAACATCTGAATTTATTACTCTGGCCATACAGCAATCATTATGGGTGCAACATAGCTAATAATAAAGTCATGAAATGTTAACTTATTGTGCTCTTCTACAAAGATGCTCAAAATCCCCTAAAACCAGATTTCTTTAACATAAATAACAAAATACCTTAAAAAAAAAAATAGTCCCCAGCACAGTACTGCTAGATAGGTGAGTTATACAAAAGAATCAGATTCTCAGAATAAGGAGATTCCAAGTTTAACTCTACTAAAAACATGCCCCAAGGCTGCATTACCCTGACTTGTCAAGCCATAGCCAGTTTCCATCTGTTTTACCAGTAACACTTTTCAAGAGTTTTAAATGAGCTTTTTCCTACAGTATATCATGGCACATTCAATAATTGTCACTTGTCTTATTAAAATAGCTAAGAAAGAGCTGGATATTAGGACACTTTTTTTTCTCAGCTATTCACCCTACATCTCTGTAAGCTGCTGATATCTAACAACACAGGGTTGTCTGATCCACTCATGAAGCAGATGTCACCAGCCAATAGTTGAGGCTACATGAGGATGCTCAGCTCCACAGCATTCAGCAATGGCTTCACACTGGATCACAGGTTCCTGCCTTGGGCACCAGACCAGAAGGACATTTAGGACAGAAGGACAACCAGACCAGAAGGACAACAGCAGCTTTTGCTGTGTAAGTCAGGACCTGTTGTTCCCCAACTGCCAGAGCCTTGAATAGAAACTTAGTTATTACAGGAAACCAAGCCAGTACAATAAACAACTTCAACTATGTTCTTTTGCCCCTGATTTTTGGAATAATCATTTAAATTACTGCAGGAGCTCATCTTCAGTTTAAAAGCTCCTCAAGATTATTATTTAAGAAAGACAACAGATAGCTTCCAACCACACCTGCAACAGAGACAACATGGTAGAGATTTAAGATTTTCTGAACAAAAACTGTTTGATTTTAAAAAAAAATATCCCCAAAGTAACTGTGATTTGAGTTATTTAGACCTCAGAGTGCCTAATATTTTTCAGTATATATTTGGATTAAATGTATGACTACTGGAGGAATTATCACCTACACATCTGCTCACTCATGTCTCGCTTTCATGCAGAGACTTAACAGGAAAAAAAAGAATTTTTCTTCACATCAGATTTGGCTTCGTATTTTGGAGCTGAAGTACTTTATTAAGTCTTCTGCAAACAAAACAGGAGATAAATTGTGGCTTGTGGGAAGGCTATTCTCAGTTTTGAAATTCTTATTTAAAACATTATACCTACATATTAATTGACTAGAAAGCCAAGTAAATCATTACCATCAATATCAAACTGTGTTTTAAGATAAAACCAGTGAGATTTTACTTCCCTAACAATTTGACCCTCAAATATAGACTATTACAAGATCTCCATGAAATTACCATTCATTTTTATGTGCACAGTAAACTTCAGATACACTGTGGTAGCCAGTCAGCAGAGACTCTGCCCTCACCACATGAGGATGCTGCTTCCCTCTTCATGTCTGCTTCTCAGTATCAGAGCAGGTACCCAAGAACTGCAGCTTGAAGAAGGGTGGGTAGGACTTTAAAGGCAAAAGGGAGGAAAGGTGGAGTGGAATCTTTGTTCAAGGAAGCAGGACCATAAAGGAGGAAAAGGAAAGAATCAAGGATGATGAAGGCAGAGCCCTCAGCTAGCTGGGGTAGGAGATCAATAAACATGTCTGTAACCCCTGTGTATCCATGTGAGCTGCTCATCTACTATCACCCCTGACTACTGTCACTCTCCTCACAGGATGCATTCAGGACTTTCCCTTTTCTGACCACTGTGCATATTGCTCAGCAAGAAAATCCACAAATTCATCTAAACTAACAGTACATTTTATCATGCCAAATTTCTGGAAGCACTTCGTGAACAAGGATCAGGCCCAGACTCCATCTACCTCATGAATGATTGCTCCGGCAGAATTTTGAAACATGATTGGATTCTGCACCAGAAATTCTGTATGTCTGAAGAGTTACAAGTTTAAAATTCACAGGGCTAGCCCAAATTCTCAGAGCCACATATAAAGTAAACACAATAGCAGCACACATGATTTTCACAGACCATGCATACACTATGATCAGGATCTGGTTTTCTTTTTACATCTCAATGCTTTATAATCTCTGGGTCAGGAGAGTGTTTTGAACTGATTTCAAGAAAATTCAGTGTAAACTTCAGTTATATTTCACTTCTATAAGCTTAGGCCATGAAAACCAGGATACAGTGTAACACAACAGTGAAGACAAAACTCTAGAAAATTTTGTGCCTGCTTTATGCCTATTTATTACTGTTTCTTCCATAACTGCAGTTAGCACAACAGTTTAAGTACACTGACAACAGAAATCTGAGGAATGTCCTATTATGGATATTTAGCTTAAGGTAGTCTGGCTGTGAACAGCCAGAGGATCAGTGCTGACACAAGGCTACAGTTCAGACCCTCACATATAATGTGACCTTCCTAATCCTAACCAGCCTTCCTAATCTCCACATTCATTGTTCTAACATTTCAAAGGACAAGCAAGGTGGAGCTCTGTTTAGAGAACAGTTATGAAAATCCTCCTCAATTTATAGATTTTTAAGCCCTTTAAAGTTAAAAAGTAATAACCTTTCTTTGACTTCATCAGGAATGAAACATCACTACTGTAGTAGCACAGGGATCCTAAAAACATATGTTCGTGAAGGATACAAAGTCATAAAAGTGCCCTTACTACAACTGCACTTGCACTAGTCTCCAGTCTTGCTCTCCTGCTTTCTTCTTCTGACCACTCTCCTGGAGCTGGAGTGAACTTGGCCTCCTCATCCTGCAGCAAGGTGAAGCACTGATGGCAATGAATTAAACTTTTCCCTTGGCTCCTACAAGTGGTTCTCTCTTTCACCTGCAAGCAGGCATGGAAGATAAGTCCTAAGTTCAGACTGTCTGTTATCCTGGAGGATCCCCTTGGGAACAAGGGGAGTCTCAGCATCTCCGCTGGAGTGTAGATTTAGGTTAGATATTAGGAAGAAACTGTTTAATGTGAGGGTGGTGAGACACTGGAACAGGTCACCCAGGAAAGTTGTAGATGCCTCATCCCTGGAAGTGTTCAAAGCCAGGCTGGATGGGGCTTTGAGTAACCTGGTCTAGTGGGAGTGTCCCTGCCCATGGCAGTGAGGTTGGAACTAGATGATCTTTAAGGTCCCTTCCAACTCAAACCATGATATGATTCTATGATTAGCACCCACCAAAGCCCCCATGGCAGGGTGAGCTACCAACACAGCAGGTCATGGCTCTGCTGCAAGAGAGAGGACCCTTGCCTAGCCATAGCCCCTGAAATCACAGCTGCAATTCGATCACAAGATTCAAGAAGCTCATCTTGATATTGTCCATTTCTGTACCTATGAAATAAAACAGGCACAACTTTAAACAAACAAACAAGTAAACAAAAAAGCCAGGACTGTGACAGAGCATTTCAAGACAAAGTTTAAGTCAAGAAGAGCCACTGTGATCCCTCTTCTACTAAAGAGTAGATCATAATACTACCAGTAATACCCATACCCATTTTCCAAAGCTCCCAAGTGCAGATGCAGGTGATACATAACCCATTTATCAGGTTCAGCGTACATCAAATATTGTCAGCAACTGCTCTCCTTTCTGCAAGAGAAACTTTAATGTTAGCCCTATGTGAAGAAGTATCTTGTAGTATCTATTTTGCCCTGTTGTCTGAAGTCAAATTAAACTTGATGAAACAACAGCTATGGCATTGTTACAGGGTGTGCATTATTTTTTACTAACAAGTAGACTTCTACAGTAGCACATGTAGATGGAACGGGACATCACAAGAGCAACAGGACACCACACATCTAACCCACCATATGCCCCCCCCACACCCCAACACAGAATTTGGAAGTCATCACTGTGAAGATTTTAACTGAGATGATGCATTTTAGTCTCAGAGTTTTAGGCTTCATCTCTTATCACAAAATTGCTTCCTTTTACCAAGCCAATGAAGAAAGGCAGGCACATAGGGCAGGCAGATTCCCTGCCAAAATTCAGCTATTAACACTTCCTCCTCCATCAATCTTGATGAAATTTTAAAACCATCTTGTCCCAGAATAATTATTTGGAAAGAGTTAACTAAAAGCAGGCTGAGGATTTTTTTAAGTTTTCTAAGTTCACCTAAATGTGACATGGAAAACTTTCTTGGTTTTGAGTACTTTAGGCACAGCCTAAAACACCTACCTTTGTTAAAGACTTTTAGCTGTTAAGATAGTAATGGAAGCTTACAGACAGATACAAGTAAAATACAAATGGAATGCAATACCCAATCATGTAAGAAAATAGAAATGTAACTACAGAAAACATGAAATCAAGATTTAACAAAAAAAGAGCTATAGAGTAGAGGCCAGAGGAGGATGCTCATCACCTAAGACAACCTGCAGGATAAGAATACGGAGAGGAATTGCAAGACTAAAAATAATTTTGTAAAGTGAGTAACTTCTTTTATTCAAAACCAGAGAAAATTCTGGACATTCATTAAACACATAGGAAAAACTCCTTTTGCTAACATTTTGTCTATTGCTGGGAAATGGCAAAAATATAGAATTGTACATACTTGACAAGGTAGGATGTCACTCTTTTTTACTTTCCTTAACTAGTTTGTTCCATTCTTGCAGATACAGCCAGAACCACATCACTGAAGTTACATCTCTGTATTCATCCTCCAGTACACAACGAAGCAGAAATACACCCATTTTGAGAGATCCTCTTCCAAAAACCATTTTTTAATGTATATAATTCTTTTTCATTCCATATACACATATTTTGGAGTTTTGTTTAGAGTTACTATTTTTTAAGACTCCCTTAAAGCTAAGGGCCCAAGGTCACTCTTAAGGACCTACATAGCTAAATCTCAAGCTCTGAGTAGTCACAGAGCTCCACATACTTAGTGAAAAATGATGTGGTCATAATTATATATTTTATTTTTAGCACTGTCAGAGGGAATGTTATTGTAACAGGAACAGACTAGCTGCAGAAACAACATTGTCATTTCTTTCAATAATAGAATTTAATATTTATATATTCCTCACTGAATAGATCACCATCCTGAAGCTACCCAGCATCTGTTCTTAATCCTACTTAAAACCACCTCACAAAATGCTTTGCAGCTAAGCCTCCCAGGTTGTGCTTCTGTTGTTGTTGTTGACAGATAAAGAAAACGTTTTTCATGATTTCTACACCAGAGAAGAGTGTAGGTGTTTGGTAAACCTATTTGCACATTTTCTTAGTAAAGATGCAGGACTTCAGACACCTGGGAAACTAACAAAAAGCATGGTAAAAAGAAAAGTCAAATAGCAGCAACATAAACTAGCAAGAGACTGAAGAGATCGTAAAGCTAAATGTGAGTTTTTAAGACCTTAGTAACACAAAACAACCAAACCCCAAACTGGTGAGTGCATGAAACGCCCAAAGGTCTGCACATGAGACCACTGAAGTTTTAAAGCAATGCATTCCAGTCACTGCTTTAAAACCACACTTTAAGGCACCCAATATCAAACCAGCATCTGTAGCTACAAGGAAGAACACATTTTTCTCTCCCAAGGGCTGTAGATCTGTGTTGCAACAGAGACACCGATCCAGTCTCCCATTTGGGGCTCTCCAGTTAACACATGTATACATACAGCTGCTGTGGAGAAGTCTTCAGAAAATCTACCAGTGACAATCATGTAAAACACAGCTTTAAGATGGGGGATGTATCATAAAACACTGAGCTGCATGGTGACACCCACATCAGGCCCACAGGGTCCAACAGCACCAACAGTGCCAGGGTACAGCCATGACAAAGTGAACGAAGAACCGACTGAAAGGTCCATGTGATGCCAAGGCCACACATGGCAAAACACCTTTCTGCACTTTATTTCAGAGACACAAACTAATTAAGACATAAAACTTAAGAGAACCTGGCACGAGGCTTGTTTTCAACACTACTACAGTTGTACCTCTCCGATTCTGCTTGGCTGCATGTAACATAGCTGGACGGCATAAGGACAAATACTGAAAATCAGTTTCAGCACAATCATGATACATCTTCAGCCATTCTTCATATTTACTTTCATTCTCTAAAATTTAAATTTGCTGGGCTCCACTAAACAACTTCTAGAATAACAAAAGCAATAAAACTTCATTCTGTTGCTCCCATGTTGATCCTAGTAACTATATTTTTTGTTTCAAACAAAAAATAAATAAAATCAGTCTTGATCTGAAGAAAAGTGTACCTGATAGCTCCCAAGTGGTTAAATAGCATAATTTGACCATAATTTCTTTTAGGAGCATAGGCAAGCTTTTTCATCTCAGTTGAGATAGAAGAATTGTTCATAATGCATCATAGTAAGAATTACCAGAATTTAAAGAACTTCTCCTCTTGCATCCACTTGCCAATCCAGTTCACCATGCAGGCACTCAGGGGTGTCCTCCCACTCCTACACTTCAGTAAAGCCAAAGGCAGCACTGTAAAGCTGACATCCATCATTAAGTCTCAGTAGTGACAAAGTTTGTGGTTTTCCATTTTGGGAAGTAGGAAAGGGAAAGAATAGGGACTATTTAAAATATATCTTCCTGCCAGTTTTCCCCCATTTGAACAACTACTCTCTATTCAACAGGATGTCTTAAACAGACTTTACAGGGATGAAAATTAATTGAAGACCTGAGTCGATGTCTCCTACAGCTCACTCTCACAGCCTGCCTTCCATGCCCCATGTCCCAGTATATACACAGTTTTACACCACTCGTAAACAGCACTATGCACTGAAATGGCTTCAAAAGTTACCACATTCCCTTTACCAGGTCTGTGCCCCAACACAGACATCAGTTCTGCTTTCTTTTGTTACTGGGAAGCTTAGGAAAGCTGGAATGCCGGAAAGGAAATACCGGGAATACATTTTCCTCTGGTAAAACAGAAGATCACATGATTGTCAAAACCCAGAATTCCATCCCTACATCAAGCCAGGACACAGAAGTGGAGATCATATCTATGCCTAATCCAGACCTTTCATTACCCAAACAGTATCCGAAATTTATGAAAAGGGATATATTACTTAGCTGCTTATGACAGCATCAGCTCAACTTAATAACCAAGAGGATTTCTTCTACTCTTCCATATGAAAAGCTGTTAATTAACTAATGAACACAGATTAGCATAACAACGATAAGACTCTTAGGAAGCAGGTTAAAGGGAAGACAGCAGTAGGTAGTGCCTGATGAAGAATTATCCAGATGGAGTTACAGACTAATGAAGCTTCCCAGTGAACAAATCTATGAGCAGACACAGTTTTTCATTGACAACTCAGAAGAAAATGCAGAAATATACTAATACAAAGTGACATGTCGAAGACATGTGAAACATCATCTTCATTCAAAGATGAATACTCCCTCTGTGAAAGTATCAAGGGAAATATACCCGAAACTTAAAGAATCCCATTTCACTAGATCTTCATTTCATCAGATGCTATGTTTGCTTTTCAAATATACCAGAATCTGTATCAATCCTGATATTCCTCTTCTCAACTCCTAACCCTTAGTACCATGTACTTCAGGTACGTTTCAAGCACATTTGTCCTCAGCTCCCAGGTAAGTTTCATTAGCATGCCACACACAGCATGTACTTATCTCCCAAGCTGTAATCTGAACTGTGTGCCTGTAAAATGTACCAACCATACCAATTCTTAAGCAAAAGGACAAAAAACTATACATACACATTATGGACTCTAAGTAACTTTGTACTGCTCCAGACAAAGAGGTAACATGCATAGTAGTGAAAGGATGATCCTTATCATAGAATCATAGAATCAGCTGGGTTGGAAGGGACCTCAGAGATCATCAAGTCCAACCCTTGATCCACTACCGCTGCGGTTACCAGACCATGGCACTGAGTGCCACATCCAGTCTCTTTTTAAATATCTCCAGGGACAGAGAATCCACTGCTTCCCTGGGCAGCCCATTCTGATGCCTGATCACCCTCTTGGTGAAGAAATTCTTTCTAATATCCAACCTAAACCTCCCCTGGCACAACTTAAGACCATGTCCTCTTGTCTTGCTGGTAGTTGCCTGGGAAAAGAGACCAACCCCCACCTGGCTACAATCTCCTTTCAGGGAGTTGTAGAGAGTGATGAGGTCTCCCCTGAGCCTCCTCTTCTCCAGGCTGAACAGCCCCAGCTCCCTCAGCCTCTCCTCATAGGATCTGTGCTCGAGTCCCTTCACCAGCCTGGTTGCCCTCCTTTGGACCTGCTCCAGGACCTCAATCTCCTTCCTGAACTGAGGGGCCCAGAACTGGACACAGTACTCGAGGTGTGGCCTCACCAGGGCTGAGTACAGGGGAAGAATCACCTCCTTGGACCTGCTGGCCACGCTGTTCCTGATACAGGCCAGGATGCCATTGGCCTTCTTGGCCACCTGGGCACACTGTTGGCTCATGTTCAGCTTCCTGTCAATCCAAGACAGGTTTTAGACCCTTTCTGCAAAAAGCAGCTAGAGGTCATCACCAGAAAAGAGAACTCAGCGGGGCAGCTGTCTGGTCCAAACCATAATACAGCACGCACCCAGCTTGTCTTGCTGGAGTATGACTTGGAGGACTTCCACAAATCTTCCCAGCACTGGAATGATTAATTTGTCTGGTTCCTTCCATAAAGTAACATGTTGGAAAAAGAGATAATCCCTCTCTTCCTTTCACCCTTACTATTAGTCATGCTTTGCAATCTGAAAACCTGCCCTGCAGTAAAGGGCTACAGGCTACAATGAGAAATCAAACTTCTTCATGGCAGGAGGACTGTCATGGCCCTGACCTCAAAAACACAGGTCATAAAAAAGCCAGCCATACATATTGTCAGGGTAGATGATATAAACAGCTTCTTCTTGGATTTTAAGGATATTAATGTGCTCCATTATGATCTTTTTCTATAAGCTTATTTCAACATCTTAAAGGGACATTTGTATGACTACTGTCACACTACCCAACTTCACCTTTAAGCCACCCTCAGAAGGGCAGGATAAGCCAGAAACTAAGCAGTACCCCACAAAGACAGTAATATATGAATCCCTCACCACCCCCAAAACAGAAAACAGTGAAACAAGAACATTTTCAAACTTTAAAGAAGGGAATTCTACTGCAGGACATGTTCTTGAACCTGTTTAAGCTACCCAGACCCCTACTGCCTAGCACAGAATGGCTTAGAATGGAAGGGACCTCTGGACCTCACTTCACTCAACCCCTGCCCAAGAGAGAACTTGTTTCAAAGCTGCATCAGGCTGTACAGGCCCTTCATCTCCAAACATGGGAGATCCTACAGCCTCTCCAGGTAACAGCTCCACTGCCCTCACCAACCATATAACTGTCATTTTTTTCCTGCATTCTCTGTAGTTCCATTTCCCTTTTTGAAACTTGTAATCCCTTTTCACTGTGCACCTCTGAAAAAAGTCTGGCATTTCTAACATTAAGACAGTCCAAGTTAGCAAGTAAATTGCACAGTGAAGGTATATGATACACTTGAGAAAACCTGACAGCTCACCACTGCTAACGGGAGCAGACCAGCCCTGCACATGTCCAGCAATCTAATTTCAGTCCTGCTGTGCTAGCTCTGCAACGTCAGTGGCTGCACAGATAGCCAATTCATCTTGCTAACGTGACAGAAATCCATTCCCTTGTTTTAATTCCTATGTCATCTCGGCAGCATTAATACAACCAGTACAGAGTCACAAGGGAGAACATGGAGGTGCAGGTAGGAACAGAGCATCCCTTTTTGGAAATGGTTGGGAGGAACAACCTGTGAATTTAGATTTAGATGTCACAGAACATCACATGCTAAAAACCTTCAACCTGCTTTAATAAACTCCCAGCAATAATTTAAGTCATGTTTGCATTTCTGCTTCATCTCTTCTCTCACCTATGGGATGACATTTACATTTCTTTCCTTAATAATACAACCCTCATCCATAAAGATAGTTATTAAAACAGTATTTTAACTGATACTAATTTTATTCAGTATTTATTGCCACATGAGATAAACAACATAATAGAGAAACGATATACATTTGATTAGGGGATGCCATGCCAGCTAGAAATGGAGGTAAAGTAAATTCATTCGGTTCATACAGATGCTGGTATATGGTCTTCATCAAGGCAAAGTCTCACAGCTCAAAGGTGTATATCAGACTATGCTGTATGGCATTTTTATGTTAAGTTACAAGGCACTATGGGGACTTAACTTGAAATAAAAACCATTAGATTTGTTTCAAAGGAATTAAGTACCCAAAAAGTACATAGTTTAAAAAATAGGAAATAGTCTCACACACACCAAAGAAAACCAGCATTCAAAGTCATATTTGCCATCTAATAAGAACACAAGCTTCATTTTTTGTAACAACTCTTCGACTTTTATCAAATTCCAATTATTTTCCAAACTAAGCCTTTTAAATGTGGGCTTCCTAGACCCTGCTGAAAGGTTTTATTGGTAATAAAGAAAAAAAATTTCTATATACCTGTAGAGGAGTTTGGTGAGAGCACAGATTGAATCTTTTCAGTTTTCATACACTGCACATCATAGTTTGCGAAGTCCATAAAGAACATCAGTTTATAAGATCAGAACTAATGTGTCTCTTAACTGGTCTATAAGAATCAGATATATAAGAAGTCATTTTCCAAAGAAAAACTCGACTAATGCAGAGCAATTAAAAAAAAAACAAACCAAACTATGCAGTTATCAAAAATTCAGAGCTCTCATGGTAAGTAATCTGTACTTACTTTAAAGGCAACTTAAAGTAAGTACAGTGAATCTCTCACTGAATCTCTCTACCACTTCCAGCCCAGTTAAAACTTACTGCATGCCCTGTCAGAGCATTCACAGCTCATACCTCAGGTATGGCTCCTCTGCAGCATGCCAGCCTCTGCTCATCATCTCCCTTACCAGCACCATGCTCACCACCATCCCCCAAGTACTCAGATTTGTATGGAAATACCTTTCTAAGTGAGCCCACCACTTTGCTTGAGCAATTCACACCTCCCAGCTGCCACAGTTACTTCTTGCTCTCATCCCCAAGCAGACGTTTTACCGGATTTTAACAGTGTACTCCTCTGGCTAAAGTAAGAGCACCACTGCCCAGGTGCAGTCCTCAAACAGGATTCAGCCCTTGGTTTTCCACAGTTGCTCGCGAGAAAGAACAAAAGGAGTAGGCATAACCCGTTTAGTCTCTGGGGTCTCACATCCACCTTTGTAAGGCAGCACACCAGGTGAGCTGCATCCTCCTCTTCTTCCTAACTCTGAAGAACAGATGATTTTTGAGAAGAAATACAGAGCAATAATCCTATGCAGTCCTCACAGCTTTTCTATAGCCAAACCATCCTAAAAGCCTGATGCCAGGCCCTAAGCCTCATGGATAGCTTTAGTACGTGTCTGTTTGGTGTGACTTCCTTGGGAAGAGGCATCTAACTGATTCTTGTCAGTTCAGTGTTGTCTATGAGACTTCCTAGTGCAGCTGTGGAAAAGAAAAAAGAACAAGAAGCAGCTAACGACTGCAACACGTCAGCTTTCATACTGTCACAGGCTGGAGAGAGAAAGGAATCTAGAAATTCAGCAAGGATCCTAACAATCATGTGCTTAGATGCCTGAGACTTAAGTTTTACCAGCAAGTTCAGCAATTCTTCTTCAACAGAACCACAAACAATACCATAAAAGGCTTGCATCTTTCCACAGTATTATGATTTTTATTTACTTAAACTCCACATCAAATTGCATTTCCCTCTCTATGGCAGCAAGGCCAGGCTAGGGAAATGATGCCAACACAAGTAACATTAAGTTTTGTAGCACAGATGCAAAACTTGGGACATACCACTCTGTATCCTATCAGTTTGATACTGAAAAATACCTCACGGTCTGGAATATTCCACACGTGTTTGGTCTCATAATAATAGTTATTACATATTTCCCTTATGCAGTCAAATATTTCTGGCACTTACAGCAACTGAATTATTTTTAAAACTGAGATACACAGACATGAGAATGTCCAATAATCTGCGTAGTGATGTTCTGCAAAGGCATGCATAAATCAAAAGCAACTCAAAGCTTAAAACGTTACACTGTTTGCATACTTTGGGAAGTTTTTCTCTAAACAAAGTAGTGCTTGTTGCTAATCTATCTGCCTTTACTTTCCTGTTTGTGAACAGACAGTGTCTCTCAGGCTTTGATTTCATTAACGTATTCTGATAAGGACACCTGCAAGTAAAAGTAATTGCCTGTCACCTTACCTTTGGGCCACCTGTGCTAGACATTATACTCACAATCATTCAGACTCTGGTTATTGATCAATTATTGATACCAGGAAAACTTTCCCACAGTTTCCTGAAATGCTTTTCATATCAATAACCTACAAACTTTATTTCTGTTGGAATCACATCTTGGCAAGAGAAAATTTGCAGGGAAGGCTTTAAGCTATCCAGTTTTAGATCTGCAAGCAAGACCTGCCAACGAAGGGAGGCCAAAACACCATTTTCACTCAAGGGAACAAAAAACTTTTAGGATGAGTGACAAGGATGGTTTAACACCAACAGCCATTGCAGCCATTTAGCTCCATCGCAGCTCTAACCTTAGCTGCGTGGACGCTCTCATGGACAATAACACACACCACATCCAGAGGCAGCGCGATCAGGTAAGCGGCAATGAAAAGAGGGCGCGAAGCACCCCTACGAGCCTTGCCGCAAGGCAGCGGCACCGCCAGCCCCTGCCCGCTCCCAGCCCCTCACGGAACGGAACACTCTGGAAGCGAGGGGCGCCCAGCCCAACGTTCGCGGCACCTCCGGGCTCCGCTCTACGCTGCTGGGCCGGGGACAGGGCACGACCGCCCCGCCACTGCCGCGGGAAGCCCCCGTGGCCCCGGCCCCCG